>CM056609.1:18152757-18392896 GCA_029721355.1 Tegillarca granosa
GCATTACTCTTGCTTTACTATCAGACTCCCTGGTTGAATCCAGTGACAGACATCACACTTATCGCCATGGATGCCAATGAACCCATCCTTCATTCAGGCAAAGCTTTCAAAGTTTACGTCTTAACATGGCGATATAATATCACGGGCTACGATTTGCTAAAGATAGCATTATTACCTATGTTTAGGCAAATATTATATGTTAAATGATATGTGACTTGAGTAGTTCATCAAGCGCCCAAACAAATCTTACCAGTGAAAGGAATACTATTATAAGATTCTGTCTTTGGGTTAAGCTCTAGAAAAGACAGTAAACAATTCAAAATTATTTTATCATCATGCACACTTATGCACAGTTTTATCCATTAATCTATGTTAACTAGAGTGTTTAATCGACTGGTAAAGGTTTACATTTAGTTTAATGTAAACTTCTGTTCAAATCGCAGTGTTTGTGATATTGAATTATGCTTAATTATAATAGCAAATTCAATTAACTTTAAGATCAGTATTTACTTGAATCTTTTAACTGGAAATGTCTATGCGCATCCAACACTTCCATGGGAGTATTCCTGAACGCAGTAAAATTTGCGGCTTTAGGGACTCTTTAGGTTGAAAAACAAAAGGATGGTGTAAACATCGTGATTTTGGGCATATGAAAATCCCATAGCAGCGAGATTTTCTTTTCTACAAAAAGGTTTTGCATAATTCACTGACTATAGCAAGACACTGTTTTTGTATAAAAAATGAGCTTTACAAATTTTTCTATGATAACAGTATATTATGACACACAGCTAATTTTGTCACTTAGTGCTCAATTGAAAACAATTCGTAACACTTGACAAGACTAGTAGTTTTATGTTGACTTTACTTTTTAATCCTTAAACACAAGTTACACTGTCAAACGCTTTGTGGTATGTTGACTGCTCTGTCTTATTCACCTGACATAGTTAAGACTAACATAATGTTCTATGTTGACTATAGTTAACATCGCTAGTGTGGCTGCTGTAATTAAATTTGTGTGATAAATTAGAGTTTTAGAATTGAAAATAAATCTAATAAATATCAGTTGATTACTGCTTGTCAATCTGGTTTAGCACAAAGCTCTTGAAATGTAGCAATTAAATGATACAAAAGTAAAGTTTAATGTATTCCTATATTGTCTTAGTTATTCTTTCTCTACAGGGAGGCCAAATTTGATTCCAATCTCCAAAAACCTTTACATCACCTTATTTTGTTAGTTTCATTTTGTTTTTAAAAAAACGTTACCACATAACAGATAAACATAACATTTTTTTCTGTTTTAGAAATTCTTTTGTAATGTTTCATGTGTTTGAATTCTTTTGAAATATTTCATGTGTTTGAATTCTTTTGTAATGTTTCATGTGTTTGAATTCTTTTGTAATGTTTCATGTGTTTGAATTCTTTTGTAATGTTTCATGTGTTTGAATTCTTTTGTAATGTTTCGTGTGTTGGAATTCTTTTGTAATGTTTCATGTGTTGGAATTCTTTTGTAATGTTTTATGTGTTTGAATTCTTTCGTAATGTTAAATGTGTTTGAATTCTTTTTTAATGTTTCATGCGTTTGAATTCTTTTGTAATGTTTCATGTATTTAAATTCTTTAATTTGTAATGTTTTATTTGTTGGAATTCTTTTGTAATGTTTCATGTGTTTAAATTCTTTTGTAATGCTTTATGTGTTTGAAATCTTTTGTAATGCTTTTGTGTTTGAATCGTATTTTTCCTGTAGAAAATTGAAGTGACTCATGTGTATATATCCTTATCATGTATTTTTTTAAAATCAAATACGGGTTTTTTCTTTTGACATTTTTTTAAACTTCTAATTTAATATTGATTAAATTAAGCTTTGATTTAAGAAGTCTTTTTTTACTTACCTTTTTAATCAATTCTTCACAAATTTACAATTATTTTTAAAAACTTTGTATTTTGATAATGTATTTTCTTTTTTTCTGAAGTATTATATATAAAACAAATTAAAAATGTTTCTAAAATCTTAATTACATTTTAATTTTTGATATTTCACACCTGTTTGTGTCTGTTGTTAATTCTGCAAAAAAGGGGCGGATGTAAATATATAACACAACTACCAGTTGAATTTTGATGTGCCATATGTGCACATTTCGGAAATTCATTCCTCATCAGTGACACTTAGACGGAAAAGTTTGATACTAAAAAACATAAGGCAAACAGTTGGAAATTAATGAATCTAAAGTTCCAAAATTATATATGTAAATCCAAATCCAGCTGAGGAATGCTTTGCATGAGGAAACAAACCTTAGTTTTAAACAAATTTTACAATTTAAGGCAGCTGAAAATTTTGCTTAAATGGTACATTTTCTGACAGCACAAAGTACTGCCTACCGAGTTATGGATTCCCTTGGGGAGGTTTACTCCATCAGCAGCGATACAAGCTCAGGAGTAGTAAATATATAACACAAATACCAGTTGAATTTTGGTGTGCCAGATGTGCACATTTCGGAAATTCATTCCTCATCAGTGACACTAAGACGGAAAAGTTTGATACTAAAAAAGCCAAACAGTTGGAAATTAATGAATCTAAAGTTCCAAAATTATATAAATCCAATTAAATTCATGAATAAAACATTATTCATAAATACTGGAACCACACTACTAAAACATGTTTAATAACATAACCAGAGTCGGAGAGCTTCAAATAGTCAAACATACAATTTGTGGTTACTCACGCCATTTGTCTGATTGAAAATTTACTTGTCTTTTAATGGTACTGTCAATCTTATTAAGACACAATAATTGAAAATCTTTTTAGACCTGGATATAAGTAATATAAGGTTGACTTGGATTTAGTCCTTAAAAATCATGACTCTTAACGGCTTTGCTAAATTGATATGTGCTGTAACGGCACAGAGAGATACAATATTTAATATTAAACATAAAAACAGTTAAAATTGTAAATAAAAAAAAAACCATTTGTGTCCTATTTATTAACACGATCCAGAGTATTTATTTATCAATAAAGGGAATTATTACTTAATTCAATAAAATTAAAAAGTAATGACTACATACAATTAATTTTTGTATTATGATTTGGTTTATTTATCTTTCGTTTTATTATTATTATTATTATTATAAATTTATGTAAACCCTTATCAGCACAAGAAATATGTCTAACACGACATGCAATAATTATTATAATCACAGTTTTTGAAAACATAACGATTGGTATTCAAAACAAAGTGAAAACGTTTCAACTAAAACAAACAGAAGCAAACAAATAATAAACACGCCAATTAATTACTATCGGCAAATGTTTTTTGCTCTCTTGAGAGAAAAGAGAGAGAGAGAGAGAGAGAGAGAGAGAGAGAGAGAGAGAGAGAGAGAGAGAGGAGAGAGAGAGAGAGGAGAGAGAGAGATTTGAAATGAAAGCTTATTTTCTGTGGGAAATATTCGAATATAGTGAATATAAGTGATAATAGAAAAAAAGACGTTCGAAGTAATTATGATTGTTAGAGAGAAAATGCTCGTAGTAATTACTGAGTGATAGAGAAAAGGACACGTAGTGATTAGAAGTGATAGAGAGAAAAGACTCGTAGCGATTATGACTGATAGAGAGAAAAGGACCTGTTGTGATTATGAGTGATAGAGAAAAAACACAGTAATTATTAGTGATACAGAGAAAAAACTTAGTAATTATTAGTGATAGAGAGAAAAGGGATTGTAAAGATTATGACTGACAGTAAAAAAAACGTAGTGATTATGAGTGATAGAGAGAAAAGGACTCATATTGATTATGGCTGATAGAGAGAAAAGGTCTCGTAGTGATTATGACTGATACAAAGATAAATAATTAATGGTTTTTAATTACGTTTGAATTTTAATATTAACAATATTTTAACATGGCTTGTGTAATAATAAAATTTGTTAAAACGGGCTCTTATCAACTGTGAAATGTGTTCAGATTATCTCAAATTGAATGCCAACTATGGTTGTTTACTGTAAACAATTTTTTTCCATCAAATATACAAGTGTCAAAAAATTTCAAGGTATTTTGGGAAAATAAAAACCTTTGATGTATAGAAAGTCGGAAAGTCATGTTAATTAAAGATTAATGGTTGTATCCTTCTCCCAGAGACAATCTTGTATACATGAAAAGTTTTAAGCATGCAATATATGTTTAATTCCATAGGTCAAGACCTCCCCTGATCAAGTGTCGAAATTAAGTCAACAGAGACATCAACTCCGATTGCAAAAAATCGGTTTTTTACACTGTTTGATTTAAAAAAATAAAAATAAAATACTTTTAATAACAAAAAAACTTCAAAGCTCATATATATAACCATTTTACATAAAACAATCGATGTATTTTAACTGAAACACCAGACTTTCAAAAGATAAAAGATAGTAGCATCCAAATTGATTATAACCGTGAACTCCCCGGAAGTAGTATCCCTCTAGCGGATCAGGGGCCGTAACTCGATAGTGTTATCGGTCCATTATGTACTGATATTTCCATTATATATATATATACAGCTTATTATAGTCATTTCCAATTTACATCGAAGTACAGGTAATAATAGCCATTTCCCATTTACATCGATGTACAGCCAATTATTCCGGGTTTTCGTTAGACAGGTCCGCAGGAGTTGTCTGCCCTTGCGGGTAGGTTTTATTATACTTCCGGTATAGGCTACATAAGTTTGTTAGCGGGACTTTTCAAAATGACAGATCTTTCACTAACAGCTTCAACTACCATAGAGGATCTTCTTACATACAAAGTATCAGATTTAAAAAATTATCTTAAAAACAAAAATTAAAAGGTGTCAGGGACCAAAAGTGAACTTGCACAGAGAATTTTTTATCTAAATCAAGTGAACGATTCGACCAATGATTGTAGGCCTAGTACTAGTAGAGATCCGAAAAGATCCCCGACATCGGTGAATTAAAATTTGGATGGATCAGTGAAAAAAATAAACTTCCTTCTTTATCTCACAGTGAAGTACAAAATTATTTAATAAACAGTAGTCATCGGTCAGAAGACAAAGAAAAAATGGAATGTTACAGACAGTTTATTAGGGAGTACAACTTTTTCAATGAAAAGTTTTTACACAAAATGATGGTAAACAACATCAGTGAAAGGAGTGAATATTGTTATGTTAGATCAAAATGCCACCCGTCGTTAAAAATCGGCACATACAGTCAATGGATACTTTTTTAAAAAATCATCACCACATCTTATTTTAAAGGCAAACTGCTCTTGTCCTGCTGGGTAAGGTTTTAAAATGTCTTTCGAACTCGATTACATTACCATACTGTTCTATTCTCCAACGTGCGAGTTATCAAAGATCACCGAAACGCGTTACCGTTACAGAAAAGTGCTCATGTTCATAACTTAAATCTCTCTCTCTCTCTCTCTCTCTCTCTCTCTCTCTCTCTCTCTCTCTCTCTCTCTCTCTCAGATATCAACCAAATCAACTTCCTAGTTAGTCCAAAAGATCTGTCATCGATTTTGTAAATACTTTTTGGTTTTTGTGAAATCGAAATAAAATGGACGGCAAATCTGTCATGTGCTAACTTTTGAATTTTTATAAAATAAAGTATGCAAAAATGAGCACATGTCAATTTTTTGAATACTTT
Source organism: Tegillarca granosa (assembly GCA_029721355.1). Lineage (NCBI taxonomy): Eukaryota > Metazoa > Mollusca > Bivalvia > Arcoida > Arcidae > Tegillarca > Tegillarca granosa. Next base: position 18,158,386 of record CM056609.1, read on the forward strand.
AAATGAGCACATGACAAATTTTTGAATACTTTATTTAATAAAAATTAAAAAATTAGCACATGATAGATCTTTCGGTCTACTACCTAGACTGACTTAAAATTATTACCAATGTACTTTTCAGACTTGGTGAAGGTTGTACCCACGTTGCCGCCTTACTATTTGGTCTAGAAAATATATCGTCATCCTGCACCCAAGAGATTAATGACGATGTAGCCTGTACTTCAAAACCCTGCGTCTGGAACCAGCCTAGTAAACGGAATCGTGAAGCTATGCCAATTGAACAAATTAGGTTTAAGCGAATAAGATATGGCATGGAAGAGAGTCAACCGTTGCGAAATAACAAAAATATTGAATGTCATACCCCAGGTTTTCTGAAAAAACACTAACATCCAAACTTGGGACCAGAAGTGAAGCGATTTTGTTTGACCTACTCCCCCTTGTAATCCATTTGACGTGTCCAGTAATTTAAATATATCACTTTATGAAACAGTTGAAACATCCGAAATAATCAAGTTCATATCTGATGAATACATTAATCTTAAAGATACTATATCGTCGAAAAATCTTGATGAGGCACAATTCCTGGATTTTGTTTCAAATGTCCCTTCAGATATTTTAAATGAAGTTGAGATAAGAACAAGAGGTCAGAGCAATAATGATTTGTGCCATATGGCTCGACACGGCAGAATTACTAGTTCAAGTTTGCATGACGTCTGCATACGTAAAGAAACGTCTTCTAGTGCAAATCTTATTAAAAAATTTTTAGTTTCAGATAATCATGATATGGAGGTAGCACCATTAAAATGGGGAAGAAAGTATGAAAATGTTGCAGGTAAAAAATATATCGCAATTCGAAAATTAAAATTCAAAGAGAAATTAAATGTTATTGAATCAGGGTTACGTTTGTGTAAAAACATCGGTTATTTTGGTGCCAGTCCCGATGGTATAGCTTCTTCCGTTACAGAGGATTATCTTATAGAAATTAAGTGTCCTTTTAAATGGAGGTTTAAAACAGTTTTCCAGGCTGCAGAATCAAAAGATTTCTGTTGTTTTATCGACAGTCATAATAACCTACAGCTTAAGCAAAGTCACCGGTACTATTCTCAGATACAGGGACAAATGGGCGTATGCAATTACAACAAGTGTGTGTTGATCATTTTCACAATTAAGGACATCCAGTATATAACTATCAACTTTGACAAATCGTTTTGGGAACAGATGTCATCAAAGTTGAGATATTTTCATGGTCATGCAACAGTAATATTTACCCATGACTTTGAAATGCACATCAACTGATCAAAAGTCTAAGGTATGGATCCGGAAGTAAACAGATACCTACCCACAAGGGCATATAACTCGTGGTAACGACGATAACACTGTCAAACGAAACGACGGAATAGTTATTTCCCATTTACATCGATGTACAGATGATTATAGTCATTTCCCATTTACATCGATAAACAGCTAATTATAAGCTGTTTTAAGACTTTAAATAGCTGAACATCGATGTAAATGGAATTAGCAATTTCCCATTTACATCGTTGTACAACTAATTAAAGTCATTTCCATCTAACATCAATGTACAGTTAATTAAAGTCATTCACATTAACAACGATGTACAGCTTATAATAGCCATTTCCCATTTATATCGTTGTAAAGCTAATTTCCCAACTACATCGATGTACAGCTAATTATAGCTGTTTAATGACTTCAATTAGCTGTAGAACGATGAAAATGGGAAAAGCCATTTCGCTTTTTGATCCATGTACAGCTAACTAAAGTCATTTGCAATTTACATCGATGAACAGCTAATAAGAGTCATTTCCAATTGAAATCGATGAACAGCTCATTAAATTCATTTCCTATTTACATCGATGTACAGCTACATGTTATTATAGTCATTTGACATTAACATCGATGTACAGCTAAATAAAATCATTTCCCATTCATATCGATGTAAACTTTATTTTAATCATTTGCCATTAATATTGATGTACACCTTATTATAGTCAGTTCCAATTTACATCGATGTACAGTTAATTGTAGTCATCTCCCATTTACATCGTTGTACAGGTGATTAAAGTCATTTCCCATTTACATTGTTGTACAGCTAATTATAGTAAGTTCCAATTTAAATCCATGTACAACAAATTATAGTCATTTCTCATTTACTTCGTTGTAGAGCTAATTAAAGTCATTTCCCAATTATATCGTTGTAGAAATAATTAAAGTCATTTCCCATTGACATCGATGAACATCTAATTATTGTCATTTCCTTTTAAGATCGATGTACAGCTAATTATTTTGATTTCCCATTTACATTGTTGTAGAGCTTATTAGAGTAATTTCCCATTAATATCGATGTACAGCTAATGAAAGTTATTTCCCATTAACGTCTCTTTATAGCAAATGTCTATTTCCCATTTACATCGTTGTAGAGCTAATTAAAATCATTTCTGATGACATCGATGAACAGCTAATTAAGGCATTTCCTATTTACATCGTTGTACAGCTAATTATAGTCATGTCCCATTTACATCTTTCCAGAGCAAATTATAGTCATTTCAAATTTTCTTGCTAATTAAAGTCATATTTCTTTAACATCGATGTACAGCTAATTATAGCCATTTCCCATAAACACCGTTCTACAGCTAATTATAGTCATATCCCATTTACATCTGTGTAAAGCTTATTATAGTCATTACCCAATTATTCATCGTTCTACCACTTATTATAGTCATTTCCCATTTACATCATTGTAGAGTTAATTAAAGTCATTTCCCATTGACATCGATGAACAGCTAATTTCAGACATCTCGAATTAACATCTATGGATAGCAAATTATAGTCATTTTCCGTTACATCGTTTTACAACTAATTATAGTCATTTCCCATTTACATCGTTGTACAGCTAATTATAGTTAATTCCCATTAACATCTATGGATAGCAAATTATATTTATTTCCCTTTTGCATCGTTGTAGAGCTAATTAAAATCATTTCCCATTTACATCGGTGTACAGCTTATTATAACCATTTCCCATTAATATCAATGTACAGCTTACTATAGTCATTTCCCATTTACATCGATGTACAGATGAATATAGTCATTACCCATTTACATCGATGAACAGTTAATTATAAGCTGTTTTATGACTTTGAATAGCTGCACATCGATGAAAATGGGAATAGCACTTTCCCGTTTACATCGTTGTACAACTAATTAAAGTCATTTCCCATTAACATCGATGTACAGCTAATTAAAGTCATTCACATCCACAACGATGTACAGCTGATAATAGCCATTTCCCATTTATATCGTTGTAAAGCCAATTAAAGTAATTTCCCAACTACATCGATGTACAGTTAATTATAGCTGTTTTATGACTTCAATTAGCTGTAGAACTATGAAAATGGGAAAAGCCATTTCCCTTTTTGATCCATGTACAGCAATTTACATCGATGAACAGCTAATGAGAGTTATTTCCAATTGACATCGATGAACATCTTATTATTGTCAGTTCCCATTTACATCGTTGAACAGCTAATTCTAATCATGTCCCATTTACATCTTTGTAGAGCTAATTATATTCATTTTCCATTTAAATCGATGTAGAGCTAATTATAGTCATTTTCGATTTTAATCGATGTAGAGCTAATTATAGTCATTTCCAATTTTCATGCTAATTAAAGTTATTTTCCTTTAACATCGATGTACAGCTAATTATAGCCATTTCCTATTTACATCGATGAACATCTAATTATAGTCATATCCCATTTACATCTGTGTCAAGCTGATTATAGTCATTACCCAACTATTCATCCTTCTACCACTATTTAAAGTCGTTTCCCATTTACATCGTTGTAGAGTTAATTAAAGTCATTTCCCATTGACATCGAGGATTAGCTAATTAAAGACACTTCCCATTAACATCTATAAATAGCAAATTATAGTCATTTTCTATTACATCGTTCTACAACTAATTATAGTCATTTCCCATTTACATCGTTGCAAAGTTTCCCATTTACATCTGTGTACAGCTGATTATAATCATTACAATATACCCAATTATTCGTCATTCTAAAGCTAATTATTGCCATTTCTCATTTACATCGTTGTACAGCTAATTATAGTTTTTTCCCATTAACATCTATGTATAGCAAATTATATTTATTTCCGATTTGCATCGTTGAAGAGCTAATTAAAAACATTTCCCATGACATCGATCAACAGCTAATTAAAATCATTTCCCATTTACATCGATGCACAGCTTATTATAACCATTTACCATTAACATCAAAGTACAGCTAATTATAACCATTTGCTATTTACATCGATGTAAAGCCAATTGAAATCATTTCCCATTTACATCGATGTAAAGCTTATTATTAGCTGTTTAATGACTTCAATTAGCTGTAGAACGATTAAAATGGGAAAAGCCATTTCTCTTTTTCATCCATGTACAGCTAACTAAAGTCATTTGCAATTTACATCGATGAACAGCTAATAGGAGTAATTTCCAATTGACATCGATGAATAGCTCATTAAATTCATTTCCTATCAACATCGATGTACAGCTAAATAAAATCATTTCCCATTCATATCGATGTATACTTTATTTTAATCAGTTGCCATTAATATTGATGTACACCTTATCATAGTCAGTTCCAATTTACATCGATGTACAGCTAATTATAGTCATCTCCCATTTAAAGCAATAACCAGCTAATTAAAGTCATTTCCCATTTACATTGTTGTACAGCTAATTATAGTCATTTTACAATTTACATCGATGAACAGCTTATTATAGTAATTTCCCATTTACATCGTTGTAGAGCTTATTAAAGTCTTTTCCCATTAACATCGATGTACAGCTAATGAAAGATATTTCTCAATAACGTCTTTTTATAGCAAATTATATCTATGTCCCATTTACATCGTTGTAGAGCTAATTTCAATCATTTCTGATAACATCGATCAACAGCTAATTAAAGACATTTTCCATCCATTTACATCTTTGTAGAGCTAATGATATTCATTTCCCATTTTAATCGATGTACATCTATTATAGTCATTTCCCATTTACATCGATAAACAGTTAATTTTAAGCTTTTTTATGACTTTAAATAGCTGCACATCGATGTAAATGGAAAAAGCAATTTCCCATTTACATCGTTGTACAACTAATTAAAGTCATTTCCCATTAACATCGATGAACGGCTAATTAAAGTTATTCACATTACGACGATGTACGGCTGATAATAGTCATTTCCCATTTATATCGTTGTAAAGCTAATCAAAGTAATTTCCCAATTACATCGCTGTACAGCTAATTATAGCTGATTAATGACTTCAATTAGTTGTAGAACGATGAAAATGGGAAAAGTCATTTCCCGTTTTGATCCATGTACAGCTAACAAAAATCATTTTCAATTTACCTCGATGAACAGCTTATAAGAGTCATTTCCAATTGACATCGATGAACAGCTCATTAAATTCATTTCCTATCAACATCGATGTACAGCTACATATAATTATAGTCATTTGACATTAAATTCGATGTACAGCTAAACAAAATCATTTCCCATTCATATCGATGTATACTTTATTTTTTATCATTTGCCATTAATATTGATGTACACCTTATTATAGTCAGTTCCAATTTACATCGATGTACAGCTAATTGTAGTCATCTCCCATTTACATCGTTGTACAGCTAATTAAAGTCATTTCCCATTTACATTGTTGTACAGCTAATTATAGTCATTTCCAATTTACATCTATGTACAGCTAATTATATTCATTTCCCATTTACATCGTTGTAGAGCTAATTAAAGTCATTTCCAAATTACACCGTTGTAGAGCTAATTAAAGTCATTTCCCATTGACATAGATGAAGATCTAATAATTGTCATTTCCCATTTACAGCGTTGTACAGCCAATTATAGTCATGTCCCATTTACATCTTTGTAGAGCAAATTATATTCATTTCCATTTTAATCGATGTAGAACTAACTATAGACATTACCGATTATCATGCTAATTAACGTCTTTTTCCTTTAACATCGTTGTAGAGCTTATTATAGTTATTTCTCATTTACATCGATGTTCAGCTAATTAAAATCATCTCATTAACATTGATGTACAGCTAATTATAGCCATTTCCTATTTAAATCGTTCTACAGCTAATAAGAGACATTTCCCATTTACATCTAGTTACAGCTAATTATAGTCATTCCCCATTTACATCGTTTTAAAGCTAATTAAAGTCATTTCCCATTGACATCGATTGACAGCTAATTATTGCCATTTCTCAATCAAATCGTTGTACAGCTAATTATAGTTATTTCCCATTAACATCTATGTACAGCAAATTATATTTATTTCCCATTTGCATCGTTGTAGAGCTAATTAAAAACATTTCCCATAACATCGATCAACAGCTAATTAAAATCATTTCAAATTTACATCCGTGTACAGCTTATTATAACTATTTCCCATTAACATTGAAGAACAGCTAATTATAATCATTTGTCATTTACTTCGATGTACAGCTAATAATTAGCTGTTTTATGACTTTAATTAGCTGTACATTGATGTAAATGGGAATAGCCCATTTTAATTTACATTGTTGTACATGTAATTGAAGTCATTTCCGTTAAACATCGATGTACAACTAATTATGGCCATTCACATTAACACCGATGTACAGCTTATAATATCCATTTCCCATTTACATCGTTGTTGAGCTAGTTAAAGTCATTTCCCATTAACATCGATGTACGGCTAATTATTAGTTGTTTTATGACTTTAATTAACTGTACATCGAGGTAAATGAGAATAGCCATTTCCAATTTACATTGTTTCACAGCTAATAATATCCATTTTCCATTTTTATCGATGTAGAGCTAACTAGATCATTTCCCATTTACATCGATGTTCAGCTCATTATTAGCTGTTTAATGACTTCAATTAGCTGTAGAAAGATGAAAATGGGAAAAGCCATTTCCTCTTTGAACCATGTACCACTAACTAAAGTCATTTGCAATTTACATCGATGAACAGCTATAAAGAGTCATTTCCAATTGACATCGATGAACATATCATTAAATTTATTTCCTATCAACATCGATGTACAGCTACATGTAAATATAGTCATTTGACATTAACATCGATGTACAGCTACAGTACAGGCCTGTCGAAAGTTTAACACTGAGCTGACGAAAAGGAGCCGAGACTCGGCTGCCGAGGGGCCGAGCTGTGAACAGCTAGTGACCGAAAAGTTGTCAACCTTCGGCCCCTCGGCAACTGGAACTGTCCACAGCTCGGCCACTCAGTAGCCGAGTCTCGGCAACTCATTCGGCTCCTCGGCACTTTGAACTGTTCACGACTCGGCAGTTCATTTGGCCTCCCAGTAGCCGAGTCTCGGCCACTAGCTAACGAGTGGTCTTAACAAGTAACATCTGAGAGATTAATGTTTAACTGTATATTTAAAATAATAAAATATATCAAAAAGTAATGATAAAGACTTTGAAAAATAACAATAATAAATTTAAAAAAATGATTATAAAACAAATAAAATAAAATAAAATAAAATAAAATAAAATAAAATAAAATAAAATAAAATAAATAAAATAAAATAAAATAAAATAAAATAAAATAAAATAAAATAAAATAAAATAAAATAAAATAAACGGATGGTGAAAAGATACAGATGTGATTTTTTTTCAACAATTTACATCTGAGAGAAATAAATTGTGTATAATAATAAAAATAATAATAATAATAATAATAATAATAATAATAAAATATATCAGTCGTTAATGATAGAAATATAAGTGCAAATTAAATAAATTAAATAATAATAATAAATTTTAAAAATAAATAAATAAATAATTAAATGAATAAAAAACAATAATAATAAAAAAAAAATAAATAAATACCATTAAATATATGGACGATGGAAAAGTAGATATGTGATTTTTTTTCCCAGAATTGCATAAATCTTTTATATTCCATTATGGAGCGGGATTTTAAAACAAAAAACTAGACTTCTGCCATCGCAGTTTTAATTTAGTCATTAAATGTACCTATACAGGTAAACATCAGGTGTCATAATCCTAATCTGTTAATCCCCTGTCATCATCAAATACCTTCAATACACGAAGTTCAAAACCTTCTCAGTACCATGACAAAAGAATGTCGAACAAACGGAGTTTTATTTAGACACACTGTCTCTGTGATCGGCCCGACTCCAATACCTGTCATCAATCTTTTGATTTAGAAAAAAGTCGTCTAAAACGCTGCAGAAACTTGTTCACTGACACTGTTGATATATAAATATTTTCTTCTTTACTAATTTTCCTACTGATCTCTCTTTGACTTACTCCAGAGTTAGATAATCTCACAATTTTCTCTCTAAAATATTGCGATATACGCGTAACTGCAGGCATGTTTAATTAACTGATGTTTTCTAGATAACGTTGGCTGAAAAAGTGCCGAGAAGCCGAGCGGCCGAAAAGGTGCCGAGCAGCCGAAAAAGTGCCGAACAGTCAAAAAGTGGCCGAAAAACAGCCGAAAGTTGGACAGTAGCTGCCGAAAAGGTGCCGAGCTGTTGATTACTATTGGCCGAGACATAACTGCCGAGGGGCCGAGACGAGCTGCCGAGTCGGCACTAATTCGGCACTAAAGTTTTTAACTTTCGACAGGCCTGTACTGTAATTAAAATCATTTCGCATTCATATCGATGTATATACTTTATTTTAATCATTTGCCATTAACACTGATGTACACCTTATTATAGTCAGTTCCAATTTACATCGATGTACAGCTAAATATAGTCATCTCCCATTTACATCGTTGTACAGCTAATTAAAGTCATTTCCCATTTACATCGTTGTACAGCTAATTATAGTCATTTCCCATTTACATCGGTGTACAGCTTATTATAGCTATTTTACAATTTACATCGATGAACAGCTAGGTATAGTCATTTCCCATTAACATCGATGTACAGCTAATTATAGTGATCTCCCAATTACATCGTTGTACAGCTAATTAAAGTTATTTCCCATTTACATTGTTGTACAGCTAATTATAGTCATTTCCAATTTAAACCCATGTATAGCTAATTATAGTCATTTTCCCATCTGGCACATCAAAATTCAACTGGTATTTGTATTATATATTTACTACTCCTGAGCGGATGCCGCTGCTGGTGGAGTAAAACTCCCCGATGGTATCCATAACTCAGTAGGCAGTACTTTGTGCTGTCAGAAAATGTACCATTTAACCAAATTTTCAGCTGCCTTAAATTGTAAAATTTGTTTAAAACTAAGGTTTGTTTCCTCATGCAAAGCATTCCTCAGCTGGATTTGGATTTACATATATAATTTTGGAACTTTAGATTCATTAATTTCCAACTGTTTGCCTTATATTTTTTAGTATCAAACTTTTTGGTTTTAGTGTCACTGATGAGGAATGAATTTCCGAAATGTGCACATCTGGCACATCAAAATTCAACTGGTATTTGTATTATATATTTACATCGATAAACAACTAATTATAAGCTTTTTTATGACTTTAAAAAAGTGCACATCGATGTAAATGGGAATAGCAATTTCCCATTTACATCATTGTATAAGTAATTAAAGTCATTTCCCTATTACATCGTTGTAGAGCTAATTAAAGTCATTTCCCATTGACATCGATGAACATCTAATTATTGTCATTTCCCATTTACATCGTTGTACAACTATTTATAGTAATTTCCTATTTACATCGTTGTAGACCTTATTAAAATCATTTCCCATTAACTTCGATGAACAGCAAATCAAAGTCAATTCCAATTTACCTCGATGTAGAGCTAATTATGTTCATTTCCAATTTTCATCGTTGTACTGCTAATTACAGTCATTTCCCAATTACATCGTTGTAGAGCTAATTAAAGTCATTTCCCATTGTCATCGTCGAACATCTAATTATTGTAATTTCCCATTTACATCGTTGCACAGGAAATTAAAGTAATTTCCCATTAACATCGATGTTCAGTTGAATATAGTAATTTCCTTTCAAGATCGATGAACAACTAATTATAGTAATTTCCCATTTACATCGTTGTAGACTTATTAAAATTATTTCCCATTACCAGTAAAATAATTCCTGAAAGTGAAGAGATCTTTGAGCATTTTCGTGAATTACTTGGGAGTGACCCACCTGAATTAAGCAACGAAATGCTAAATATTATCGACAATTATCTTCTGTGTGAATTGGATATCGAATCTTTAGATAAGGAAATTTCAGAGGATGAAATATTGTGTGCGATTCGTAATCTAAAAACTGACAAAAGTGGTGGACCAGACTCGTTAATTGGAGAAATGTTCATCTGTAACGCAATTGTATTGGCTCCAATTTTTAAGTTACTTTTTAATTATATATTTAACAACAAAGTATTCCCTGATTCGTGGACTGAAGGGCTAGTTATTCCAGTTCCTAAAACTGGCAATCCAACAGACCCTAATAACTACCGACCTATTGTATTGGTTAGCGTCTTATCAAAAATATATACAACTATACTCACCAAACGCCTATTAACTTGGGCAGAAGCAGAGGAAAAGTTGATTAATAATCAATTTGGATTTCGTTCAGGGCGTTCTACAAATAACGCAATATTTACATTACATGGAATTGTATCTCATTCATTACAGTTTAAGGAGAAATTATACTGCGCCTTCGTTTATCTTCGTAAGGCATTTGACAGTGTTGTAAGAAAACTGCTTTGGTATAAACTTCTAAAGTGTGGACTAAGCAGTAAATTCGTTAATGTAATACGTTCGGTATATTCCAATGTTACTTTGCGTGTGAGAAATGGTGAAGACATCTCAGATACGTTTGAAAATCTCATTGGTGTTAAACAGGGAGAACCACTATCTCCTTTGTTGTTTTTATTTTTTATTAATGACATAATTCAAGATATGTCGGTTTCAAGTAACGATAACTTCTGTTATCTAAATGGATATCTAATTTATCTCATTCTATTTGCGGACGATATGGTCATTTTTGGTAAAACACCAAGTGCTTTGCAGAACTTACTAGACAAACTTTCGCGATATTGTAAAAAGTGGAACATCTTAGTCAATATTGATAAAACAAAGGTGGTCGTGTTCCGAAATGGATGGCGCCCAGTTAGTGACAGTTTTTATTACGATAATCGGAAGTTAGAAATAGTTGACTCATATGTATACCTAGGTACATTGCTTCACTACAACGGTAAGTTTCTGAAAACACAAAAAAGAATATCGCAACAAGGATCGAAAGCATTATATGCACTACTCAATTCTCTGCGGAATATTTATATCGATGTTAAACAGAAACTATTATTATTTGACAGTATGGTTGGATCTATTCTCCATTATGGTTCGGAAGTTTGGGGATTCCATCGTGCCCATGATATAGAAGTTGTTTTTAATAAATTTTGTCGCTATACCTTGTGTTTATCCAAAAATGCCCCCATTAGTTTTATGTGTGGCGAACTTGGTCATCTCCCAATAAATATTATAAGAAAACATAGAATTATTAAATATTGGTTTAAAATTATTATTCATAGACCTGCATTTGTTTACGATATCTATAAAGTGCTTTATAATGATGTATTACTGGGTAAACATAATTGGGTGTTAGATGTTCGAGAATTATTGTATTCTTTGGGTTTAAATGACGTGTGGATAAATCAAGACTTTATAAGTGACGATTATGAAGTTGTTAAACAGCGCATAAATGATCAATTTCCAGCAATGGCTTGCAGCCATTAACTCGTGTGAAAGGTTATCCAGCTACGTGACTTTTAAAACAAACTTCGATTTAGAAACTTATCTATCATATAACTTTAATATATCATTATTAACAAAGCTTCGAAGTGGAACTTTAGCACCTAATATAGAAACAGGTCGTTATGATATTAGACAGAGAGAGCAAGGATTATGTTCTATGTGCGATATGAGTGTGGTTGAATCCGATTATCATTTCATACTTGTGTGTCCAGCATTACGGTCACTACGACTCTCATATTTACCAAAATATTTTTGTGTGTGGCCAAATACCTTCAAGTTAAAACTTTTATTGAAAGGAGATTCTCTTAAAAACACATGTAAGCTTTGCCAGTACTTATTTCATGCATGGAAAAAAGGTGTCTATTATTAGCATTGTGTCTGTTCTCTATAGTACAATACTTTATATTTATTATATTATCCAAATGTCATTGTTGTCAAAAATAATATGTATATTGCTACAGCAAATTTTGCTTTTTGCAAATAAAGTCATTCATTCATTCATACCATCGATGAACAGCTAATTAAAGAGATGTCCCATTAACATTTATGTATAGAAAATCATAGACATTACCCATTTACATCGTTGTAAAGCTAATTATAGTCATGTCCCATTTACATCCGTGTACAGCTGATTATAGTCATTACCCAATTATTCATCGTTCTACAGCTAATTATAGTCATTTCCAATTTGCATCTTTGTAGAGCTAATTATAGTCATTTCCCATTTACATCGTTTTAGAGCTAATTCAATTCATTTCCCACTGACATCGATGAACAACTTATTACAGTCATTTCCCATTTACATCGATATCCAGCTAATTATACCCATTTTTCAATTTACATCGATGAACAGCTTAATATAGTCATTCCCCATTTATATCGATGTACAGCTAATTAAAGTCGTATCCCATTAACATCGATTTTCAGCTGATTATAGTCATCTCCCATTTACTTCGTTGTACAGCTAATAAAAGTAATTTACCATTAACATCGATGTACAGCTAATTAAAGTCATTTCTCATTAACATCGATGTACAGCTAATTAAAGTCATTTCCCACTAACATCGATTTTCAGCTGATTATAGGTATTTCCTAATAGATCGATGTCCAGCTAATAAAAGCTATTTCCTATTTACATTGATGAACAGCTAATTAAAATCATTTCCCATTTACATCAATGTACAGCCAATTATTAGGTGTCTAATGACTTCAATTAGCTGTAGAACGATTAAAATGGGAAAAGCCGTTTCCCTTTTTAATCCATGTACAGCTAACTAAAGTCATTTGCAATTTATTTCGATGAACAGCTAATAGGAGTCATTTCCAATTGACATCGATGAACAGCTCATTAAATTCATTTCCTATCAACATCGATGTACAGCTACATGTAATTACAGTCATTTGACATTAACATCAATGTACAGCTAAATAAAATCATTTCGCATTCATATCGATGTAAACTTTATTTTAATCATTTGCCATTAATATTGATGTACACCTTACCATAGTCAGTTCCAATTTACATCGATGTACAGCGAATTATAGTCATCTCCCATTTACAACAATGACCAGCGAATTAAAGTCATTTCCCATTTACATTGTTGTACAGCTAATTATAGTCATTTAACAATTTACATCGATGAACAGCTTATTATAGTTATCATTCCCATTAACACTGATGTTCAGCTGATTATAGTCATTAACTTTTAAAATCGATCTATAGCTAATGGTAGCCAATTTCAATTTACATCGATGTACAGCAGTTATAGTAATTTCCCATTTACATCGTTGTAGAGCTTATTAAAGTCATTTCCAATTTACATCTACAGCTAATGAAAGTTAACGTCTATTTATAGCAAATTATATCTATGTCCCATTTACATCGTTGTAGAGCTAATTAAAATCATTGATGATAACATCGATCAACAGCTAATTAAAGACATTTCCCATTTACATCGATGTATACCTAATTAAAGTCATATCCCATTTACATCTTTGTAGAGCTAATTATATTCATTTCAAATTTTAATCGATGTACAGCTAATAATAGTCATTTCCCATTTACATCGATGTACATCTATTATAGTCATTTCCCATTTACATCGATAAACAGCTAATTATAAGCATTTTTCTTACTTTTAAAGGCTGCACATCCATGTAAAGGGAATAGCAATTTCCCATTTACATCGTTGTACAACTAAATTAAAGTCATTTTCATTAACATCGATGTACAGCTAATTAAAGTCATTCACATTAACAACGATGTACGGCTGATAATAGCCATTTCCCATTTATATCATTGTAAAGCTAATCAAAGTAATTTCCCAATTACATCGATGTACAGCTAATTAAAGCTGATTAATGACTTCAATTAATTGTAGAACGATGAAATGGGAAAAGCCATTTCCCGTTTTGATCTCTGTAGAGCTAACTAAAGTCATTTGCAATTTACCGCAATGAACAGCTTATAAGAGTCATTTCCAATTGACATCGATGAATAGCTCATTAAATTCATTTCTTATCAACATCGATGTACAGCTACATGTAAATATAGTCATTTGACATTAACATCGATGTACAGCTAAATAAAATCATTTCCCATTCATATCGATGTATACTTTATTTTAATCATTTGCCATTAATATTGATATACACCTTATTATAGTCAGTTCCAATTTACATCGATGTACAGCTAATTAAAGTCATCTCCCATTTACATCGTTGTACAGCTAATTAAAGTCATTTCCAATTTACATTGTTGTACAGCTAATTATAGCCATGTCCCATTTACATCTTTGTAGAGCAAATTATATTCATTTTCCATTTTAATCGACGTAGAGCTAATTATATTCATTTTCCATTTTAATTGATGTAGAGCTAACTATAGACATTTCCAATTATCATGCCAATTAAAGTCTTTTCCCTTAAACATCGTTGTAGAGCTTATTATAGTATTTCTCATTTACATCGATGTTCAGCTAATTAAAATCATCTCATTAACATCGATATACAGCTTATTATAGCCATTTCCTATTTACATCGTTCTACAGCTAATTAGAGTCATTTCCTATTTACATCTGTTTACAGGTGATTATAATCATTACCCAATTATTCATCGTTCTACCACTTATTATAGTTATTTCCCATTTACATCTGTTTACAGATGATTATAATCATTACCCAATTATTCATCGTTCTACCACTTATTATAGTTATTTCCCATTTACATCTGTTTACAGATGATTATAATCATTACCCAATTATTCATCGTTCTACCACTTATTATAGTTATTTCCCATTTACATCTGTTTACAGGTGATTATAATCATTACCCAATTATTCATCCTTCTACCACTTATTATAGTCATTACCCAATTATTCATCGTTCTACCACTTATTATAGTCATTTCCCATTTACATCGTTGTAGAGCTAATTAAAGTCATTTCCCATTGACATCGATAAACAGCTAATTAAAGACACCTCCCATTAACATCTATGGATAGCAAATTATAATCATTTTCCATTACATCGTTCTACAACTAATTATAGTCATTTCCCATTTACATCGTTGTAAAGTTAATAATAGTCATTTCCCATTTACATCTGTGTACAGCTGATTATAGTCATTACGTTATACACAATTATTCATCGTTCTAAAGCTAATTATAGTCATTTCCCATTTACATCGTTGTAGAGCTAATTATAGTCATTTCCCATTTACATCGTTTTAGAGCTAATTATAGTCATTTCCCATTTACATCGTTGTAGAGCTAATTATAGTCATTTCCCATTTACATCGTTTTAGAGCTAATTAAAGTCATTTCCCATTGACATCGATGGACAGCTAATTATTGCCATTTCTCATTTACATCGTTGTACAGCTAATTATAGATACTTCCCATTAACATCTATGTACAGCAAATTATATTTATTTCCCATTTGCATCGTTGTAGAGCTAATTAAAACATTTCCCATAACATCGATCAACAGCTAATTAAAATCTTTTCAAATTTACATCCGTGTACAGCTTATTATAACCATTTCCCATTTACATCGATGTACAGCTAATTATTATCATTTGTCATTTACATCGATGTACAGCTTATAATAAGCTGTTTTATGACTTTAATTAGCTGTACATTGATGTAAATGGGAATAGCCCATTTTAATTTACATTGTTGTTCATGTAATTGAAGTCATTTCCGTTAAACATCGATGTACAACTAATTATGGTTATTCATATTAACACCGATGTACAGATAATAATATCCATTTCTCATTAACATTGTTGTTGAGCTAATTAAAAGTCATTTCTTTTTAACATCGATGTCCAGCTAATTATTAGTTGTTTTATCACTTTAATTACTGTACATCGAGATAAATGGGAATAGCCATTTCCAATTTACATCGTTTCACAGCTAATAATATCCATTTTCTATTTTTATCGATGTAGAGCTAACTAGATCATTTCCCATTTACATCGGTGTACAGCTAATTATAGCCATTTTACAATTTACATCGATGAATAGCTAGGTATAGTCATTTCCCATTAACATCGATGTACAACTAATTATAGTAATTTCCCATTTACATCGTTGTAGACTTATTAAAATCATTTCCCATTACCATCGATGAACAGCTAATTAAAGAGATTAACATTTATGTATAGAAAATCATAGTCATTTCCAATTTACATCGTTGTAAAGCTAATTATAGTCATGTTCCATTTACATCCGTCTATATGTACAGCTAACTAAAGTAATTTCCCATTAACATCGATGTACAGCTAATTAAAGTCATTTCCTATTAACATCGATTTTCAGCTGATTATAGTTATTTCCTAATATAATGTACATCGATGTCCAGCTAATAATAGCAATTTCCTATTTACATCGATGTGCAGCTAATTATAGTGATATCCCATTTCGACGTTGTACAGCTAATTGAAATCATTTCCCATTTACATTGATGTACAGCTACTTATAGTCATTTCCCATTTACTTCGTTGTACAGCTAATTATAGTCATTTCCCATTAATATCGATGTACAGCAAATTATACGTATTTTCCATTTACATCATCGTAGATCTAATTAAAATCATTTCCTATAGCATCGATGAACAGGTAACTGAGTCATTTCCTATTTTTATCGTTGTGCTGCTAATTAAAGACATTTTCCTTTAACATCATTCCTATTATAGTTATTTCTCATTTACATCTATGTACACTACATGTAATTAAAGTCATTTCCCATTTACATCTGTGTACAGCTGATTATAGTCTTTTCCCATTAACATCGATGTACAGCTAATTATAGACATTCCCCAGTTACTTTGTTCTAGAGCTTATTAAAGTCATATCACATTAAAATCGATGTTCAGGTAATTAAAGTAATTTCCAATTTACATCGATCTACAGCTAATTATAATCATTTGCCATTTACATCGTTGTACAACTAATTAGTCATTTCCCATTTACATCGATGTACAGCTACATGTAATTAAAGTAATTTCAATTTACATCTATCTACAGCTAATTATAATCATTTGCCATTTACATCGTTGTACAACTAATAATTCATTTCCCATTTACATCAATGTACAGCTAATTATAAGTTGCTTTATGACTTTAATTAGCTGCACATCGATGTAAATGGGAATAGCCATTTCAAATTTACATCGTTGTACAGCTAATTAAAGTAATTTCTTAATAACACCGATGTACAGCTATTTAAAGTCATTTGACATTTACATCGTTGTAAAGCTAATTAAACTCATTTCGAATTTACATCCATTTACAGTTAATTTATAGTCATTTACTATTAACGTCGAACAACAGCTAATTATAGTCTTTTCCCATTTACATCGTTGTAGAGCTAATTATAGTCTTTTCCTATTTACATTGATGTACAGCTAATTATAGTCATTTTCCATTTTTTGATCTTTCTACAGCTAGTTATAGTCATGTCCCATTAACATCGATATACAGCTAATTAAATTCATTTGCCATTTACATCGTTGTAGAGCTAATTAACGTGATTGTCCATAAACATTGATGTACAGCTTATTATAGTCATCTGCCATTTCCGTCGATGCACATCTAATTCAAGTCATTTCCCATTAACATCGATGTACAGCTAATTAGTGTCATTTCCCATTAACATCCTTGTAGAGCTAATTAAAGTCATTTTCCATTATAATCGTTGTACACATTATTATAGTCAGGTCCAATTTACATCGATTTACAGCCATTTATTCCAGTTACATCGTTGTACAGCTTATTAAATTCATTTCCCATAACATCGATGTACAGCTAATTAAAGTCAATTTTCCATTTACATCGTTGTACAGCTTATTATGGTCATGTCCCATTTACAGCTTTTAGAGCTAATTATAGTCAATTCCCATGAACATCGATGTACAGCAAATTATACTTATTTCCCATTTACATCTTTTAGAGCTAATTATAATCATTTCCCATAACATCGATGAACAGCAAATAAAAATCATTTCCCATTTACATCGGTGTACAGCTAACTATAGTAATTTTCCATTTACATCGATGTACAGCTAATTATAATCATTTGCCACAAAACTCTCAGATTACACAATATTCGAACCAAACTGTCCTCTACCACTTTTCCCGTCTAAATCAGTTACAAGAAGAATGCATATACAAAACTACTACAGATTTTATTACACCAGAGTTTAAACTTAACGCTATCATCATGGATATTGCATTTAAAAGGTTATTAAAACCTGCTCAGGAACACAGTATACAGGACGACAACCGTCGCCAATTTCTTAAATTACATTATGCAAACAAAAGCATAGATGCTATTAATATTTCTAATATACTACTTAACAAAGTAGTGCAAACTAAAGTCCCTACTTATTTCAAATATAACTCGCCACCTCTAATTTCCTACTCCTACAATAAACCCATTGCATCCAAAATTTTCAACTATAAACAAACTTTGCAGTGCCTAAACTTTCATGACTTTACTCCACCTACCTGCTCTTGCTCAGCTTCCCCATATAATTATAAACCAGCTGGGCATGTAGTAACAGGTGATCTCAATATAAATGAGAATACTGAATTAAGATGTCTTCTTTCAAAAGGCCCTAAATACAGGGAGGCTCAACCTTTTACTTGGGGCAGAATTTCAAAATTACGGATTCTGTTGAAGAGTATGCTAGATGTTGGGCTAAATTAGAAGACTTAGAGCTTGATACTTTATCCGACTGGATAAGGACAATTAGAAATTTTGTCAAGTCAAGGATTGCAAACTTAATGGGTCTATGGGTACTAAACCTTCTTTAGTGCTCAGGGACCCTTAGGTTTCTGCAATCCTTACTGACATACATAACAGGTTCCGGCTGATAAAGCTTCTAACAACATTCTTTTAGTTTGTAAAAAATACTATATTGAATGTCTAACTAAGGAGCTTGGTTTAGAAAGTATATCGGAGAATCCTACTTATACTAAAACTAATTTACCAAAGATCTTGAAGTTCTTTCCAATCAGAGGGGAGTCCTTGAGTCTTTTGATTTCAATTTAAAACAGGAAGAACTTGACCTGCCTTACTTGTATTGGATTCCAAAACTTCACAAAAATCCATACAAGGAAAGATATATAGCAGGTTCCTCTAAATGTACTACTAAATCATTATCAGTAATTCTAACACAATTTTTAACAGTAGTCAAAGATGGCCTTCAGACTTATTCAGATATAGTCTATTCTACATCTGGCATCATCCAAATGTGAATTAAAAATTCTAATGAACTACTTGACCATTTTGTTTCTAATACTCTATCTTTGGTAAAAAGTATAAAAACTTTTGATTTTTCTACCCTTTACACCACTATCCCTCATGCTAAATTTAAAGAACGTTTAAAACAAATCATTCACTTTTCATTCTTTTACAAAAACGGTAACCCAAGATATAAATATCTAGTGCTCAACAGGGATTATGGTTATTTTGTAAAACACCATACAGACTGCAAACAAAAATATACTGAAGATACCATCAAGAAAATGTTAGAGTTTTTGATAGACAACATACTTGTTGTGTTTGGCAATATTAACTTTCAACAAACAATCGGTATACCAATGGGCACAAACTGTGCACCTTTGCTTGCTGATTTGTTTCTTTATTCATATGAATCAGAATTTTACAGAACCTTGTCAAATCTGGAGAAAAGACTGTCGCTAAATCATTCAACTACACATACAGATATAAAGATGACGTTCTATCTCTAAATAATCACAAATTTGGAGAATATGTGAATGTCATCTATCCAAGTGAGCTTGAAATAAAAGACACGACAGATTCTCCATGTTCTGCTTCATATTTGGACTTATACCTCAATTATGACACCCATGAAAGGTTACATCTTAAGCTATACGACAAACGTGATGACTTCAATTTTTCTATTGTCAACTTTCCGTTTCTTTGCAGTAATAACCCTGCTTCTCCTGCGTATGGTGTATATGTTTCACAGTTAATACGGTACGGTAGAGCTTGTTCCCACTATGGGAACTTTCTGCAACGAAGCAAATTACTTACAATTAAATTGTTGACACAAGGGTATTGCAAGCCTAGGCTAATCAGGGCCCTTAAAAAGTTTTATGGCCGTCATCACAATATTGTTGATAAGTATGTAGTCACTATATCCCAACTTATACTGGATATATTTGACTTACCATAGTTCTTTGTTCCTTTCATTCTCAAAATTGACTTGCACGTGACGGGTGTAGCTAGCTAGACAGGAGGTGCTTACCCTTCCGGAGCACCCGGCCTCACTTCCTTAATGGAAGTTCACGTGTATAGCATATTTTGCCAGCTTGCAAAGTTTTTACTTTGTTTTTTTTTTGGATTGTGATATGGACAAGGACTGGTATGTTCGTTTTATTATTACATCGGAGTACAGCTGATTAAAGTTATTTGCCATTTACATCGATCTACAGCTAATTATAGTCATGTCCGATTTACATCTTTGTAAAGCTAATTATAGTCAAGTCCAATTTTCATCGATGTACAGCTAATTAAAGTGTTTTCTCATTAACATCGATGTACAGCTGATTATGATCATTTCCCAATTACATCGTTGTACGGCTTATTAAAGTCATTTTCAATTAACATCGATGTACAGCTAATTAAAGTCATTTTCAATTGACATCGATGTACAGCTAATTATAGTTATTTCCCACTTACATCGTTGTAATTCTAATTATATTCATTTCCTATTTACATCGATGGACAGCTAATTATAGTTATTTTTTCAATTTTCGTCTGTCTACAGCTAGTTATAGTCATTTCCCATCAACATTGACGTACAGCTAATTAAAGTAATTTTCCCATTAACATCGATGTACAGCAAATTATAGTCATTACCCATTCACATTGATGTACAGCAATTTATTAGCTGCTTTATGACTTTAATTAGCTGCACATCGATGTAAAAAGGAATATCCATTTCCAATTTACATCGTTGTACAACTAATTAAAGTCATTTCTCAATAAAATTGATGTTTAGTCAATAATTCCATTTCGTATTTACATTGTTGTAGAGCTAATGGGCCGATAACACTATCGAGTTACGGCCCCTGATCTGCTAGAGGGATACTACTTCCGGGGAGTTCACGGTTGTTAACAACTTGGTTGCTACTATCTTTTATCTATTAAATGTCTGGTGTTCCAGTTAAAATACATTGATTGTTTTATGTAAAATTGTCATATATATGAACTTTGGAGATTTTTTTGTTATTAAAAGTATTTTATGTTTATTTTCCTACTTGATTTTTAAATCAGCCAGTGCTAAAAACCGATTTTTTGCCATCAGAGTTGATGTCTATGGTGACTTAATTTTTACACTTGATCAGGTAATAAGGGAGGTCTTGACCTATGGAAGTAAACATATATTGCATGCTTAAAACTTTTCATGTATACAAGATCGTCTCAGGTACACGGATACAACCATTGATCTTTAATTAACATGTATATCGACGGGTGAATATACACAGGTATATGAAGATACCTGTGTATACACACTTATCCTGACTTTCTATACATCAAAGGTTTTTTTTTTTCCCAAAATACCTTGAAAATTTTTGACACTTGTATATTTGATGGAAGGAAATTGTTTACAGTAAACAACCATAATTGGTATTCAATATAATCTGAACACATTTCACAGTTACTGAGTCAACCATATATTACTTATATCCAGGTTACGCGTGTATGAGACCGATAACAGTATAAATTCACTATTTACAATAAAAATTGCAACATATGATTTTCCCATTTTATTACGGATAAATTCTGTGGGCTAACCCTCCCCATTAACTGAGCACGTGTCCAGATAAGTCAAATCGTATTAACATCGATGTACAGCAAATTATACTTATTTCCCATTTATATCGTTGCTAATTAAAATCATTTCCGATAACATCGATGAACAGCTAATTAAAGTCATTTCCCATTTACATCTTTCTACAGCTAATTATAGTCATTTCCGATTAACATCTATGTACAGCTTATTATAGTGATTTACCATTTATATCGTTGAGTTAATTATAGTCATTTCCTATTTACATCGATGTACAGGTAATTATATTAATTTCCCAATTTCCATCGTTCTACAGCTTATTATTCATTTCCCATAGTCATTTTCCATTAACATCCATGTACAGCTTATTAAAGACATTTCGCATCAACATCGATGTACAGCTAATTATAGTCATTTCCCATTTACATCGATGTAATGCTAATTAAAGTTATTTCCCATTAACATCGATGTACAGCTAATTAAAGTCATTTCCCATTTACATCGATTCAAAGCTAATTATTGCCATTTCCCAATTACATCGTTGTAGATCTAATTAAAGACATTTCTTATCAACATCGATGTATAGCTAATTAAAGTAATTTCCCATGTACATCGTCGTACAGCTAATGAAAGTCATTTCGCACTTATATCGATGTACAGCTGATAGTTCATAAAATCATTTCCAATTTACATCGATTTACTGCTAGTTACAAACATTTCCCATTAACATCGATGTTCAGCTAACTATAATCATTTCCCATTTAAATCAATGAACAGCTAATTATAATCATTTGCAATTTACATCGTTGTACAGCTAATTAAAGTCATTTCCCATTTACATCGATGTACAGCTAATTAAAGTCATTCACATTAACACCGATGTACAGCCAATAATAGCCATTTCCTATTTACATCGTTGTAGAGCTAATTAAAAAGTCATTTCCAATTTACTTAAGAATTGAAGTTCACTTTTACGTTGTTACCGGAGTGTTACAACGTGGAAATTATTACAAATTGTATAAAACTGCGTAGCGAGCGAAGCGGTTTTATTCGGAAGACTAGAAGTGTCACCAAAAATAAAAAATATAACTGGTGCGCACGAGTTGCTTACTCGTGGGCTCAATTTAGTAACTCGTGCGCTCAATTTATTAACTCGTGCGCTCAAGTTGTGAAACTCGTGCGCTCAAGTTTGTGACCCTTCTCGTCTCCCGTAGTTTTACGCATAATTTTTAATAATTTTCACGTTGTTACACCCCGATAACAACGTTAAATGTTAAATTCAATTCTAATAATTACAAATCCAAAATTAAACAGTTTTTATGCTGACCTACATTTTTGAACTTATGAGTTAATTTTCTGAAAATCGATGTTACAACGTTGCGGCGTAATAATACATTAAATGTCAACTTTAAAAGACGACAAAATGTCTTGTAAAAAACTGAAAAAGGTTTTAAATTGAAATCTTTTTATTCATTTTCTTGTTAATTTTAATCAACATATAAATGATATTTCAATTAAATCCTTTGAGAAACAAGGTACTATATTATGTCTCGTGACAACACATTTACCAACAACAACGTACGACTATCATACGTTTGTAGGACACGCGTGTCAACTTGACGTTTCCCATAACAAAAGAAAACTAAACGAACAGTGTTTAAAAAACGTGGAACCAACTAATGAAATGGAATTAATGTTTTCTTGGTCGAAACCGATTTTTTTGCCAACTATGGGCTTGGAGTGAGACGAAGGAATTTTGTTTAATGATGACACCGGTGGTCGCTGTAATGGCTGATCAGAGACATGTGGAGGTAGAACAAGCGGTATAGGGTGCATTAGACTGGACGTTACCGAGAGGGTATCACTGATATGTTTCTTCTGTGAACAGAACAGTCCGTACAATAGCTGTAAACTGAGACCTCGTTTCTGTGGCCTGACATAAGCATGATGTGAAGTAACTGAAATTCAACATCACTCGGCATAGATATGGCTGTTGCTCTCGGGCGATGTGCAGTGTATACCTGACTACAATTATAATTTTTTGATATTTTTTGCAAGAATTCGGAAAACATTTTTTTAGAAATTGGTTTAGGTGTGTAACAAAATTTTGACGTTGGATTATTGAGGGGTGTACAAAAGGGATTCTCTCCGCGACTGGATTACAGAGATAAAAATATTTCATAAATAAATATTTAATAGTCTTGAATATTTGGTGAAAAAATATCAGAAGATGTCAAGTTGAATAATTTTTTGCATAATTTTAATCTAAAGAAATTGAAGTATTGCAATGTTTCTAGGTGGAATATTTGCCGATCTCGAAGACATTCCCATTTGTTTACAATTTAAAAATAACTTCTATTAATAGAACTCAAAGATGGGTAATCCCCGAAACTGGTCGAAAGGAAAACGACCAATGAAATTAGTTTGTAATTATATCGATGTACAGCTAATTATTAGCTGTTTAATGACTTCAATTAACTATATAACGATGAAACTGGGAAAAGCCATTTGCCATTTACATTGATGTACAGCTAATAAAAGTCATTTGCCATTTACATCGTTGTAAAGCTAATTAAAGTCATTTCCAATTTACATCCATTTCCGGCTAATTATAGTCATTTCCCATTAACATCGAACTACAGCTAATTAAAGTCTTTTCCCATTTACATCGTTGTAGAGCTTATCATAGTCAATTCCCAATTTTCATCGTTCTTACGCTAATTATATTCCTTTCCCATTTACATCGTTGTAGAGCTAATTATTGTCATTTTATTTACATCGTTGTTGAGCTTATAAAAGTCATTTCCCACTTACATCGTTGTACAGCTAATTATAGTCATGTCCCATTTACATCTTTGTAAAGCTAATTATAGTCATTTCCAATTGTTATCGATGTTCAGCTCATTAAAGTCATTTCCCAATTACATCGTTGTACGACTAATTAAAGCCATTTTCCATTTTCATCGATGTACAGTTAATAAAAGTCATTTTCAATTAACATCGTTGTACAGCTTATTATAGTTATTTCCCATTTACATCGTTCAATAGCTAATTATATTCATTTTTTATTTTCATCTATGCACAGCTTATTATAGTCAATTCCCAATTTTTCATCGTTCTACAGCTAATTATAATCATTTACATTAAATCTATGTACAGCTAATTATAGTCATTTCCCAATTTTCATCGTTCTTCCGCTAATTATATTCATTTCCCATATACATCGTTGTAGAGCTAATTATTGTCATTTCCCATATACATCGTTGTAGAGCTAATTATTGTCATTTCCCATTTACATCGTTGTTGAGCTTATTAAATTCATTTCCCAATAACATCGATGTAGAGCTAATTATAATCATGTCCTATTTATATCGTTGTAGAGCTTATTATAGTCATTTCCCATTTTCATCGTTGTAGAGCTAATTATAATCATTTCCCAATTTTCATCGTTCTTCCGCTAATTATATCTATTTCCCATTTACATCGTTTTAGAGCTAATTATAGTCATTTCCCATTTACATCGTTGTAGAGCTAATTATAATCATTTCCCAATTTTCATGGTTCTTCCGCTAATTATATCTATTTCCCATTTACATCGTTTTAGAGCTAATTATAGTCATTTCCCATTTACATCGTTGTAGTCCAAATAAAGTCATTTCCCATTACCATCGATGTACATCTGATTTTAGTCATTTCCCATTTACATCGTTGTAGAACTTTTTATTGTCATTTTCCATTTACATCATTGTTGAACTTATTATAGTCAATTCCCATTTACATCGTTGTTGAGCTGACTATAGTCATTTCCCATTTACATTGTTGTAGAGTTACATGTATGTACAGTTATTTCCTATTAACATCGAAATAGAGCTTAGTATATCTACATGTGAAATAATTTTTTATCGACATAGATGTGAATTATGTTAAGTTATTCGCCATTTACGTTGATATACTGCTAGTTAAATCATTTTCATTTGATGAAGTGTTATGTACACTTATTTCCTATTAACAATGATGTGCAGTTATGTAAAATCATTTTCCATTCATAATGATATGACAAATATGTACAGTCATTTCCCATTAATATACAGTTGTGTATTTAGTACAGTCATTTCCCATTATATACAGTTGTGGTTCCCATTAATATACAGTTGTGTATTTAGTACAGTCATTTCCCATTAATATACAGTTGTGTATTTAGTACAGTCATTTTCGATTAGGAATTTGTACAATTGTTTGTTTTTAGTTTACATTTGTAATGTTTATTTGACTGTGATATAAGATAAAGTGTTAACATTTTGCCGCCATTGTTTGTTAGAAATGACTTTTTATAACGTTTTCTTTGTCGTTGTTCATTGCTTTCTATAGTTGTGTTTTATGTTTTTTTTTCGAGAATCACCGTTAACAAAGTTATTACTTTTTTATAGTTTACTGTAGGCATTTAACAACTATGTACAGTTGACAGTGTAAGTTACAGACATCCTATTTACAGTGATATGCAAGTCCGAGCGCCTAACGCATCAATAAGCTTAATATGATCACAACAAATCGGGACTGCCATATTTCTGTGGATATTATTCAGTTAGTTATATAAATAAATGCATCTTCGATAATTCTTTGTAAATAACCACCAGAAGCAGAACTACTTTAACATGTTATTATTCCACCTCATTAGTATTCATAGACATATAACACTTATTAATAATTCTCTTATTTTGGAACTTCTATCATATTAAATACGTTTTGATTCAAATTAACAATGTATTATACTCGTCTCGTCACATAACAAGTTACGTTCAATCTCATTTTAAAAACATTTTCCTTTTATATCCGTTGGGATTAAATTGGGTCGTAAGCGTAAAATTAACAATTGCAAACAGACTAAATTTAAAATCATCAGTATAGTACCTTAACATATAGAAGTACACTACTTTAAGTCTATAATAATCGATATTGTTCAGAATTATTGTTTGTTACAATTGTGCGGCTTTTTTTTCGTAGAGATATATCAGAAAAACTTTCATGTTTATGCTATTTTCTAGTAAAAAGCAATACCTTAAACTACATTTCTTCTAATGAGTTAATAAGTTTCAAATATTCTGTAAAAATGGATTGGTGCTACGAACGATGATGTACAGATGCATGTTTGAATTTAAACTTTTAAAGGGTGACGTGAACCGTTTGTTTGAAGTGTGAAAAATTATGTATAGTTGTTTGTTTAGTTTACTTTGGACATTCCATTTCAACAATGATGTGTTGTTGTGTTATTGTCATTTTACAATGATGTGTATTTTTATGGGTTCCGTAGACGTTGGTCGTTCAGTACGATTGCTGTGTACTCTAGTACGCTAGTCCTCCTAAATACAAAATTATGTAAAGTCTCTACTACGCTAGTCATCCTAAATAAACAATTATGTAAAGTCTCAAGTACGCTAGTCACCCTAAATAAACAATTATGTAAAGTCCCAGGTACGCTAGTCATCCTAAATAAACAATTATGTAAAGCCTCTAGTCGGCTAGTCATCCTAAATAAACAATTATGTAAAGTCCCAGGTACGCTAGTCATCCTAAATAAACAATTATGTAAAGTCTCTACTACGCTAGTCATCCTAAATAAACAATTATGTAAAGTCTCAAGTACGATAGTCATCCTAAATAAACAATTATATAGGTCCCAGGTACGCTAGTCATCCTAAATAAACAATTATGTAAAGTCCCAGGTACGCTAGTCATCCTAAATAAACAATTATGTAAAGTCTCAAGTACGATAGTCATCCTAAATAAACAATTATATAGGTCCCAGGTACGCTAGTCATCCTAAATAAACAATTATGTAAAGTCCCAGGTACGCTAGTCATCCTAAAAAAACAATTATGTAAAGCCTCTAGTACGCTAGTTTCCTAAACAAACAATATGTAAGAAATCTAGTACGCTAGTCTTTGTAAATAAACAATTAAGTAAAGTTTGTAGTACGCTAGTCCTCCAAAATACAAAATTATTTAAAGTTTGTAGTACTCTAGTCTTTAAAAAAAAAAAAAAAAAAACATTATATAAAGTCTGTAGTACGCTAGTTTTCCTAAATAAACAATTACGTAAAGCCACTTGTACGCTAGTCATCCTATTTAACAATCATGTAAAGTCCCAGGTACGCTAGTCATCCTAAATAAACAATTATGTAAAGTCCCAGGTACGCTAGTCATCCTTAATAAACAATTATGTAAAGCCTCTAGTACGCTAGTTTCCTAAACAAACAGTTATGTAAGGAATCTAGTACGCTTGTCTTTGTAAATAAACAATTAAGCAAAGTTTGTAGTACGCTAGTCCTCCTAAATACAAAATTATTTAAAGTCTCTAGTACTCTAGTCTTTTAAAAAAAGAAAAAAACATTATATAAAGTCTGTAGTACGCTAGTTTTCCTAAATAAACAATTATGTAAAGCCTCTAGTACGCTTGTTTTCCTTAAAAACAATTCTGTAAAGTCTCTTCTATGCCAGTCCTTCAAAATAACTAATTATGTAAACTCTCTCATTCGCCAGGCCCCCTAAATAAACAATTATGTAAAGTCTCTCATTCGCCAGGCCCCCTAAGTAAACAATTATGTAAAGTCTCTGGTACGCTAGCCAGTCAATCTTAACAATTATGTAAAGTGTATAGTCTTTCAAAATAAGGAATTATCTACAGTCTCTAGTACACTAGTAGTCCTAATTAAGATTTTATGTAACGACTCTAGTACACTAGTAGTCCTAATTAAGAAATTAAGTAAGGACTCTAGTACACTAGTAGTCCTAATTAAGATTTTATGTAACGACTCTAGTACACTAGTAGTCCTAATTAAGAAATTATGTAACGACTCTAGTACACTAGTAGTCCTAATTAAGAATTTATGTAACGGACTCTAGTACACTAGTAGTCCTAATTAAGATTTTATGTAAGGACTCTAGTACACTAGTAAGTCCTAATTAAGAATTTATGTAAGGACTCTAGTACCCTAGTAGTCCTAATTAATTAATTGTTAAGAAATTATGTAAGGACTCTAGTACACTAGTAGTCCTAATTAAGATTTTATGTAAGGACTCTAGTACACTAGAAGTCCTAATTAAGAATTTATTTAACGACTCTAGTACACTAGTAGTCCTAATTAAGAAATTATGTAACGACTCTTGTACACTAATAGTCCTAATTAAGAATTTATTTAACGACTCTAGTACACTAGTAGTCCTAATTAAGATTTTATGTAAGGATTCTTGTACACTAGTAGTCCTAATTAAGAAATTATGTAAGGACTCTAGTACGCTAGTCCTTGTAAATAAGCAATTATGTTAAGTCTCTAGTAGAAAATTTTCCTAAGTAAACAATTATGTAAAGTGTGTAGTGCGCTAATCCTCCTAAATAGAAAATTATGTAAAGTCTCTAGTAGGCTAGTCTATCAAAATAAACTATTATGTAAAGTCTCTAGTACGCTACTCTTTCTGAATAAACAATAATGTAAAGTCTCTACTACGCTATTCCTCCTAAGAAAACAACTATGTGAAGTCTCTAAGTTACCTAGTATTTCAAAATAAATTATTATGTAAAGTCTCTAGTAAGCTAGATCTACTAAATAAACTTTTATATAAAGTCTCTAGTACGATTGTCTTTCAAAATAAAAAATAATATAAAGTCTCTAGTACGCTAGTCTTCCTAAATAGAAAATTATGTAAAGTCTCTAGTAAGCTAGCCTTACAAAAAACCAATAATTTAAAGTCTCAATTGCGCTAGTCTTTCTAAATAAACAATAATATAAAGTGTTTTGTACGATACTCCTCCTTAATACAAAATTATGTAAAGTCTGTAGTACGGTAGTCTTTCAAAAAAAAAAAAAAAAAAAAAAGAAAAAAAAAATTATGTGAAGTCTCTAAGCTTGTCTTCCTAATTAACCAATTACGTAAAGTATCTAGTACGCTACTCTTTCAAAATAAACATATATGTAAATTCTCTAGTACGCTAGCCTTTTCAAAATAAACAATTATGTAAAGTTTCTAGTACGCTAGCCATTCAAAATAAACAATTAGTCTCCAGTAATCGAATCTTCGTTAATAAACAATTATGTAAAGTCTCTTTTACGCCAGTCTTTCAAATCAAACTATTATGTATAGTCTCTAGAAAGCTAGTCATTGAAAATAAACACTTTTGTAAAGTCTCTAGTACGCTAGTCTTCCGAAATAAACAATTATGTAAAGTCTCTAGTAAGCTAGTCTTTCTAAATAAACAATAATGTAAAGTCTTTATTAAGCTGTTACTCCTAAATATACAATTATGTAAAGCCTCTAGTACGCTAGTCTTTCAAAATAAACAATTATTCAAAGTGTCTAGTACGCTAGCCTTTCAAAATAAACAATTAGTTAAAGTCTCTACTACGATAGTCTTCCTAAATAAACAAATATATAAAGTGTGTAGTATGCTAGTCCTCCTAAATACAAAATGATGTGAAGTCTCTGGTACGCTAGTCTTCTGAAATAAACATTTATGTATAGTCTCTAGTAATCGAATCCTCGTTAATAAACAATTATGCAAAGTCTTTAATACGCCAGTCTTTCAGATTAAACTATTATGTAAAGTCACTAGTAAGCTAGTCTTACTAAATAAACAATTATGTAAAGTCTCTAGTACGCTAGTCTTTCAAAATCAACAAATATGAGAAGTCTCTAGTAAACAAGACTTCCTGAATAAGCAAATATGGAAAGTTTCTAGTAGTATAGTCTTACTATATTAAATATTATATTAAGTCTCTACTTCGATTGTCTTTTAAAATAAACAATTATCTAAAGTTTTTAGCACGTTTCTCTTCCTAAATAAACAATTACGTAAAGTCTCTAGTAAGCTAGTCTTCTTAAGTAAAAACAATTATGTAAAGCCTTTAGAACGTTTGTCTTCCTAAATAAACAATTCTGTAAAATCTATGCTAGTCTTTCAAAATAACTAATTATGTCCAGTTTGCAATGCCTCCTGAATAAACAAGAATGTACAGTCTCTTGTACGAGTTTACTCTATACTTTACCCAAGGCTAGCCTACAGGCGACTTTACATAATTGTTTATTTTGAAAGACTAGCGTACTAGAGACTTTACATATTTGTTTATTGAGGGAGACTAGCGTAATGGAGACTTTACATAATTGTTTATTTTGAAAGGCTAGCGTACTGAAAACTTTACATAATTGATTATTATGAAAGACAATCGAACTAAAAACTTTACATAATAGTTTATTCCGTTAGATTTGCTTACAAGAGACTTTACATAATAGTTTATTTACCAAGACTAGCCTACAATTAGGTAAAGTCTCTAGTACGCTAGTCTTCCTTAAAAAACAATTATTGAAAGTCTATAGTACGCTAGCCTTTCAAAATACACAGTTAGGTAAAGTCTCTATTACGCTAGTGTTCCTAAATCAATATGAATGTAAGGACTCTAGTACGCTAGTCTTCCTGAATATACAATTATGTAAAGTCTCTATTATGCTTACCTTTCGAAATAAACAATTATGTTAAGTTTCTTGTACGCAAGCCTTTCAAAATAAATGATTATGTAAGGTCTCTAGTACACTAGCTTTTCAAAATAAACAATTATGTTAAGACTCTACTACGCTAGACGTCAAAATAAACAATTATGTAAAGTCTCTTTTACGCTAGCATTGTGTAAAGTATAGAGTAAACTCGTCGTCCTAAATGAACAATTTTGTAAAGTCTCTAGTACGCTAGTCATCCTAAATAAACAATTTTGTAAAGTCTCTATTATGCCAGTCTTTCAAAATTACTAATTATTTAAAGTCTCTTGTACCTGAGCCTTTCAAAATAAACAGTTTTGTAAAGTTTCTAGTACGCGAGCCTTTCAAAATAAAGAATTATGTAAAGATTTAGTACGTAAGCCTTTCAAAATAAACAGATTTGTAAAGTCTCTATTACGCTAGTCTTCCTAAATAAACAATTATGTAAAGTCTTTAACACGAAAGTATTTTAAAATGAACAATTATATAAAGTCTCTAGTACGCTAGTCTTTCAAAATAAACAATTGTGTTAAGTCTCTAGTACGCGAGCCTTTCAAAATAAACAATTATGTAAAGACTCTAGTACGATAGTCTTTAAAAATAAACTATTATGTAAAATCTCTAGTACGCTGTTCCTCCTAAATAAACATTTATGTAAAGTCTCTAGTATGCTAGTTTTCCTAAATAAACAATTACGAAAAAGTATCAAGTACTCTAGTCTTTTAAATAAAAATTAAGTAAAGTCTCTAGCACGCAATTTTTCCTAAATAAACAATTATGTAAAACCTTTGTGATTGCAGTTTTCGTTAAAATCCTCTTAAGCAGGCATAAATAGTTAATGACCTGTGACACAGAATTTTGATGGCAACTTTAACAAAGTGATGTTGTTTATTGTGAACCGCCGCTTTAACAACTCTATGTTGCTACTATTAACAGGCATTGTTGTTAATGCCACGTTTATAGTTTGGGCTGGCATTGTTAAACAGGCGCCGTAAAAAGTGCCCGTTCGATTAATATTTGACAGGTAAGTTTTACAATGTTTTTGTATACCAAGAACTTGCAAGGTTAACAATGTTTTGTTATTTTATTGAAAAACACATATAATAATGTTATGTTAATTTTTTTTATTGCATCTGAACACTAGAATTTCAACCATGTCATTTTATATACATGTACATAATACAGCCGCTTGTTCGATGTTACCTTTTAACAACTAGCATACTTAAAAAGTAGCCAAAACATATTTTGTCTTTTTAAAGTAAAATCAGTAACAAAACTTGCATGGTTGTTAAACAAACTGTTTAAAGTAACTACATTTTTTGTTATCTGTTATTTGTTATCTGTATCTGTCTTAAAAGACTACAAATACAGAATTAAACATTATTGTTTAAAACATCGTTTCAAATAAACTTAAACGCCCAGCTGTTTATTATTATTTAAGCAGATTACTGATATACAGTAAAGTGTAAACATCGCCTGTCAAGAGTGAATTTCATAACCATAATTTAATTTTTACTTTATACTTATATGCGCCTTTATTATTTTGACTACTTTCTACATTTGTACGTATTCCATGCACTACAACGGCTTATTTTGATTATTTTAGATACGCGACGGTAACAATGTCATGTTTTTTTCGTGGTACAAGCGACATGCAATTTACTTTAAACAGAATGTTATCAATGATATTTCTGTATTATGGATAAATTTTAGAGACAATGTTTTGTTGTTATCTTAAGTCATCAATTATATTTACAATTTAACAGGTAACATTAACACTGTTTAATTGTTCTCTTATAATTATGTCTTGGCGACTCTAATGTTTTGTTGTCAAGTAGTCATATCTATTAAGCAATATATCCCCTTCTCCTTTTTATGGTGTATTTGTTTCAGAGTTAGTACGGTTTTTCCCCACTTGTTCCCTCTACAGAGATTTTACAACAAGAATCAAGCTGCTTACAAATAAATTGTTGACAGAGAGTCATTGCAGGCCCTAAATATCATGACAGTCAACATAATATTGTTGATAAGTATTATGTCGAAAATGTTTTTCTGAATATATTTCTTTCATTCTTAATTTGATAATAGACGTGGCGTAGTAAGCTTGACTAGAAATGCTTACCCTAACAGAGCACCTGGCCTAACGTCACTGTGAAATTTCAAGTGTAAAACTTAATTTGCCGTTCTTTTTACTTTGATTGTGCATTTTAAATGGAACTGCATGCTTGTGTTGGATTTTTAAAAAAAAAAACTTTTATAGGTAGTTTACTCTGACAGGGGTTTTTATTGTTTTTATGTCGCAGTTGTTTTCATAAGAAGACGTCGTTAACAATGCAATGCTCCAATCATGTGTCATCGACTTAAATAAGACTATATGGTAGTTTACTTTGAATAATCGCCTATAACATTGGTAGGTAGTTTACAAAAACATGAGCAGTTAATACCACATGTTAAAAGTAAAAATATAAATCAAGTTTCTTTTCGGTTATAAAAACTTTGCAAATTATTGGACATTGCTATTATGAATATCTTTCGAGTTTACTGAAACTAGAACTACGACAGCCTATTTAATTTATCATCCAATAAATAATAGCGGTACATTTAATAATAAACAAATAAACGGTGTTGATGACCACACAGTTTACTACTATTATTAATCAGTGCCTCTCTGAAACACGTTAAAAGATTTTATAGTTTTTCTCATCTTAAATTGACACTAAGAAGTGATTTGTACTGAAATATATTG
This sequence comes from Tegillarca granosa, assembly GCA_029721355.1. Classification (NCBI taxonomy): domain Eukaryota; kingdom Metazoa; phylum Mollusca; class Bivalvia; order Arcoida; family Arcidae; genus Tegillarca; species Tegillarca granosa. The sequence goes on from CM056609.1 coordinate 18,192,812, forward strand.
TTATATTTGGCGTTAGACGAAAACTTAATTTGCAGATTTTTCTTAAAGACGATACTTAGGAAAATTTAATTTTCACAATTGGCGTAATGTAGCGGGTTCAGTGTGGCCTCATTTTAGTGGATATTAGTTATATTGCAATTTTGAATGTAAATAGCCTGATTTGTCTTAGAGACATTTCTGTTTTTACTGTCTATACGATTCTCTAATAAGTATCTCTATTTAAATTGCCCATACAGTTTCCTAAGAACCTTTTCTGTTTAAATTACCTTAACTCTTTCCTTTGAATCATTTCTATTAAATTATCTATACTCATTTCTAAGAATCATTTCTGTTAAATTGTCTGTATACTTTCCTTTGAAGCATATCTTTTTATTTTGTCTTTACAGTTTTCCTTAGAGCCTTTCTGAAGATACTGTCTGAACAGTAACTTTTGAAGCATTTCAATTGTAACTTTCTACACAATACTCTATAAATCCTTTTACCTGATACTGTCTTGATATTTCCCTCAGAAACCTTTCTCTTCATACTTTTTATTATTTATTCAATTCCCATCGAAACCCTTAATGTTCATAAAATTATAAAGTTTGAAGGTTAAGTTTGAAGGAAATGAGTATTTAACAAGTCGATTCGCACAATTTGAGAGAATTATTTGTAATTATGCATTAAGAAAATGAAATGGAAAATATAGCTTTCATAAGGTTTTATATGGTTTCTAACAAAATGGTTTTAAATAGACAAATGATAAGAATGTTCTTTGGCTAGCTTTTGCTTATGAATATATGTCTGAACCTGTGACTTTTGTCGTAAACAACTTGAAATAAAAGGACAACGGATAATATCAAACAGCGAATTTTTAAATATAACATTTTAGGAGACAATTATAAAACAAGTTTACTGATGTTTGACGTCGTCAATATGTATGATTTCTATAAAACTTTCTAATTGTTTCTGTTGTCGTCAACAATGTTTAGTTAATTACAGTGATGCGTCGCCCATGGAACACAATAAATCAAGACAAAAAGCCAATAGAAAGGTCTCTAATTTACAAATGACTAGGCACTATTACTAACACTCACTATCTAGGAAATCTAATTGAATGTGAAATTATCTATGTAAAATCTAATAAAAGTCTTCGTTATTAAGCTTGGTCAGTTATTGATCAGAGACGTTAACGTGTCTGTGTATTAAGATGCACTGTTCACCTATACCATTAAAGCTAATATAAGATGGCAAAATATAATTATTAACATCATAGTGCTTATTATCATGCATAAAATTTGTGAACCACACGATTATTTTATTAGAATTGTATGTAGTTGGACCGAGAAAAGTATAACGTAATGTGTTGAAGAGTAAGATTAAAATTATAAGGTAAAAACTAATATTAACTGCCGTAAAATGAAAGAACTGTAAAAATAATGCCAATTTAATGTCAGTAGCAGAATAAACAGTAATATTGTTTTAAAATCAAAACCAATATAAAGAACGTGCGACGATACTCCGTAAAATTTAATGCCAATAAAAAAACAATAACGACAATAATAATAATAATAATAATAATAATAATAAATGTTTTGAAACCAATATATGTTGAAGTAGGAGTTCGTACAAAGAGTTCAAATCTCAAAAAAAAATAAATAAATAAAAACAAAACAAGATATATAGAATAGCACAAATACTACCATAGCGTTAATATGTGTAAAAATATGTTATAATTAACGTAAACAAGAGAAAATGGTACAAATATTCATATAAACAAAACTAGTTAATAAAAATAGTACAACTATCAACTAAACAAGAGAAACAATGTATGTAAAAAGTAAAAAAAAAAAAAAAAAAAAAAAAAAAAACCAAATGTAAAAAAGTACAAATACCACCATAAGGAAAAATATGTAAAAGGAGCGAATATAAAGATCAATAGGGAAAGAGTGTGTAAAACTTGTACAGAAAACGCTATAAACAAGAGAGAGAATGTGTTAAAATAGTATCAGAATTAACGGGATTTAAGAATAGAGTAATGGTGTTTTACAGTTCAGTAAACATTCTTCACTTATATGGAGATGGTAAGTTTTGGAATAGTGGAGGGAAGCAAAGTAAACAGAAGTAACAAACCATCATTAAGTTTTGTCCTGAATGGATTCGAACCCGAGATGTGACAGACATTGTGATCCGGAGGTGAGATCAGATCACTCAGCAGAAATCGTTCCTAGTATAAACAAATGGAAAATGTACAAACATCATTTTTAACAAGGGAACAGTGTTTAAAATCGCGGAAAATACAAATGTTAAAAGACTAGTCGGGGGTTATGTTCTTTAACGTTGCATTTATTTTGCATTTTTCAGCTATTTTTACAATAAAGGCAAGTTCATAAATCTATATGGATTAATTTAAGTACAAGTAAAAAGTACAAATACCAATTAATACAAGTAAAAGGAGCAAAATACTGATACCAATATAAACCAAAGAAAAAGTAGTTTATAAAAATATAAAATAGGATAAATACCATATACTGTTAACGCTATCATCATGGATATTGCATTTAAAAGGTTATTTAAACCTGCTCAGGAACACAATATACAGGACGACAACCGTCGCCAATTTCTTAAATTACATTATGCAAACAAAGACATAGATCCTATTAATATTTCTAATATACTACTTAACAAAGTAGTACAATCTAAAGTCCCTACTTATTTCAAATATAACTCGCCACCTCTAATTTCCTACTCCTACAATAAACCCATTGCATCCAAAATTTTCAACTATAAACAAACTTTGCAGTGCCTAAACTTTCATGACTTTACTCCACCTACCTGCTCTTGCTCAGCGTCCCCATATATTTATAAACCAGCTGGGCATGTAGTAACAGGTGATCTCAATATAATTGAGAATACTGAATTAAGATGTCTTCTTTCAAAAGGCCCTAAATACAGGAAGGCTCAACCTTTTACTTGGGGACAGAATTTCAAATTATTATGGATTCTGTTGAAGAGTATGCTAGAGGTTGGGCTAAATTAGAAGTCGTAGAGCTTGATACTTTATCCGACTGGATAAGGACAATTAGAAATTTTGTCAAGTCAAGGATTGCAAAAGTTAATGGGTCTATGGGTACTAAACCTTCTTTAGTGCTCAGGGACCCTTAGGTTTCTGCAATCCTTACTGACATACATAACAGGTTCCGGCTGATAAAGCTTCTAACAACATTCTTTTCGTTTGTAAGAAATTCTATGTTGAATGTCTTATTAAGGAGCTTGGTTTAGAAAGTATATCGGAGAATCCTACTTATACCAAAACTAATTTTACCAAAGATGAAGTTCTTTTCAATCATAGGGGAGTCCTTGAGTCTTTTGGTATCAATTTAAAACAGGAAGAACTTGACCTGCCTTACTTGTATTGGATTCCAAAACTTCACAAAAATCCATACAAGGAAAGATATATAGCAGGTTCCTCTTAATGTACTACGAAATCATTATCAGTAATTCTAACACAAATTTTAACAGTTGTCAAAGATGGCCTTCAGACTTATTCAGATAAAGTCTATTCTACAAATGAGGATTCTCAAAAATTCTAAAGAACTACTTGACCATTTTGTTTCTAATACTCTATCTTCGGTAAAAAGTATAAAAAAACTTTTGATTTTTCTACCCTTTACAACACTATCCCTCATGCTAAATTGAAAGAACGATTTAAAACAAATCATTCACTTTTCATTCTTTTACAAAAACGGTAAACCAAGATATAAATATCTAGTGCTCAACGGGGATTATGGTTATTTTGTAAAACACCATACAGACTGCAAACAAAAATATACTGAAGATACCATCTAGAAAATGTTAGAGTTTTTGAATAGACAACATATTTGTTGTGTTTGGCAATATTATCTTTCAACAAACAATCGGTATACCAATGGGCACAAACTGTGCACCTTTGCTTTCTGATTTGTTTCTTTATTCATATGGATCAGAATTTTTACAGAACCTTGTCAAAGCTGGAGAAAAGGCTGTTGCTAAATCATTCAAATACACATACAGATATATAGATGACGTTCTTTCTCTAAATAATCACAAATTTGGAGAATATGTGAATGTCATTTATCCAAGTGAGCTTAAAATAAAAGACACGACAGATTCTCCATGTTCTGCTTCATATTTGGACTTATACCTCAATTATGACACCCATGAAAGGTTACATCTTAATCTATACGACAAACGTGATGACTTCAATTTTTCTATTGTCAACTTTCCGTTTCTTTGCAGTAATATCCCTGCTTTTCCTGCGTATGGTGTATATGTTTCACAGTTAATACGGTAAGGTAGAGCTTGTTCCCACTATGGGGACTTTCTGCAACGAAGCAAATTACTTACAATTAAATTGTTGACACAAGGATATTGCAAGCCTAGGCTAATCGGGGCCCTTAAAAAGTTTTATGGCCGTCATCACAATATTGTTGATAAGTATGTAGTCACTGTATCCCAACTTATACTGGATATATTTGACTTACCATAGTTCTTTGTTCCTTTCATTCTCAAAATTGACTTGCACATGACGGGTGTAGCTAGCTAGACAGGAGGTGCTTACCCTTCCGGAGCACCCGGCCTCACTTCCTTGATGAAAGTTCACGTGTATAACATATTTTGCCAGTTTTTACTTTGTTTTTGGGATTGTGATGTGGACACGGACTGGTATGTTTGTTTTCTTTTAATTATATATAACAAAAAACTAGCGTAAAAATAATTCAAATACCAATATGAAAAAAAGTATTTAAATAGTACAAATATCAAAATAGATTTAAGTAAAAGTGTATAAATAGTTTAAATACTAAGAAAAAGAGAAATAGTGTGTAAATATAGTACAAGTACCAACATAAAGATGAGAAAAATTGTGTAAAATAGTACAAATGCCAAAATAAATAATAATAGTTCCAAAATGGTCATTTGGTTGCTTGTTACCTTGTTTAATGTCGCTTCGGCATGTTTATTAGCCTCTATCGATTAATTTAAGAACTAATATGTGTATTCTTAAGATATGTGAATGTGTTTATGGACTGCCTTGTACTATCGCACAGTAATGGTGTTTTCGTGCTAACTTACAGTCAGTACACAGCATCAAAATATACAACTCTTCCAACCGCATCATCTTGACACCAACAGATACTTAACTGTCTGGTAAAAGGCGAAGAAGCATATCTCAAATTTTAAAAATACTATTTCATACCCTCTATCGTGAGGTATGAACAGCCAATAAGAGTGTGTACAAATTCAAACAATGAATACATTTGCGTACAGTAAGCGTATATATTAGTAGGGACAATATTGAATGGACAAAGTGCGTAAAATCCGCGTGTTAGTACCAATACTAGGTATGCCACACGACGATATTTTGTTTTCGGAGAGTTGCATTTGTACCTGCGTCGCTAGGGGCGACAGCGGGTCTAGTAATTACTCGACTCCCTCTGTCATTCGTCATTTCGTCAGTCCTTCAGTTTTTCTGTCATATTTCAGCGGTGCCTGGTTTGTGTAATCCGTAACTCCTATGGACTTTGTCTGCACTGTATAAACTTTACCCACTTGTTTTGCACAAATTAGTGACTTGCACCTCTTATTTAAGTGACATTTGATGATTTTTTGGTAAAATAATAACTTTGTGATTTTTAAAAGAAAAAGCATACACACAGTGCATCAGTGATGTGCATCTCCTAATTCTGTGACATTTGATGACTCTTTTTGCCATTTTTAAAGAACAAGCATATAAACAAAGCATGGTTTGTGTAACCCATAACTCCAATAAACTTTTCCAATTGACAAAAAATTACCCAGTGTTTTGCAGGCTTCATTGATGTGCAACTCCTATTTTAGTGAAATTTGATGAATTTTTAAAAGAAAATATTACATTTTGAACTTTGTCATTTTTTACAGAAAAACATATGAACAACGCATAGTTTGTGTAATCCATAACTCCAATGAACTTTTCCTAAATTGTATAAAACTTTATCCAGTTGTTTTGCACACATCAGTGACTAGCACCTCCTTTTTTGGTGATATATAATGATTTTTTGGTAAAATAATTACTTGTCATTTTAGCAGAAAAAGCATACAAACAGTGCATCAGTGATTTGCACCTCCTATTTTTGTGACATTTGATGATTTTTTTCCTTAAAATTATTGCATATAGCACTTCGTCAATTTTAAAGAAAAATTTATGAATGATGCATAGTTTGTGCCATCCATAAGAAAAAAAATATGCTGGTGGAGTCAACTCCACGAGGGTTTCCATAACTCAGTAGACAGTAGTTTGTGCTGTCAAAAAATATACCACTTAGCAAAATTTTCAGCCGTCTTCATTTTTGAAATTTAAGTAAAACTAAGGTTTGTTTCCTCATGCAAAGCATTCCTTAGCTGAATTTGGAATTATATAATTTGGAACTTTAGAATTATTAATTTTCAACTGTTTGGCTTATGTTTTCTTGATCATCAAACTTTTTTCGGCCCCTAGTGTCACTGATGGGGAATGATATTCTGAAATGTGCACACATGACACATTAACAGGTATTTGTGTTATTTAATGGAAAAACACAAAAAAATGTATCTGGAATTGGTAAATTATATCGTTACACGATGTGTTGGTGACCTATTATATTTATACGTAAATGTTGGTAAATTCCATGCCTGGGATTTGGGAAAAAATTAAAAAAGCAATAGTATTTGAAAATCTTTCACAGCTGTTAGTATAAGTATTTCTGACTATTTCCAGTTATAGTAATCACAGTCACTCATTTCTTATATTAAAAACTTCTAAAGATATCTTATTTCTTAATATCAGAAATAAGTACATGTGGTACCTGTAAACTATTATTTCAGGTAACATAAAAGACAGTAATTGTAATCTTTTACTGTTTAGTATTGCTTGCTGTATCTGGAAACTTCAAAGTCTACTTATGTTAGCAAAACGCTTGGTGTTGCAATAAAAATAGTCCAGATTATACTGAACCAAACATTATTCTGATTTGATCCGGAAATTCATTTGTGTGGGCATCCGCTAACATTAGGTCATTTGATGAAATGTGTTTGTGTAAAGGTAAAGTAAACGGTTGCAAAAAGTGGAATCGATTGAAACATTCAATCTGCAGTGAAAATAAAATATCGGTGTTGAAAAAGGAATCTGTTTGCATTATAAAGTAAGAAATGTGATTAAAAAATTCCAAAAAGTAAAAAAAAAAAAAGCTGAAATAGAAATATATAATCCAATGACATTTTTCTTTTGCGAAAATTTTTCAAAACCAAGATCTGGCATGTGTCTTTGTTTTAAGGAAAAATCTGTAAAGCTGAAAAAACTTGTAACTTAACTCAAATCTTTTGTCGTATTTTCTAAACATTGAAACAGAAAAGCATTGATTGAAGCAAATACAGCAAATCAACTAAATTCTCTAAACAACGCGTTGCAGAGGGTCCTAAGACTACAAACTAAAAATAAAACTATTAACGAACAATAAAATGAAGAAACAGAAAAATAAAATCTATAACGAAAGAAAATTATTACAAAAGACTTAAACTTAAATCATACCTAAATATCTAACAAAACTACCCGATTAATTTTGCTGTGCCATATGTGTCAGCGACACTAGGGACCGAAAATGTTGATAGATAAAACAATAATCATAACATTATTATATGTTATATGTATCTGAATCAAGCCAAGGAATGTTTGCATGAGAGAACAAACCTTAGTTTTATATAAAAAAAATCAACAAGAGGCCCATGGGCCTTAACGCTCACCTGAAGATATGTCCAATATTGTTTGCAAAGTGCAATAGAGAATATATTACGTACAGAAATTTTAAATGTTTTCTCAAGTTAAGAACTCCCACAAGACTTAATCAGAAATATATCCAATCACATCTCATTCATAAGTAGCTTATATAATATTGAACATATAACCTTGAACCATATATCAAAATGATCATTGTCGTAATATCTACAATATTCTAATATACATGCCTATACTAAAAGTTATTAGTTTTCAAGATAATTAGTAATTTAAGTCTTCTTTTGCAGCTGTGACCTTGACCTTTCAACAAATGACCTTGAACCATATATCAAAATGATCATTGTTGCACTACCTACAATATTCTAATATACATGTCTATACAAAAAGTTATTAGTTTTCAAAATAATTAGCAATTTAAGTCTTCTTTTGCAGCTGTGACCTTGACCTTTCAACAGATGATCTTGTACCATATATCATAATGATCATTGTCGCAATACCTACAATATTCTAATATACATGCCTATACAAAAAATTAATAGTTTTCAAGACAATAAGCAATTTAAGTCTTCTTTTGCAGCTGTGACCTTGACCTTTAAATATATGACCTTGAACCATATATTAAGATGATCGTCATGTCAATACCTACAATATTCTAATATCCATGCCCATACAAAATATTAATAGTTTTTAAGACAATTAGCAATTTCAATCTTTTTTGCAGCTGTCACCTTGATCTTTCAATATATGACCTTCAATCATATATCAAAATGATCGTTGTCGCAATATCTACAATATTATAATATAAACGCCTATACAAAAAGTTAATAGTTTTCAAGATAATTAGTAATTTAAGTCTTCTTTTGCAGCTGTGACCTTGACCTTTCAGCATATGACCTTGTACCATATATCATAATGATCGTTGTCACAACACCTACAATATTCTTATATACATGCCTAAACAAAAAGTTAAGAGTTTTCAAGATAATTAGCAATTTAAGTCCTTTTTTGCATCTGTGACCTTGATCTTTCAACATATGACCTTGTACTATTTACCATTATCATTGTTGCAATACCTACAATATTCCAATATACATGCCTATACAAAAAGTTAATAGTTTTCAAGATAATTAGCAATCTAAGTCTTTTTGGCAGCTATGAACTTGATCTTTCAACAAATGACCTTGAACCATGTATCAAAATGATCGTCATGTCAATATCTACAACATTCTAATATACAAAAAGTTAATAGTTTTTAAGAGAATTAGCAATTTCAATCTTGTTTTGCAGCTGTGACCTTGATCTTTCAACATATGACCTTGTACTATTTACCATTATCATTGTTGCAATACCTACAATATTCCAATATACATGCCTATACAAAAAAGTTAATAGTTTTCAAGATAATTAGCAATCTAAGTCTTTTTGGCAGCTCTGAACTTGATCTTTCAACAAATGACCTTGAACCATGTATCAAAATGATCGTCATGTCAATATCTACAACATTCTAATATACAAAAAGTTAATAGTTTTCAAGATAATTAGCAATTTAAGTCTTCTTTTGCAGCTGTGACCTTGACCTTTCAACATATGACCTTGAATCATATATCATAATGATCGTTGTCGCAATACCTACAATATTCTAATATACATGCCTATACAAAAAGTTATTAGTTTTCAAGATAATTAGCAATTTAAGTCTTCTTTTGCAGCTGTGACCTTGACCTTTCAACATATGACCTTGAACTTATATCAAAATGATCGTCATGTCAATATCTACAACATTCTAATATACATGCCTATACAAAAAGTTGATAGTTTTCAAGATATAGTGACAAATATATATTTATTAGCAATTTCCGCACTCAGTGCCTTACAATTTTCCCATTTTGAGCCCCATGGCTACCATTTGTGCAAATCTGAACAAGATGACCAAAGGATGTTATAAATGAAATAACTAAGGTATATCTCTTGTAGATTCAGAGGAGAAGATTTTTAAATTTTTTCACTCTTACCCCCCTTTTGGGGCCCCAAGGGGACATAACTCCTTCATTTATGCAAATCTAAAAGGGACTTTACCTAGGCATGATGGTTACCAAGTTTCATTAAATTTGGCCCAGTGGTTTTGGAGGAGAAGATTAAAATGTTAAAAGTTAACGCACGACGCACGACGGACGACGCACGACAGACGACGGACGGTAAACCATCGCAATAGCTCATCTGAGCTTTCAGCTCAGGTGAGCTAAAAATTAAGACGGGTGAAAATTTTGACACAAAGTACATTTTCTGACAGCACAAAGTAATGCCTACTGAATTACAAATACATTCGTAAGTAGTTTTAAAAAGACAGCAAAGTCGGCACATTTGGTTTTGAAATATTTGCAAAAGAAAAAAGTCTGTCTGTTTATGTACTTCGGCTTTCTTTTATTTTTTTTGAAATGTTTTAACCACACTTCTGACTTTATTATGCAAACGGATTTATTTTTCAACACAAACTGATATTTTATTTTTACTGATAGGTGAAATATTTTCAACAGAATCTATTAAGTTAAAAGTTTAAAAACAATAAAGAAAGAAAAGGACACTTTTAAAATTTAGACTTTCAGAATTACATGTACCTGAATTGAACAAAAACTGTAAGAAAGCATTCAAGGTGAAAATACTTTTGATTTCCGAGCAGAAGTTATTATTTAAAACTGTATTCCATTGAAAAAAGATATTATGGAGAGTTAGATAAAATTGAATTGAAAATTCAAAACAAGAGAACATTTTTGAAACGCCAGAATGGCAAACTTCATGCAGACACGAACAATTTAGACATTTTAATATAAAGGTGAAGGTTTTCAGATGAGATGCAAATGTGTGTTATGGAAATGGCAGGAATAGACATTGCAACAGATATAATCTTAAATGTAATAGGTTATGTTGGAAAAAAGCTTTTTTCAAAAAGACAACAATTCGAAAATTGACGATGAAAGTCGAGTTGTTACAAAATTTCAGGTTAGGGGGAAAAGTCAGAAGGTGTCTTTGCAGTAAATATTCAGATGGGACATCTAGGGAGGGGGAAATTATTTATATTGGTGTAAATACTGATAAGGAGACGGACAGTTTAAGCTATAAAACAGTTGCTTGTAAAGATGCTGAGTCAGTATCAACACTTATACAAAATTCTATTAAGGAAACAGCAGATTTAACAAACAGTAACATTTCTTCGTGTTTAAAGAATTATCTACTTTCACGTCAGATAGAGCGAGTGTAATGCAGAGAGGAAATGTTGTTGTAGATTAGTAGAGAAAATCTGCGCTATCAAAAACAATGGACCCTTCTACAATTTCTGATGTTGATTTTTTTTACATTTATCTGCACGTTTGCTTTTAGGTTTTCAGGAAAAATTACATCAAAATTTCGAGGGTTAAAAAAACCAAAGACCCAATTGGTCGTGAAATGTTTGACAAATTTAGTCAATTTAATAGTAAAGAACCATCATTTTTGAGACTCCTAAGAACTGCTGGCTATGTCTTAGGTCCACGGGGAGATAAAAAACGCGGAGTTAGACAGTAGTGTTTAGCATATTAAAAATTAAAAAGCAAAATAAAATATTAATATTAATTTCAATATAGAGTAAAAGATGGACAATAAAAAAGTGCCTAAAATACTCAATAACAGTTTTGTTTACTTTATTGATTACTTTATTGGCCCTTTTTATGGCTTTGTTATTTGACTAATTTTAGGGGAAAGTTCCACGATATACCGTTTACCAGCAAAAAAAAATAGCATCCCATTAAATCAGAAATTTTGTGTAGTATAAATGGAAATGGGCTATTTATGATTTCTCATTAGTACATTAAAAGCCAAGATAAAATATGTTACCATGGGGAAAAATGGCCTAATTCATCTCTCAATATTTTTAATTTCATTAAAAGACGATCCCAATGTAAATTATAGTATTAATATTAATACAGAGTAAGAGTTGGACAATAAAAAAGTGCATAAAATACTCGTGTAAACACCCATACAAAAAAGTCAAAGTACGTAAATTATAGTATTCATAGCAATACAGAGTAAGAGTGGGACAATAAAAAAGTGCATAACATACATGTGTTAATTCCGACAAAACAAATTGTCAAAGTACGTAAATTATAGTAAAATTATCAATACAGAGTAAGGGGTGGACAATAAAAATGCGTAACATACTCGTGTTAATACCGATACAAAAAAACGGTCAAATTACGTAAATAATAGTATTCATATCAATTTAAAGTAAAAGTTGGACAATAAAAAAGCGCATAACATACTTATGTTAATACCAATACTAAAACAATTGCCATAGTTAGTAAATAATAGTATAAATATCAATACAGAGTTAGAGATGGACAATGAAAAAGTGTAAAATACTCATGTTAATACCGATACAAAAAAAAAAAAAAAAAAAAAAAAAAAAAAAAAACAAAAACCAAAGTACGTAAATTATAGTATTAAAATTGATACAGAGTAAGAGTGGACAATAAAAAATTGCGTAAAATACTCGTGTAAATAATGATACGAAAAACAGTCAAAGTACGTAAATTGTAGTATTAATGTTGATACAGAGTAAGAGTAGACAATAAAAAATTGCGTAAAAATACTCGTGTTAAAACCGATACAAAAACAGTCAAAGTACGTAAATTTTAGTATTTATATTGATACAGAGTAAGAGTTGGACAATAAAAAATTGCGTAAATACTCGTGTTAAAACCGATACAAAAACAGTCAAAGTACGTAAATTATAGTATTTATATTGATACAGAGTAAGAGTTGGACAATAAAAAATTGCGTAAAATACTCTTGTAAATAAGCGATGTATTATTATTGATACAGAGTAAGGGGTGGACAATAAAAAAGTGCGTAAAATACTCGTGTTAATACCCATACAAAAAACAGTCAAAGTACGTAAATTATAGTATTAATATCAATACAGAGTAAGAGTTAGACAATAAAAAGTGTGTAACATACTCGTGTAAATACCGATGCATCAATATTGATACAGAGTAAGAGTTGGCAATAAAAAAAGCGCGTAAAATACTCGTGTAATACCTATACAAAAACACTCAAAGTACGTAAATTATAGTACTAATATTGATACAGAGTAAGAGTTGAACGATAAAAAAATTGCATAAAATACTCGTGTTAATACCCATACAAAAAACAGTCACAGTACGTAAATTATAGTATTAAAATCAATAGAGAGTAAGAGTTGGACAATAAAAAAGTGCGTAACATACTCGTGTAAATACCGATGTATTAATATTGATACAGAGTAAGAGCTCGACAATAAAAAAGTGCGTAAATACTCGTGTAATACCTGTACAAAAAACAGTCAAAGTACGTAAATTATAGTATTAATATTGATACAGAGTAAGAGTTGGACAATAAAAAATTGTGTAACGTATTTGTGTTAATACCGATACAAAAAAATCAAAGTATGTAAATTATTGTTTGAATATCAATACAGAGTAAGAGTTAGATAATAGAAAAAGTGCGTAAAATACTCGTGTTAATAAAACTTTGACTTTTTTACTTTCAATTAATTCTTCCACAAATGAGGCGTCAATCAGTTCCAAACCATATACATCTAGCAATTAGTCAAATAATCTATATATTAAATTTTTGTGACGATAGACAGAGATCTATTGTTACATCTAGGTCATATATTAAGTAGAATATTACTGGAGTTATCAAGATTTAGGAACTGTAGGAGATCTAAGATTTTTAGAACATGTTTAATAGATGGCAAAAATAAAACCAAACTTGTAGAAGAAGGCTTGTTTTATAGGTTTTGAGATATTCCTCAATTGACATACAAACTATTTAAAGTGTTTTGAAAAATCAACAAAAAGCTTCTAAATAAATTATTAGCAAAAAAGTCAGTAGAAGTAAGAGAAAATCAAAATTCAATCGTTTAATTCAGTATAGTGTTCACAGTAACAAAAAGGGACTGGGATTACCATCCAGTAATAGACCTAAGCCAGTTCAGTGTTCATTTAGTAACCCCCAAATTCAAAATGGAAACTGTAAAGAGAGTTCTGCGAGTGATTCAACCAAGAGATTGAACAGTTTAGATAGATTTTAAGTGGCGCCGAAAGTTAAGAAAATATCTGAGATTCTCCTCCGAAGGAAAACTTCTACAGATTTGTTCGATGCCTTACGGTGTATCTATAGCAGGTATAATGTTTAGTCGAATTATGGACAAAGTAATGTCTGTTTAGAAACAGCAAACAGAAGTATATGCTTCAAATTATCCGTATGATCTGTAACTGAAGGATGAAGAAAAGTGAGAATTTTTAAAAAAAAAAAAAAATAAGAAACTGTTCTAAACTAATATATTAATTTAGAAGGATTAATGCAAACTCATGCGATGCGTGATTGTTTGTGATTCGTCTTGTACTAGTGCGCACTGGTTGCAACTTTTATAGTGCTAGTTTACCGATACACAATGTCACAGATTAACTATGCATGCCACTCGATAACAATATACCGACATCAAACCAACTACATTGTTGTATGGAACGGCAAAGAAAAAACCCTTTTCCCACAGCTTGACGGTCCAACCGGGAGCCAAACCTACAGCAGTGAGAGACCTAAGATTTAGGCAAACGCCGTTGCCACTTGACGACCGTGACCCTTTCACAAAAAAGAAGTAACATCAGACTCTACTAATTTTATAGAAGATATCCTGACAAAATGAAAATAAAAATGTTGCTTAAAACGTCGAACCATATTACAGAGTCATTCAACAATTTTCAGCATTTAGCCTAAAAGACAAAAAATCCCGTATTTTACGAATACACCTACCAAAATAACGGCATGCACCATGCTTCTCCAGCCAATTTTATGTGTACACAGGAAAAAAACGACGAATCTTTTAATGATGATAACTATTTTTGTGTTTGTTACATCGAGTTACGTCTTAGCAGACGCTATGTGCTTGTCGATTTTTACAATACGACAAAGCCAACTTTTGAGATTTGCTTTTGGAGTTGACATTGCAAATTCGTCAGCTATTTTAAAAAATAGTTTTGTTATAATTAACGATCTGTCCAAATTAAATTTAAAGTTTAAAGTTAAAAGGGAAGAATGAAATTTCAAAATCCGAAACGGAAAATACAGTTGTCTGTTGAAGACTACAAGCACTTCTGTATATGTAATTTCCCCACCACCTCAAGGATTTATAACTTTGTCTTTGTATAGCAGGTGTGAAGATGTTGTCGTCACTGTCAGTGTTATTTTCCTTTGTTTTGGAGGGAGAAGAACCTCTCCAATATGCCCCTTGTCAAAGTCGACGATCTATCAAACAAATTTTGCTGGATTTTTTTACTAAGCGAAAGAGCAAAATAGCTAAATGGGCTATGTGATTGTTTTTATAATTTTTTTATTCTTTATATTTTTCAAAAATGAATGATTTAATTTCTTTATAATTATCTGGTCTTCATTTTAATTTATTAAGTTCTAAAGATAGTACTACGCCGAGTGTAACTATTTTCAGTTTTAAACTTTTCTACTTCCTTAAAGTAAAATTTTTTGGTGATTAAAATCTAACTTTGCTTATTTTAAGGGGTTTCTTTTCCTGTAGGTAGTTTCTTCTATTAAAAATACCGTAAATGGATCCATGAAATTATTTAAATATTTATGTAACATAATGATTTGTTTTGCTTTTTGATTATTTCCCTCGCGATTAGTTGAGTATGACTTAAAAATACATTGATATACCCAATGTTTATCCGGCTTAGATTTAAGAACATTTAAAAATTGTCCCTAGATGCCACAAGGGTTTTCACAAAACGGTCTGGTTTGATCCTGTGGGATGCATAGGGGCCAAGATAGATCACTCTCTAAATATTATTTACACAAAAGGTGCTGGTTGGTCGAATGGTCTAAAGCGCAAGCTTACGAATCACAACTCACGTGACAAAGTTTCTCAGTTTGCTTGCCGAAGATTAATGATTTTTATTCAGTTACCCGGGTTCCCTTCATCATACTAGAACTAACCAAATCTATAAAAGAAAGAATCTTGACTTGGAAGTAAAACAAATTAACTAAAATAGAAAGCCCAAAACCCTCCAATGTCTATAATTACAGGATATTAAGCCTATTTTTAATATTTTGACAAATTATACTGATACATTTCTAGCCCTTTTTAAAATTGTTAAAACGTAAGAGGTATACAGTGAATCTTCTTCCGAACAATACAAGACTTTTTTTAAAATTTAAAATACAATCCTATCTTGATGTAACATATAAAAAAAGCCTTTTTTGTGTATACAGAATCTTCTATTTAACTTTTCAAATTTTATTAGATAAAATTAATTAATAAAATAGTTGAGCCACATAAACATGTGGTCCTAAATACTGTCCTAAATGTAAAAAAGTTCTTGACTGCTCTCAAAGAGGTATATATGGCCTTAACAGCATTATCGTCATCAAAAGATACATGTACTTCCCCCTGAAATAAATATCTTTGTCATGGTGAATCTAACAACTTTGTTTTGTATGATTTAGCATTATATGTCTAAGGGGTTAACTGGACAAAAAAAAACAAAAAAAAAAAAAAAAAACAAACAAACAAACAAACAAACAAATGTTTTCCATAAAAGTTCTAATTCGGTTATTTCTATTTGATTATTGTTTTCTAGATATACAGCGTTAATTATAAATAACATGTCTGTATAGAAATCATGCAATTATTTGAAATCTCTATGGATTACTGTTACTGTTATTTCCTATTGCAATATTTATTTCGATAAATGTTTAGTTATTGATTATTCTACAAAAACACAATGAATAAGTCTATTATCTGACAATTACTAAAGAATGCCGTGTATATGATCAGTAGATGCACAGTTCTTAAAATACTAGTTTAAATTCTATATTGTCGCGAAGGTGGACATTCTTGATATGATGAGTGAGAAAAAAAAAGCCATTTTATTTTCATATCTGTATATAGTAAAAGAAAAAGCTCTTTTATTTTCATATCTGTATATAGTAAGAGAAAAAAAGCCTTTCTATTTTTATCTGTATATAGTAACCGAAAAAAAGCCATTTTATTTTCATATCTGTATATAGTAAGAGCAAACAGTCATTTTATTTTCATACCTGTATATAGTAAGAGCAAACAGCTATTTTGTTTTCATATCTGTATATAGTAAGAGCAAACAGCTATTTTATTTTCATATCTGTATATAGTAAGAGCAAACAGCTATTTTATTTTCATATCTGTATATAGTAAGAGCAAACAGCTATTTTATTTTCATATCTGTATATTGTAGGAGCAAAAGCCATTTTATTTTTATATCTGTATATAGTAAGAGCAAACAGCCATTTTATTTTCATATCTGTATATAGTAAGAGTAAAAGCCATTTTATTTTCATGTCTGTATATAGTAAGAGCAAAAGCCATTTTATTTTTATATCTGTATATAGTAAGAGCAAACAGCTATTTTATTTTCATATCTGTATAGAGTAAGAGCAAACAGCCATTTTATTTTCATATCTGTATAAAGTAAGAGCAAACAGCCATTTTATTTTCATATCTGTATATAGTAAGAGCAAACAGCCATTTTATTTTCATATCTGTATATAGTAAGAGCAAACAGCCATTTTATAATCATATCTGTATATAGTAAGAGCAAACAGCCATTTTATTTTCATATCTGTATATAGTAAGAGCAAACAGCCATTTTATTTTCATATCTGTATAAAGTAAGAGCAAACAGCCATTTTATTTTCATATTTGTATATAGTAAGAGCAAACAGCCATTTTATTTTCATATCTGTATAAAGTATGAGCAAACAGCCATTTTATAATCATATCTGTATATAGTAAGAGCAAAAGCCATTTCATTTTCATATCTGTATATAGTAAGAGCAAACAGCCATTTTATTTTCATATCTGTATATAGTAAGAGCAAACAGCCATTTTATTTTCATATCTGTATATAGTAAGAGCAAACAGCCATTTTATAATCATATCTGTATATAGTAAGAGCAAAAGCCCTTTTATTTTCATATCTGTATATAGTAAGAGCAAACAGCCATTTTATTTTCATATCTGTATATAGTAAGAGCAAACAGCTATTTTGTTTTCATATCTGTATATAGTAGGAGCAAAAGCCATTTTATTTTCATATCTGTATATAGTAAGAGCAAACAGCTATTTTATTTTCATATCTGTATATAGTAAGAGCAAAAGCCATTTTATTTTCATATCAGTATATAGTAAGAGCAAACAGCCATTTTATTTCCATATCTGTATATAGTAAGAGCAAAAGCCATTTTATTTTTATATCTGTATATAGTAAGAGTAAACAGCCATTTTATTTTCATATCTGTATATAGTAAGAGCAAACAGCCATTTTATTTTCATATCTGTATATAGTTAGATCAAACAGCCATTTTATTTTAATATCTGTATATAGTAAGAGTAAACAGCCATTTTATTTTCATATCTGTATATAGTAAGAGTAAACAGCCATTTTATTTTCATATCTGTATATAGTAAGAGGAAACAGCCATTTTATTTTCATATCTGTATATAGTAAGAGCAAACAGCCATTTTATTTTCATATCTGTATATAGTAAGAGCAAACAGCCATTTTATTTTCATATCTGTATATAGTAAGAGCAAACAGCCATTTTATTTCATATCTGTATATGGTAAGATCAAACAGTTATTTTATATTCATATCTGTATATAGTAAGAGCAAACAGCTGTTTTGTTTTCATATCTGTATATAGTAAGAGCAAACAGCCATTTTATTTTCATATCTGTATATAGTAAGAGCAAACAGCCATTTTATTTTCATATCTGTATAAAGTAAGAGCAAACAGCCATTTTATTTTCATATCTGTATATAGTAAGAGCAAACAGCAATTTTATTTTCATATCTGTATATAGTAAGAGCAAACAGCCATTTTATAATCATATCTGTATATAGTAAGAGCAAACAGCCATTTTATTTTCATATCTGTATATAGTAAGAGCAAACAGCCATTTTATTTTCATATCTTTATATAGTAAGAGCAAACAGCCATTTTATAATCATATCTGTATATAGTAAGAGCAAACAGCCATTTTATTTTCATATCTGTATATAGTAAGAGCAAACAGCCATTTTATTTTCATATCTGTATATAGTAAGAGCAAACAGCTATTTTATTTTCATATCTGTATATAGTAAGAGCAACAGCCATTTTATTTTCATATCTGTATATAGTAAGAGCAAACAGCCATTTTATTTTCATATCTGTATATAGTAAGAGCAAACAGCCATTTTATTTTCATATCTGTATAGTCCGAGCAAAACTTTTTTTATATTCTGTATTAGTAAGAGCAAACAGCCATTTTTATTTCATATCTGTATATAGTAAGAGGAAACAAGCCATTTTATTTTCATATCTGTATATAGTAAGAGCAAACAGTCATTTTATTTTCATATCTGTATATAGAAACAGTAAAAAAGCCTTTTTATTTTTCATATCTGTATATAATTAGATCAAACAGCCATTTTATTTTCATATCTGTATATAGTAAGAGCAAAAGCCATTTTATTTTCATATCTGTATATAGTAAGAGCAAACAGCCATTTTATTTTCATATCTGTATATAGTAAGAGCAACAGCTATTTTGTTTTCATATCTGTATATAGTATGAGCAAAAGCCATTTTATTTTCATATCTGTATATAGTAAGAGCAAACAGCTATTTTATTTTCATATCTGTATATAGTAAGAGCAAAAGCCATTTTATTTTCATATCTGTATATAGTAAGAGGAAACAGCCATTTTATTTCATATCTGTATATAGTAAGAGCAAACAGCCATTTTATTTTCATATCTGTATATAGTTAGATCAAACAGCCATTTTATTTTAATATCTGTATATAGTAAGAGTAAACAGCCATTTTATTTTCATATCTGTATATAGTAAGAGGAAACAGCCATTTTATTTTCATATCTGTATATAGTAAGAGCAACAGCCATTTTATTTCATATCTGTATATAGTAAGAGCAAACAGCCATTTTATTTTCATATCTGTATATAGTAAGAGCAAACAGCCATTTTATTTTCATATCTGTATATGGTAAGATCAAACAGTTATTTTATATTCATATCTGTATATAGTAAGAGCAAACAGCCATTTTATTTTCATATCTGTAATAGTAAGAGCAAAAGCCATTTTATTTTTATATCTGTATATAGTAAGAGCAAACAGCCATTTTATTTTCATATCTGTATATAGTAAGAGCAAACAGCCATTTTATTTTCATATCTGTATATAGTTAGATCAAACAGCCATTTTATTTTAATATCTGTATATAGTAAGAGTAAACAGCCATTTTATTTTCATATCTGTATATAGTAAGAGGAAACAGCCATTTTATTTTCATATCTGTATATAGTAAGAGCAAACAGCCATTTTATTTTCATATCTGTATATTGTAAGAGCAAACAGCCATTTTATAATCATATCTGTATATAGTAAGAGCAAACAGCCATTTTATTTTCATATCTGTATATGGTAAGATCAAACAGTTATTTTATATTCATATCTGTATATAGTAAGAGCAAACAGCCATTTTATTTTCATATCTGTATATAGTAAGAGCAAACAGCCATTTTATTTTCATATCTGTATATAGTAAGAGCAAACAGCTATTTTGTTTTCATATCTGTATATAGTAAGAGGAAACAGCCATTTTATTTTCATATCTGTATATTGTAAGAGCAAACAGCCATTTTATTTTCATATCTGTATATAGTTAGATCAAACAGCCATTTTATTTTCATATCTGTATATAGAAAGGGAAGATTTGATAAAAATGCTGACCTTAAACTCATATTACAGCACTATAACAAAAAATTAAAAATTTATTCACCTGGGGGAAAGCGTCATTAGATAAAATAATACGGACACAGATGTAAACAAAAATGAAAAACAACAACGGACACAGTGATAAACTACATCCAATACATACAAGACACAGTGATAACGACAAGCAACACAATAAAAAAAACATCAACATCAAACAAAACACGGACACAGTGGTAAACAACATATAATATAATACGTAAATTATAGTTGACAATAACATCAACACAATGCACAGTAAAAACACTAACACCAAACAGAACAGAGACAGCCAGCAACATGAACATTATGCATAGTAAAAAAAAACAACATTAAAAAAACAAACACAGTGGCACCCAACAAAATGAAAATAATACAAATTAAAAAAAAAAAATTAATGAAAACACGGAAAGAGTGGTAACTAACATCAACACAATACACAGTGAAAAAAACAACATCACAAGAAACAGTGAAAAACAACAGTATCAACACAATAAACAGTGAAAAAACAACATCATCAATACAATAAACAGGACAATCAACAACATTAATACAATACACAGTGAACAACTACAGAATCAACACAATAAACTGTGAAAAACAACAACATTAACACAACAAACAGTAAAAAACAACATCATCAACACAATAAAAAGTGAAAAACAGCATCAAACAGAACACGGAAACAGTTGTTAATCAACAACATGAACATGATACCAAGTGAAAAACAACATTTTCACAATAAACACGAAAAACAACATCATCAACACAATAAACAATAAGAAACAACAGCATCAACAAAATAAATAGTGAAACAAAAATCATCAACAAAAATAAACAGTGAAAAAACAACATCATCAACACAATAAACAGTGAAAAACAACATCATCAACACAACAAACAGTGAAAAAACACCATCATCAACACAATAATCAGTGAAAAACAACATCATCAATACAATAAACAGTAAAAAACAACATCATCAATACAATAAACTGTGAAAATATCATCATCAACCCAATAAACATTGAAAAAACAAAAGAATTAATACAATAAAAAAGGGAAAACAACATCATTAACACAACAAACAGTGAAACACAACATCATCAATACAATACACAGTGAAAAACAACAACATCAACACAATAAACAGTGAAAAACAACATCATCAACACAATAAACAGTGAAAAACAACATCAAACAGAAGACGGTAACAGTTGTTAACCAATAACATGAACATGATACCAAGTGAAAAACAACATCATCACAATAAACAGGAAAAACAACATCATCAACACAATAAACAATAAAAACAACAGCATCAACACCATAAACAGTAAAACAAACATCATCAACCAAATAAACATGAAAAAAACAAAATCATCAACACAATAAAAAGTGAAAAACAACATCATCAATACAATAAAAAGGAAAAACAAAAGAATCAATACAATAAACAGTGAAAAACAACATCATCAACACAAAAAACAATAAAAAAACAACAGCAGCAACACATTAAACAGAAAAAACAACATATTCAACACAATAAACAGTGAAAAACAACATCATTAACGCAATAAACAGTGAAAAACAATATCATCAACACAATAAACAGTGACAAAACAACATCATCAACACAATAAACAGTGAAAGACAACATCAACAACACAATAAACAGTAAAAGAACAACAGCATCAACACAATAAACAGGAAAAACAACATAATCAACACAATAAACAGTAAAAAAAAAAAACCAAAAACAACAGCATCAACACAATAAACAGTGAAAAACAAGATCATCAATACAATAAACAGTGAAAACAACATCATCATTACAATAAATAGAGAAAAACAACATCATCAACACGATAAACAGTGAAAAACAACATAATCAACACAAAAGTTAAAAACAACATAATCAACACAATAAACAGTAAAAAAAAAAAAACAAAAACAACAGCATCATCACATTTAACAGGAAAAACAACATCATTAACACAATAAACAAGAAAAAATAACATCAATTAGAACACGGAAACAGTTGTTAACCAACAACATTGAAATGATACCAAATGAAAAACAACATCATCACAATAAACAGAAAAAACAACATCATCAACACAATAAACAATAAGAAACAACAGCATCAACAAAATAAACAGTGAAAAACAACATCATCAACACAATAAACAGTGAAAAACAACATCATCAATACAATAAACAGGACAAACAACATCATCAACACAATAAACAGTGAAAAACAACATCATCAACCCAATAAATATTGAAAAAACAAAAACATCAATACAATAAACAGGAAAAACAAATTAAAGAATCAATACAATAAAGAGTAAAAAAGAACATCATCAACACAATATACAGGAAAAACAACATATTCAACACAATAAACTGTGAAAAACAACATCATCAACATAACAATTAGTAATAAACAACATCATCAACACAATAAACAGTAAAAAAAAAAACAACAGCATCAACACAATAAACAGTGAAAAACAACATATTCAACACAATAAACAGTAAAAACCAACATCATCAACACAATAAACAGTGAAAAAACAACATCATCAACACAATAAACAGTAAAAATAACATCAAACAAAACAGGAAAACAGTTGTTATCAACAACATGAACATGGTACTAAGTGAAAAACAATATTTTCACAATAAACAGAAAAACAACATCATAAACACAATAAACAGTGCAAAACAACATCATCCCAATAAACAGAAAAAATAACATCATCAACACAATAAACAGTGAAAAACAACAACATCAACACAATAATCAGTGAAAAAAAACGAAAGAATCAATACAATAAACAAGAAAAACAACATCATCAAAACAATAAACAGTGAAAAACAACATCATCAACCCAATAAACACAAAAAAACAACATCATCAACACAATAAACAGTAAAAAACAATAGCATCAACACAATAAACAGTGAAAAACAGCATCATTACAATAAACAGTGAAAAACATCATCACAACAATAAACAGGAAAAACAACATCATCATACAAATAAACGGTAAAAAATTAACATCATCAAAATAAACAGTGAAAAACAACTTCATCACAATTAACTGTAAAAAAACAAAAGCATCACCACAATAAACAGTAAAAAATAACATCAAACAGAACAGGGAAACAGTTGTTATCAACAACATGAACATGGTACTAAGTGAAAAACAACATTTTCACAATTAACAGAAAAACAATAGCATCAACACAATAAACAGTGAAAAACAACAGCATCAACACAATAAACAGTGAAAAACAACATCATTACAATAAACAGTGAAAAACAGCATCATTACAATAAACAGGAAAAACAACATCATCAACACAATAAACAGTATAAAATTAACATCATCACAATAAACAGTGAAAAAACAACTTCATCACAATTAACTGTGAAAAAACCAAAGGATAGACACAATAAACAGTGAAAAACAACATTATCAACACAATATACAGTAAAAAATAACATCAAACAGAACAGGGAAACAGTTGTTATGAAAACATGAACATGATACCAAGTGAAAAACAACATTATCAACACAATTAACAGTGCAAAACAACATCATCCCAATAAACAGAAAAAATAACATCATCAACACCATAAACAGTGAAAAAACAAAAGAATCAACACTTTAAACAGGAAAAATAACATCATCAACACAATGAACAGTGAAAAACAACATCATCAACCCAATAAACAGTGAAAAAAAAAACATCATCAACACAATAAACAGTAAAAAACAACATCATCAACCCAATAAACAGTGAAAAACAACATCATCATTCAATAAAAAGTATTAAAAAAAACATGATCAACACAATAAACAGTAAAAAACAACATCATCAAAACAACAAACAGTAAAAACAACATCATCAACCCAAAAAACAGTGAAAAAACAAAAAAATCAATACAATAAACAGTGAAAAACAACATCATCATTCAATAAAAAGTATTAAAAAAAAACATGATCAACACAATAAACAGTAAAAAACAACATCATCAAAACAACAAACAGTAAAAACAACATCATCAACCCAAAAAACAGTGAAAAAAACAAAAATATCAATACAATGAACAGGAAAAACAAAAGAATCAATACAATAAGGAGTAAAAAACAACATCATCAACACAATATACAGTAAAAACAACATCATCAACACAACAAACATTGAAAAACAACATCATCAACCCAATAAACAGTAAAAAAACATCATCAACACAATAAACAGTAAAAAACAACTACAACACAATTTACAGTAAAAAACAACATCATCAACACAATAAACAGTGAAAAACAACATCATCAACCCAATAAACAGTGAAAAACAACATCATCAACCCAATAAAAAGT
Source organism: Tegillarca granosa (assembly GCA_029721355.1). Classification (NCBI taxonomy): domain Eukaryota; kingdom Metazoa; phylum Mollusca; class Bivalvia; order Arcoida; family Arcidae; genus Tegillarca; species Tegillarca granosa. The sequence continues at coordinate 18,217,857 of CM056609.1, forward strand.
AAAAAACATCTTCAACATAATAAACAGTAAAAAACAACATCATCAACACAATTTACAGTAAAAACAACATCATCAACACAATTTACAGTAAAAAACAACATCATCAACACAACAAACAGTAAAAAACAACATCATCAACCCAATAAACAGTGAAAAAGCAACATATTCAACACAATAAACAGTAAAAATAACATCAAACAGAACAGGAAAACAGTTGTTATCAACAACATGAACATGGTACTAAGTGAAAAACAACATTTTCACAATAAACAGAAAAACAACAGCATCAACACAATAAACAGTAAAAAACAACAGCATCAACACAATAAACAGTATAAAATTAACATCATCACAATAAACAGTGAAAAAACTAAAGGATAGACACAATAAACAGTGAAAAACAACATTATCAACACAATATACAGTAAAAAATAACATCAAACAGAACAGGGAAACAGTTGTTATCAACATCATGAACATGATACCAAGTGAAAAACAACTTTTTCACAATAAACAGAAAAACAACATCATCAACACAATTAACAGTGCAAAACAACATCATCCCAATAAACAGAAAAAATAACATCATCAACACAATAAACAGTGAAAAAACAAAAGAATCAATACTATAAACAGGAAAAATAACATCATCAACACAATAAACAGTGAAAAACAACATCATCAACCCAATAAACAGTAAAAAACAACATCATCAACACAACAATCAGTAAAAAACAACATATTCAACACAATAAACAGTAAAAACAACATCATCATCACAATAAACAGTGAAAAAACACCATCATCAACACAATAAACAGTGAAAAATTACATCATCAATATAATAAACAGTGAAAAACAGCATCATCAATACAATAAACAGTGGAAAACAACATCAACAACATAATAAACAGTGAAAAACAATATAATAAACACAAAAGCAGTGAAAAAACAAAAACATCAATACAATAAACAGTGAAAAACAACATCATCAATACAATAAACAGTGAAAAACAACATCATCAACACAATTAACAGTAAAAAATAACATAAAAAAGAACAGGGAAACAGTTGTTATCAACAACATGAACATGATACCAAGTGAAAAAAACATTTTCACAATAAACAGAAAAACAACAGCATCAACACAATAAACAGTGTAAAACAACATCATCCATATAAACAGAAAAAATAACATCATCAACACAATAAACAGTGAAAAACAACAGCATCAACACAATAAACAGTGAAAAACAACATCATCACAATAAATAGATAAAAATAACATCATCAACACAATGAACAGTGAAAAACAACAGCATCAACACTATAAACAGTAAAAAACAACATCATTACAATAAACAGGAAAAACAAAATAAACAATAAACAATAAACAGTATAGAATCAACATCATCACAATAAACAGTGAAAAAACAACAGCATCATCACAATAAACTGTGAAAAAACAACAGCATCAACACAATAAACAGTGATAAACAACATTATCGACACAATAAACAGTGAAACATAATAACATCAAGCACAATTAACAGTAAAAAAAAAAATACCAACATAAAACACAACACGAAAACAGTGGTAACCAACAACATTAACACATACAAAGTGAAAAAACAATAAATAGATAAAAATAACATCATCAACACAATGAACAGTGAAAAACAACAGCATCAACACTATAAACAGTAAAAAACAACATCATTACAATAAACAGGAAAAACAAAATAAACAATAAACAGTATAGAATCAACATCATCACAATAAACAGTGAAAAAACAACAGCATCATCACAATAAACTGTGAAAAAACAACAGCATCAACACAATAAAAAATACCAACATAAAACACAACACGAAAACAGTGGTAACCAACAACATTAACACATACAAAGTGAAATCACAATAAACAGTGAAAAAACAACAGCATCATCACAATAAACTGTGAAAAAACAACAGCATCAACACAATAAAAAATACCAACATAAAACACAACACGAAAACAGTGGTAACCAACAACATTAACACATACAAAGTGAAATCACAATAAATAGATAAAAATAACATCATCAACACAATGAACAGTGAAAAACAACAGCATCAACACTATAAACAGTAAAAAACAACATCATTACAATAAACAGGAAAAACAAAATAAACAATAAACAATAAACAGTATAGAATCAACATCATCACAATAAACAGTGAAAAAACAACAGCATCATCACAATAAACTGTGAAAAAACAACAGCATCAACACAATAAACAGTGATAAACAACATTATCGACACAATAAACAGTGAAACATAATAACATCAAGCACAATTAACAGTAAAAAAAAAATACCAACATAAAACACAACACGAAAACAGTGGTAACCAACAACATTAACACATACAAAGTGAAAAAACAATAAATAAACATAAAATAAAATACGAAACGGGGGTAACTACCAACATAAACAAACCACACAGTGAAAAACAACATAATCAACGCAATACACAGTGAAAAGAAACAACATTAAACAAAACACGGTAACGGTGGAAACCAACAACATGAACACAACACAGTGAAAACAACAACATCAAAAACAAAACGGAAACCATGGCAATCATCAACATGAACACAATACAAAGTAAAAGACAACAACACCAAACACCATGGGCACAGTTATAAACAACAACATCAAACACAACAGTAGTAACCAACAACATGAATACAATACATACACAACATCAAACAAAACACTGACATAGTGGTAACCAACAGCATTAAAAAACACAAACACAGTGATAAACTGAAATATCAAACAAAACAACCTCATTGGTAAACAACAAAAGACAAAACATTGACATAACTCTAAATAACAAAAGACAAAACACTGACATAACTCTAAACAACAAAAGACAAAACAGTGACATAACCCTAAACAACAAAAGACAAAACACTGACATAACTCTAAACAACAAAAGACAAAACACTGACATAACTCTAAACGACATCTAACAAACACTGACATAACTCTAAACAACAAAAGACAAAACACTGACATAACTCTAAACAACATCTAACAAACACAGACATAACTCTAAACAACATAAAACAAAACCCTGACATAACTCTAAACAACATTAACCAAAACACTGACATAGCTTTAAACAACATCTAACAAAAAATGGTCATAGTTCCAAACAACATCTAACGAAGAAAGGACATAATTCCAAACAACATCTAACTAAACACTGACATAGTTCCAAACAAAAATATACAAAACACTGATATAGCACTAAAAAACATTAACAAAAACATCAAAATAGCTCTAAACAACATCTAACAAAATATTGAAATAGCTCTAAACAACATCAAATAAAACACTGACATAGCTCTAAACAACCACTCAACAAAAAAACGGTTCAAAACAACAATACCCAAACACGGATATAACTCTAAACAGCATATATCAAAACACTGAAATAGCTCTAAACAGCATAAATCAAAACACTGAAGTAGTTCTATACAGCGTAAATCAAAACACTGAAATAGCTCTAAAAAACATAAATCAAAACACTGAAATAGCTCTAAACAGCATTAATCAAAACACTGAAATAGCTCTAAAGAGCATAAATCAAAAACACTGAAATAGCTCTAAAGAGCATAAATCAAAACACTGAAATAGCTATAAACAGCATAAATCAAAACACTGAAATAGCTCTAAACAGCATGAATCAAAACACTGAAATAGCTCTAAACAACATAATCGAAACACTGAAATAGCTCTAAACAGCATAAATCATAACACTGAAATAGCTTCTAAACAGCATTAATCAAACACTGAGATAGCTCTAAAACAGCATAATCAAAACACTGAAATAAGCCTATCTAGACAAGCAACATAATCAAAACACTGAAATAGCTCTAAACAACATAATCAAAACACTGAAAAAGCTCTAAACAGCATAAATCAAAAACACTGAAATAGCTCTAAACAACATAATCAAAACACTGAAAAAGCTCTAAACAGCATAAATCAAAACACTGAAATAGTTCTAAACAACATAATCAAAACAACTGAAATAGTTTTAAACAGCATAAATCAAACACACTGAAATAGTTCTAAACAACAAATCAAAACACTGAAATAGTTCTATATAAATCAAAACACTGAAACAGCTCTAAACAACATAAATCAAAACACTGAAATAGTTCTAAACAACAAATCAAAACACTGTAATAGTTCTAAACAGCATAAATCAAAACACAGAAATAGTTCTAAACAACAAATCAAAACACTGAAATAGTTCTAAACAACAAATCAAAACCCTGAAATAGCTCTAATCAACATAAATCAAAACACTGAAATAGTTCTAAACAACAAATCAAAACAATCAAATAGTTTTAAACAACATAAATCAAAACACTGAAATAGTTCTAAACAACACAAATCAAAACACTGAAATAGTTCTAAACAACATCTAACAAAACACTGAAATAGCTCTAAACAGCATAAATCAAAACACTGACCTTACTCTAAACAACATCTAACAAACACTGACATATCTCTAAACAACATCTATCACAACAGTGACACAGCTCTAAACAACCTCTAACACAACACTGTCACAGCTCTAAACAACAACAAACACAACATTGACTTAGCTCTCATCAACATCAAACAAACACTGACCTCACTCTAAACATCATCTAACAAACACTGACATAACTCTAAACAACATCTAACACAACACTGTCATAACTCTAAACAACATCTAACACAACACTGACATAACTTTAAACAACATCTTACAAACACTGATCTAACTCTAAACAACATCTAACACAACAATGACATAACACTAAACAACACTGACTTAACTTTAAACAACCTCTAACAAACACTGACATAACTCTAAACAACATCAACAAACACTGACATAGCTCTAAACAACACTGAAATAGCTCTTAATTACCTCTAACAAACACTGTTATAACTCTTAACGACATTTAACAAACATTGACATAGCTCTAAAGAACATCTAACACAACACTGACATGACTCTAAACAACATCCAACACAACACTTATATAACTCAAAACAACCTCTAACAAACACTGACATAGCTCTAAACAACATTTATCACAACACTGTCATAGCTCTAAACAACATATAACACAACATTGACATAACTCTAAACAACATCTAACACTCACTGACATAACTCTAAACAACATCTTACACAACACTGACATAGCTCTAAACAACATCTAATAAACACGGACATGATTCTAAACAACATCTAACACAACACTGACAAAGCTCTAAATAACCTCTAACAAACACTGACAAAACTCTAAACAACATCTAACACAACACTGACATAGCTCTAAACAACATCTAACACAACATTCACATAACTCTAAACAACATCTAACACAACACTGACATAGCTCTAAACAACATCTAACACAACATTCACATAACTCTAAACAACATCAAACACAACACTGACCTAACTCTACACAACATCTAAAAACACAAACATAGCATTAAACAACATCTAACACAACACTGACCTCTAAACAACATCTAACACAACACAAACATAACTCTAAACAACATCTACCAACACACGAGCATAGCTCTCAAAACATTAACCAAACACGAACATAGTTCTAAACAATATCAAACGAAACACTGACATAACTCTAAACATTATCTAAGAAACACGACCATATCTCTAACCAACATAAACTAAAAGACGAAAATAGCTGTAAACAACATCTTACAAAACACGGATATAGCTCTAAACAAAATAAAAAAACACGAACATACCTCAAACAAACTTCTAACAAAACACTTACATAGCTCTTAACAATATCTAACAAAAACGGACATACCTCTAAACAGCATTAACCAAAACACGAATATAACTCTAGACAACATCTAATACAACACGGATGTAGCTCTTAACAACATCTAACAAAACACTGATATAGCTCGTAACAATATCAGAGCTCGAAAAAACAACTAACTAACAAAACACTGAGATAGCTCTAAACAACATTTAACAAAATACTGACATAATTCTAAACAAAGTCTGACAACACACAAACATATCTTTAAACAGCATATAAGAAAACAATGACATAACTCTAAACAATATTACACAAAAACAAGAGTATAGCTCTAAATAACATCTAACAAAACACGGATATAGCCCAAAACAAGATTAAACAAAACACGAATATAGCTCTAAACAACATCTAACAAAACACGGATATATAGCTCAAAATAACATTAACCAAAACACGAGCAAAGCTCCTAACAATATTAATCAAAAAACTGAAATGGCTCTAAACAATATCTAAAAAACACGGTTATATAGCTCAAAACAACATTAACAAAAACACGAAGATAACTCTAAACAACATTAAACAAAACACGGACATGGATCTACAGAAAATCTACTAAAACACTGACAAAGCTCTACACAACATAAATTAAAACACGAAGATAGCTCAAAAATATTAATCAAAACACTGACATAGTTCTAAAAAATATTAAAGAAAACATGAAAACAGCTCTTAACAACATATAACAAGACACGGATATAGCTCTAAACAGCGTCTTACAAAACACGGACATAACTCTAAACTACATTAATCATAACACGGAAATAGCTTTAAACAACATTAAAATAAAACACGAAAATAGCTCCAAACAACATCTAATAAAACACGGATATGGCTCCAAATAGCATCCAAAAACACTGACATAGCTCTAAACAACATAAAACAAAAGACTGATCTAAATCTAAACAACTTAAATCAAAACAGATAGGTAGCTTTATAAGAAGATTAACTAAACACGTACCTTACTCTTAATAACATTAAATAAAAATATAGCTCTTATATTAACGTAAAAAAACACGGTCATAGTTCTAAACAACATCTAACAAAACACGGGCATAGCACTAAACAACATAAATAAAACTCGGACATAGCTCTTAACAACATATATTAAAAGAAGGACATAACATAGCTATATACATAAAACCAAACAACACGTATCTAGAACAACATTTACCAAAACAGTGAGATAGCTCAAAAACATAAAACAAAACAGGACAAGCTCTAAACAACATCTTATAAATAACGAATATGGCTCAAAACGGCATTAAACAAAAAACTGAAACAACTCTAAACAACACCTAAGAAAACACAAAATAGCTCTAAACAACATAAACTAAACTACAACCATATCTCTAAACAAAATTTAATAAAACACGAACATAACTCTAAACAACATAAACCAAAACACGAGCATAGCTCTAAATAACATCTACCAAAACATTGACATATCTCTAAACAAAATCTTGCAAGACACGGATAAAGCTCTAAACAACATTAACCAAAACACTGACATAGCTTTAAACAAAAAAAACCTTAACACTGACATTGCCTCTAAACAAAATCTTACAAAACACTGACATAGCTCTAAACAACATTAAACAAAACATGAATATAGCTCTAAACAAGATCTACCAAAACACTGACATAGCTGTAACAAAATCTTACAAAACACTGATATAGCCCTAAACAACATTAACCACAACACGGATATAGCTCTAAACAACATCTACCAAAACACTGACATAGCTCTAAACAAAATCTTACAAGACAGGGATATAGCCCTTAACAACTTTAACCAAAACACGAACATAGCTACAAACTATATCTACTAAAACACTGAAATAGCTCTAATCAACATCTAACAAACACAGATATAGCTCTAAACTGCATTAACCAAAACATAAATAAAGCTCGAAACAACATCTAACAAAACACTGACATACCTCTAAACAACATCTAACAAAACAATGACATAGCTCTAAACAACATCTAACTGACATAGCTATAAACAACATCTAACAAACACTGACCTTACTTTAAACAATAACTAACACAACACTGACATTACTCTAAACAACATCTAACAAAACACTGACCTAACTGTAAACAAAATCTAACACAACACTGACATACCTCTAAACAACATGTAACAAAACACTGACAAAACTCTAAACATCATTTAACAAAGACTGACATAACTCTAAACAACATCTAACAAAACACTGACCTAACTCTAAACAAAATCTAGCACAACACTGACATACCTCTAAACAACATCTAACAAAACACTGACAAAACTCTAAACATCATTTAACAAAGACTGACATAACTCTAAACAACATCTAACAAACCACTGACATACCTTTAAACAACACCTGACAAAACACTGACATAACTCCAAAAAATATTAAACAAAACAAAATCATAGTAGTAAACCATTTCTTACAAAACAATGACATAACTCTAAACAACATCTAACACAAAACTGAACTAACTCTAAACAACATCCAACAAACACTGACATAACTCTAAACAACATCTAACAAACACTGACATAACTCTGAACAACATCTAACACAACACTGACATAACTCTAAACAACATCTAACACACCAGTGACATGACTGTAAACAACATCTTACAAACACTGACCTAACTCTAAACAACATCTAACAAACACTGACATAAATCTAAACAACATCTAACAAACACTTAACTTACTCTTAACAACATCTAACAAACACTGACATAGGTCTAAACAACATCTTACAAACACTGACCTAACTATAAAAAACATCTAACAAAACACTGGCATAACTCTAAAAAAACATCTAACAAACACTGACATAACTCTAAACAGCATCTAACAAACACTGTTATTACTCTAAAAAAATCTTACACAACATTGACCTATCTCTAAACAACATCAAACAAACACTGACATAGCTCTAAACTACATCTATCACCACAGTGACCTCACTCTAAACAACATCTCACAAAACTCTGACATAGCTCTAAACAACATCTAACAAACACTGACATAACTCTAAAAACATCTAAGAAACACTGACATAGCTCTAAACAACATCTAACAAGCCACTGACATAGCTCTAAACAACATCTAACACAACACTGACATACCTCTAAACATAATCTAACAAAACACTGACAAAGCTCTAAACATAATCTAACTGACATAGCTCTAAACAACATGTAACAAACACTGACTTAACTCTAAACACCATCTAACACAACATTGACATAACTTTAAACAAAATCTTACAAAAAACTGACCTAACTGTAAACAACTTCTAACACAACAATGACATAGCTCTAAACAACATCTAACGAACACTGACCTAACTCAAAACAACATCTAACATAACACTGACATACCATTAAACAACATCTAACACAACACTGTCATTGCCCTAAACAACATCTAACAAACGCTGACATAGCTCTAAACAACATCTAAAAAGCCACTGACATAACTCTAAACAACATCTAACAAGCCACTGACATACCTTTAAACAACACCTAACAAAACACTGACATATCTCCAAAAAAACATTAAACAAAACAAAATCATAGTAGTAAACCATTTCTTACAAAACACTGACATAACTCTAAACAACATCTAACACAAAACTGAACTAACTCTAAACAACATCTTACAAACACTTACCTAACTATAAACAACATCTAACAAAACACTGGCATAACTCTAAAAAACATCTAACAAACACTGACATAACTCTAAACAGCATCTAACAAAGACTGTTATTACTCTAAAAAAAATCTTACACAACATTGACCTATCTCTAAACAACATCAAACAAACACTGACATAGCTCTAAACTACATCTATCACCACAGTGACCTCACTCTAAAAAACATCTCACAAAACACTGACATAGCTCTAAACAACATCTAACAAACACTGACAAAACTCTAAAAACATCTAAGAAACACTGACATAGCTCTAAACAACATCTAACAAGCCACTGACATAGCTCTAAACAACATCTAACACAACACTGACATACCTCTAAACAACATCTAACAAAACACTGACATAGCTCTAAACAATATCTAACTGACATAGCTCTAAACAACATCTAACAAACACTGACTTAACACTAAACAACATCTAACACAACAATGACATAACTTTAAACAAAATCTCACAAAAAAACTGACCTAACTGTAAACAACTTCTAACACAACAATGACATAGCTCTAAACAACATCTAACAAACACTGACCTAACTCTAAACAACATCTAACATAACACTGACATACCTCTAAACAACATCTAACACAACACTGTCATTGCCCTAAACAACATCTAACAAACACTGACATAGCTCTAAACAACATCTAACAAGCCACTGACATAACTCTAAACAACATCTAACAAGCAACTGAAATACCTTAAAACAACACCTAACAAAACACTGACATAACTCCAAAAAAACATTAAACAAAACAAAATCATAGTAGTAAACCATTTCTTACAAAACACTGACATAACTCTAAACAACATCTAACACAAAACTGAACTAACTCTAAACAACATCCAACAAACACTGACATAACTCTAAACAACATCTAACAAACACTGACATAGCTCCAAACAAAATCTAACACAACACAGACCTACCTCTAAACAACATCTAACACAACACTGACATAACTCTGAACAACATCTAACACAACACTGACATAACTCTAAACAACATCTAACACAACAGTGACATGACTGTAAACAACATCTTACAAACACTGACCTAACTCTAAACAACATCTAACAAACACTGACATAAATCTAAACAACATCTAACAAACACTTAACTTACTCTTAACAACATCTAACAAACACTGACATAGGTCTAAACAACATCTTACAAACACTGACCTAACTATAAAAAACATCTAACAAAACACTGGCATAACTCTAAAAAAAACATCTAACAAACACTGACATAACTCTAAACAGCATCTAACAAACACTGTTATTACTCTAAAAAAAATCTTACACAACATTGACCTATCTCTAAACAACATCAAACAAACACTGACATAGCTCTAAACTACATCTATCACCACAGTGACCTCACTCTAAACAACATCTCACAAAACTCTGACATAGCTCTAAACAACATCTAACAAACACTGACATAACTCTAAAAACATCTAAGAAACACTGACATAGCTCTAAACAACATCTAACAAGCCACTGACATAGCTCTAAACAACATCTAACACAACACTGACATACCTCTAAACATAATCTAACAAAACACTGACAAAGCTCTAAACATAATCTAACTGACATAGCTCTAAACAACATGTAACAAACACTGACTTAACTCTAAACACCATCTAACACAACATTGACATAACTTTAAACAAAATCTTACAAAAAACTGACCTAACTGTAAACAACTTCTAACACAACAATGACATAGCTCTAAACAACATCTAACGAACACTGACCTAACTCAAAACAACATCTAACATAACACTGACATACCATTAAACAACATCTAACACAACACTGTCATTGCCCTAAACAACATCTAACAAACGCTGACATAGCTCTAAACAACATCTAAAAAGCCACTGACATAACTCTAAACAACATCTAACAAGCCACTGACATACCTTTAAACAACACCTAACAAAACACTGACATATCTCCAAAAAAACATTAAACAAAACAAAATCATAGTAGTAAACCATTTCTTACAAAACACTGACATAACTCTAAACAACATCTAACACAAAACTGAACTAACTCTAAACAACATCTTACAAACACTTACCTAACTATAAACAACATCTAACAAAACACTGGCATAACTCTAAAAAACATCTAACAAACACTGACATAACTCTAAACAGCATCTAACAAAGACTGTTATTACTCTAAAAAAAATCTTACACAACATTGCCCTATCTCTAAACAACATCAAACAAACACTGACATAGCTCTAAACTACATCTATCACCACAGTGACCTCACTCTAAAAAACATCTCACAAAACACTGACATAGCTCTAAACAACATCTAACAAACACTGACATAACTCTAAAAACATCTAAGAAACACTGACATAGCTCTGAACAACATCTAACAAGCCACTGACATAGCTCTAAACAACATCTAACACAACACTGACATACCTCTAAACAACATCTAACAAAACACTGATATAGCTCTAAACAATATCTAACTGACATAGCTCTAAACAACATCTAACAAACACTGACTTAACTCTAAACAACATCTAACACAACAATGACATAACTTTAAACAAAATCTCACAAAAAAACTGACCTAACTGTAAACAACTTCTAACACAACAATGACATAGCTCTAAACAACATCTAACAAACACTGACCTAACTCTAAACAACATCTAACATAACACTGACATACCTCTAAACAACATCTAACACAACACTGTCATTGCCCTAAACAACATCTAACAAACACTGACATAGCTCTAAACAACATCTAACAAGCCACTGACATAACTCTAAACAACATCTAACAAGCCACTGAAATACTTTAAAACAACACCTAACAAAACACTGACATAACTCCAAAAAAACATTAAACAAAACAAAATCATAGTAGTAAACCATTTCTTACAAAACACTGACATAACTCTAAACAACATCTAACACAAAACTGAACTAACTCTAAACAACATCCAACAAACACTGACATAACTCTAAACAACATCTAACAAACACTGACATAGCTCCAAACAAAATCTAACACAACACAGACCTACCTCTAAACAACATCTAACACAACACTGACATAACTCTGAACAACATCTAACACAACACTGACATAACTCTAAACAACATCTAACACAACAGTGACATGACTGTAAACAACATCTTACAAACACTGACCTAACTCTAAACAACATCTAACAAACACTGACAAAAATCTAAACAACATCTTACAAACACTTAACTTACTCTTAACAACATCTAACAAACACTGACATAGGTCTAAACAACATCTTACAAACACTGACCTAACTATAAACAACATCTAACAAAACACTGGCATAACTCTAAAAAACATCTAACAAACACTGACATAACTCTAAACTACATCTATCACCACAGTGACCTCACTCTAAAAAACATCTCACAAAACACTGACATAGCTCTAAACAACATCTAACAAACACTGGCATAACTCTAAAAACATCTAAGAAACACTGACATAGCTCTAAACAACATTTAACAAGCCACTGACATAGCTCTAAACAACATCTAACACAACATTGACATACCTCTAAACAACATCTAACAAAACACTAACATAGCTCTAAACAATATCTAACTGACATAGCTCTAAACAACATCTAACAAACACTGACTTAACTCTAAACAACATCTAACACAACAATGACATAACTTTAAACAAAATCTCACAAAAAAAACTGACCTAACTGTAAACAACTTCTAACACAACAATGACATAGCTCTAAACAACATCTAACAAACACTGACCTAACTCTAAACAACATCTAACATAACACTGACATACCTCTAAACAACATCTAACACAACACTGTCATTGCCCTAAACAACATCTAACAAACACTGACATAGCTCTAAACAACATCTAACAAGCCACTGACATAACTCTAAACAACATCTAACAAGCCACTGAAATACCTTAAAACAACACCTAACAAAACACTGACATAACTCCAAAAAAACATTAAACAAAACAAAATCATAGTAGTAAACCATTTCTTACAAAACACTGACATAACTCTAAACAACATCTAACACAAAACTGAACTAACTCTAAACAACATCCAACAAACACTGACATAACTCTAAACAACATCTAACAAACACTGACATAGCTCCAAACAAAATCTAACACAACACAGACCTACCTCTAAACAACATCTAACACAACACTGACATAACTCTGAACAACATCTAACACAACACTGACATAACTCTAAACAACATCTAACACAACATTGACATGACTGTAAACAACATCTTACAAACACTGACCTAACTCTAAACAACATCTAACAAACACTGACATAAATCTAAACAACATCTTACAAACACTTAACTTACTCTTAACAACATCTAACAAACACTGACATAGGTCTAAACAACATCTTACAAACACTGACCTAACTATAAACAACATCTAACAAAACACTGGCATAACTCTAAAAAACATCTAACAAACACTGACATAACTCTAAACTACATCTATCACCACAGTGACCTCACTCTAAAAAACATCTCACAAAACACTGACATAGCTCTAAACAACATCTAACAAACACTGGCATAACTCTAAAAACATCTAAGAAACACTGACATAGCTCTAAACAACATTTAACAAGCCACTGACATAGCTCTAAACAACATCTAACACAACATTGACATACCTCTAAACAACATCTAACAAAACACTAACATAGCTCTAAACAATATCTAACTGACATAGCTCTAAACAACATCTAACAAACACTGACTTAACTCTAGACAACATCTAACACAACACTGACATAATTTGAAACAAAATCTCACAAAAAACTGACCTAACTGTAAACAACTTCTAACACAACAATTAAATAGCTCTAAACAACATCTAACAAACACTGACCTAACTCTAAACAACATCTAACATAACACTGACATACCTCTAAACAACATCTAACACAACACTGTCATTGCCCTAAACAACATCTAACAAACACTAACATAGCTCTAAACAACATCTAAAAAGCCACTGACATAACTCTAAACAACATCTAACAAGCCACTGACATATCTTTAAACAACACCTAACAAAACACTGACATAACTCCAAAAAACATTAAACAAAACAGAATCATAGTTGTAAACCATTTCTTACAAAACACTGACATAACTCTAAACGACATCTAACACAACACTAACCTAACTCTAAACAACATCTAACAAACTCTGACATAACTCTAAACAACATGTTACACAACACTGAGCAAACTCTAAACAAGATCTAACAAAACACTGACATAACTTTAAACAACATCTAGCAAACACTGACCTAACTCTAAACAACATCTAACAAACACTGACATAACTCATGACAACATTTAACAAAACACTGACATAGTTCTAAACAACCTCTAACAAGCCACTGACATAATTCTAAACAACATCTAACACAACACTGACATACCTCTAAACAACATCTAACAAAACACTGACATAACTCTAAACATCATTTAAAAAAACTGACATAACTCTTTACAACATCTATCACAACCGTGACACATCTCTAAAAAACATCTAACACAACACTGACATAACTCTAAACATCATCTAACAAACACTGTCATAACTCTAAATATAATATAACACAACACTGTCATAGCTTTAAACAACATCTAACAAAACACTGACATAGCTCTAAACAACATCTAACAACCACTGACATAGCTCTAAATAACATCTAACAAACACTGACATAACTCTAAACTACATCTATCACAACAGTAACATAGCTGTAAACAACATCTAACACAACACTGTCATAACTCTAAACAACATCTAACACAACATTTACCTAACTCTAAACAACATCTACGAAACACTGACCTAACTCTGAACAAACACTGAAATAGCTTTAAGCAACATCTAACACAACATTGTCATAACTCTAAACAAAATCTAACACAACACGGACATAGCTCTAAACAACATCTAACAAACAATGACATAACTCTAAACAACATCTAACACAACACTGACATAACTCTAAACAACATCTAACACAACACTGAACTAGCATTAAACAACATCTAACACAACACTGACATAGCTATAAACAAGATCTAACAAACACTGACCTAACTCTAAACAACATCTTACACAACACTGTCATAACTCTAAACAACATCTGACACAACATTTACCTAACTCTAAACAACATCTACGAAACACTGACCTAACTATGAACAAACACTCAGATAGCTTTAAGCAACATCTAACACAACTTTTTCATAACTCTAAACAAAATCTAACACAACACGGACATAGCTCTAAACAACATCTATCAAACAATGACTTAACTCTAAACAACATCTAACACAACACTGACATAACTCTAAACAACATCTAACACAACAATGACATAGCATTAAACAACATCTAACACAACACTGACATAGCTATAAACAAGATCTAACAAACACTGACCTAACTCTGAACAACATCTTACACAACACTGACCTAACTCTAAACAATATCTAACAAAACAATGACATATCTCTAAACAACATCTAACAACACTGACATAACTCTAAACAACATCTAACACAACACTGACATAACTTTAAACAAAATCTAACAATAAACTGACCTAACTCTAAACAACATCCAACACAACAATGACATAGCGCTAAACAACATCTAACAAACACTGACCTAACTCTAAACAACATCTAACACAACACTGACATACCTCTAAACAACATCTAACACAACACTGTCACAGCTCAAAACAACATCTAAAATACACTGACCTAACTCTAAACAACATCCAACACAACAATAACATAGCGTTAAACAACATCTAACAAACACTGACCTAACTCTAAACAACATCTAACAAACACTGACATAACTCTAAACTACATCTATCACAACAGTAACATAGCTGTAAACAACATCTAACACAACACTGTCATAACTCTAAACAACATCTAACACAACATTTACCTAACTCTAAACAACATCTACGAAACACTGACCTAACTCTGAACAAACACTGAAATAGCTTTAAGCAACATCTAACACAACATTGTCATAACTCTAAACAAAATCTAACACAACACGGACATAGCTCTAAACAACATCTAACAAACAATGACATAACTCTAAACAACATCTAACACAACACTGACATAACTCTAAACAACATCTAACACAACACTGAACTAGCATTAAACAACATCTAACACAACACTGACATAGCTATAAACAAGATCTAACAAACACTGACATAACTCTAAACAACATCTTACACAACACTGTCATAACTCTAAACAACATCTGACACAACATTTACCTAACTCTAAACAACATCTACGAAACACTGACCTAACTATGAACAAACACTCAGATAGCTTTAAGCAACATCTAACACAACTTTTTCATAACTCTAAACAAAATCTAACACAACACGGACATAGCTCTAAACAACATCTATCAAAAAATGACTTAACTCTAAACAACATCTAACACAACACTGACATAACTCTAAACAACATCTAACACAACACTGACATAGCATTAAACAACATCTAACCACAACACTGACATAGCTATAAACAAGATCTAACAAACACTGACCTAACTCTGAACAACATCTTACACAACACTGACCTAACTCTAAACAATATCTAACAAAACAATGACATATCTCTAAACAACATCTAACAACACTGACATAACTCTAAACAACATCTAACACAACACTGACATAACTTTAAACAAAATCTAACAATAAACTGACCTAACTCTAAACAACATCCAACACAACAATGACATAGCGCTAAACAACATCTAACAAACACTGACCTAACTCTAAACAACATCTAACACAACACTGACATACCTCTAAACAACATCTAACACAACACTGTCACAGCTCAAAACAACATCTAAAATACACTGACATAGCTCTAAACAACATCTAAAAAGCAACTGACATAACTCTAAACAACATCTAACAAGCCACTGACATAGCTTTAAACAACATCTAACAAAACAATGACATAACTCCAAAAAACATTAACAAAACAGAATCATAGTTGTAAACCATTTCTTACAAAACACTGACATAACTCTAAACATCTAACACAACACTTACCTAACTCTAAACAACATCTAACAAACACTGACATAACTCTAAACAATATCTAACAAACACTGACATAACTTTAAACAACATGTAACACAACACTGAGCAAACTCTAAAGAAGATCTAACAAAACACTGACATAACTTTAAACAACATCTAACAAACACTGACATAACTCATAACAACATCTAACAAAACACTGACATAGTTCTAAACAACCTCTAACAAGCCACTGACATAATTCTAAACAACATCTAACACAACACTGACCTATCTCTAAACAACATCTAACAAACACTGACATAGCTCTTAGCAACATCTAACAAAAACTGACATAGCTCTAAACAACATCTATCACAACAGTGACACAGCTCTAAACAACATCTAACACAACACTGACATAACTCTAAACATCATCAAACAAACAATGTCATAACTCTAAACATAATATAACACAACAGTGACATATTTCTAAACAACATCTAACACAACATTGACATAACTCTAAACAACATGTAACAAACACTGTTATAACTCTAAGCAACATCTAACACAACATTCTCATAGCTCTAGACAACATCTAACAAAACACTCACATAGCTCTAAACAACATCTAACAAACACTGACATAGCTCTAAATAACATCTAACATACACTGACATAACTCTAAACTACATCTATCACAACAGTAACATAGCTGTAAACAACATCTAACAAAACACTGACATAGGTCTAAACAACATCTAACAAACACTGACATAGCTCTAAACAACATCTAACAAACACTGACATAACTCTAAACAACATCTAACAAACACTTACATAGCTCTAAACAACATCTATCACAACACTGACATAACTCTAAACAACATCTACGAAACACTGACCGAACTCTGAACAAACACTGAGATAGCTTTAAACAACATCTAACACAACATGTCATAACTCTAAACAAAATCTAACACAACACGGATATAGCTCTAAACAACATCTAACAAACTCTGACCTTTCTCTAAACAAAATCTAACACAACACTGACATAGCTCTTAACAACCTGTAACAAACATTGACATAACTCTAAACACCATCTAACAAACACTGACATTGCTCTAAACAATATCTAACTGACATAGCTCTAAACAACATCTAACAAACACTGACTTAACTCTAGACAACATCTAACACAACACTGACATAATTTGAAACAAAATCTCACAAAAAACTGACCTAACTGTAAACAACTTCTAACACAACAATTAAATAGCTCTAAACAACATCTAACAAAACACTGACCTAACTCTAAACAACATCTAACATAACACTGACATACCTCTAAACAACATCTAACACAACACTGTCATTGCCCTAAACAACATCTAACAAACACTAACATAGCTCTAAACAACATCTAAAAAGCCACTGACATAACTCTAAACAACATCTAACAAGCCACTGACATATCTTTAAACAACACCTAACAAAACACTGACATAACTCCAAAAAACATTAAACAAAACAGAATCATAGTTGTAAACCATTTCTTACAAAACACTGACATAACTCTAAACGACATCTAACACAACACTAACCTAACTCTAAACAACATCTAACAAACTCTGACATAACTCTAAACAACATGTTACACAACACTGAGCAAACTCTAAACAAGATCTAACAAAACACTGACATAACTTTAAACAACATCTAGCAAACACTGACCTAACTCTAAACAACATCTAACAAACACTGACATAACTCATGACAACATTTAACAAAACACTGACATAGTTCTAAACAACCTCTAACAAGCCACTGACATAATTCTAAACAACATCTAACACAACACTGACATACCTCTAAACAACATCTAACAAAACACTGACATAACTCTAAACATCATTTAAAAAAACTGACATAACTCTTTACAACATCTATCACAACCGTGACACATCTCTAAAAAACATCTAACACAACACTGACATAACTCTAAACATCATCTAACAAACACTGTCATAACTCTAAATATAATATAACACAACACTGTCATAGCTTTAAACAACATCTAACAAAACACTGACATAGCTCTAAACAACATCTAACAACCACTGACATAGCTCTAAATAACATCTAACAAACACTGACATAACTCTAAACTACATCTATCACAACAGTAACATAGCTGTAAACAACATCTAACACAACACTGTCATAACTCTAAACAACATCTAACACAACATTTACCTAACTCTAAACAACATCTACGAAACACTGACCTAACTCTGAACAAACACTGAAATAGCTTTAAGCAACATCTAACACAACATTGTCATAACTCTAAACAAAATCTAACACAACACGGACATAGCTCTAAACAACATCTAACAAACAATGACATAACTCTAAACAACATCTAACACAACACTGACATAACTCTAAACAACATCTAACACAACACTGAACTAGCATTAAACAACATCTAACACAACACTGACATAGCTATAAACAAGATCTAACAAACACTGACCTAACTCTAAACAACATCTTACACAACACTGTCATAACTCTAAACAACATCTGACACAACATTTACCTAACTCTAAACAACATCTACGAAACACTGACCTAACTATGAACAAACACTCAGATAGCTTTAAGCAACATCTAACACAACTTTTTCATAACTCTAAACAAAATCTAACACAACACGGACATAGCTCTAAACAACATCTATCAAACAATGACTTAACTCTAAACAACATCTAACACAACACTGACATAACTCTAAACAACATCTAACACAACAATGACATAGCATTAAACAACATCTAACACAACACTGACATAGCTATAAACAAGATCTAACAAACACTGACCTAACTCTGAACAACATCTTACACAACACTGACCTAACTCTAAACAATATCTAACAAAACAATGACATATCTCTAAACAACATCTAACAACACTGACATAACTCTAAACAACATCTAACACAACACTGACATAACTTTAAACAACATCTAACAATAAACTGACCTAACTCTAAACAACATCCAACACAACAATGACATAGCGCTAAACAACATCTAACAAACACTGACCTAACTCTAAACAACATCTAACACAACACTGACATACCTCTAAACAACATCTAACACAACACTGTCACAGCTCAAAACAACATCTAAAATACACTGACCTAACTCTAAACAACATCCAACACAACAATGACATAGCGCTAAACAACATCTAACAAACACTGACCTAACTCTAAACAACATCTAACAAACACTGACATAACTCTAAACATAATATAACACAACAGTGACATATTTCTAAACAACATCTAACACAACATTGACATAACTCTAAACAACATGTAACAAACACTGTTATAACTCTAAGCAACATCTAACACAACATTCTCATAGCTCTAGACAACATCTAACAAAACACTCACATAGCTCTAAACAACATCTAACAAACACTGACATAGCTCTAAATAACATCTAACATACACTGACATAACTCTAAACTACATCTATCACAACAGTAACATAGCTGTAAACAACATCTAACAAAACACTGACATAGGTCTAAACAACATCTAACAAACACTGACATAGCTCTAAACAACATCTAACAAACACTGACATAACTCTAAACAACATCTAACAAACACTTACATAGCTCTAAACAACATCTATCACAACACTGACATAACTCTAAACAACATCTACGAAACACTGACCGAACTCTGAACAAACACTGAGATAGCTTTAAACAACATCTAACACAACATTGTCATAACTCTAAACAAAATCTAACACAACACGGATATAGCTCTAAACAACATCTAACAAACTCTGACCTTTCTCTAAACAAAATCTAACACAACACTGACATAGCTCTTAACAACCTGTAACAAACATTGACATAACTCTAAACACCATCTAACAAACACTGACATTGCTCTAAACAATATCTAACTGACATAGCTCTAAACAACATCTAACAAACACTGACTTAACTCTAGACAACATCTAACACAACACTGACATAATTTGAAACAAAATCTCACAAAAAACTGACCTAACTGTAAACAACTTCTAACACAACAATTAAATAGCTCTAAACAACATCTAACAAACACTGACCTAACTCTAAACAACATCTAACATAACACTGACATACCTCTAAACAACATCTAACACAACACTGTCATTGCCCTAAACAACATCTAACAAACACTAACATAGCTCTAAACAACATCTAAAAAGCCACTGACATAACTCTAAACAACATCTAACAAGCCACTGACATATCTTTAAACAACACCTAACAAAACACTGACATAACTCCAAAAAACATTAAACAAAACAGAATCATAGTTGTAAACCATTTCTTACAAAACACTGACATAACTCTAAACGACATCTAACACAACACTAACCTAACTCTAAACAACATCTAACAAACTCTGACATAACTCTAAACAACATGTTACACAACACTGAGCAAACTCTAAACAAGATCTAACAAAACACTGACATAACTTTAAAACAACATCTAGCAAACACTGACCTAACTCTAAACAACATCTAACAAACACTGACATAACTCATGACAACATTTAACAAAACACTGACATAGTTCTAAACAACCTCTAACAAGCCACTGACATAATTCTAAACAACATCTAACACAACACTGACATACCTCTAAACAACATCTAACAAAACACTGACATAACTCTAAACATCATTTAAAAAAACTGACATAACTCTTTACAACATCTATCACAACCGTGACACATCTCTAAAAAAACATCTAACACAACACTGACATAACTCTAAACATCATCTAACAAACACTGTCATAACTCTAAATATAATATAACACAACACTGTCATAGCTTTAAACAACATCTAACAAAACACTGACATAGCTCTAAACACATCTAACAACCACTGACATAGCTCTAAATAACATCTAACAAACACTGACATAACTCTAAACTACATCTATCACAACAGTAACATAGCTGTAAACAACATCTAACACAACACTGTCATAACTCTAAACAACATCTAACACAACATTTACCTAACTCTAAACAACATCTACGAAACACTGACCTAACTCTGAACAAACACTGAAATAGCTTTAAGCAACATCTAACACAACATTGTCATAACTCTAAACAAAATCTAACACAACACGGACATAGCTCTAAACAACATCTAACAAACAATGACATAACTCTAAACAACATCTAACACAACACTGACATAACTCTAAACAACATCTAACACAACACTGAACTAGCATTAAACAACATCTAACACAACACTGACATAGCTATAAACAAGATCTAACAAACACTGACCTAACTCTAAACAACATCTTACACAACACTGTCATAACTCTAAACAACATCTGACACAACATTTACCTAACTCTAAACAACATCTACGAAACACTGACCTAACTATGAACAAACACTCAGATAGCTTTAAGCAACATCTAACACAACTTTTTCATAACTCTAAACAAAATCTAACACAACACGGACATAGCTCTAAACAACATCTATCAAACAATGACTTAACTCTAAACAACATCTAACACAACACTGACATAACTCTAAACAACATCTAACACAACAATGACATAGCATTAAACAACATCTAACACAACACTGACATAGCTATAAACAAGATCTAACAAACACTGACCTAACTCTGAACAACATCTTACACAACACTGACCTAACTCTAAACAATATCTAACAAAACATTGACATATCTCTAAACAACATCTAACAACACTGACATAACTCTAAACAACATCTAACACAACACTGACATAACTTTAAACAAAATCTAACAATAAACTGACCTAACTCTAAACAACATCCAACACAACAATGACATAGCGCTAAACAACATCTAACAAACACTGACCTAACTCTAAACAACATCTAACACAACACTGACATACCTCTAAACAACATCTAACACAACACTGTCACAGCTCAAAACAACATCTAAAATACACTGACCTAACTCTAAACAACATCCAACACAACAATAACATAGCGTTAAACAACATCTAACAAACACTGACCTAACTCTAAACAACATCTAACAAACACTGACATAACTCTAAACTACATCTATCACAACAGTAACATAGCTGTAAACAACATCTAACACAACACTGTCATAACTCTAAACAACATCTAACACAACATTTACCTAACTCTAAACAACATCTACGAAACACTGACCTAACTCTGAACAAACACTGAAATAGCTTTAAGCAACATCTAACACAACATTGTCATAACTCTAAACAAAATCTAACACAACACGGACATAGCTCTAAACAACATCTAACAAACAATGACATAACTCTAAACAACATCTAACACAACACTGACATAACTCTAAACAACATCTAACACAACACTGAACTAGCATTAAACAACATCTAACACAACACTGACATAGCTATAAACAAGATCTAACAAACACTGACCTAACTCTAAACAACATCTTACACAACACTGTCATAACTCTAAACAACATCTGACACAACATTACCTAACTCTAAACAACATCTACGAAACACTGACCTAACTATGAACAAACACTCAGATAGCTTTAAGCAACATCTAACACATTTTTTTTCATAACTCTAAACAAAATCTAACACAACACGGACATAGCTCTAAACAACATCTATCAAACAATGACTTAACTCTAAACAACATCTAACACAACACTGACATAACTCTAAACAACATCTAACACAACACTGACATAGCATTAAACAACATCTAACACAACACTGACATAGCTATAAACAAGATCTAACAAACACTGACCTAACTCTGAACAACATCTTACACAACACTGACCTAACTCTAAACAATATCTAACAAAACAATGACATATCTCTAAACAACATCTAACAACACTGACATAACTCTAAACAACATCTAACACAACACTGACATAACTTTAAACAAAATCTAACAATAAACTGACCTAACTCTAAACAACATCCAACACAACAATGACATAGCGCTAAACAACATCTAACAAACACTGACCTAACTCTAAACAACATCTAACACAACACTGACATACCTCTAAACAACATCTAACACAACACTGTCACAGCTCAAAACAACATCTAAAATACACTGACATAGCTCTAAACAACATCTAAAAAGCAACTGACATAACTCTAAACAACATCTAACAAGCCACTGACATAGCTTTAAACAACATCTAACAAAACAATGACATAACTCCAAAAAACATTAAACAAAACAGAATCATAGTTGTAAACCATTTCTTACAAAACACTGACATAACTCTAAACATCTAACAAAACACTTACCTAACTCTAAACAACATCTAACAAACACTGACATAACTCTAAACAATATCTAACAAACACTGACATAACTTTAAACAACATGTAACACAACACTGAGCAAACTCTAAAGAAGATCTAACAAAACACTGACATAACTTTAAACAACATCTAGCAAACACTGACCTAACTCTAAACAACATCTAACAAACACTGACATAACTCATAACAACATCTAACAAAACACTGACATAGTTCTAAACAACCTCTAACAAGCCACTGACATAATTCTAAACAACATCTAACACAACACTGACCTATCTCTAAACAACATCTAACAAACACTGACATAGCTCTTAGCAACATCTAACAAAAACTGACATAGCTCTAAACAACATCTATCACAACAGTGACACAGCTCTAAACAACATCTAACACAACACTGACATAACTCTAAACATCATCAAACAAACAATGTCATAACTCTAAACATAATATAACACAACAGTGACATATTTCTAAACAACATCTAACACAACATTGACATAACTCTAAACAACATGTAACAAACACTGTTATAACTCTAAGCAACATCTAACACAACATTCTCATAGCTCTAGACAACATCTAACAAAACACTCACATAGCTCTAAACAACATCTAACAAACACTGACATAGCTCTAAATAACATCTAACATACACTGACATAACTCTAAACTACATCTATCACAACAGTAACATAGCTGTAAACAACATCTAACAAAACATTGACATAGGTCTAAACAACATCTAACAAACACTGACATAGCTCTAAACAACATCTAACAAACACTGACATAACTCTAAACAACATCTAACAAACACTTACATAGCTCTAAACAACATCTATCACAACACTGACATAACTCTAAACAACATCTACGAAACACTGACCGAACTCTGAACAAACACTGAGATAGCTTTAAACAACATCTAACACAACATTGTCATAACTCTAAACAAAATCTAACACAACACGGATATAGCTCTAAACAACATCTAACAAACTCTGACCTTTCTCTAAACAAAATCTAACACAACACTGACATAGCTCTTAACAACCTGTAACAAACATTGACATAACTCTAAACACCATCTAACAAACACTGACATTGCATTAAGCAACATCTAACACAACAATGATATAGCTGTAACCAACCTCTAACAAACACTGTTATAGCTCTAAACAACATCTAACACAGCACTGACATAGTTCTAAACAACCCCTAACAAGCCACTGACATAACTCTCAACAACATCTTACGAGCCACTGACATAACTCTAAACAACATCTAACAAACACTTACATAGCTCTAAACAACATCTAACACAACATTGACATAGCTCTAAACAACCTCTAACAAACACTGACAAAACTCTAAACAACATCTAATATAACACTGACATAACTCTAAACAACATCTAACACAGCACTGACATAGTTCTAAACAACCTCTAACAAGCCACTGACATAACTCTCAACAACATCTTACGAGCCACTGACATAACTCTAAACAACATCTAACAAACACTTACATAGCTCTAAACAACATCTAACACAACACTGACATAGCCCTAAACAACCTCTAACTTACACTGACATAACTCTAAACAACATCTAATATAACACTGACATAACTCTAAACAACATCTAACAAACACTGATATAACTCTAAACAACATCTAACACAACACTGATATAACTCTTAACAGCCTCTAACAAACACTGACATAACTCTAACAACATCTAACATAACACTGAGATAGCTCTATACAACATCTAACAAACACTGACTTAACTCTAAACAACATCTAACAAACACTAACATAACTCTAAACAACATCTTACACAACACTGACATAACTCTTAACAACATCTAACACAACACTGACATAGCATTAAACAACATCTAACACAACACTGACACAGCTTTAAACAACCTCTAACAAGCCACTGACATAACTCTCAACAACATCTTACGAGCCACTGACATAACTCTAAACAACATCTAACAAACACTTACATAGCATTAAACAACATCTAACACAACACTGACATAGCTCTAAACAAGATCTAACAAACACTGACATAACTCTAAACAACATCTCAGACAACACTGAGCTAACTCTTTACAACATCTAACAAAAACTGACATAGCTCTAAACAACATCTAACAATTACTGACCATTACTCTAAACAACATCTAACAAACACTGACATAGCATTCAACAACATCTAACACAACAATGACATAGCGCTAAACAACATCTAACAAACAATGACATAACTCTAAACAGCATCTAACAAACACTGACATAACTCTAAACAACATCTAACACAACACTTACATAACTCTAAACAACATCTAACACAACAGTGACATGACTGTAAACAACATGTAACACAACATTGACATAGCTCTAAACAAGATCTAATAAACACTGACATTACTCTAAACAACATCTAACACAACACTGACATAACTCTAAACAACATCTAACAAACACTGACATAGCTCTAAACAACTACTAACAAACACTGACATAGCTCTAAATAACATCTAGCACAACACTGACATAGCTCTAAACAACATCTAACAAACACTGACATAACTCTTAACAACATCTACCAAACACTGACATAACTCTAAACAACATCTAACAAACACTGACATAGCTCTAAACAACATCTAACAAACACTGACATAGCTCTAAACAACATCTAAGAAACACTGACATAACTCTAAACAACATCTAACAAACACTGACATAACTCTAAACAACATCTAACAAACACTGACATAGATCTAAATAACATCTAACATAACACTGACCTAACTCTAAACAACATCTAACAAACACTGACATAGCTCTAAACAACATCTAACAAACACTGACATAACTCTAAACAACATCTAACAAACACTGTTATAACTCTAAACAATATCTTACACAACACTGAAATAGTTCTAAATAACATCTAACACAACATTGACATAGCATTAAACAACATCTAACACAACATTGACATAGCTCTAAACAAGATCTAATAAACACTGACATTACTCTAAACAACATCTAACACAACACTGACATAACTCTAAACAACATCTAACAAACACTGACATAACTCTAAACAACATCTAACAAACACTGACATAGCTCTAAACAACATCTAACAAACACTGACATAGCTCTAAATAACATCTAGCACAACACTGACATAACTCTAAACAACATCTAACAAACACTGACATAACTCTAAACAACATCTAACAAACACTGATATAACTCTAAACAACATCTAACACAACACTGATGTTGTCAGTGGCTCGTAAGATGTTGTTGAGAGTTATGTCAGTGGCTTGTTAGAGGTTGTTTAGAACTATGTCAGTGCTCTGTTAGATGTTGTTTAGAGCTATAACAGTGTTTGTTAGAGGTTGGTTACAGCTATATCATTGTTGTGTTAGATGTTGTTTAATGCTATGTCAATGTTATGTTAGATGTTGTTTAGAACTATGTCAGTGTTGTGTAACATATTGTTTAGAGTTATAACAGTGTTTGTTAGATGTTGTTAACAGCCTCTAACAAACACTGACATAACTCTAAACAACATCTAACATAACACTGAGATAGCTCTATACAACATCTAACAAACACTGACTTAACTCTAAACAACATCTAACAAACACTAACATAACTCTAAACAACATCTTACACAACACTAACATAACTCTTAACAACATCTAACACAACACTGAAATAGCATTAAACAACATCTAACACAACACTGACATAGCTCTAAACAAGATCTAACAAACACTGACATAGCTCTAAACAACCTCTAACAAGCCACTGACATAACTCTCAACAACATCTTACGAGCCACTGACATAACTCTAAACAACATCTAACAAACACTTACATAGCTCTAAACAACATCTAACACAACAATGACATAGCTCTAAACAACCTCTAACAAACACTGACATAACTCTAAACAACATCTAATATAACACTGACATAACTCTAAACAACATCTAACAAACACTGATATAACTCTAAACAACATCTAACACAACACTGATATAACTCTTAACAGCCTCTAACAAACACTGACATAACTCTAAACAACATCTAACATAACACTGAGATAGCTCTAAACAACATCTAACAAACACTGACTTAACTCTAAACAACATCTAACAAACATTAACATAACTCTAAACAACATCTTACACAACACTGACATAACTCTAAACAACATCTAACACAACACTGACATAGCATTAAACAACATCTAACACAACACTGACATAGCTCTAAACAAGATCTAACAAACACTGACATAACTCTAAACAACATCTTAGACAACACTGACCTAACTCTAAACAACATCTAACAAATACTGACATAGCTCTAAACAACATCTAACAATCACTGACCTAACTCTAAACAACATCTAACAAACACTGATATAGCATTGAACAACAGCTAACACAACAATGAAAAAACTCGAAACAACATCTAACAAACACTGATATAACTCTAAACAGCATCTAACAAACACTGACAAAACTCTAAACAACATCTAACACAACACTGACATAACTCTAAACAACATCTAACACAACAGTGACATGACTGTAAACAACATCTAACACAACACTGACATAGCTCTAAACAAGATCTAATAAACACTGACATTACTCTAAACAACATCTAACACAACACTGACATAACTCTAAACAACATCTAACAAACACTGACATAACTCTAAACAACATCTAACAAACACTGACATAGCTCTAAACAACATCTAACAAACACTAACATAGCTCTTAATAACATCTAGCACAACACTGACATAGCTCTAAACAACATCTTACAAACACTGACATAACTCTAAACAACATCTAACAAACACTGACATAACTCTAAACAACATCTAACAAACACTGACATAGCTCTAAACAACATCTAACAAACACTGACATAGCTCTAAACAACATCTAACAAACACTGATATAACTCTAAACAACAGCTAACAAACACTGACATAACTCTAAACAACATCTAACAAACACTGACATAGCTCTAAATAACATCTAACATAACACTGACCTAACTCTAAACAACATCTAACAAACACTGACATAGCTGTAAACAACATCTAACAAACACTGACATAACTCTAAACAACATCTAACAAACACTGTTATAACTCTAAACAATATCTTACACAACACTGACATAGTCTAAACAACATCTAACACAACATTGACATAGCATTAAACAACATCTAACACAACATTGACATAGCTCTAAACAAGATCTAACAAACACTGACATAGCTCTAAATAACATCTAACATAACACTGACCTAATTCTAAACAACATCTAACAAACACTGACATAGCTCTAAATAACATCTAACATAACACTGACCTAACTCTAAACAACGTCTAACAAACACTGACATAGCTCTAAACAACATCTAACAAACACTAACATAACTCTAAACAGCATCTAACAAACACTGTTATAACTCTAAACAACATCTTACACAACACTGACATAGTTCTAAACAACATCTAACACAACACTGACATAGCATTAAACAACATCTAACACAACAGACAAAGCATTAAACAACATCTAACACAACACTGACATAGTTCTAAACAACATCTAACAAACACTGTTATAACTCTAAACAACATCTTACACAACACTGACATAGTTCTAAACAACATCTAACACAACATTGACATAGCATTAAACAACATCTAACACAACATTGACATAGT
This sequence comes from Tegillarca granosa, assembly GCA_029721355.1. Taxonomy (NCBI): domain Eukaryota; kingdom Metazoa; phylum Mollusca; class Bivalvia; order Arcoida; family Arcidae; genus Tegillarca; species Tegillarca granosa. The sequence continues at coordinate 18,248,949 of CM056609.1, forward strand.
TTAAACATCCTCTTACAAGCCATTGACATAACTCTAACCAAATTAACGAAAACACGGACAAATTTCTAAACAATATCAAAGACTGTTTCTCGTTGGATGACTAGGCTTATTGAGAATCAATCTTCTATTTTAATATTCTATTTTTTTAACAGCTATATATTTTTATAGCAAATTAACTATATTACTTCTGTTCGTATCTTTTAGCCCTGGTATATCTTAAAATGTTTGAAAATTTAGTAATCAGTGAATAAGTTATTTTTTAATTTTTTATTTTTATGAAACAAAGTATTAAAATAAATAGGACTTATTTAATATCTACATTTTCATTGTACACTTTTTAAAACTATACACTGATTGTGCAAACATTAGTTCATATTTCTTCTTCGTTAATTATTAAAAAACATTTAACTTAATTCAAGCATATATAAATGTTTGATAACTCATGGTACATTACACTTCAAATCTCCGATTATTAGATATGTTCATCTAGCCGTTTGCTGTAGAAAATTACAAGTTATCATTTGTAATTACTTAACGTTTAAATTTTAAACATTTTAAAAAGCTGCATATTGCTATGATTGTGATAAGCATATGAATACGACATTAACATTTTTTCGTAAAAATCGATACAAGAAAACATTTATATTAGAAATGTAACAAAAGAAGAAGAACCGAATACGAACATGAATATTGAGTTGACGATACACATCACATGTATGAAATGTCGCTTTCATTTTTACACTATAAAATTCTACAGATTCAATTTTCTGAGGAATAGCCTTTTAGGATTTTATTAGTCAAATAATGGACCTTCTTTTCAACATCAAAATTAATGACAGAAAATTGTTCGTCATATTTAGTATGTAATGAAGCATATGCACGTTATTTAGCTATACAGAATATTTTCTTTGATACCATAATTCCGGAATATTGTAATTAACCTGTGTACGTACCTAAGTCATCAATGTTGACTTTGATCTATCTGCTTCTTTAATTAACGAATTAATGACTCCGGAGTATAAAAAGCAATTAGGTAAAATAAATCAACTTATAACTTATCTCAATAATTAATTTTAGTCACTCAAGGAAATCCTAGATCTCTTATGCCAAAGTAAATTATATCTCGACCTTAAAAGAAGCGTCCGTTTTTAATTTAAAATTAGCCGTTTCCATAACAACACGTAATATCAGTAAACCCATCATCAGAAAATCTTGAATTTTTTTAAAGTGACAAATGAGGTTTTTGTTCACTCAGGTTAAGTGGCTCTTCAATAATTGTGTAAAATTGATAAATACGCCACGTCTGAAGATGACTTTCCTTACCTAGTGAGCTCATAACACATAATGATAGTTCTTATTAAAAGATTTTTATATTATTTTTATGAAGATGAACTTAAACAAGCAATAAACAGGCCGGTCAACTTGTATTCGCGTAACACCATGCCCGTCTTAGGTTATACCGAAGAAAAAATATTTTCCATCTAGACATGGAGTGACAAAGAAAAATGCATTGATTTTTTTTCACCTCGAGGAGGTACAAGTTTTACCCTAAGTGTTTATATGAACATCGGGTACAAGTTTTTACCCGAAGTTCTTAGTTTTTATGAACATTGAGTTAAGTTTTTGCCCGAAGTGATTTGTTTTTATGAACACTGAATACAAGTTTTTTACCCGAAATTCTTTGTTTTTATGAACATCAGATGTAAGTTTTCACCCGAAATGCTTTGTTTTTATGAACATCAGGTACAAGTTTTTACCCGAAATGCTTTGTTTTTATGAACATCAGGTACTTGTTTTCACCCGAAATGCTTTGTTTTTATGAACATCAGATGCAAGTTTTTACCCGAAATGCTTTGTTTTTATGAACATCAGATACAAGTTTTTACCCGAAATGCTTTGTTTTTATGAACATCAGGTATAATTTGTTTTACCCGAAATGCTTTGTTTTTATGAACATCGGGTACAAGTTTTTACCCGAAATGCTTTTTTTATGAACATCAAGTACAAGTTTTTACCCGAAGTTCTTTGTTTTTATGAATATCAGATGCAAGTTTTTACCCGAAATGCTTTGTTTTTTTAACATCAGATACAAGTTTTTACCCGAAATGCTTTGTTTTTTTAACATCGAGTGTAAGTTTTTTACCCGAAGTTCTTTGTTTTTATGAACATCAGGTATTATTTGTTTTACCCGAAGTACTTTGTTTTTATGATCATCAGTTATAATTTGTTTTACCCGAAATGCTTTGTTTTTATGAACATCGGGTACAAGTTTTTACCCGAAATGCTTTGTTTTTATGAACATCAGATGCAAGTTTTTACCCGAAATGCTTTCTTTTATGAACATCGGGTACAAATTTTTACCCGAAATGCTTTGTTTTTATGAACATCGGGTACAAGTTTTTACCCGAAATGCTTTGTTTTTATGAACATCAGATGCAAGTTTTTACCCGAAATGCTTTCTTTTATGAACATCGGGTACAAGTTTTTACCCGAAATGCTTTTTTTTTATGAACATCAGATGCAAGTTTTTTTCCCGAAATGCTTTGTTTTTATGAACATCAGGTACAAGATTTTTCCCGAAATGCTTTGTTTTTAAGAACATTAAGTGAAGTTTTTTACCCGAAGTTCTTTGTTTTTATGAACATCAGGTTTAATTTGTTTTACCCGAAATGCTTTGTTTTTATGAACATCAGTTATAATTTGTTTTACCAGAAATGCTTTGTTTTTATGAACATCAGGTACAAGTTTTACCCGAAATGCTTTGTTTTTATGAACATCGAGTGTAAGTTTTTTACCCGAAGTTTTTTGTTTTTATGAACATCAGGTTTAATTTGTTTTACCCAAAATGCTTTGTTTTTATAAACATCAGTTGTAATTTGTTTTACCCGAAATGCTTTGTTTTTATGAACATCGGGTACAAGTTTTTACCCGAAATGCTTTGTTTTTATGAACATCAGATGCAAGTTTTTACCCGAAATGCTTTCTTTTATGAACATCGGGTACAAGTTTTTACCCGAAATGCTTTGTTTTTATGAACATCAGATGCAAGTTTTTACCCGAAATGCTTTCTTTTATGAACATCGGGTACAAGTTTTTACCCGAAATGCTTTTTTTATGAACATCAGATGCAAGTTTTTTTCCCGAAATGCTTTGTTTTTATGAACATCAGGTACAAGTTTTTTCCCGAAATGCTTTGTTTTTATGAACATTAAGTGAAGTTTTTTACCCGAAGTTCTTTGTTTTATGAACATCAGGTTTAATTTGTTTTACCCGAAATGCTTTGTTTTTATGAACATCAGTTATAATTTGTTTTACCAGAAATGCTTTGTTTTTATGAACATCAGGTACAAGTTTTACCCGAAATGCTTTGTTTTTATGAACATTAAGTGAAGTTTTTTACCCGAAGTTCTTTGTTTTTATGAACATCAGGTTTAATTTGTTTTACCCGAAATGCTTTGTTTTTATGAACATCAGTTATAATTTGTTTTACCAGAAATGCTTTGTTTTTATGAACATCAGGTACAAGTTTTACCCGAAATGCTTTGTTTTTATGAACATCGAGTGTAAGTTTTTTACCCGAAGTTCTTTGTTTTTATGAACATCAAGGTAGCAGACCTCAGTCATGAAATGACAGCCAAAATTGCCCAATTTTGGTCATACCACCTTTAGTGTTATGCACCCATATTTCAATAATTTTTAAGTAACACCAGAAATGTTGATACTTTTTAAAATCAGAAGAATTCAAACACTATTTCTATACTGAATTTATGACCCAAATGCAAATTTTAACAAGTTAAGCAAACATTTTGTTACCATGGCAACCACACAGAAAATTATAAAATTTTACCTCAAAATAGACCATTTTCATAGAATCTGATGGTCAACAAACCCCGAATTACATATATTGGCACATATTGTCCTTGAATCCTCACATATTACTTTTTTTCTTTTTCAAAAAAAATCAATACCTTGTCTGATTCATTTTTTCAGAAATTTGGAAAATGTGTCAATCATGCTAAAAGCACATGGCAATGTTTATATGCAAAATGTGGTCCAGTCATAGGAAGTGCATTGTGCGGCTCAAGTCCTTACGCCGGAAATATAGTGCGATAGTCACTGCGAACTCAGCTTATATTAATTCTTTGGCAAACCTCAGAAGCTCTCACCTTGGCAAAATTGCAAAGTGCTATCTAATAACAAATTTAAATGAGCAGAGTCTAAATAAAGACCCCTGAAATGTTTATATGCACTACTTTTGACCATCACCCATCCGGCCTTATCACGACTGAGGTCTACTACCCAGGTATAATTTGTTTTACCCGAATCGCTTTGTTTTTATGAACATCAGGTATAAATAAGTATTTTAATTGTGTGTATTAAAATAGATATTATGTTTATTACCAGTCTTTAATTATAAGTTGGATGGCAAAGGTCACAACTTTTAAACAAAATAAATTTGACAATTTTTTGAGTTTTTAATAATATTAATTCAAAGTTTAATTTGCACAAAAATCTCCTACATAATAAGAATATTAATACTTTGACGCGATAAAAAATTATTTTTTAAAAGGTTATTACAACTAAACACCATAACTAGCACACGGAATAGCTCAATGGAAAAAGAAAATCATAGATATTTGAATACTACACAAAGTTTAACTGATAGAGTTTTACAAAAATGACCTGAAAATACGTTATGATGTTTTCCGTGAAAACAAATTCCGATTACAAATCCTTTCATCGTTGTAATTTAATAAACCTTTGAGGCTTGTTACGGACTAGAATTTAATTTGTTAAAGCTGTGATAGTAGGACAACTGTGTAGAACTAGATTTTGAGCAAAAAAATACCCGGATGAGAGTTACATAAATCTGTGGTGACAAAAATGCATGAGTCATTTTTTATTAATTCTATAACAGTCTGTGGTTGGTAACTCTTGTTTATTGTTAGGTTTTAAAACATTTTAAATTAAACCTTTTCCTTTTCAATCAATTCAGATTGTTAGGTTTTAGTCAGATATATTGATTTAATATCGCATATTTCCTTATAGATTTGTGAAGTTTTACTTAATATATCGTGCGCAACATCGATTTTCAGTTTGTAGTTGACTAATGGGGTAACCTATAAAACGAATTTGTTACGTGTTAACGGGCAATTTACTGTATTAATGTCATTTTATCTCTTAATTTAATATAACATTTAGAAATATTATGATCATGTTTTAGTAAACTGTCTTAAAGCATCCATAATTTAGTACCTATTTTAACTAAATAATGTAATCCACACCCTTTTATTTTTTTATATGATCGTTTTAAATAGTATTAATTAAACATCGATCACTGTTTAAATTTCGAAAAATTTTTCCTGTGTTATTTTTTTCTGTTTTTTTTTCTATAATTAATAAAAAAAATATGAGCAGATGATAAATGTTTTAACATCATATAGAATTTGATATTCAATTAACAATCGCAGATAGGACAATTAAACCACAAAATTTAAATAGAAGTTAAAATTATCAAAAGGCAGTTTTAAAAGATAAGGAAATCTGAAATAGAAACAAGATACATGTATAAGCAGATAAATTGCAAAGATCGAATTGTATCTAATAATGCATTGTTTTGGTAATTCCTATGCATGCAACAGGACCTAAAAGATATGATATTAAAAGTAATTTTTAAAGGCAGGTAGACACGTTGTTATTTTTACATCAATTATCTTAAAATATATGCAATCATTGAAAAACAACTTTTCAAGTTTTTTTTTTTTTTCTATTTTTCAAGAATTATTTCTTTCGAAATATTTATTAATCTTATGTTATATTTTACGCAGTCCCAAATACAATGTAACAACATATGTTAACCTTTGCTTATATAACTTTTGCTGAGAAGAACTGCCTATTGCCAGGCATTACATTTTTTATCATTACGCCACAGAGAAGATGGTGGTTTGGATAAAACAAAATTATATAGCCCCATGAATCTAAAGTGATAATAATAACAATAAATTGAGAATGTATTTGGCTCCGCTATTTTTAAAATTCTTATTTTGTTCTCAAGTCTTGGAGTTTTTATTGACTTTTGACAGAAAATGGTAACCCAGGAATATGTTGATACTTTCTGTTCTTTTTTCTAAGGGGGCTTTATTCTTTTGCAGCCTGTAATGACACAGTGACAATGCCAGGGTAAAATTAAATCTTTTTTAAATCACACAATCTTTAAAACACGTTCAGAATATGTTTAATAGTTGAAAAATTACAAATAAAACTGTATTACAACCTTGACCTTAATTTTGAATATTATTACAAAACATAACAAGAGGCCCAAGAGGACCTGTGATGCTCAACAACCTCCCACATCAAATTTGTTTCATTTGCCAATAACAAGGCAATGAAAATAATAACGGAAAAAAAAACCTTAAATATATTAAATGACCAGAGTTATACATTTCATATACAACATTTGAACCAAATTGGTCAACAAATAAATATGTTATGGCCATTTTTCTGGTTTTTTTTATTTATAGTAACAGCGGCCATCTTGGATTTAGGATCGGGCTAAAATTCACAAACTTTAATTTACTCCACCTAGGGACTTTCAACACCAAAATTGGTTTCATTTGGTTATGTGGTTTCGGAGAAGAAGATTTTCAAAGAATTGGTTATATTTAGCTGCTTATTTGCATATTGCACCAATAACAAGCTACGGAAAACCCAGATATATTAAATGGCCAGAGTTTTACATTCCATATACCCAATTTGAACCAAATTGACAAACAAATAAATATGTAATGGCCTTTTTTTTCTTTTTCTTTCTATTTATAGTAACAACGGCCATATTGAATTTAGGATCGGGCTGAAAATCACAAACTTTAATCTACTCCACCTAGGGACCTTCCACACCAAAATTTGTTTCATTTGGTCATGTGGTTTTGGAGAAGAAGATTGAATTTTACGCACACGCGCACGGACGCACGCACGAACACTTCGCCATGCCATAAGCTCAGCTGGATATAGCCAGTTGAGCTAAAAACCTCATGTCTTATTTTTTCAAACAGGCAGTATTTAGCAATTTGAAGCGTATTTTAAACATTAGGTCATATTCCCACTTTTTGACCTCAATTGTAACAACAGCGACAGAGTAAAAATAGAATCATTGAAATATTTTCAAGATTGAAATAGCTGAAATAGCTTCAAATAACAAAGGTCAAAGGTTAGCCATTTAAAATAAAACCTTACGTCACAATCTTCCAAATAGTCGATACATAACATCTAAATTTTATTTTGCAATTAGGTTAATGAACTATATTTTTCAACGTTACGTTACAATTAGTTGTTAGAAAAAATTGTAATAAAATTCTCATTAAAACATCATCAAAAATAGTTAAAACAGAAACAAGAGCAAAAAGTTTTAAACGTAGGTCGTGACCTCTTCCCTAGACTTTGACTTTGTATTCTAGAAAACATTAAAGCTTAAAAAACTTGGAAACGCGGTATACACTGGCAAGATTTCATTATTTATTTTATTATTTTATTACCTTGCTGTGATATACTCGGGACATCAAAAGAACTCGAACGATGCGGTCTAATGCTGTCGATAATGGTCAGACTAATATATCTTTTCTGACTAGATTTATGGTGTATTACAATAACTTGATGCCTCTGACCATAATGCCTAAAAACTTTTTTTCATTTTTCTTTTTCGTTTTTATTATATTTTTTGTGGTCGAGAAGTACAGTATAGTAGAACAGTAAATTACGATGTTATACTGGTAACATTTACAATAAGATTGTATTTTTCTGGCTGATGTGTGTTCAGTATTAGGGCTCTTTAACTTTATTTTCAATACTAGTAAGTCTAAATATTTTGTTTTGAGAAGTATAAAGTTAGAATAGAACTATACTCTCATACGTGTGGCACTTACACACTCTTCTTTAGACGAGATATACAAGATAATATAACAGAATTTGAACCACAAAGACCATAACAACAAACATTACTTTTGAAAATATATTTCAGGATAAAAAAAATCCATAAAAGCGTTGAAAAATATATCTTTTTTACACATCCCTGTGCATAATAGCGCTCACGCTTTTTGGAACTTTAGATGAAGATGGTTGCTTATAAAAATTAATACATCTCCAGAGAAGTTTCATCAGTCAATGATGAGTTAAAATTCAGAATTCGTGATGTTGTGGACGAACCGTGTTTTGTGGATGATACTGATATATCATTTTCTGAGTTTTTGACAGAATGTTCAATTAAACATAAAATCTTATAAATATATGTTGTTTTTTATTCTGGTAATTGTTTAGCGACTAAGCACTTTTTTGATTCGTCTATAAACAGATTGTTCTTCTAAATTATTATTTCCATTATTGTCTGACACAGGTGTGTACGGGAATTGGTATTAATAAGTTTCTTATTTTCTGTAGTAGGATCCGATAGTTTTATTATTGAGTTGATCAGTCTTCCGATTTTATTACTTCCCAAAGGCACACGTAAAAAACCAACTGATCGCCCTGCTTTGTGTTTAGGTTGTGTGTAACCCGAGCCAAGTAGCAGGGGTGGTAAGGCTAGCAGCAATTTAAGGCCGTTTGTCTCTGTGACTTACTGTTTTTATTTTTAGGCAATATGTTCAATCTTGACTATTTTCTTTCTAATTTAGAACATCCGTACCGGTTTTTGTTTTAGTTTGCCTATCATTATTAACTAAGTGTTCGTTTCTAATTTATTGTCATATTTAAATTGTATATCACCTAACAAAAATTTCTATGATCTTTCCCACCCAATGTTAAGCTGAAATGTATCATTTAACCGTTGTTTGTTTAGAAATGACATTAGAGAGACATTACCAAATTGTCCTGCTTTACACAGTATATCAATACCTTTCCTTTGAATGTTTTCAGTTACACATGGCTTATTACCGTGACCTTTTTCAGTTACCTTTCAAATGACCTGAGTATGTCTCGGTTACAGCTTGGCTGATAGTCATTTTCATTTTCATGAAACGTACTCAATATATAATTTTATTGTATATAAATTTGTAACTTAAAGTAAATAATTTAGTTAATGTTGGCTTGGATGTTTTTACGTATACGATTTCCACTATTTAGTACATTACAACAATGGTTTTGAATGACTATATTTTTATAAATACTTTTTTAAATTTTATTAGTTTTCACAAATTCATTAAAATAAATATCATCCGGAAATCTATCACAACTTTCCTCAATACTTGTGCTTAGCTCTTGTGATTGGGATTCTGTGACAGTATCTACATCAATATGATTTGGTTATGAATTGACAAAAAAGGTACATTTTACACAGGTAACGTTTTAATCAAACATCTATTTATGAAAATGTTATTCTTTTTAATTTTTATAATTTGTCCTTTTGTCACCACATGGCAAATCTATAATGCTCTAGATGTCGCAAATAAAATTTTGTTATAAACAAACAAACAATAGCAGACTATGTGGAAACAATGAATTTTTAAAAAGAAATGTAATTTCCTGTATGCCAATTTCAATGTAATCATATTGTCAATTTTACATATAAATATTGATTTTTATTTTAAAGGTTTTTTTTTGGTGCAAGAAATAGAATAATTTTATTACTACTTGTTTAGTTACAACATAGATAACTCGTAGTGTACAAGTTTTCACTATGGTTTCTAGTTATCTGTGTGTTCAAAGATTCAAGAGCCGCCATATATAAAAAGTAAGGATTTTCAATTACATAAAATGCATTATTTACAGTTACGCGTTATTCACCTATAACACTCAATATCAAAGAAATTCCCTTAGTTTAAAAAAGGCATTCTTTAAAGACAAAATGTGGAACAGTACAGGAAATAGTTTATCGCAGAGAAACCTATTTTTAGGTAGACGACAACTAAAAAGAGTTTTATCAGGAATAAATGAAATAAAAGAGGTTTCCTAAATTTCCTATTCATGCAATTTCACCGACGTCTTTTTGACCCAACAAGAGTGTTGAAAAATGCCTCAGGAATCCTGTTGCAGATATCAAATAATACACGAAAAAAATGAGTCTCAAAAAGCCGAGCAATCCGCTCATAGGAAAAATGCCAAGAAACAAGGTTACACCTTTGGGAGACCTCTATATCGCAACATCGACTAGAGGCCAAATGCAAATTAATTTTAGCCTAGCGTGCCTATATGAACATAACATAATAAAAACATCTCAAATTGTAACTAGGAAAATATTTATATTAAAATGTGTCATTGGTAGATTTCTTCCTATTATGACCCGTGATTTTGAGGAGCAAAATTCACAAAATACATGATTTTCGCCTGTGAACTAATGCAGCGCCTACGTTGCAATGGTTTTACATGCTTTATAATGTTGCCTTGTATACCTGAAACTTGCATAAGAAACGCACGTGTATTGACCAGTGGCCTGATGATAGATCATAACGTTGTTAGATATATACGACATGTGTTGAAACTAGTTCCAATAATGTGTTTAGATGAGCAGTGCGTAATTTAATCGGGTTATTTGTTGATGGCGCATATACACTGCGTTTAAATGAGAAAAACAATTGTAAAAATGAAAAAAAAATACTATAAAATATATAAACAATAAAAAAAAACCAGACAACATATAATATTCGAACCCCAGACTTTGAGGTTATCATTTCCTACGTCTTGCGGATATGATATGAAATCGTATACTAGCTAATATCAAGTATGTATATTTTTTGGGGCGATTAAGGGGTAATGTGTTTTATCTATATCCCAAAATTTGTATGCCAGCGCATCCCTTTCCATCCACCAAAATTTGCAAAACAGAAGAAAAAATATAGATGTTTTGGTAGTCAAAATACCTTTGATGGAGAGGAATGTGCTCTATGTGTATTAATTGAAAAATACGGTTATTTCCATAAAAATTTTCGTATTTGTATGGAAGTATACGACATGCAGAATTTTGAAATGAATATTTAAACACATAATGTAATGTTTTTTTAAAACTTTTAATATTCAAAACCGTTTCGTTTTGGTACCTTCTTTTGGATGTTTAAATTGTAAATATTATTGTATCAAATTTAGAATATTATGTGGAATTCTATAGGCGGATGCCTCGGCTTATTGAAAATCATTTTTTGAATTAACGTCAACGTCTGATTTTGCAACTGACGTAGTCGGTGTTCCGTTTCATTCGAAAATGCTGTATTGGCGACAGATCAGGTGTCATTGCTGGCCAGGGTATCACACTGACATTTTGTCGTCTTAATCCGTCACAATGCATACGAGATTTCATGTTGCAGCGTAACATTATATGTTGAACAGACGGAACGACATGAATCTGTAATATTTCATCACGTTACTTGACGATACACACTTGATCGACAATCATAAAAGAAAACAGATTCATCAATGAATTGAATTTGTCCCAGATACGGCTATAAAAAGCATAGATGTCTTCTGCACCTTGACGATGCAAGATGACCTTGTTTAAGAAAGTGCCGATAAGTGGACATCATCGATTAATGCGGCATTTACATAGACGATTTCTGACGATTCTCTTGCACTTATTCTCCGCGAATAGGATATGGTTCTCGCTGTGAAAATTGCAGTTGGAAAAGATTCTTTAGACGCTGCAGCCAGATGAAGTTATCTTGACGCAATGGCGTTATACACAGACGGTGACACTTTCACGCAACTTCAACGCAATCTTCTTTTTTTCTATCTTGTTTAGAAACAGAGAAAGGCACAATGATATCAAAATCCTGAGATTTTAACAAACCAATATCAATTCATTGGCTCAGGAAAATGCAATATTGGTAAAATGGTTATAAACAGCCAAACTCCTCTTGCAACGAACCCTTCACCCGTGAAGATTTTATGTTGTGTATATCATATAAAGGTCAAACTCCTGATATTGATTATAAAATATTATTTTTAATTGTACAGTTTCTTTTTTCGTTAGTATATATATATATATGTTTAAATTCAATTAAAGATATTTACCTCAATCAAATTTCTTAGCTTAAAAATATTTTTCAGTTTTAATACCATTAGTTTGAAAAGAGTTGAAAAATAAACCCCTTGTGGTTTTAGCCCAGCTTGTTTAAGACTCCGTTTTTACATACCTCGCTGTCGTGAGATTGATCAATCAATACTCATATTGACTTCAAAGAGCTATGCATACTATAATTTCACTGACTTTCAAAATCATACTTTTACTGTCCTGATGTTATACGAGTTCAAAATGTAATGTGTATTGTACCACAGCGCGATGACGCTTTGCACGATTACGTTGATGATGAAAGGCTTGAAAAGCTCTATTCAATAACTTTCCAACTGTATAAACATGTTTTCAGCTCAACTTTATTTAAAATTATATCCATTTTAATAGAGCCAGTCGTTCACCTTCGTTGAAATTAGAGCTTATTAAAAAGTTCGCACAAAACTCTTGTTCGGAGTAACGAACCCGAGAGGCTGATGTTAGGACATCTAGTCATTAGTTGAAAAGTTTTGTTCCAGATGCGAGTATAAAGTCTTTATAGTGAAATTTAGATCAGTTGCAATCTTACAGATTTCAGTATGTGTGTCAGTTCTGTTCAAAATAAATAAATATATCCTGCACATAAAAACATTTAATCCTAGGTTACATGTTTATTACAAACACCACACAGTATTATTTAATACTAAATACATTGTTTTTAAACCACTTTAATCACACTGCCCTTCGGTGATAACAAATCACACAGTCCATAGGGGGCTTACTAAGTTCCACACAGTCCATTGGCGGCAATTATCACACCTACTCAGTCCATCGGCAGGTTGAAGTTAACAAGTTTTAATAAATCAGGTTCTTGAAACAAATTATTTCTAACTTCTTAATATTTCAGTCTAATCAGTCTAATCCCTGCAGTTGTTTAGCAAGTTGATAACTATCATAATTCTTATCAAATACAATTCCAATGACTACAATGTATCTTATTATTACAAATTATCATATAACTTCTTTCAACTAGTTTTGAAAGCAACTTCTTGTATACGCATTTATAAAAGTGTACGAACTTTTAGGTTATTTACGGAAATTACAAATATTTACACACGATAATTCCTAACATAATTACAAATTGAATGTTAAATTATTCATAGCTCACCTATTTATCAAGTATAAATTCCAGCGCCGAAAGGCATAAGTGTTAGAGGTCGGTATTACCGATATGTTATACTAAAAAGGCTAAAAAATATTATCTTAAACGACGCCCTGAATGAGGATAAACAAATGTTTGTCTACTTCCGATAATGCCCCATCGCATACATCTGAACTTGTAAAGCAATATTTGAAGTTATAGAAAGTTACCGTCTAGCTACACTCACCACTCTTTCCATATCTAGCCCCATGCGACATTTTCCTTTTTCGAAAACTTAAAAGTTCTCATCTGGTCGTCGTTACAAGTCCCATCAAGCCCTTGACTCGGTCATCAGTCAGTGTCTAAGAGGTTTTTATAAACCAGTCACGTATTTCAGAAATAGATTCAGAGATTAAACGTATGTATTTCAAACCGCAGACAAAACTTCAAAGGCTTGTAATATTCTTTTCACTTTTTGAGTCACCAGATATATGGTTTCTGTGCATCAATAAGAAAACCCTACTAAATGTAGATATTTTCATCAGTTTCATTGCCTATACACATATAAATGAAAATTGTTCAAACTGAGCTTAAAAAATTTTATTCGTTTAAGTTGTATTAGTTTTTTTAAATTTATTGTTTTGCAACCTTATTTATAATGTATCAAAGGGTCTATTTTGGTTAGTTGTGATTGTTAGATAGCCTAATAACATCTTGTTGATTTTGTTTTTCAACCTATGTTTTATTCACATGGCACTATTCAAACTAAGCTACCGTTTTATTTCATTTTAACAAATCTTAACAAGAGCCCCAATGGACCTGATAAGCTCACTTGATAAATTATGTCTAACTTAAATGCTTTAATTTCAAAATGAAAATGACTGTTCGTGTTTTGAAGATTGCAAACACAAAAACTCCTGAAACGTTCAAATTCTGTTCCCAAACAAACAAACAAACAAAAAAAAAAAAAAAAAAAAAAAACAAAAAAAAAAAAAAAAAAAAAAAAAAAAGGCAATAAATTCAATGTTTTCAATTCCTCAATATTTCTGTGGCAACAATTTATTGTTTGAACTAAAATAGTCATCATGATAATCGACAAAGAATTCAAGATCATAATATAGTTAAAATTACTTGTTAGATTTTACCATGTTGATCATTTTTGCAATATATTGATATATTGATATCATCTGTATATAATAGTTTTCAAGAAAATGGTCAAAAACAGCAAATTTTTGCGAAAAATTAGTATTTAAGGACAATAACTCTTACATGGATTATCGTAAAGTCAAGAAATTTGTTCTCTTGATTGATTTTGTCATGTTGATCATTTTTGCAATTTATTGTTATTATCCAACTAAAACAGTTTTCAAAAAATTGTCAAAATCAGAGAAATTTCTGAAAAATCAATATTTCAAGGGCAAAAACTCTAACATAAATGCAAAGATATAGATATAGATACAAAACATTTAACGTTGCCAGATCTTGTTGTCATAAAGATTTTTACAATTTATTGTTATTAGCTGTCTATAACATTTTTAAAGAAAATCGTCAAAAACAGTTAAATTTCTGAAAAAAATCAATATTTCACATATTGAAATAAAACTTGCTCCGTTGTTAAATCTTGTTCATATGAACATTTTTGCAACTTATTGTTATTGGCTATCTATAATGGTGTTTAAGAAGCGATCAAATTAATAAAATTTCAAAAAATTAATATTTCAGTGGCAAAAACATGGATTAACATATAGACACGAAACTTGTTATCGTGTTAGAGATTGTCATGTTGAACATTTTTGCAATTAATTGTAATTATCTACCAATGTAAAAATGCCAAAAGCAGCATAATTTTCAAAAAAAATTATTATATTCTGTTGTAATTATTTTAAATCTTATTTTCCGATTTCTTAAAAAATTAATAAATCATTGGATCTTACAATGCTAATCAATTAAAAATTATAATGAGCATAAAATGTCTAAGAAAACAGCTCTTTTGGTACTAAAGCCTCAAAGGTTAAAGATAGGTCGTGACCTTGACCTCATTTTGAAGAATATTTCAAGGTGGCATAAAAACAGAAGACCCCATTTCATTATCTTTGCAATTACTCGATATATAGCATTTTTAAGTCACCCCCAACATAATTGGGGTGACTTATGATTTAGCCTTTATTATTATTATTATTATTCCGTATTTTTCCGCCACATTTTTGTAAACACCATGGCTCAAAAACGGTTAGGTGGAATGTGATGAAATTTTGTACACTTGTTCCCTATGACATGTAGTTGTGCCGTTTGGGGTCACGTCGGATTGGTTGAAATAGAAAGGGAGATAGAAACGATGGCACACTCTACTGATTTTGCACTCTAGAAAAGAAACTAATTGACCGATCTTGATGAAATTTGTTTTATAGGTACAATTTAAGATCCTCTATATTTTGTATCACAAAGTCGGACATTGTGACCTTTTTTCATGGTTATTGAATGAACTTTTGTAAACAGCATTTCTGAGGGGTAGTATTCACATGGAATACTGAGTCATGGCTGTCACGCCCTTTCAGGGGAAAGGGCACTTTAAGAAACAGCGTCAAAATTCAATTTCTCGTGGCTTCTGCATCAGTTACAACAGACGTGGCACCTGCTTCTCTAATGCTTGTCAATACAAGCACATCTGTTGCCAATGCAAGCGAAAACATCCGCTGGTCCACTTCCAACAAACAATATCACACCCGGAACATCATCCTCTAACCAATATGGACAGGCAACTGTCAATACCCCAGGAGCTACCTCTGCAGCAGTCTCCAACAAACGTTGGATAGAATGCAATGAAACGATGTACACTTGTTTCCTTTGACATGTTTGACAATATAAAGTTTAATAAGACAATAATTTTCAGAAGTTATTATACCTTTACCTTCATTCAAATACATGAATCATTGCTGCCACTAACACTTAATTCTTTTCCAATGTATAAGGTTGCCACCATTGGGGTGACTTACCCAGCGATTGAGCCCTGCTCAAACGCATTGTCTAGTCAATTAGTTTTTCACACATTTTCTATACACTAGTAGCTATTAAACTTATTTTTGGACCTTTATCTTTATTCAAATACATGAATCATTGCTGCCACTAACACTCAATTCTTTTCCAATGTTCAAGGTTGCCACCATTGGGGTGACTTACCCAGCGATTGAGCCCTGCTCAAACGCAATGTCTAGTTAAAATAGTTTTTCACACATTTTCTATACACTAGTAGCTATTAAACTTATTTTTGGTCTGAGAGTCTACTTTTCGTTTAGTTCCACTTCTCTGATTTTAACCTTAATTATGGCCCTTAAAATTTTGTTGAAATAACAGTTTCCACACTTTCTGTTTAAATGCTTGCAGATTTGTAACCGTCTTTGGTAAAGAAGTCTTTCACACTTAGTTACATAGCAAGTTTACATTTTTCTGCTCTACTAATTTTTACGACAATCACGACCTTTTGACTATTTTCTTCTAATAGGGTCAAATGTTGGAGCGTATAGTATGAAAGCGTTCTCACTAAGGTTCTGTTATTTATCATTTTCGTATAGGAAGTGCTTGTTGCTTTTGCTCAAGAACAGTTATCATGTTACATTCTTTTATTTGTCTCATAGTAATTGTGTGTCTGCCTGTTGCATTGTAATGAACTGCAATGTTGTGAAAAGTTTTTTCAACAATATTAAATATTTTTGTATACATTCATTTACATGACATAATCTCAGGATAAACAAAGTATGACAACCACTGAAAACGACAACAAAATGAAATTTAATAAAAGATGAAAATTTAGAAATATTCTTATGAGAAAAATTATCATCATTAGCGAGTATGTCCTCTGTGGGTTTGGATAACAGCATCACATCGTCTCGGGATTGATCGGTTCAAGCAGCGAATCTTCAAATAGCATAGTTGTTAACTCCTGTCTGTTAACCAGAAGTTGTTGGCGTTTCGAAATGTGTTGTTGCAGGATATCCATAACGTGCTCTATTGAGATCAAGTCAGAAGATCGACTCGGCTAATCCATGTGTTGATTAGTCTTATCTCGAAGATACTGATGCATAACTTTTGCTCTGTAAGGACGGGCATTATTGTTCCTCAAAGTAAAGATGGGCCCAATAACAACGGCGAAAAACTATCAATAGGATAAAGAATTTCATCTCTATACCGCACACCTGTAAGAGACCCATGATCAAACACGTGTAGGTTGGTACGTCCATCCATAAATATCCCACACCCATACCATCACGGAGTCGCTGCCAAAACGGTCATGCTGAGGCTACAACAATGAGCATAACGTTCATCTGCCACATTCCTTCTGACGTCATGAAAATCAACACAAAATTCAGATCTATCCGTTAAAGGATAGGAATCCACTGACGCAGATGCCTATTTCGTTGAGCTTGTGCCCATTATCGTCCAGCTAGGTGATGACGTGATGTCACAACAGGACGAACGGTTTTTAAGCACGTAAATTATAACGATGAAATCCGTTTCTCATTGTTTGACAAGAAATCTGCCTTCCAAAAGCTGTCCTTTGGCTCTGCCCAAATTTCAACATTCCAACTGCCTGGGCATTATCAATGGCTTTCCCCGTCCTATTATCGCCCCTAGTGGTGGCGCTGCTGTACTCTGACTCACAAATCACTTCCGGTTTTTACATCGTCAAGGACGCCAAGTAACTGAAATGTCGGGTCAGTATTGCTGCGTTCCAGGATGCAAGAACAAAAAAGGAGGACCTGGATTTTCAAAAGACCCAGAGATGATAAAGAAATGGGTGATCGCCATCAAAAGAATGGACCCAAAGACAAAACAGCTATGGAAACCAGGTCCCAGAGCAGTGGTATGCCGGGACCATTTTTTGAAAAGTGACTTCCGAGAAAGTCTGTTAGGTGTGAATCGAGACGTTAAATTTGCAGTTAGAGACTTGTTTTTTTTTGTTAAATGTACGAAATAAACCACACAAGTATGAAAAATAAACAAACAAAAAATGTATCGATAAATGACACAAAGCTACAATAGGCTAACCTATTGACAGTATAATACTAAAGCATATACGGCAATTATTTGCAACATAGTCTCTTGTGAAAAGGTAATATTTTGGTGTAGATATGTTTACATATTAATTCGCCACCCACAAGTAGAAACTTATCTTTCATTTCATCCCATGCTCATCTGGTCTCAGTTTTACAATCATCCACTCAATTGAGTGAACACTCAACTTAAATAACTGAATTTCTCAATGTTGATTTTAAGACATTGATCAGTTTAAATTGAAAAGGTAATGCAATTTTTCAGTTTTTGTGGTAGGTATGTTGAAAAATCCCACAGTTGTCTCATAAAGCCCTTAAAACTTTTTTTAATTTTTAAATTTTGATGGGAGGAAAATGGGAAAATTTGAGTGAATGATTGTAAAACTGGGGCCTGGTAACTACATTTTAAGATAAGTACGTTTGACAATTCAGTGGTAAAATTAATTTTATACTTGTGCCTTTATTTCTTTTTGTGTTTATTGGAATTATACTTAATTTTGTGAAATAAATATTCAAACAAATTTCTTTTTATGTTTGTTAATATTTCGTGTATTGTTATTTTCTAGATCTTGGCCCAATTCTGGTTGTGAATGATCTTTGGGTGTAGAAGATTGCACTCTATTTTTTCATGGCAAAGACAAATTTTGGCATTAACTGGGTTTAGTAGCTAATGGACCCTGGGTTTTTGGTATATTTCATGCATTTTCCAAGGCTATTATATATTACTATAAAGTATTAGAATAAACTTTATATCCATTGTTATTGATAAAAACCCAAAAGCAAAAAATATACATAGTCATGGGTGTAGCTAGATAACTAGGATGTGCTTACCTTTTCAGAACATCTGGCCTCACTTCCTTTGTGGAAGTTGGTGTTTTACTGTGTTTGCCAGTTTGACGCTAAGTTTAATTAATTGCAATTTTGGATTATGATGTTGATCTTGGAGTGGTATTTTTGTAATAAATTTAATTCACACCTAGTCAATTTAAAGATGTTTTACACTTTCCACCAGTCTTACAAAAAGGAATACATGTATATATACGTTAAATTCAAACCTGCACTTATAAAATAAACACACAAATATTGATAAATTAAACAAAAAGTTGTCCATTATTCATTTATTTATTTTATTTCTTTATTTCATGTTGTTTTTCTATTTATATATTATTTTTTACAATTTTTGCATTTAAATTAAACTAAAAATCCTTACTAATAATGGAAGGTATTAATTAATATTTGAAATGTTTTCAATATAAAACTTGATTTATATATTAAAAAACTTGCACATTATTTTCAAGAAGTACAACATGTTTGCAAAAACAATTAATTTTAACTTCAGCAGCTACAAAATCTTTGCAAAACAATCAATATTAACAACTATAATAATAAGAAGACAAAAATTCAACCGTTTCTTTTTTTTTTTTTTTTTTTTTTTTTTTTTTTTTTTTTTTTTTGCAAAACTTTATTTAAATATTCTATAAGTCTAATATTAGTGATTGTTAAATGGTAAATATTTTATGCAGACAAAAATGTTTAGAACATGAGCAAATGATTTTACTTTGAAAATTGATTAGGGGAGAAAACAAGACTTAAGCCTGGAGTGGTGCCATCAGTTTTTTAACTTTGGTCATGATCTAAGTCCTGCTGCTAAAAGGCGTAGAGTACGAGTTCCTGCATACTTAAAATCAAGATCAGAAATTGAAGTACCAGAGTATATTGTCGAAGAAATTATTAGCAATGTTGATTCTGAGTCTTTCAGTAAGGAACACACTATTAAAATTGAAAATGAAAATATCAGTGAACAAATGTCAGCCAGTGTGCAATGCGACTTGATATCAAGTAGATTCTCAGCATTAAATTTCAAATATGACAAGAGATCTATCAATTTTTACACAGGATTTGATGATTATAATCATTTCAAATTATTTTTTGATATTATTGGTCCTGATCATATGAATTAGATTACAAATGCATGGCTTTAGAGCCAGAAGATCAGCTTTTCCTTACTCTTATGAAACTCAGGAAGGCCAAAGAAGATATAGAATTAAGCATTTTATTTCAAGTAAGTGAAACTGTAGTTTCACAATTTTTTTTTAACATGGATAAACTTCATGTTTTTTCAATTAAAAGAATTTGACATCTGGCCTGAAAAAGAAATAATATTGGAAGACATGCCTCTGAGTTTTGGGCAACAGTTTCACAAAACAAGGGTAATTTTAGATGCAACAGAAATTCCCATTCAGAAGCCTGGAAGAGCAGATGCGCAAAGTGCAACTTTCTCCACCTACAAAAATAAAAACACTCTAAAGACTATGATTGGGTGCACACCCAGGGGCTTGATATCATATGTAAGTAACAGTTATGGTGGGTCGGCCAGTGATAGACAAATCATTGAAAGAAGTGAACTCTTCACAAATGTAGACAGGTATTTTCAAAACTCAGATAGCATAATGGCTGATCGTGGAATTATGGTCCAGGATTTGTTTGCAAATCACAATATTTTAGTAAACACGCCAACAATGTTAAAAGGAAAAAGCCAACTTGAGCCAGAACAAGTTGTCAGAGATAGGAGAATATCCTCCAAGAGAATTCACATTGAACGTGTTATAGGCCTTGGAAAAACATTTAAAATATTAAAAAAAGAGCTACACCACTCGAAGCTTGTCTTGGGGTCAAGAATAATATTCATCTGTTTTATGATCAGCAACTTTAGGAATGCAATTGTGAATCGCCTTGCATGAGTGCACAACAAAACAGCTCCTTATGACATTCATAGAAAAAATGAAGTTCACTATTTATATATTTACAGAGACATTTGCTAGGTTTTCATTCCTGGTAACAAAAATCACCAATTGCTAATAATCTATGGAGGATTCCTTTCAAAAAGAAACATAATTTTGCAAATTTATTTAAAAAATACTTGAAAGGAAGTATTTTATTTTCACAATATTATAAAATTTGGCTACTAGTAATTAATGTGAAAACCTAGCATTTGTAAATTTTTCTTTAAATATTTTGAACAATATCGGTTTAACAATATATGACGTATCACCATGAAAACAATTTTAAACAGTGTTTCTCACATGAAAATTTTGACATAACTGTAAAATTACTAAAAGGACATCAAATTTAAGATTAACAAGAGGCCCATGGGCCTTAATGCTCACCTGGCTATGAAAGAATATTACAACATGCACTCATATCATGATAATTAAAACAAAAAGTTTTGAATTTCTGTGTGTGACAAATATATCTATGTAAACATTTCTGATTAAATTTCAATACATTGATTTGTGACTTTTGCTAATTTTAAAATATACTAAAACCATTTGTACAAACTTAGGAAAGGGGCTCAAGTTGATGTTAACTGCCAAATATGAAAGCTTTAGGCCTTGCAGTTTCAGAGAAGAAGATTTTTGAAGATTGGCACCCACTTAAGGCCTTTTTTGCACTTTCCATGAAATATGATGAAAAAACATGTCACCTAATTTTAGACGGAACTTCGCGATTTGTATAAACATGATACTTAAGACACTGGAGAAGCTGAAAATTAGGTCAGTTTTTAAATATGGCATCCGGTTTCGGAGAAGATTTTTTTAGTTTTTTTCACCAGTAGGTCACCGTGACCTGTAGCTATGGCAACCAAAAGTATAAACTTGAAACGCCCGTACAATAACCCTTCCTGTGAAGTTTAATCAATATTGGCCTAGTAGTTTCAGATGAGATGTCGAAAATGTGAGTTACAGAGTACAGACACATGCTGAACCATGCCATAAGCTCACATGGCCTTTCAGTCAGGTGAGCTAAAAATGAATTTCTGATATTGGACTATATACTTCTTAGAAACAATACTTTATGGAACAGTGCCCTTTTTCCTGGCATAATATACCTCACCAAAGACCTATGGTAGTAAAAAAGTTTTCTGGAGAAAGGGCCATAATAACCTTGTACATGTAGTATGGACGTACAAGTCTAATGTTAACTTCATATTCATTAAAAATTATTTCAAGTCAGTGGTCTCAATATGTGCTGTCTTGTTTTGATTGACTGTTTCTATCACTTACTTGTATAAGTGACCAATTGGCCATAGATGCCAAAAATGGATTGTAAAAAATAAGAAATCTACAACATGCAAGCAATGTACTTTCTGAAATATTTTTTGTAAAATATATCTAGTTTTGGAAGTAAGGAAAACTGACAATAGTTTTCATCTACATGTATTTCTTCAATAAACAAATCCTGAAAAATAAATACAACAAAATAACATATTTTTTTGGTGATATAAAGCTGTCCTTGTATCTGATCATAATATTTATGATGTTTTTTTTAGACAAATACTATCTTCATCATTATATACAAGATAAGGGAAATGAGTTCCAGGTAAGATAGAATTGTCATTTCTACCACTATAAGGGCATTTAACTTCAACAATGGCATCCCTGTTAATTAGTCCATCAGGTGTAGCACCTAAATATGGCCTTTCATAATCAACAAAAAATCCAGACTTTTGAACATTAAGATGCATCTTTTGTTCAAACTTGGCAATTGCCATGCCTTCATATTCCAAACCATGAATAATAGCAGAGTTATTCAACTTCCTTTGACCAACAAGAGAAGAACATAATTTATTTATGTTCCTTCTCTTAGTGGCTGAACAAACATCACCAAATCTTGAGACAGTTATCCTCCACTCTCTTTCTTCATGCCAACGCTTGCTTCTTGCTTGTTTCCTTGTTGCCTCTTCAATTTCCCTGACCCCTCTTTCAGTTACCTGAAGTATTATAAATGTACAGAAACATTTTATTTAGGTCTATGTTTTATAATGCATGTCAATAAGACTGTTTCATTCTAATTTGTGTTATCACCATTGAACTTAGCCATTGACAAATTTTATCACCAGGATTTGAGTAAAAATTCACCAGTTCTAATTGTATTCTAATTGTAAATTTTGGATATCAAATCTTAAACATCATCACTGAAATTTTTTTTTTAATTTGAGAATGGGGCCTAATTTCAGTTCCATATTTAGCAGATTGACAGTCCTATAAATATAAAATGTTATCACTAGAAAAGATTTAATTTGTAAATCAAAATTCTATCATGAAGAAAAATTATGCTATTACTTTACCCAGCAAAATTAATTACAAAAAGAGACGTGCTGATTTCAGATACAGGAATGTCGGAAATTTGTTTAATATCAAGTTTATATAAAATGTTATATGAAAAATCTGCTACATTTTTCTACTCCGAGGTCCTGATTCTGAAAAGACTTTTAAGCAGGTTTGACCTTATATGAATGGCTGATGTGAAGAACTATCTACCTTTAATGATTCATCTACCCAGTACTCTGTAAAATGTTCTCCTAAATAATTATGGTCTAAAGTTGCCGTTTGGATATCAGCCCTCTTGTACCTGTACTCCATTGACAAGTCTTTTGATGTTTCTGCACAAAAATTTAAAACCATACTCCTCACCATGTCATTGTACCCTTCCATTCCACGGTATTTTCTGGACGAGGATCACTTATATATGGCTGTACAGAAGTTGGAAGATCTTCAGCCTTCACAGGTGAACCTAAAAATATAACAATCACTCAAGCCAGTCTTAAAATTTCATTACATTCAAAAATATATGCCTTTATTAACTATCGTACATTTTTTTTTACTTGTATTGAACTAAAACATGGGTACTACATAGTTGTGTTTCACTATTAATTAATTCCAGTCATTTGAAACCAGAACATTCATTTAGAAATGTTATAACAAACAATACAATACTTATCTGGAAATTCTTATAAATACCTTTGTGACTTTTCTTTGGTTTGTGAAAGGTTTGCAGGATTTCAGTAGCAGATTTGGCAAGTTTAACATTCCCAGAGTTTGTAAAGTCCATAAGCATCAACAACACAGCTGCTATGTGTTTGCAGGTGGCATGGGGACCCTTCCCTGCAGGACACTCACAGTCACTATTAATTATTTCTGCATTTCTGCCATTTATTCTAAGTTTATAATTATATGACACCTGAAAAAAAAAAGCTGAGTTATTAATTCATATGCATAAAGTTGTTCCAAAATGCCCAGTTTATTATTTTGTTATAAATGCAATGCAATGTGATATATGTAAAAAAAAGAAAAAAAAAAGAAATGAGCAACATGAACCAATGTGGCTTGAAGATGTGGGAAATAAATTGTGTTACAACAGAGTCAAATAAACTGGTAGTCATTACCTCTCTGTAAAAAGAATTCAGTAAAGGATTACATACTTAGCAAGTTGATAGCTGAAAGAAGGAGAAAAGATACATGTGTTATTTCATTCGTCTTAGACATAAGGATTCAGTGGGCTAACATAATAAATACTTAAAAAACAGTCTATTTGTACCAGTTTATGACACAAGCTAACACAAATGACTTTTAAACTAGTCCGAAAATCTGATCCAGTGAAAAACTGTAACTTTTATGTCTCATTCAAGATTACTTCACTAATAATGAGACAACATGGTTACATCTATGTGGTGGTATATTTCAATGGCATTCAAAGTTGAGAGTTATGGATTCAAAGTAAATAAAGCTTTAGCCGGTGACTTTTTATTTCTGTAAAAGCCTTGCAGATAAAACATACCATTTTCTTCATTGCAGCTCTCACAATCCCTGAAAAGTTCACATCAGTTTGGGTGATATGTATGCTACATGCTTCCACACGCCCTGATTCATATAAACTTTTCCCTTTTTCTATTGACTTCACATCACTGATGCTGGCTTTATCTACTGCTGTCCTGTATATATAGTGTACATATGTTTATCTGTTAAAATTATGTTGCTTTTTTCATACATTGTATCTCTAATATAGAGGAAATAAATTAATGATGATGATGATGATGATGATGAAATACATTCATATGTGTTAGCCAAGGATGTTTGTTACAGAATAAATATATAATATATAAAATAATAATATATACATAGATTTGGTTATGTAAAAATAAAAATCAATTTTACAAAAGGGTATTGAAAAGTAACTAGACCAACAACTATATACCATTTTAGTTGTTTGTTAACCAGTAAAAGTGTACTACTAAATCTAAAATTAATCACTGAAGGTAGGACTGTACAAAATGTCTACAAGATAACTTGCAAGGATTAAGGAAACCATATATTTTCTATCGATGATTGTATCTTTTAAATCAGTCCTTTTCAAAAAAATAAATAAATAAAATAAAATAAATAAATATAATGATAATAATAATAACTTTACCGATACATTAAATATGCCTGGATCTGGCCTTCAGATAATTTTGGCAAAAGTAACTGGTGTTCCTCTGTCAGAGATCTGAACCCATTCTTTGGCCAGTTTGGAATAATTGGTTCAGGTATACCAATAACAGGACCAGTGAAATTTGCATTCTGACGATAGGCCTGTAGTCTAGAAAAAAATAAAATAAAATGAAATTATAAATCAATCAAAATATTTAAATAAATAAGGCCGAGAAAAAATATGTGTGTTTCAGGTTTTCCTACCTACCTCATTGCCTACCCTAGTTTTTGGAATGGTATTTAACAAGCGATTAAAGTTGATATGTCTTCCCTATATAAGCCATGTAAAAACATTTTGTTAAATAAAAAGATATGCCTACCTCAATACCCTATTTTTAAGGTGAAACCTGAAACACACATTTTTTTCTTGACCCGATGCATGCCCATATTAATCAGCGGCTGAATCAATAATTTTAAAAAATAAACTACATAATATACAATTCCATTCACACTACTAAGTATGATTACGTGATATTACAGCTATACCGGTAAATTCTGGTATGGCATTTACAATACATTAAACAGTACAAAAATAAAATACCGATTTACCACAGAAATGAAATAAATGGATTTACTACCAGTATTTTTTATCAACAGAAAATCATATTTATATGTTAGCCCAAAATTTGAGATACAGTTAATCTTAGCCAACTAATACACACAGGTAAAACTACTGTAGGCTACAGTAGTGCGGAATAAATGGGTCAAATAAAAGACGTGGGAACATTTAAGCCGAGTAAAAATGGAGTTTAAACTCTCCAATATATTCTGAATTATTGCAAATGGGCAACCTGTGTTTAGCCACGATATTTTAATTGCGATTGCCCTTAATGTACCCAATACTGTACATTAATCAGTGTTAATACAGTGTAAATAATCGCATTTAACAGCCGTTTACTGCAGCACGTTTGGCTTTTCAATACCTGTCAACTGTCTTTTTTTCGTCCAGAAACACTAGCATTCCTAAAACTGAGCTCCATTTTTAATTTCTTCACACTCCAGTTTCAAATATTATCCATTTTAAATAATCTGGTATTGTAACTATCGTTGGTGTTCAACTGTTGATCTGTAAAAACGAACTACGCGCCGATCTGTCAAAAAACCGGAAGTGATATTTATAAGTCAAAGTACCGTCGCGCCATCTACCGGAAATACGACCGGGGATTCCCATTGCAGTCACACGACGCTGCATTATGGTAAAATGAATAAAAATGTTAACAAATGTCAATGGATTGATAAAATGTGGAGTTTATTTACATTATTGCCACTAAGTTATTGAAATAGTTTATAAACACTAGTTTTGATCCAAAAATACGATTTGATGTATCGCTTTCTAAGATGAGCATAAACAGGGCGTTTAAGAATTAAGTAATACTCATTTTTTACAATTATACATCTTTTATTTCTCTTTGTATTACAAAAACAACGAATTAACAAACAATGCAAAGAAAGTGTAAATTTGGCTAACTTTTTTATACAGAACTTGCAATTAAATTTCACAAAAAACCAACGAATAATTGAATTTGGCAACAATTTATGGTTAATTATTACAATACACCCATTTTTCAGTTTTTGTTTTATTTATATTAACTTTTAAATCCCATGTCAGTGAATACTCATACAAAATATTTAACGTATTTTATCAACCCTTTTTTGTTTCAGAAAATAGCACTAAATCATCTGTATGAACAGATTATATGAATTTTAAGTAGCATGAAAATTATAATCACTTAAACCCCTACTCGATCATCTATTACATATTTTATTTATGGATAAATTAGAAAACAGTTCGATTTTTCCCTACATTAATCAAATGGAGGGTTTCACCACTAACAGTTTACTGTAGGATGTAAATCAACAATGAATGATTGGCCAATCAAAATACAACGTTTTTATTCGCGAATTCTTTATGAAAGCATGAATGTCTAACTCGAATCTGTATCCGTTACAAAGTGCAGCTGCATATCGACGTTGATAAAAGTTAAATTCAGTCAGCTAATTCTAACTTAGTTGTCTTTTTTTATTCTATGGATATTGCAAGATTAAATATATTACCATGTAAATCATGGTAATTTATAATCATTATTATATGTATAAAAGTTCAGTAAAAAAAATAAAGAAATAAGACAGAAAAAAACGCAGCATTTTGTGTATTATTGGAATAATAATATTCCGATCATGTCACAGTGTCTCCCTCTGAGATCGCTCGGTTTATAGTCATTTCGTACCATAACCGTTTCGTACCATCCATTTCGTACCATATTAAAAACCATTTCGTACCATAACCAGTTCGTGCCATCTTGTTAGACCATTTCGTACCATAGTTTACTGCTAACGTTAAGTATGATTTTTCATTGGTTTTAACAGTATGATACCAATTCGTACCATGTTATTTTTCTACCAAATGCAAGGTATATATTTTTCGTGCGTAAATGTTTTATTTTTAAATAATTGGTGCATGATATATTAATTGTTCAAGATTTCACACATTCACACACACACACACACACACACACACACACACACACACACACACACACACTGAAATAATTAGTAGAAATTCGCTTCTTTTTATAATGACATTTCAAAGTTATTTGTTTAAAACACTGAACTTATTTAAAAACATTTGTTTTGCTTGTTATCTGCTTTAGACGTTGATCTGAAATTCCGACTTGCTGTGTTTCAGGGCTTCATTTGTAATTTAAAAAAAAAACGAAAAAGAAGATGCCGTTTAATTTAAATAACATTTTCAGTAAAAGTCGAATATTTTTAAGTCAAACTAACACCCTAAAAAGTAAAATCCCCAATAAAAATTGTTTTAATTATAATATTTTTATTATTATTATTTACTTTAATTATTTTATTTTTTTTAAATTTTTTTATTTATTTATTTATTTATTTATTTTTTTTTTTTTTGGAAATCTTGTTTTGAAGTCATCGAACAAAATGGTAGTATCGCTGAATACTGTATGGTACTACAATAATATTATAAAAGGTTTCATTATACCACATGTGAAAACACTTATTCTTGGACACAGTTTCATTCATCGGTGAAGAAAATGGATGAAAGATAATGATAAGAAAATGTTTATAAATGACAATATATTGAACGATGTACATGGAATCAGTGGTAAGTAAAACTATTGAAAAAATTCGGATATATGATCTCAGTTACGTGAGACAAAATAGACCAGAGATTGTTTTTACAAGCATGCGGTAACGATATAATAATAAATAATAATAATAATAATTTTATTAAAGTGTCACAAGTAATCAGTGCAATAAAAACATTCAAGCAAAAACAAACACAACATGATTACTCCCAGCCATATTGACTAATGAGACACTAAAAGTTCATTAAAGCTAAGTTAAAATTAATACATGTAATTACATTTACAATATTATTGTCTATTAAATTAATTAAAGGAAATATTAAAACATATATATTTATTTAAGTTACTAAAAATTATATCAGTTCTTTAAAATGTCATAAAATTTTCTTCTATTAAAACATTTATATAATTATGAAGCTAAAATCGGTTGCATTCTATCACAGGTCATAATTTTTATAAATTGATCCATTAAATTAAAATGTTGAAACTGTTCAATATTTTGTGAAGTGGTATGTTGAAAGTTTAAACGAATGTCTGAATATAGGTCACATTTTACTGAAAGGAAGTGCAGTTCATTTTCAATATCACCCGAATTACAAAAAACACAATAACGTTCAGTTAATGGCGTTGGCGGTGTTGAGTATCGACCCGTCTCAACTGCAATTGGAAGACTGCCACATCTAAAGTTTGCTAAAACACGCCGATGTGGTCTTGGTATATTTATTTCACAAATAAGTGTTGATTGTAATGCGAAAGCAATATCAGATGATATTATATTATTAGCTGAAGTTCTTCAAAATTTGAGAGTGGAAAGGGTGATTATTGGGTCTGTTTTTATGAGACTAAACCCTAGGAGTACGAGTTCCGCTCAGTATGACAGATAGAAAAAAAAACATTAACAAGATTCTCCACAAAACGTTTGGAAATTTCGTTAACAGCGCCCGCGACTCGAAGAAAACTTTGCTTTATAAGCATTGATTTCTTTAGTTAAACTAACACCCTAAAAAGAATATCCCCAATGAAAATGTAATAATTAATAATAAATTTATTTGTTTTTATTATGTACTTTTTTTTAAAAAAAATTTAAAAACCTTTTAATTGAAGTCAATGGTACGAAATAGTAGTAACACCGAATACCGTATGGTACGAAACGGTCATATGACATGGTACGAATCGGACCGATTTGGGTACGAACTGGAAAAATTTGGTACGAAATGGTCATGGTACGAAATGGTTATGGTACGAAACGACTAGCTCCCGATCGCTCGATGACAGATTTTTTTCCGAAGGATCCGTATGCATACGGTAAGAAAATAAGAGACACTGAAAGAAAAGGTTGACTATGAAAAAATTCTTATCTCGTTTACTATCGTTAATCCCTAGAAAATAGGTGTATATAAATAGATTGCAGTTGTATGTCCAGGTGTGTATAAAGTGTGTATGGTACCATCTGTTATATAAATTTTATTTCCAGAGCTATGGAATTTCACCACCAGTTAAAACCACAGTCAATAATTGAGATTCACATTGACGAGTCTGGAGAATATGTAACTTAAAAACATGAAATACAACCAAAAAATTTTCAAAGGGGAGATATCTCATACAGACGAAAATAGCAGATGTTAAAAAAGAATATATATGCAACTGAGACGGTCGAGTGTCCTGTAAAAATGTTAAACCGCTGTTTCCAGTGCTTCGATAAAACTGACAAAAATCCCAAAGTTTGTTCAATCAATATAATAAAAAGCCATGGCTGGTCCTGAAGAATCTGATATATGATTCATGTTCAAACCACTTTTAAAACGCACATTTACCCGTTTTTATCCGACATATGCCATGCTGCAAAAGTCGAAACTAAATACACTCCTCGCTGTTTGCGGGTGACGGCCATTCAGCATCTCAGTGACCAGGGGTACGAAGCTCGACACAAATTTGTTTATGTCGAGCCATAAATGAGAAGCTTCTCCCAATCTTACAGCAGAACTGTCTCAACACAACAGAAAAAACGTCATAGTAACTCATTGTCAGAATTAACTCACCCTGCAAAAAATTTAATCACTGAATCAGCTGTTGTACCGCGCCTAAATGGTTACAATCTTGGTCGCATCATGTGGTCAGTTACACAAGTTCTACGAATAATAATGACAGAAACTATGACTTTCCAAAGCAGATTACATTTCCGTCATCCAATTAATTCACTCCTGGTTTCTTCGTAGATTTCAATTTCTCGCACTGCACTTTTAAATTTTCAAAAATGACAGCGAAAGTGAGACATAATTTTCGTGTCAATCTTCGAGACTGTTCACTTGTTCGTCATCCGCCTTAGGAAATTTGTTTTTTTTTTAAAAATAATTTCGTAAAATTGCTATGAAAGTGACTAAATTGATGTTTTATATAAAATGTGCAAAACAATGTGATGGTTAATAAAATATTTCATAATTTTTGCGAGTTCCGTTTTTTTTCATGTTGTACTATATTTTGTTTACATTGTTACGCTGTTCCAATAATTTACCCCGCTTCTCGTTGAAGGCGGGAAAATTCAAATTGATATGACAAATATTAAAAAAAAAAAATTAATTAATAATTAATATTACGTAAGTATAACCATTGAACAGCATAGCTATGGCAGTTATTGGATAATAAATGCCATAGCTTTGCCAGGCAAACCAATCATAACGCGCGTTATTCAGTTTGCCTGGCAAAGCTATGTCATTTATAATCCAATTACTGCCATAGCTATGCTGTTCAATGGTTAAAATAAATTTCTTTTGGGGTCATAAATCCTTGTATTAACCTCATCAAAAGTCAATAATTTGTATTATTATATGACTACTGTGTTTACTCAATTCTGATTGGCTAAGACCATGCTAAGCTACTCTGTACAAATCGTTATGTTCACCGCGCAATTTTGCGCGTGAGGGTAACATAACGGTCCAAATTGCTCTCCAGGTCCCTAAAAATAGAAGGCGGTGATTTCCCAGTGTCTAAAAAAAGAACTAATCAGAGCCATCGTAAGCTTTCGATAAGCCAATCAAAACTGGCCTACTTTGGTTACCATTTTGAAATTTCATTGTTAACTTTTTTTTACTATTGATTTATTAAAGAAGCTGTTACAAATTGATTTAAAAGACACTTCTCTGTCATATAATAAAACAATTACTGACTTTTGATTTCGGTTAATACAAGGATTTATCACCCCAAAAGAAATTTAATATTCACCTCGGCCTGCGGCCTCGCTGAATATTACAGTTCTTTTGGGGTGATAAATCCTTGTATTAACCTCATCAAAAGTCATTAATTGTATAATAATACAGACCGGGGATCCGGTCAGTATTATGTTTGCTTACGTCACACGATTGTCCTTGATGACGTAATATTACACTAATAAAAAGTACATCTTAACCCGAATAGTTTAATCAGAAGATTAATTCAAATACAAAGGTACAGTCAGGAACGGCAACTGTAATACGTTTTCAAAGAATAATTAATTCCAGAAAAATGCTGGTATCTTTTTTAAAATGATGGTATCCATTCGGTATAATATAACAAATATTTCATGGGGCTTGGGGCTATATCTCAGTTTATGAACCGGGCAGGCACCGTTAAATACGGTATGAACCTCAGCTTCGCTTCGGGGTGCCTGCCCGGAGATATAGCCCTCAACCCCATTAAAAATTTGTTTAATGATCTACTTTTAATTTGATATTATTACATTTATACAGACTGGCATTGTAAACTATTATCTTAATTAAAGAGTCAAAATGTTTGTTAGTTACATTGTATTTTCTTCATGAATCCTTCAAATGAGTCAAAGAACTATGAAAAACGTAACCGGTTCATGCTTATTACACCGATAAGGTGACTATTTTCATGAAAGAGGATGAAACTATTGAATTATTCTACATTTTTATGGTTCTATACATTTATTTAATGGCCATTTATTAAAGTATAAATGATATAATAACTATATTTTTATATAACAAGTTTTATTTAACGATTAAACTGTTTAAAAATAATGCTCATTGTCTACACTTTGCAAGAAAACTGAATTTTGCATTTATATTGACAATAAACATAATTTTAAAACAATTCAATTGTTATATTTTCGTGAAATATTACAAACATTTCAAGACTCCAAAATTATCTTCTATAACACATGCACTACAGGAGAAGTCGATAGACGCCTTAGGTACAAAGAACGTGCATTTTGACCGAGAACGTGATTTTTGATCGAAATATAGTCCACAAATAACAATACTTTTTGATATTCAAATTATTATTATTATTATTATTATTATTATTATTATTATTATTATTAATATTATTATTATTATTATTATTATTATTATTATTATTATTATTATTATATATCTTATATTCTCTTGAATACATTACGTTAATGAAAGATCGAGAAAATCCCAAAAACATATCTGAAAACAATATTAGTTTTTAAATGAACTACACCTACCCCTCCATGTGGTTACCTCACTCCGAAAATAATACGCATTAATAATATGTGTGTAACCCGGCAATTTTGGAAAGTTACAAATCAACGAAATTTTATAATATGTTATTTATAAATTTAATTCTATATTTTTGTTTTAATCACATTAAAATTTGATTGATTTATTAGATTGATTTTATTTTGTAGATATTTAACACTGAATCGTTCTGGTAAAATCTCGTAAATGCGCTTTTTAGCCTAGTCTCGAGTGTTAACAAATTTGACGTGGCAGCCATATTTGTTTACCTATGATATTGAAGTTCCAATTAGTGTGTTGCATTTTAAAAATATTCGTGCAGGGAGTCACGCAGTTCTTGTGATTTATGGTCTGTATAAATAAAAGCTATCAATTTTTTTGAAATTGAAATTTCACATGGCAAACAGAAATATGCAAATGTAACTTGCCCTAGGAATATTGACCCTGTCTATTAAGGTACACCTCTGTGGTAGCTCAGTTGGTAGAGTGCTCGCTCCGTAAGTGGAAGGGCGTGGGTTCGAACCCCGGCCGGATCTGACCCAAGACTTGAAAGTGGGAAGTGCCAGCACTCGGCATTACGAAATGAAAGTCACGGTTCTTTCGGATGGGAACTTAAACGAGTTCCCGTGTCACGGCAGTCGTGGCACGATAAAAAACGTTGCTGTATAATGTCACCAGCGCAACGCACAGGCAAAATTTCTACACTTTCGCCTATAGCTGGCGACGTCTCGATATAAGAGAAATATTCTTGACTGGGATGTTAAGTACCATTACTCAACTCAACTATTAAGGTCATCTGTCAACATTATCCACTTTCAGTCTTGTAAGAGGCTTTTGTAGACAATTTTTACTGTATTATTTTTAAACTCATTGTATACTTGCATTTAGGGTAAATAATTGTTACATATGTTTGGTCAAACCCGATATCAAGATCACTTGTTAAACTTTACAAAAATGCCTATTTAATAAATATTCTATTTTTTAACAGTGCCATTGCTGTTCTGTGTCGCTTTTATACGTATCAATAGTTTGACATTATCTCTAAAACAAAACATGATAACAAGACAATGAAAAGCCTCATATAAACCAAGAATATACATTAAACATGTGTTCAAATTGATAAATTAACCTTCAATACAGGATAGTGTTATGTCACGCTATGGTGGTTATGTGGTTATCAATTCGATAGATTTTAGTCTTACATGTTACAGGATGTCATTTAGTTTAATTACATTTACTTTCAATATTGTAAAGTAATGTAATTAATCTATTGTAGTACATGCATCAGTCATATGTGACAAAAGAACGATATCTGTGACAAAACCCTAGTCTTCCAATCATTGAATGATTAAATGGAACACTGATATTTAAAAATCATTAAAAACTTAAACATTAAACTAAAACAGTGTGTTTTGAACACATTACATGGCTTTAAGATTACCATTCGGCTTTAGCAATGTCTTAAGTATTTTGTTAATAATCCTTTTATGGAAGAAGCGGTTCAGCCGCGTGTACAAAATAATTTTATTATTACCCAATAGACAGAAAGAAATTAAGATAATTCCTTTTTATGAAATTAAAAAATTAGTACACTATTCGTAACATTATCGTTATTTTTTTTACAACAAATTAAACAAAGTACAGAACAGCAAAATAATCTAAAAGCAATGCGGTTGGTTGAAAATGGCAACTGACAGTACTTAGCTTCGCATGCTATGTTCATCACCATTAATAAATCGTTCGTTGTGCTTGTGTGTAGTACATATCGCTCGCATATTTATAATAATTCCAAACGGAATTTGCGAAACATGCAAACACATTGGAGCGAACTGTTTGCGCACGACGACAATTTTAAATATGAATGACGCTGGCTTCGAGCTGAGGCAAATCATGTATATGTCTGAAAAAAATGAGGCAACATTTTGAAGCTACAACCGAGACTGTTCATCCGTACAAAAATATAACCAGTAACGCTGTCATCACTTTCAACAATAATTCAACTTACAAAAGCCAAACATAAAGTGGTTCCAGCTAGTAGTCAACATATTCCTGATTTGTGCAGAAACGTTTTCCTGTCACCAGTTTAAAATATCCACAATATGACGCACCTGTCGGTTCACAAAACTCAAACCTACTGTTTTCATCAGGATCATCATTTATGACTGCAGGTCTTATGACTAATTCTACTTTCAACATATTTTTCTTTTGGAATAAAACTACAAATGCCACTGTTTTCGGTATGTGAGACGAATGTGACGACAGACTAAATATTTGACCTTGATTTCAAAAAACGACGTCGGCAGTTGGTAATGGCAACTTAATAATTTGGATTTATGATAGCATATAGCACCCTTTTTTTCGAAAGTAAGAAAAAAATATTTTACTTAGAATATCGATGTCATTTATAATAATAATAATTTTATATATATATATATATATATATATATATATATATATATATATATATATATATATATATATATTAATAATATATATATCTCGAAGATTACATAATTGAAAATTTAAACAGTAGTAAAGCATACGCAGCTGTTTAGATTCTGTCAATGCTCCCTTCACAGAAATAACTGTCATTCTTAATTTTGAATTTAAGATATGTAGTAGCAAACACTTGGAGTCTATTACTTGTTATGACTTGACTTTCTTCAACCAACATGAATGTAAATCGTTTGGCTAAACATCATGAATTTTCTTTGTTTTCTTTGATTTTTTTGTTCATTTTTTTCTAAAACTGGACCATAAGTGTCAAGACGTTAACGTATAATTGTCTTTATTTCTCCAACACTGAAAATTTTTATTTCACTGAAGTTGTTTTAAAGACAAATTAATTAGTCAAACGTAGAATTGGATTTTAAAACCAATAAGGTCCTTATGAAAGTACATATGACATAAGGTCCATGCCGTTTAAAGACACGAGGTTTAAATTTAACACTACAACATAGGTATGGAATCACATTGTAGCACATAAAATAAAAATCATAAAAAAAGCGCCAGTTACCTCTACCCGAACCAATGTTTGTTATTTATTGTATCATGCATGAAATAATGTTTTAGTAAAAGATATTTGTACTCGAGGTTCGATTTATAATTATATTAAATTAATTCTGCTTTGGATAAGAACACAGCTTTAATCTACTAATGTGTCCCTAAAATAAAATACGTTTCCTCATATGTGTTACTCCTTTAAAACAAATCGTAGTTTAGAACAATTTTAATGTAGAACAGGACTTTGTCACATATATCGAAGAGGTACTACACGTCAAACAGTGCTACCTACATTACCGTATATAAAATATGGGATAAGAAATATTACGGCATTAAAAGTCCAGGAAACAGACATTTTTAGTATAACATAAGCAGCATGATATAACTGTACCACACACATTACAAACGTACCATAAATATGTGTACCATACAAAGTTGTATCTCAATGTTGAGTCACTTTCAGATGCCTTAACAAAGCACATTATTATATTACTCTAGCTGAATTATATGTCTTGAAAACACAAATTAAATGTCAACAGTATTAGTTTTTACAAAGGACAACCAACAACAATTAAATGCTCAATTGTAAGACATCAGCATTATCAAACTTATCTCGCGAATCCGAAAAGCAGCGCAGAGTTGCTCTGGATAGCGCATCCGCGACCGTCATATCTTGGCCTTTTCGATAATCCACCTGCAAGTCTTATCATTGGACTTTGAGTAACATTTTCTGTAAGCGCTTGGTGCTGTTAAAAAGGATTTCTTAAACATTTGTTCTTAAGATCTGTCGTCATTGTAAATAATTGTATGTTTACCAAATATGAAACAATGGAATTTTGAACAAGCAAATACAATAGAAAGCAATTTGTGCATAACGTTGTTCTAAATCGGCCATGACACGTGTTACATACGCAACAATGCGTCCACTATAAACCAGAATTGCACCAAGTCCGTTTTTAGAAGCGTCACAATAAAGTTCGGTTTGTATTTGACATGGAATTCCGATAATTCAGGCGATTTACTACAAGCTTGCTTCAGTTCAGATAAGCTTTTTTCTTGTGCGGGACCCCATCAGAATTCAATGATTCCTTGAGTAAACTACGCAACGGTGCGTCCTTTTTACTGAGATTATGAATGAACTTGGCCAGATACTGCACAAGAACTAGAAATCTTGTGGTGGCAGCATATCAACAATTGCTATACTCTTGTATGGATCAGGTTTTAACCCGTTCGAGGTTACGAGGTGCTCTACACACGAGATGGACGATTGACTGATCAAGCACTTTTCAAAATTAAGTTTTAGATTAAACTCCGTAGCGCCTTGTACGACGGCTTTTAGAATGCGATCGTCTTCTTCCAGGTCA
The DNA here is from genome assembly GCA_029721355.1 of Tegillarca granosa. Classification (NCBI taxonomy): domain Eukaryota; kingdom Metazoa; phylum Mollusca; class Bivalvia; order Arcoida; family Arcidae; genus Tegillarca; species Tegillarca granosa. The sequence continues at coordinate 18,286,374 of CM056609.1, forward strand.
CGACCCGCTATTAAAATGTTATCCACGATAGCAAATGCACCCGATATGCCTTCAATCATTCGGTCCATGACACGCTGATACATCTAAGATGCCGATTTAATGCCAAACGGCAAGCACAACCATCTAAAGCGACATATCGGTGTAATGAATTTGGTTAGAAATGAAAACTGCTTGTCAAAATTTATCTGCGAGAATCCGCTTTTAATGTCCAATTTCGAAAACACCTTTCCACCAGGTATCGCTGCGATTACTTTGTCAACGGTTTTCATAGTATAGTGTTCAGGTTTAATTACTTCATTGATGCATTTGGGGTCGACACAAATTCGATTCTCTGTTTTTTTTTTAAATCACAACTAGTTTTAAAAACCCCCATCTAGTCGGGCTGTCTATTTTTATAAAAAAGCCATTTGCTCCATTTCGCGCAATTTCTCGGTGACAAGCGGAAGCAACACTGGATTTGTGTCACCTTTAGCATTTGGGTTGACTTTGATGGAATATTCCCCCGGAATTGTACTTATGGTTTTAATATACTCCTGAAAATTATATACTGTATATCGAAAGGTTCAGTCTCCTGAAAAATTGCTGTAGTATCTGCGATAGGCTTGGACGACATGCGTTTTAACAAACCAAGTTGTTCGGCAACGTTACCACTTATAACGTTCTCTTGGTCAATATAGTCAATTTCAAACGCGACATGCCACCATTCTAACTCTGAGTACAAAAGAATACAATGGACGGGTATCGTGATTAGAGTAAGTTTTAAGTATTTTAGATGAATGTTCGGTAAATGGTTTCTGAATGTTTAAGGTATCGAACTCAGACTTTATAATTATACATCATTTAGCTCCTGTAACTATTCTAAATTTTACAGATTTGTCAGAAATGTTAAAGTTTTCAGTCTATTTATCTAATTGCACTCCAATCACGTATTCGCTGAATTTGTTCACACTCTAACACTCAGACAAATAGTCTGTAACATTATGTGAATAGTATCGTTATCAGGATATACATCAGGATCTTCATCACATGTGTCCAACATGTTCAAATCTGTTTGTTCTGAAAGTCTCTTACAACATAAAATAGACCAGTGAAATCATTTTTTTCTTTATTTGTATTCATATTTTTACAAAATTTACACATGGTATCCTTTGCCGGGCAAGTTGCATTGCCTTGATGAGCTTTCCTGCCACACCAATTACAACATCTATTTTCTGTGTTCTTTGATTAACCATTTCTACGTTTTCCAGACATACGATTACGATTGGTTTACCACGAACCGAAGATATTTAAATGTTCCATCAACTTGGATAGGTTTCATCTGTGACTCTGTCGACATTTTATATAAACGCCCAATATCTATAGCTTTGGCTAATGTCAAGCCTTGATCCTGATCCAAGAGACACAGCATTTATAATAAGGTCAATCAACATGTCATCTGGGTCAGCGAATTCAATATTAATTAGTATGATTTGTAAGTGCTTTACAAAATTGCAAAACGGCTCACTCTGGCATTGTTTCCGAAGATGTGCTCTGAAGGGTGCCACCCTCTTATTTTGCGCTGGTGAAAGTACACCTAAGATATTTTTTCTGGGACATGTTTATCACCTTCATCGAACGTTAACGTTTTGTAGATATCTCTGTCTTGCTATCCAATCGACAACCCGATCAACAGGCCTTGTTGTTTTTTTCATTGAATTTACACAATCATTGTCCCTTGAATGTAATATTCACATGTTGGCGAAACCGATAAATTTTTTGGAATGTATCGTTAGTTTCCCGTTTAAAAAGGGACTGCTCAAAATTTGTCATTGTATTCTGCTAGTATATTTCTCGCAGCAAATGTCAATGTATTGTTTGTGCGATTAACAAAATTTTGTACGCTTAGTATTGCTGGTTATCTAACTTGACGTAAATGATGTCACAATTTCCCTATGATACTATTATGTGGTGTATTCCCTCGGATTACTTTTGAAACCATACATCAATCAAACAACAGGAGTTACATGACTGACATGTGCAAGATATTTTGATATTTTTATCGTGTCGTCACAGCATAAATATTCGTATCATACACAAGTACAAACGTACCATACCTAAGTGTACCGTACAAAGATGTATCATAAACAATATTGCATTACAATTAACATCCTTAAGTGCCATTTCAAGATATATCAAGACATATTCAAATAACTTTTTGCTAGCAAAATCAGAATTAGACTGTTATTGTCATTTCTATTCAGGTGGCCTTTATTAAATGTTATACAACAAAAAAATGTCAACATGTCTTTAACAGGTTTAAAACTGCCTAAAACATATTTGTTTGATTACTTTTAACAAGATGGAAAAGAAAAGAACAACAAAATTTATATACAACTCTTATTCCATTTTTTTTACATCTGTCAAATTTTATTTTTTATGTTTTGAGAATGATTATCTGTATTGAGAGGGAGGTAGCCAGGTGCCAATTAGTAAAACGTGTAGTGGATCACAGGACCTTTTGTAACTTATTTGGTATGTATCTAACTCAAGTTAGTAAAATACTATTTTTATGGTGTAAATATTTTGCAACTAACGATTAGCTGCGTGTTAGTATTAGACTGTGCATACAATTATAGTATTAGGTTTGCGTTTGTAACTGGAAGAACACTCATTCTCGAGTTTTCTCCTAAAACATTAATTTTAACAAAGAATAATGAATACTCGCCATTATTACGGAAAACTACTTATCTCCCAATGAAAATTTTATGCATCCTTGGCAGAAGTATTGACAAATAGAACTCTATAAATCATATTTGGTTTGATTTTTTACTCGAAAAATATATAATTATTTTTCACACAATAAATATTAATTTTAAATTTGAGTTCAAATGAATAATCGCTAGTTTACAATAGCAATATCGTTACTCGCTAGGGAAATTTAAGAATTCTAGAAGAAGACGAAGATACAGTAAACAAGATAAAGCTATAAGGTATGCATTCCGTTTAATCTTGAGTATATAGACTCATTTTTTTAAGTTTCGCTTTTATATCAACAATTTTGAGGGCGTGCATTTGTAGCAAATTATGACCATTTTATACTGTAAATTATGTGAAATGTAATGAACGTTAGTAGTCTAATTGATAAACATGTCTTCGCGAAAATTATGAAAGGATTTCATTTGTTTTAGGAGTAAAATATATTTAATTTTTTATCTTTCTCTGAAACATCAATTTTTCAAGTAGATTAAGAATTATCGCTTTTAAACTGGAGGTTATGTATCTCAATAGGGAATTTTTAATGAATTCTAAGAGAAATCGTATTGGCAATCAGTCAACACCAAGGTCATTAGGTATTTGAAACTGCAGTAATACAGACATTGTTTCATACTACAAACTTGAAATTAAATGCGGTCGAGTTTATAATTGCATTAATGCTGTATAATATATCAAAAATTTAATTTTATACTAGGAATTGTCTAACTTCCCAGGAAATTTTTTAAATAAATTTTGATAAAAGATGTTCAAAAATGTCTTCATAGTGATAATAAAAAGTTTCAATTAAACCTTAAAGTAAAATATACTCATTTTTTAAAATATCTTATTTTTCAGTTTCTTCATAAGCAATAATATTTCGTAGAATATAGTAAAAAAAATTTTTTGAACTGGAAATTATGTGGTTTTAAATTTGGATACAGTGACTTTATATTTATCAACAATAGTGTGATGACGCCCGTAAAACTTTTTAAAGGTCTTGATTAGCATAGAATTGGAATGTCCTTGAGTAAGCAGCTTGCTTCGTTATAGAAAGTCCCCCTTAGTGGGAATATTCTACCATATCGTAATAACTGTGAAACAACGGAAAGTTGACAAAAAAAAATTGAAGTCATCACGTTTGCCGTATAGCTTCAGATGTAATCTTTCATAGTTGTAATAATTGAGGTATATGTCCAATATGGAGATTTTGGTAGATTCAGTCGTATCTTTTATTTCTAGCTTACTAGGTAAGATGTCATTCACATATTCTCCAAATTAGAAATTATTAAGAGACAGAACGTCATCTACGAAGGCTGTCTGATTTGTACTGTGTATTGTGCCACAGCGCAATAACGCTTTGCATGATTTTGTTTATGATTATATACTTGAATAGATCTATTGGATACCTTTCCAACAGTACAAACACGCGTCTTAAGACCTATCTAGTTTTAAAATTATAACCATTTAAATAGAGCCAGTCTTTGATCATTGTTGAAAATTTAGTTAGGAAACGGGTTGATAGATATTGAGAAATAAGAGCTTATATAAAAGTTAAAACAAAACTCGATCATTAGGTAATACGGATTTTTACTGAATATAGGGAGGTTTATAAAACAGTTCGTGGGTGAAGAAAGAATAGCCGTACAAATTTCAATGCCGAAGGGCAAAAGTGTTACAGATCGCTATAACCGAGACGTTATACTTATAACGTTCAAGACGAATATTATCTTAGATGACGACCTGTGTTAGAATATAGGCATGTCCGTCTTATTCACGATAATGCTCTATCACAAACATCTAAGTTTTTGAAGCAATTTTTTTAAGTCAGAGAAATTACCGTTTCGCAAAATCCACCATTCTTTGTAGATCTAGCTCCATGCGACTTTTCTATTTCCAAAACTGAAAAAGTTCTTATCTCGTTGTCGTTACAAGTCCCAACAAGCCCTTGGCTCAGCCATCAGTCAGTTCGTCAGAGGTCTACCTAAATCAGCGTACAGTCACGCATACAGAAATCGATTAGAAATTGAAATTATGTATTTCAAACCGCGAAGGATACTTTGAAGGAATGTAATGTTCATTTCACTATCTGAGTCGAATGCATTTGAGATATCGTACAATACATATTTCATATGTATATATGTTGTGTAGTTATATGATTTAGCAACAGTCATCTCTCCAGGTTTGACAAGATTCTGCAAAAAGAAACAAATCAACAAGCAAAGATGCACAATTTGTGTCCATAGGTATACCGATGATTTGTTGGAAAAACATTTTGTTCATGATATCTTCAGTATTTTTGTTTGCAGTCTGTATAATATTTCACAAAATAACCAGATCCCCTGTTGAGCATTAGAAACTAGATTTTCAAATAGTTTGACGACTCATAATCTGTGTTAGAATTACTGATAATGATTAAAAATACATTAAGAGCAATCTGCTATATATCTTTCCGTGTATGGATTTTTGTGACGTTTCGAAATCCAATACAAGTAAGGAAGGTCAAGTTCTTCCTATTTTAAATTGTTACTGAAAAACAGAAGAACTGCATTATGATAAGAAAAAACTTCATCTTTTGTAAAATTAGTTTTGGTATATAAAAAAGATTGATGATGTGTTAGTTCGAAACAGGTTTAAGTCTTTCTATTAATCAAGTAGTTTTGTATGTATGTTTGCATGCCAAATATGTAATAAGGAGTTAAAATACACAAGCTTAAAGCATGATTTTGTGATGTGAAAAACAAAGATTTGTCATTCTTAATGTGTAAGTAAGGGTAAGACGCCATCTAAAAACAAATTGTAGGAACATTCTCATAATTTTACTACATAAAATTTTAAAATGAAGGACAGAATGTAATTTTGAAATTTTCTTAATACCATTGATTTATAATTGATTTTACTTGGAGACAACTTGTTAAGTAGATTTGAAGATTTGTTATTAATAAATTACTAAATGATATATGACAAAAATAAAACAAGAAGAAAGTAAAGTATAAATCGATGAAAACATTCATCTTTATTATCTAACCAGCCATGACAAAGTGTCGGCTTGAACTTTGTTAAAAGGATTACAGGTAAAGTGGAATCAAGTGAAATTAAGCGAAGTAAAATTTATATTCAGATAAGAGTTTTTATTTTTGAATATGCAAAAGTAACAAATCGTTTCATTTTAAAACTAATATATCATGACCACTAGAAATTTTAATAACATTTTTACATCGATCAAGAAGGTCTTGTGTCTAGTGGAAAGTACATGGAAAAGTCATCATTGAATTTTTAATCTTTGATTACACGAATATTGTCAATAGATTGCAAGACCTTGCTAAACAAATATGTCATTATAGCAGTTAAGCTTTACTTTTGAATTAATGGAAGATTAAATCTAGCAAAAGCGCTATGGTATTTATTTTAATTATTTGAAGTCATAAAAACAAAGAACGCATAAGCTAAAGGTAATATCATTGATGATAATATATTAAAAGTAAAATTGAGCATTATGTCAATTAAAATAAACGTAAGGAACTACTGTGTAGAGTTTTAATAATGAAAAACAAAGTTTCGTATCCAATTGGTTTGTTTACCTGTTGCTAATCATGATACAATTGTAAACCATTCCAAAAAGGCGACCAATTCCTAGATATAATTTCTAACAATAAAAAATTGAAACGAATTTAAAAAATCATAGAATGCCATTAACAGTCATGAAGTCAAATGGCGTGTTCGATTTTAGCTTGACACAAAAGTTACCTTATACGTTTCAAAACATTTAAACAAGAATGTATTTCTGATAATTAATGATCTATTTTGGTAAAGTGTATTTGGATACATATAAAACAACAAATAGAGAATAAGACCTGTCATACACTTTTAGCTAATAATCTAATAAAGAATATAACGCATTCGCGTTATAACAACGATTCTCAGTAACAAATAAATGTGAAAAAAACATGAGTAATATAAAAACGATTTAAACAAGAGTAATTATAAAAAAGGTTTAACCTACAAGATCAAGGTATAACAAACGAGTTATAAATAAATCAATGTATATCATATGATAAAACAAGTGTTTATATTTTAAGATAACAAAGAACAAAGTTGAAGATTTAATAACCAATGGCAATTTAATAAATAAGATCTAGCATCAAAAATGCTGAGTAAAAAGTATCCGTAGAAGGTGAAAATACAGTACATTTTAGCAATATCCAGAATGATTTATTACTGGTAGTATTGCCACCACTCTTCAGTCACTTTGCATTAAACATTCAACAGAATGCCTCTTTAATGATCTGTAGCAGCTTAAATTCTTAAGTTGTTGACAATTGTGCAAAATTACTAACCTAATACATTGTTACTCCCTGCCAGTTATTGAGCTTTTCTTCTACATTCTTTACAAATACGTTGAACTCCAGCAAACTGCAAAATGCCTTACCAATAATCGGTAGTTGTATTAATCCTAGCATTTCATAGAACATCCTTTAGTATACTTTTTTGGTACTGATGGTATTGTTATTTACCTAGAATACCTTACCAATGAAAGGTAATTATGTAACACCTTACACTTGTTAAACAGTCTGTAGAGTATTCTTCTGTTTACCGGTAGACGCATAACTTCCCTATGTTTGTTTGACACTCTAAACAAAAGCCCATTCATTTTAAATGTAGTGTAAATCATCCCAGGTGATTAAAATTTTGCAATTTTTTTCACTAAATTCTGGTAGTATTGTTACTCTACTGTTGTTGAATATTTTGTTTTGTTAAGCATTCTGCACAATACTTTACAAATTACCTTCATAAGTGTGCTGCTTTCCAACTGTTAAAAATTTAAATCTTGGCATCGATAGTTATATACATTTGCGGACCAACCTGCATAATACCTTACTATTTACCACAGAAATGTAACTTTCTTTAAATGTTTGAGCAAACTGCAGAATACCTTACTAATTATCTGTTCTAGTCAACCCCCTCCAGTTAATGAACATTCTTAATTACATGATTTAATGTCAAATTTGGTTACTTCTCTTAAAATGTTGAGCATGTAGCAAAATACTCTACTTATTACCGGTAGCAATGTTATTCCTTTCAAAATGTCGTGAAATATCCTTCTTACTGACAGTTATGTTACCACTCCAGTTGTTGAGCATTCTATAAGACACCTTAAATATCTTCAGTAGTGGTGTTGCTCTCTTCAAGTCTCAGAGCATTCCGTAGAATTACCGTTAATAGAGAAATTTTCCTGCAGTGGTTGGGTGTTCTAAAGAAAACCTTACTGATAATCAGTCATTAGTGTTTTCATCTCAAGCTGTTGGGCATATTTCATAATAAATTTATGTTTAACAAAAAGGCCTGTGTTAATTCTGTTATGCCATATGTGCACATTTCAGAAGTTAATTCTTCATCAGTTACACTGGGACCGAAATATTGATAGATAAAAAGATAAGCCAAACATGAAATTAATAAATCGAAAGTTTCAAAATCAAATGAATATCTAATCATTGATATTTATTTATCTCCCACATCCGCATAGCAGTTTGCAGAATACCGTAGTATTTGCGGTTGTAATGCTACATTTGTCTAGTTCTTATTTTTTAAGCAAAATACCTTAATAGTTGTCGTGAAATTCCTTTTCATTTAGTTGACCAAACATTTACCTTTTCTGGTGTTACTTTCCTCTAGTTCATAAACATTTAGCAAAATACTTATGAACGCTCTATTTACATTCAACAGAAACGTTACTAATTATCGAAAGTAATGTTTTCCCCCTTCTATCAGAGTGAATAATACACTACTAATTGCTGATAGAAGTATTTCTCAATATAAACCGTTGAACTTTCGGTAGAATATGTCACTATTTTTCGACTGTAGTGTAACTTCGACCCCTCCAGTTGTTAAGCATTCTGCAGAATACTTTACCAATGACCAATAGTTGTCTAACCCTTTTCAGTTAATGTGCGTTCGAAAAAAAACAACATTACTTACCATATTGTTAAGCAGACAGTGGTATACTTGTTATGATATTTGACTTTTGAGATATCTTGTAATTTAGTACATGTTTTAGATAGTTGGTCAAATTCTTTTCATTCATATCAATAGTTTTTTAAATAAATAATATAGTCGAAACCCTTTTTTGTTATTTTAGTAAAACGCTGGAAAGTGATTATTATAATATCATGGAGTTAATGTTTGCTTTTGCTTGCTAAAATTCCTTGCATTCTTAAAAGCACTGCCTTTTTCCAAGTGCATATTTCCAATCAATAACTGTTTAATTTGTTAAGGACGGACACGGCATTACACACAATCTGCCAGAAAAACGGACGGGTAGACAAATTCCTATATACCCCTTATAGTTTGCGGAGGGAGTATAAAAAACTTCTGGTATTATTCAAAAGACAGACATGTATTCATGTATTCTTTTTAATGTAGAATTTGTGTTTAAATGTTTATAGTTTACGCTAAATATGCAAAACTGTAAGTTTTAAAGCTATTTTCTATCAACACATTTAAAGTGTTTAGTTTTGTTATGTTCAGTTTTTCTTTAATAATTCAGAAAGATCGTCAATCCGTTTATTATGAAAATGTTATTTCTTAGGTTGATAGTATTTTTACTATTGATTAAATAATTACTTCATTAAATCTACAGCAGAATCATTATACAAACATTATATACATTTGTACTTTTTTAAAAAGACATTTACTGTACATAATATCATTTTGTGAGAAAAAACAAACAAGTAAACCAGTTTAAGCTACAAAAATGAATTTAACTGAACTGTTTTAAAGCGATATTGATCCCTGTACAACATGTATGAATAGCCGTTTTCATGTTATATGTCGTTATTTTTTTTAATTATAAGAAAGAAGATTAAGCAACCGATAATTAACATTGTTGTAAACTTTGCCTTTTAAATCAATTTGTGATATATGAGTTATATACGTGTACAAAATAATTAAGAAACAATGCCTTATTAATAACCTATTAGTGCAGAAGAGCAATTACTTCAAAGTAGCTGACTTCCAATTTTAGAAAGTACTTGTTTGCAGCTACTCTTAGTTATATAATTTTAGCTGTATCATGCATACGCTTACCAGAAGTAAAAATAACTCTTAACTAAGAATAAAAAATAGATATTGAATCTGATCGTGCTAATAGACTAAATAAGAAAGAATGACAAAATATATACCTAAATACAAAATGACAAATAAAAGAAAATAGCACTGTATTAGTAACATAGTTGTTAACTGCTATGATAAGTTATTTGTTGCAACAGCCAATATCGCTCAGATTACATATTATTATAAAGATGTTGAAGATAAGCTTCTGTAAAAGTATTCTAAGGTTTTGTAAAAACAATGTTCTTGATACTGCCCATCATCCATTCGGGTTCAAAGCTTCTTTTTATTTGCTTACATGACACTTTGTAAAGTGCCTTACCTACACAGTATTTTTGTTGGTTTAATGATAAAAAAAACCCAAGGCCATTATAAGTACCTAATCCTTCCATTGATACTTTATAACATTTTGTCATTACCGGCAAAAATTTCGCATTTAACACACAACAAAAAAGTATTACAAGTCTCTTTGTGAAAAAACAATTGTCTGACTGCTATAAGTTTTTGTAAATTGTATGCGAGAATATTTGACCTATATTCGGCCAGAATAGGTAGATCCAGTAGGTGAAAATACTGTACGCTTTATCATACATAAAGGAGAACACCAAAGCAACAATTCAAACATGACGTAGATCAAAAAAACAAAACTTACAATACGAAAAACCGAAAGACAAAACATCACAAAAGAAAATATCATAACAAAACCGCAAACAATCATTAATGCAAATTTTCAGAACACTAAAAATAGACCCCATCATTATATATTTAGGAACACACAACATAAGCCATCATCATTTTTCATGGATGGAGAACATTTAAGATAAACCAATCAACATTCTTAAGCTTCATGGAGAACACTCAAGATAAGCCACCATCATTCTTTATAGTGAACAATCAACATTTGTAATCATTCATGAAGAACATTCAAGGTAAGCCATCATCTTTCTATCTGGAAAACAAAACGGGCCATCATTATTTTTTTGGGAGAATATTCAAGATAAGACATCACGTTTCACGGAGAATACACAAGATTAGTAATCATCATTCTTTATGAAAAACATTCTCGATTAGTGGTTATCATTCTTTATGGAGAACACTTAAGATAAGCCATCATCATTCCTTAAAGAAAATACCCAAGAAAGGCCACAATCATTCTCCATGGGAAACGCACAAAATAAGCCAACATCATTCTTCAAAGAGACCACTCAAAATAAGCCACCACCATTCTTTGTGGAGAACACTCAAGATAAGCTGTCTTTATTCTTCGTGGAAAAATACTCAATATAAAGCCATCATCATCTTAATGAAGAACACTCAAGATTCGGAATTATTTTTGTTAAAAAGTTATTCGTCATGCAGAACATTTAAAATAAGACATCATCATTCTCCATTGAGAACATTTAAGATAAGACATCATCATTCTTTGTATAGAACATTTAAGATAAGACATCATCATTCTTTGTAGAGAACATTTAAGATAAGACATCATCATTCTTTGTGGAGAACACTCATGATAGGCCATCATTATTCTACATGGAGAATACTCAAAATACGCCATCGCCATTCTTCATGAAGAACATTCAAGATAAGACAATATCGCTCTTCAAGGAGAACATTCAAGATAAGCCATCACAATACCTCATTAAGAACGTTCAAAATAAGGCATTATCAATCTTAATGGAGAAACCCAAGATAATTCATCACGCAAACATTATCCATAATCAACATAACTGAGTGAAGTTTACACATTATAATGAACCTTAACAAAAGCCATTACAGACTAAAACAGCATACTATAGATAACACTACATATTACACTTTATCAAACATTATCGAGAATAATTACGACATTAAATCATCAAAAATTTCGGAGAGGCTTAATATCCAGCATGAAATTTTACGAAGATCAAGAAAGACGACATATTATAAATTATTACGGAGAATACCTAATATAGCACGCCATCAATAATTACAGAGAATTCTAATAAACAACTCATTATCAAACATGATAACTTAAACTACACATCATCATACACTATGTAGAATACTAACAAAACACATAGTCAAATAAATAATAAAGACAAGAAATTATCAAACATTAAGGTGGATACTTAAAAACACACCAATTAATATAACAGCGAACACTGCAGAAAACACCAAAATAACACATCATCAATCTTTACAGACAATTCATTAACAAAAAACGTCGAATACTAAAGACAACAATTTATCAATGAATACAGAGTACATCACATTATAAAATTCTAATACGTACTATAACAAATCAAAAAAACCTTTTGAGAGTACTGAAGGCATTTAACACTAAATATTACGGAGTACACTAAAAACAACACATAAACAAACATTGTGGAGAATACTTAAACAACATATGAGCAAATATAACGTTGAACACTGGAGACATTATCAAATATTACAGATAAATTACAAATGAATTGTTAGACAACACATAATCAAACCTTTAGGATTTCACTTAAAACAACACATTATAAATAATAAACCGAACACGAAATTTCATACAAGAGAATACAAAACCAAACGTAACATTAGAAAAAAAAATCTTTGTTCTAGAGAATAGAAGATACCACAATTAAAAATTATGGAGAGTACTTGAAACGTCTCACTTTCAAATATAACATTGAATTTAAAAGATTTTCCATCTTAAACATTATGGGAAATACTAATACATCACTAAATATTACGGTAAACACTTAGAGCAACATATCATCAAGCAAGACGGGAATAACACATGATCAAAGATAATAACATCCATAAAAATATAGTAAAACATTATATAATTTTTATTTACATTGAATGGTCATAAACCATAACGGAACCATTTTGAGATAAAATATTATGTAAATATTACATTTCTAATCGGGTGACTATGGACTGTCAACTTATCAGAAATGTAAAATTTATTTTATTATACCGCTTGTTGGCTTTTATTATACTGTGCAACTAAGTATATTGTCTGGTACATTTGTCTGTAAACAATTCATTTACTTATCAAGACGCTTGTAAAATTAATCTTAGTTAACATTACTCAGAAAAGCGTAGTACTTATTTAAAACACGCGTACAGATTCGTTCGAACCGCATCCGCAAGATTTTTGCGCATGTGACATTTTTCATAATTTCATCCGTTATCAAGTGTTGTAAGGTAATGCCACATTGTGGTGTAGACTTTCTTCTAGTTTAATGTGTTTTACCCAAATTCTTATTAGCCAATCAGAATTCAAGAATTTAACAAGAGGTAAAATATAACACATTATCTATCATTTCGGATGATTTACATTGTATTTTAGTACAATAGCGAGGTACTGACAAAGTATGATGTCGTTTCGAAATTGTGATTTGATATTGTAATTGTATTACTGACGGTCAACAAATTTTCAGTTCCAGGTTCCGGTTTTACAATCATTCCTTAGCTTAGATTTTCCTTAACTTAAATCTTCCAAATTTTAAATCCTAATAATTTAGGTAATGGTTCAGATTTTTATAAATTCGAGATGCCATTTGAAAGATCGCTTCAAACTTGTAACAATTGTATTTAGTTTCATCAAAAAAGTTTATCTTTAGTTCAAAAAGAGATTGCCAAAATTTGCCACATTTAAGTTTAAGGAAAATCTTAGTTCAGGAATGATTGTGAAACTGGGGCGTGTTAATATTAACATATTACTGATCACATATCTGTGATGACAGCTAGTTGTTTTGTAGTTATTCAGCGACAGTGCACCTTGTTGTCATTTACAAAAATCTGTTGTGAACATTACTATCCATTATTCTTTTGACGCTATTCAATAACAGCGTTAAACTTTTGAGTAATTAAACGTTTTAACCATCTCCGGTTTCAACCAACATCCAAGAACTGAAAGCCCCGACATAAGTGAAAGTCTCTTGACTTGGACGTGAACACTATGAACTCATCTCAGCATAATAGCCATCGACTTCATTTAATCATTCAGTTTGTTTACACGCAATATGTCAAATACGGGGCAACCGTCTTAAAAGGACAAAATAACATGCATATTGTGTGAACATGGTCTTGAATTCTTTATATTGACTTTTTTAATTTACCCTTTTGTTGTATTCTATGAAGTCTAAAAAACCTAGTTCATTTAATGTATTAATACCTAATTATAATAAAGTTAACCACTGCAGCAATAAAGTAATACATAATTCATAGCTGGCTTGTTTCAAAAAAATATCTACGTATCTGTATATCTTTCTGTGTCAACGGATCGGAACTGTAAGGTTTATTGACCGTTCCCTTGATGGTAAATGTGTTTCTTTTGTCATTAGGAATTGTGACAAACTCACAATTTGAAATTTCGGAATATCCATATCTAAGGCTTTTTAAATAACGTTCTACAGAACCAAGCAACCCCCGCAAAGAATTAGGCTCAAACTCAGTGTCGGCTTTCTCACGGACATTCACAATTCACATTTTACAGATGAACAATCATGAAACATTCCGTAGACATCGCCACACTGAACGGAGAACTCGAAAGACAATATATCAACACAATAGACATAATCATATTCTGTATTGCACACTTAATGAAAACATCATTAGACACAACTTAGGCACCAAACATTGAATAAACCAGTAAGGATAACCCATCACTACGCATTACTGATAACACCCATTTTTCTTGATTACACTTTTACTTTCAAATATACACAAACCAGCACTAAAGCTAACCAATAACAAAAGATTTAGGAAAACAATAAAGGTAATTATCACCAGTCATAATAGAAAAAACTTACGTTAACCAACATCAAACATAATGCAGTAAGCTAAAGGTAACCTCTTTACGTAGAACCATTGAGTCAAAAACACTGCATCAGATTCTGTCATATTGACATCTTCCGACTGAAATGTTTCTTAAAAAATATTATCTAAATTTCATTAACACAAAATAGACAACATAACATGGATTTTTAATGTAATTTTCCTGACGAAATCCGAGTTTATTAATTCCAAATTTCCGATGTATTCAATATTCATTTGCTTTCAGTGTTAATGTTATTTACTGCTGATTGAAGTTGTTCTACATTATTTAATGCTGATTAAATTGATTCTTTTTATAGATGTTTTATTATTAATTTATCCTGACTTTATTTCTGCAACTTATAATTCACAGCGGTGCCATAGAATCAGATTTACTTACGGACCTTCACAAACCACGTGTTGTGATTTAATTCAGATAATACAATTAAAAGCACCTTCGTTTGTCCGTCTAATCGATTACATTCGAGCAAATATGAGCTTTGGAAATTAAACGCACGTAAAAGGTGATATGATTAGGCGATTACGCACAATAAACACGAATTTACGTTATAGCAAGAAGCAACTCAAATCGCTATGGACAAATAGCGAAAATCTCAGAAGAGATTTATATGATAATGTGATTAAACTACATTCTAATCACTTCGTGAAATTCTCAGGGGAAATATTGTCTGTGGATTTTAAAAGCTAGTGATACTGAACAACTTTGTATTTTTGCTATTTACTGGAGCCGTTACTAATAACAAAATGATGTATATTATAATACATAATATTTTATAATCTATTACTCTGATGATGATAATGCTCGTATCCTTTAACGGATATGTCAAAAAGAGATATGCATGTATCATACAGCGAATTCAATGTTTCCTACCTGCGGATCGTTTATACATAAAATATTTATTTGCTGTAATAATGCCAAACTATCTCTTATAGCTAACCGTTATCACACTGCCTGCACTCACAACGACTGTATTCGATACAGGTAGAATTAAGCCTTGTATTTATAAGATTATAATTGGGTAGTTTTCTGGCGCCTTAAATTCTCTACAATGTTATTAGGTCAGCCATTTTACCACAGATTTATAAGTCTTTTTAGAATCAAATTTACCTTTGAAAGTAAGTCAGTATTTCCTCTTTATAATTTTCAAAAAAAAAAAAAAAAAAAAAAAAAAAAAAAAAAAAAAAAAAAGGCATACTTTAATTGTAATCTTAATTCATCTAATACAAATTAAACTCAGGTGTTTATAGAAACCCGTTTATTATATCTTAACATAATTTTGTATAGAACTGTCGGCAATAAAAAAAATTAACAAGGGTATAGACGACTTTATGTCTTGGTGTATTGACAAAGGCATTACGATTTCTTAGAATATTTTTATGCTTCAATTCTAGCCTAACTAATTAATTCTCTCATGGTTAAAATTCGTCAAGAGGCGAATCACAGGGAAAGGTCATCGGAAAAACTTTAGTTTTGTGATGCTTTTGTTTCGCCGAGTCGGTTTACTCCTGTCGGGGTACCATATTAATACATATTTATACCCTTCCGGAGTACCCGGTCTCACTTCCTTGATGGAAGTTCACGTGTATCACTAATTTTGCTAGTACTCAAAGTTTTTGCTTTGGTTGTGTCTGCTGGCAATTAAGTTTGGGTTTAATGCAGGGCATGGGTTAATTAACTTGAGTAACCTACATGACGTCATTCTCTCCCCTTTTATTATGACGTCATAGTGGCACTGTACATAGTAACGTTAATCATTCACTGATGTTTGCAAGAAGACATGAAAGCGCTTGTGAATAGTTAATAATGTGGTTCCTTAAATAACTGGTCGTGTTGGATTTTTTTTTTAAATTCTATATATATCCTGTACACTAATTTAAAAACTGAAATATATTTATTTCATTTGCCCTGTGAAATTCCCATAGCTGCAAGCTTGAGAGCCGTTGTAATTATTACTGACAATGAATGCCCAAAAAATTTGTCATTCCGTGTATGAATATATATAAAATGCAATACACAATCCGGAACTACATTATCGTAGATAAACAAACATGTCACATTTGTTTACATTCGAGACGAGACTGAAAAACACATTACGAGATATTACAAAGTAAAATCAAAGAAATTAATAAAATAATATTTTGATAACATATATAGGCACCTGGCTGATATTCACCGTAATATCGACATTGTGAGAAACAGAGTGGTGTTTTTGGTGGCCTGTTGAAAGAACAGACAACAACAGATCAGTCAAAACCATCAAACCACAAAAAAATTTTGAACAATCGGATCTAAAAAAAAAAATATCTTCCTACCTTGACAAAGCTGCTACATCCCCTATTATTTTGAGACAACGTGTAATGGTACAACTTGTCAATCAATTTTGTGTCTCGCGGGATGTAAATTTCAAGTGATGTAAATTTCAATTGGAATTAGATTCACGCGTGTATGCCACATCCAGTGAAAATTGTCCGTTTCGCATGCTGTGTTTGTTGATCGGAAAAACTGAAAAATCATCTACATGCTTTTAATCAATTTACAAGGGATACAATAGGAACTCCTCAAAAGTATAATACATGGTATAAGTACTACACAGCTCCTTGCTAACCTTAAAACGATAATTTTCTAAACTTTGAGAGATATTTGCACCACACCAGGCGTAAAGAATAAGTCAACTTCTCACTGCTTTGCTGTCTACATTTGTATGATACCGAGTATGAAGCTCGGCACATTATGTTAGAGTGAATCTCAACCTAACAATGTCGACATTCCAGAAAAAATTTCTCGGTAAATCCCTGTCTACTCACATATCACAGATTCGAAACCCACATGCTTGGCCATTGAAAATTATCCCTTAGCTACAGTTCCCCCTTCCCGTTTCAGATTCACAAATTTCACTTCCGACATTTAGTCAGCAATCTTTTACTCCAAACTTCTTTTCAAATTGAAATGGGGCCACACAGGTGCACCTGATTTTCGCCACAAATAACAACACATTAATAGTTGATATTCAATTTTTATGTATATTATTTATATCCAATATTCAAAAAAATTCATTATGTTAATGAAAAATAGAGAAAATACCATAAAATACCTGATAACACAGTGACTTTAATTTTTCAAACCAAAACTCCCCGTTGTTACCCCACATTAAAAATATTGCGGATTTTTAGCTGTTGCGTCTACTGGACTACCCCGATGTGCATGTGTTGTAGATGGAATTTTTTTTCTTAAAATATATGAATATTTTTTTTTAAAAAAAAAAATATTAAACGAAAATATAACAATTGAACTGTTTTAAAATGGTGTTCATTGTCAGTAGGAAGGCAACAACTTTGCAAGCAAACTTTTCATAACGCGCTAACGCGCGTTATTCCGTTTGTTAAATATTATATATGTAACCCTTTTTTAAACCTCCGTTATCTGACCAATTCTATGCACTGTTTGTGTTAAAGATGAACGAATATAACGAAAATATCTCTTTTTCGAAATATGTACGGTAAATTGAAGGGAAATTAAATCGGCGCGTAGTTTCACTCTGGCGAGGGAATCCTTTATATTGACATATAATATATTCCATTTGTATTTCGACTGCAGATGTTCGTCCGGGACCGGAGATTCTATTACCATTGTCAGAAGTACTGCTACTAAATATGTTTGGTTCAGTGGCCTGGTATTGCTTCAGATTATTTAGAGTTGAATTAAATGTCTGATGAAATAGTGCTTAGTATATAAATAATCTAATCTAAAAAGAAATATTTGTTGGATAGTGAAATCTAAGGGCGAAGAATTAAATTATGAAATTAAATTAAACATTTAGAGCGCAGTAATATTCCGTGAGGGAGAGTTGACACCGATTTAACCTTGTGCAGAGATGATAAAGCTTGAGTGTAAAATATACACATACATTAAGTTTTGTGTTAACGTAATTTTTTTTGAATTCGCGAAAGTATTGAAGGAGCTAAGATATATGTGAGGAAGTTGCGATAAAGATTTGAAGATACGTCGTTGCCAAAATTTTGCAAGAAAACTGCGGATAAATCCTGGAACTTGAGAAGAATGACTAATATTACCCAGGAAGTGTTGTATGTGCAAATTCCTGACATCCATTTAGTATATTGGCTAGTCCTTTGGATACAGTTCAGTTTAAGGAAGTTGCAGATGATGGGGTGGGGGTGGGGTGTCATCAAGAATAAAATTTAGATACATGGTCAGATGAAGACCTTCCAAAATTCTTTTGTGATCAATTAGTAAAACCAGAAAATTGGAAAGTGGAGATGGAAAGCAAACTGAAAAAGGAGGACTTGAAAATAAGGTGTAACCCAGTAAAAGGTGAGAAGTCAGACGGATTTGAAGAAGAATCGCTCTATTCAATCGGTCTAAGTTTTAACAAGAAAAATGAGCACCAAATCCAAAAGCATAGTTTAGCAAAAAGTTCAATGATACATCAAAGTTGATAGTGTGAGATTTAATCGAAAAACGTTTAAACCGATTAATTATCACTAACTATCCGGTCAGTACCAAGATTTCAGTTATAGTTTTTTTCCCAAAATTTCAGTGCTCCGGTGTAACGACACAAATGCCATTACTGAAATCTCTCCAGTTTGATCGTACTGATAAAAATGATGACTGGAATTCATTTATTGGCAAGTTCGAAATGTATGAGGGACAAAAGCAGCTCAGTTGTGTTGGTCGGTGACCGGAAGAGCAGCTTTTCCAGAAGATTTATCATTCCGATCAAGGAGAGTTGTCGAATCTTTGGAGAAAATTAAGTAGTAACAATTCAATGACAATCAGTGTTTGGTAGCAAAGCGAGAACCCGAGGCAACCGAGAATTGTAAATGCATGGCGTGATTTCGGATTATCCTGATGAGAATAACAGTGGTCAATAGTGTTACTAACTCACACTAAGATTTCACACTAAGTACGCATTGTTGACAAGTTTGCTGAAAGTTTAGAAAAAACATCAAATTGGTTCAGGAACAAATGAAAGCCTTTGAAAACCGATAAAAATTTATAACTGGCAAGTGTTAAAAGTCATGTAGCTAGAGAGTATACTCCACGTAGTTCGGGAACTCAATAAAAATGGCGGAAGTATGACATGTTACAAATGTCAGAAGTTGGACACTTAGCAAAGGATTGTAATCGTAAATTGAAAGATGAACAGAAGATTATTTAAATTTCAGGTGTATGTGGTACAAATACAGAATGACATGTTGTTAGGGTTCAATTGGGTAACAGTGGATTTACAGAAAATAAAATTTGCCATCAGTAGTGAAAAACTTGAGTTGCGTCAAGGGGCCAGAATTCCCAAAGGTGTCAAAGGTTACTAAAGATAGGAGAATCGTATCCCACATATGGCACATCAAATAGAAATGTATATATTTACTACCCCTGAGCGGGTCCCCGAGGGTATCCATAACTCGGTAGTCTGTATTTTGCGCTGTCAAAAAATGTACCTTTTGGCAAAATTTTTTGCTGTCATAAATTTTGAAATTTATTTAAAACTAAGGTTTGTTCCCTCATACAAAATGCCCCCTAGCTGGATTTGGATTCATATAATGAACAATGGTCCGTTATACTCGAATAAGTATTTGTCTAAATGAAGAAAACTTAAAAAAAATTTTCAACTAATTTGATGCAGTTGTGTTGGTACAGAATTATACCTTTTTATTTATTTCCATCACAAAAATTTACTCTGTACTTTATTTTACAGTTTTAGGAAGATGCAACTACCTAAATTTTATATGTTTGAAAGAATATGTTCTCTCTCTCTCTCTCTCTCTCTCTCTCTCTCTCTCTCTCTCTCTCTCTCTCTCTCTCTCTCGTTACATTATTTAAGGCTTGAAGCAAAAGGTAAAGGTAAAGCTTTTCAGATACATGTACTAAGGACTCTAACATACAGTACAGGCTTGTCGAAAGTTAAACAGTTTAGTGCCGAATTAGTGCCGACTCGGCAGCTCGTCTCGGCCCCTCGGCAGCTATGTCTCGGCCAATAGTAATCTACAACTTTTTCGGCAGCTACTGTCCATCGCTCGGCTGTTTTTTTGGC
This sequence comes from Tegillarca granosa, assembly GCA_029721355.1. Lineage (NCBI taxonomy): Eukaryota > Metazoa > Mollusca > Bivalvia > Arcoida > Arcidae > Tegillarca > Tegillarca granosa. Next base: position 18,307,076 of record CM056609.1, read on the forward strand.
CACTTTTTGGCTGCTCGGCCCTTTTTCGGCCGCTCGGCTCCTCGGCACTTTTTCGGCCACTCGACCAATCGATCGTTAGCTAGAAAACATCAAATCAGTAAACATGCCTGCAATTACACGTATATCGCCATATCTTAGACAGAAAATCGTGTGATTATCTAACTCTGGAGTAAGTCAAAGGGAATCAGTAGGAAAATTAGTAGAGAAGATAACATTCATATATTAACAGTGTCATTGAACAAGTTTCTGCAGCGTTTTAGACGACTTTCTTCAAAATCAAAATGTTTGATGACATGAGTCTGGCCGATCTCGGAGACAATGTGTCTAAATAAAACTCCGTTTGTTCGATATTTTTTTGTCTTTGTACCGAGATGATTTGAAATTTGTGTATTAAATCAGGTAGGGGATTAACAGATTAGGATTATGACACCTGATCTTTACCTGTATAGGTTATTTTAATGACTAAATCAGAACTGCAATGGCAATGTTTCAGTTTTTTTTGTTTTTAAAATCCCGCTCCATAATGGAATATAATAAAGTACGCAATTCTGGGAAAAAATCACATAATTATGTATCTATTCCAACGTCCATTTATTTAATGGTATTCATTCATTCATTTATTTATTTATTTACTATTTTAAATTTATTATTTATTTTTTTATTTATTTAGTTTATTTAATTTGCGTTTATAGTCCTTATCATTACAGAATGATATATTTCATTATTATTATATATACAATTAATCTCTCTCAGATGTAAATTTCTTATAAATTAATTAATTAATTTATTTATTATTTTTTAAATGAGACGAATGAGTTTCCGAGACTCGACTACCGAGTAGCCGAGCTGTAGACAGCTCCAGTTGCCGAGGTGCCGAGAGTTGACAACTTTTCGGCCACTAGTTGTCCACAGCTCGGCCCCTCGGCAACCGAGTCTTGGCTCTTTTCGTCAGCTCAGGTTTACTTTCGACAGGCCTGTACTGTATTACAGGAAATATCTACATACAATTTCTTTTTTCTACATAAAGGTACCACCATAAATCATTATGGTCTATTCTTAAAACCGTTCCTGTAACCAACAACTTTCCTACCTATCCGATGTTTAGTTTTTTCTAGACTAAATAAAATAACCAACCTACCAACTGGTTCCACTTAGACTAGGATAGGTGCCCAGTTGTTCTGAGGTGTCTGTTTAATAAGCTTTAAAACATCGTTTTCTCATCATTCTAAATAGTTTTTAAATCTAAATAAACGCATTGTTTAAACAATTCTCACATTATTATTTTTTTAATCATAAAGATTTTAATATTGGTTAATTTCAATAAATCAACTTATGTTTGATATTAAATAGATCTAAATATGCCCACTTTCAGATTTCCATTCAGGTAATGTAATATTCTAATCTCTTTAGATTCCACTCACCCTCTAACTAATAATGCGCACCTTTAGAATTTATTTACGCAATCGAATATGCCCACCAGATTTCTAATCACGTAATCTAATATGCAATTCTTTAGATTTCTGTTTACGCAACCTAGTGTGTCCATCTTTAGATTTCTGTTTACGCAGTCTGATTTGCCCACCTCTAGATTTTTGTCTGCACAGCTGTAGATTTCTGTTTGTGTATTTTGATATGCCCACCTTTAGTTTTCTGTTGATGCAATCTAATATGCCCGCCTTTTGTTTTTTGCTCACATAATCTAATATGCCCGCCTTTAAATTTAGGTTCACGCAATCTGATATGCCCACCTCTAGATTTCTGTACACGCAATCTGAAATGTCCACCTCTAAATTTCTGTTCACGCAATCTAATATGCCCGTCTTTAGATTTTTGTTTACGTAATCTAATATGCCCGTCTTTAGATTTTTGTTTACGTAATCTAATATGCCCGTCTTTAGATTTTTGTTTACGTAATCTAATATGCCCGTCTTTAGATTTTTGTTGACGTAATCTAATGCCCGCTTTCAGTTTTTTGTGCACATAATCTAATAATGTCCGCCTTTATGTTTACGTATTCAAATATGCGCACCTTTAGATTTCTATTCACGCAATCTAATATGCCCGTCTTTAGATTTTTGTTTACGTAATCTAATATGCCCGCTTTCAGTTTTTTGTGCACATAATCTAATATGCCCCGCCTTTATGTTTACGTATTCAAATATGCGCACCTTTAGATTTATGTTCACGTGATCTAATATGCTCACAATTAGATTATTGTACACGTGATCGAATATTCGGATGTATGTGTATTTTCTTGCATTATACTAGGAATTATAGACCATCATTTCGAAACTTATTATAATTTAATTGATTTGCATTATTAAAAAAAATGAACTTTCCGATTGTATAGTCGTGTATTTTTGTTAAGTTAGATCGCTATAGGAACATTTAATTAACAGCTTTAGTATATAATGCATCGAATGATATCTTTATTTAATTGAAATAAGAATACTCAAATAAAAACCAAACACATCGACAATAGACAATTTTAGGTGTAAAGGATGTAAAATGTTAACTACAAATAGCTTCCATTAACACAAAAAAGGCGTTTTGAAAAAAAAGAAGCTGCGACAAATAATTATATTTTTTACTTTGAACAGTTTGCGGCGTTAAAAAGGACTGTTCTACTGAAACGGTCCATCAAACATTAACGAGTGTGTAAATGAGCGAGTTATTCTTTAAAGCAGCATCAGTCAGACATAAATGAATATAACCTAAAACAGCTCCACAAAAAAATTCATTAAAAAAATAACAATAATAAAATAAAATAAAATAAAATACAAAATAGACAGTGTAATGAATTTCGGTTTTTATTTATTTTTTTTTACTTTTTACACCTAACGATATATCGACAGAATATTGACACCTGTCCAGATATACGGATCTAGAAAAGACCACACGCTAGTTTTACTTGGAACCCATGTGGCACCACAGTGAAGGAACCGAAACAATCAAAATATTTATATATAATTTATATCGAACACTTTAAGTGGAATTTAGTCAAGTGATGTGAAAGCTTCTTGTTTGACAAGTCATTAAATGGTTGAATACAGAGATTTTATTTTGTCCACATTACCTGCTTCTCAACAAGTTACTTTAATTCTACAGACATTTAGTTATTCATACCATCTCATCTTTTCGAGGTTATATCAAATTCAGTCTTTTCCCTTTTGTATATTTCAGGATTTACCAAAACGCATACATATTATAAACATATTTACAAGTGTTTTTGTGTTACGTTAGAGTATATCCTGAGAAAGAAAAATAATCCCCGAAACAAAATCGAGTGTGATAATGTTTCTTTCTCTGGTTAATAACAAACATAACAAACAAAAACAAAGGTAAATATGTATTTTATTATACCAAGGGTTTTATAATCTAGGATATGTGAACCCAGTGTAATAAGCATAGAAATATGTGCTTAGTATATTCTCTTTTGTTGCGTTTGCAAACGCCATTATTTTTTACATTCTGTCGTTTTGGTTGAGGCGAGACTAGTATCGGAAATGGACAAGAGAGACTTCGGTAAATTCCGTAGCTGGGCGATATTTAATAAAATTATATTAAAGAATATTACCCGTCGTGAACTGAAGATGATTTAAGTAGCAAGATAATAAATATTATTAAACGTGTAATTATCAATAAAATAATTAGATTTTAGATTTTTACATGATGTTTAATAAAACAAACAACTAAATTAGGATTGGAAAAAACAACAGATTATTTTCCAGTGTTGTTTTTGACTACATTGCAAACAACAGATTATTTTCCAGTGTTGTTTATGACGACATTGCAAACAACAGATTATTTCCAGGGTTGTTTTTGACTACAATGCAAACAACAGATTATTTTCCAATGTTGTTTATGGCGACATTGCAAACAACAGATTTTTTTCCAGTGCTGTTTTTGACTACATTGCAAACAACAGATTATTTTCCAGTATTGTTTTTGACTACATTGTAAATAACAGATTATTTTCCAGTGTTGTTTTTGACTACATGTACATTGCAAACAACAGATTATTTTCCAGTGTTGTTTTTGACTACATTGCAAACAACAGATTATTTTCCAGTGTTGTTTTTGACTACATTGCAAACAACAGATTATTTTCCAGTGTTGTTTTTGAATACATTGCAAACAACAGATCATTTTCCAGTGTTGTTTATGGCGACATTGCAAACCACAGATTTTTTCAAGTGTTGTTTTTGACTACATTGCAAACAACAGATTATTTTCCAGTGTTGTTTTTATCTACATTGGAAACAACAGATTATTTTTCAGTGTTGTTTTTGACTACATTGTAAACAACAGATTATTTTCCAGTGTTGTTTATGACGACATTGCAGACAACAGATTAATTTCCAGTGTTGTTTTGGACGACATTGCAAACAACAGATTATTTTCCAGTGTTGTTTTTTACTACATATACATTGCAAACAACGGATTATTTTCCAGTGCTGTTTTTGACTACATTGCAAACAACAGATTATTTTCCAGTGCTGTTTTTGACTAATTGCAAACAACAGATTATTTTCCAGTGTTGTTTTTGCCGACATTGCAAACAACAGATTATTTTCAAGTGTTAATTTTGACTACATGTACATTGCAAACAACAAATTATTTTCCAGTGTTGTTTTTGACTACATGCAAAAACAAATTATTTTCCAGTGTTGTTTATGACGACATTGCCTACAACAGATTATTTTCCAGTGTTTTTTTTTTACTACATGTACATTGCAGACAACAGATTATTTCCCAGTGTTGTTTTTGACTCATTGTAAATACAGATTATTTTCCAGTGTTGTTTATGACGACATTGCAAACAACAGATTATTTTCCAGTGTTGTTTTTGACTACATTGGAAACAACAGATTATTTTCCAGTGTTGTTTTTGACTACATTGCAAACAACAGATTATTTTCCAGTGTTGTTTTTGACTACATTGGAAACAACAGTTTATTTTCCAGTGTTGTTTTTGACTACATTGGAAACAACAGATTATTTTCTAGTTTTGTTTTTGAATACGTGTACATTACAAACAACATATTATTTTCTAGTGTTGTTTTTGACTACATCGTAAACCGCAATTATATTTGCGGCATATTTTGAAACTTGAGAATCATGTCCAATAAACAACGTATAGATCCCGAGAATTTCTTAAGTCAGCATCTCAAATTTCTGGCACGTGTTAAACTAAAATTTCGTAATCAAAAATGTCGTCAGTCATCGCTCTGAAACGAGCAAGAGCACAGGCGGAATGCGTCAAACTCGAATTTTTTCAAAAACCTGTTCAGAAATAAGCTGGGCTCATACTTATGGAACAGGAAGAGAAAGTCGCGGTCGTGGAGGCCGAGCTTGAAGCACTAGAAGATAATGAGGATTTATGAACAATCGGCAAACTTTCGCCTTTAAATTCTGCAGCAAACACCAGTTAAAATGTGCAGAACAATATTATAATCAATCTGGGAATTGTTACAATCCGCCGTAAGAGTAAAATTTTAATTGCAGATGCATTTTCCCCACAACTTTTACTGTAAATCATACACAGAATGTCCACACAAATGCTTAACCTGTGGTCAGTCTGTAATATAATAAGATTACTTCCGCGGTGTCGGGTTTAACAAAACATTTTATTAAAGAAAGACCTGATGTGAGTAAGCATTAGTACATTTTACGATTAACCAGAATTATTTGCATGTTGGAAAAACAGTTTCAAGGCAGTTGTAATTGACCTAAATGTAGCTCTTCCCAGAGTGATTGATCATATAATAAAATGGCTTGTCCCGAATATTCAAAGCAAGTTTTGAACATTAAAGTCTCTGATGTTCCGAAACCAGTAATTGCATTACAATTCCTTGGGAACCCGTAGACGAGATCGAGAATGATCGTACTTGCATTGAAAACAAAACTAGACAAATTTCCGAAAATAACAAACAAGGAAAGTATCAAGTTGACGATTTGCATGATATATTATCGGAAATTGAATCCGTACAACAAAACAGAACTTTCGGATCTGTTCTGGCGTATTATGACTCGACGTCTACATAAAATCAATAATCGAGAAACTACCACATCAGCTTCAAGAAAAATGGATTACGCATGTAGCGAAATTGAAGGAAAAACATAATGGTGCCTTTCCTTTGTTTTTCCAAATTAGTGAAATTTGTTAGGGAAATGAGTAAATTCCGCAACGATACCTGCTTTAACTTTAACAAATAATGCACCAGGAACACAATCTGCGCAATACACAGAACGCGTCAGAGGTCATCCTAATAAAGAGTGTCAAAACTGAATTTGGGGCTGTATTACCAAACCTGACTTAAAACATTATTTTTCGATTTATGATAGACATCCCCCTTTCAATGATTGCCGAAACTTACGCATATGTATGGTATGCATAATACGCATATGTATTTACATGTATGTATAATACTTTTCAGTAAAAATATTTCAATGTACAACATATCGCGCACAATCTAGAAAGTAAGCTAACGAATCACGACGTCTGTCGATTTACAATTTATTCCTGAAATCAATAAACTTTTCCGCAGATATTTTATCTATAACTGGTTTTACTATTCTACTCAAACACGCAGCACTTTAACAGACTTAGTATCAACAAACAGTTTTACTTTTGTTCAGTTTAAAATGCTTCATTTTGTTCCTGATAAGTAGGTCATAATAACTGTAATTAACTTGGAAAAGATGAATTTCTGAATAATAAAGATAAATAATGTTGCACAATACATGTTTTGTAAACCAATACTGTTTTACTTATATAAAGTCTATAAGACGAGTCTGTTATCAGTCGGTAGATATATACACTTAATCAAACGAAATGAGAAGTTCCAGTCTTTAATTTCACTTGATAACATCTATTTATCTTGCCAGTATATTAGGACTAGATACCTTTTGTTACTTTTGGAACACTTTATTACAGCCTAGCCTCCATAGACATTGTAAGAATATTTTTTACTTTTACAATGTTGTTATTATAATAAAAATTGATTTTTTAAATCTTAAGTCTTGTTATCAGTGAAATATGGCTAAGATGTGTATTATTTCAATTTCAATATCTACAACGAGTTTAATACAAAAATACAAATTTCGTTTTGTAAAATTATATTTTCCTCTTACATTTATTCATACAACGAGGTACATATTATAAGTTGTTTCATTCCGTAATTATGTAGATTGAATACCTATAAGGGAACAGAACTGAATTTTTAAAAAAAATAACGTTGTTGTATAAATCCAGTAGGAAAAAAGTCCTTGTAACACGTTGAGATTGTTGAAGAGGCCCAACCTTAGTTGAACAAGCATGAAAGTGGCAACAAAAGTTAGTTATACGCATGACGTATAACTGATATTGTCGATTTATACATAAAAAATCATTAGCACTAATTACAAAACTTTATTTAAGAAAATAAACATTTAGATTATTAAGTCCCTACAATATCCGAACCAAAACTATCAGTACCCAATAAGTTATGTAATATTGTCATGTAATATTGTCCCGTTGTCATGGTCGATACTTGTAATATTGCCTCGCTGTCGTGGGCGATACATGTAATATTGCCCCGGTGTCATGTTCAATACATGTAATATTGCCCCGCTGTCGCGGTCGATAATGTAATATTGCCCCGGTTTCGTGGTCGATACATGTAATAGTGCCCCTGTGTCGTGGTCGATACATGTAATATTGCCTTGGTGTCTTGGTCGATACATGTTATATTGCCTCGCTGTCTTGGTCAATACATGTAATATTGCCCCGGTGTCATGTTCGATACATGAAATATTGCCTCGCTGTCGTGGTCGATAATGTAATTTTGCCCCGGTTTCGTGGTCGATACATGTAATAAAGCCCCTGTGTCGTGGTCGATACATGTAATATTGCCTCGCTGTCTTGGTCGATATATGTAATATTGCCTCGCTGTCGTGGTCGATACATGTAATATTGCCTCGCTGTCGTGGTCGATACATGTAAAATTGCCTCGCTGTTGTGGTCGATACATGTAATATTGCCTCGCTGTCGTGGTCGATACATGTAATATTGCCTCGCTGTCGTGGTCGAAAATGTAATATTGCTCTGTTGTGTCAAGGTCGATGCATGTAGTATTGCCCCGTTGTCATGGTCGATACATGTAATATTGCCTCGCTGTCTTGGTCGATACATGTAATATTGCCCCGGTGTCATGGTCGAAAATGTAATATTGCTCCGTTCTGTCATGGTCGATACATGTAACATTGCCCCGTTGTCATGGTCGATACATGTAATATTGCCTCGTTGTCGTGGTCGATACATGTAATATTGCCCGGTCTCATGGTCGATAATGTAATATTGGCCCGGTGTCGTGGTCGATACATGTAATATTGCCTTGCTGTCGTGGTCGATACATGTAATATTGCCTCGGTGTCATTGTCGATACATGTAATAATGCTCTGTGTCGTGGTCGATACATGTAATATTGCCTCGCTGTCGTGGTCGATACATTTAATATTTCCTCGCTGTCTTGCTCGATACATGTAATATTGCCCCGGTGTCATATTCGATACATGAAATATTGCCTCGCTGTCGTGGTCGATTTAAAGATTATTATATGGCCATTTTGATATCACACCCTTTATCAGCCCGAGAGTCCTGATATCAGCCAGTGGGCCGAATATGTTTCTTTTGAAATAAAATTAACAATTAATAATAATTAAATTTTTAAGCAGTCCAGCAGATTTTATTTTTTATATCTATCATGATCTCATAGATAATTTTTTTTACCGCATACGTCATACGTCAATGTTACCCTTAACAACCGCTGACGTCGATTTCCCAACAACTAGGTCAAATATTCAGTCAGTCGCCATATTCATCCATAATGACGTGGACAGAGGCATAAATTTGTTATCTTCATTAAAAAGTGAAAGTTGTTGAAATTAGATTAAAGATCTGCAGTCATAAATCATGATTGTGATGACAACAGCGAATCTGAGTTTTTGAACCGGCAGGTGCATCGCATCATATTTTGGATAGGTTACACTGATGACAGGGAAACGGCTGCACAAGTACAGGATTATATTGGCTACCAGACGGAATTGTTTAATTTTTGGCTTCTGTAAGTTTATTTATTGATCATAGTGATGACAATGTGTTATTGGTTGATATTTTTGTACGGGTGAACAGTTCCGCTTCGAACTGATGTCTCATTTTTGTCCTGACATACTTGCCTTGCTTGGTCGATACATGTTATATTGCCCCTGTGTCGTGGTCGATAAATGTAATAAAGCCCCTGTGTCGTGGTCGATACATGTAATATTGCCTCGCTGTCTTGGTCGATATATGTAATATTGCGTCGCTGTCGTGGGCGATACATGTAACATTGCCCCGTTGTCATGGTCGATACATGTAATATTGCCCTGTTATCGTGGGCGATACATGTAATATTGCCCCGGTGTTATGTTCAATACATGTAAAATTGCCTGGCTGTCTTTGTCGATACATGTAATATTGCCTCGCTGTCGCGGTCGATACATGTAATATTTCCCGTGTCGTGGTTGATACATGTAATATTGCCCCGCTGTCATGGTCGATACATATAATATTGCCTTGGTGTCTTGGTCGATGCATGATATATTGCCTCGCTGTCTTGGTCGATACATGTAATATTGCCTCGCTGTCTTGGTCGATACATGTAATATTGCCCCGGTGTCATGTTCGATACATGAAATATTGCCTTGCTGTCGTGGTCGATACATGTAATATTGCCCCGGTGTCGTGGTCGATACATGTAATAAAGCCCCTGTGTCGTGGTCGATACATCTAACATTGCCCCGTTGTCATGGTCGATACATGTAATATTGCCCCGTTGTCATGGTCGATACATGTAATCTTGCCTCGCTGTCGTGGTCGATACATGTAATATTGCCCCGGTGTCATGGTCGATACATGTAACATTGCCACGTTGTCATGGTAGATACATGTAATATTGCCTCGCTGTCGTGGGCGATACATGTAATATTGCCTCACTGTCGAGGGCGATACATGTAATATTGCCTCGCTGTCGCGGTCGATACATGTAATATTGGTCAGTTATGTCATGGTCGATACATGTAATATTGCCCCATTGTCATGGTCGATACATGTAATATTGCCCCGGTGTCGTGGTCGATACATGTAATATTGCCCCGGTGTCATGGTCGATAATGTAATATTGCCCCGGTGTCGTGGTCGATACATGTAATATTGCCCCGTTGTCATGGTCAATACATGTAACATTGCCCCGGTGTCGTGGTCGATACATGTAATATTGCCCCGTTGTCATGGTCGATACATGTAACATTGCCCCGTTGTCATGGTCGATACATGTAATATTGCCCTGTTATCGTGGGCGATACATGTAATATTGCACCGGTGTCATGTTCGATACATGTAATATTGCCTGGCTGTCTTTGTCGATACATGTAATATTGCCTCGCTGTCGCGGTCGATACATGTAATATTGCCCCTGTGTCGTGTTTGATACATGTAATATTGCCCCGCTGTCGTGGTCGATACATATAATATTGCCTTGGTGTCTTGGTCGATGCATGATATATTGCCTCGCTGTCTTGGTCGATACATGTAATAAATATTGCCTCGCTGTCTTGGTCGATACATGTAATATTGCCCCGGTGTCATGTTCGATACATGAAATATTGCCTCGCTGTCGTGATCGATAATGTAATTTTGCCCCGGTGTCGTGGTCGATACATGTAATAAAGCCCCTGTGTCGTGGTCGATACATCTAACATTGCCCTGTTGTCATGGTCGATACATGTAATATTGCCCCGTTGTCATGGTCGATACATGTAATCTTGCCTCGCTGTCGTGGTCGATACATGTAATATTGCCCCGGTGTCATGGTCGATACATGTAACATTGCCCAGTTGTCATGGTAGATACATGTAATATTGCCTCGCTGTCGTGGGCGATACATGTAATATTGCCTCACTGTCGAGGGCGATACATGTAATATTGCCTCGCTGTCGTGGTCGATACATGTAATATTGTTCTGTTATGTCATGGTCGATACATGTAATATTGCCCCATTGTCATGGTCGATACATGTAATATTGCCCCGGTGTCGTGGTCGATACATGTAATATTGCCCCGGTGTCATGGTAGATACATGTAATATTGCCCCGGTGTCGTGGTCGATACATGTAATATTGCCCCGTTGTCATGGTCGATACATGTAACATTGCCCCGGTGTCGTGGTCGATACATGTAATATTGCCCCGTTGTCATGGTCGATACATGTAACACTGCCCCGTTGTCATGGTCGATACATGTAATCTTGCCTCGCTGTCGTGGTTGATAAATGTAATATTGCCCCGGTGTCATATTCGATACATGTAACATTGCCCCGTTGTCATGGTCGATACATGTAACATTGCCCCGTTGTCATGGTCGATACATGAAACATTGCCCCGTTGTCATGGTCGATACATGTAATCTTGCCTCGCTGTCGTGGTCGATACATGTAATATTGCCCCGGTGTCATGGTCGATACATGTAATATTGCCCCGGTGTCATGGTCGATACATGTAACATTGCCCCGTTGTCATGGTCTATACATGTAATCTTGCCTCGCTGTCGAGGTCGATACATGTAATATTGCCCCGGTGTCATGGTCGATACATGTAACATTGCCCCGTTGTCATGGTCGATACATGTAATATTGCCCCGTTGTCATGGTCGATACATGTAATCTTGCCTCGCTGTCGTGGTCGATACATGTAGTATTGCCCCGGTGTCATGGTCGATACATGTAACATTGCCCCGTTGTCATGGTCGATACATGTAATATTGCCCGGTTGTCATGGTCGATACATGTAATATTGCCTCGCTGTCTTGGTAGATACATGTAATATTGCCCCGGTGTCATAGTCGATAATGTAATATTGGCCCGGTGTCGTGGTCAATAATTTAATATTGCCCCGTTGTCATTGTCAATACATGTAACATTGCCCGGTTGTCATGGTCGATACATGTAATATTGCCTCGCTGTCGTGGTAGATACATGTAATATTGCCCCGGTGTCTTGGTCGATAAAGTAATGCATGATATATTGCCTCGCTGTCGTGGTCGATACATGTAATATTGCTCTGTTGTGTCATGGTCGATGCATGTAATATTGCCCGGTTGTCATGGTCGATACATGTAATATTGCCTCGCTGTCGTGGTAGATACATGTAATATTGCCCCGGTGTCATGGTCGATAATGTAATATTGCCCCGTTGTCGTGGTCGATACATGTAATATTGCCCCGCTGTTATGGTCGATAATGTAATATTGCCCGGTTGTCATGGTCGATAATGTAATATTGCCCGGTTGTCATGGTCGATACATGTAATATTGCCCGGTTGTCATGGTCGATACATGTAATATTGCCCGGTTGTCATGGTCGATACATGTAATATTGCCTCGCTGTCGTGGTAGAAACATGTAATATTGCCCCGGTGTCATGGTCGATAATGTAAATTGCCCCGGTGTCGTTGTAGATACATGTAATATTGCCCCGGTGTCATGGTCGATAATGTAATATTGCCCCGGTTTCATGGTCGATACATGTTATAAAAAAACACGTGTGGTGTTGTATTTATCATATAATCTAACAAACTAAATGCTTAGCTTTCTTTCTGACTTAATCTGTCAATCATTAATTCACAATTAGCTATTTGATACTGATTTTTAATCAGATGGGAAAAACTAATATTTGACTTAAAAACTTTTTAAAAAACAACAACTGCTAAATAAGAAATTAAAAACAACAGATAATTGTTCATTTAAATAGCATTTGTTAGCATTTTTAACTCTATCGTTTATTTTACAAACAAGGATAAAATCTTCAAAACAAGCATTGATTTAAGAAAATTTGTTCACATCGTCCGATATTCTCCCGACTTGACAAACTGTTCTCCTAACTGAAAATGACGTCACACAGGAAAGATTCTGTCATAAAAATTTGAAAGTGGCACATGACAATGCAATGACTTAATGTTTTTTGTTGTCGGAAAAGGGAATTCCTTTAAAAATGATATTTAACTCAATATTGTGAAATTCACAATTAGATATTAGTGCAACTAGAATATTTGTGGTAACCAACCGATAATTTTTAAATCGAGACTCTCTTTCTAATATTTACCGCCGTTAAGTCAATATTTGAAAAGTGTTTAATTTGTTATTCTACGATGATACTAATTACATTGATGTTATTTAAAATGACAAAATGCACGCAAATACATGATTATGATTGCCCAAGTTGCAAATAGTAGATATTTCTGGAAATATTATCGTACTTTGCATGTTTTTCAATGTAATTAGATAAAAAGTGTTTTACTTACAAATTTTTTTTTCAATTTTTTGGAAGAAACATTTTAATGAGTTTAAAACAAAATATTTACATTTTTACATTAAGTTTTGTTTGTAAGCCTGTAACAAACGGAACTTTTTGATTGACCTTCGTATTATATATTTTCCCTTTTCATATGGCGACTCAGGTTGCAATCGTTAAAAAAATAATAATTCAATCACTCAAAATTTACTTGAATTACCTTTTTGTTCTGCACTGTGTCTTTGAATGTCGGTTTTTAAACGTAAGTACACTGAATGTTTTATTCACTCTTTTGAGATAAAGACACACAAGTTTTTTTTTAGAAAGCATGATGTGGTGATATGATAAAATCTTATTTTGGTAACTAAAGTCGGTTACCCTTTTTTGAACCCTGGTTATGTGGCTAATGTTTTTTCTGTTAGTGAATTGATCACACTTCTAAACCCACGTTATGTGGTTAATGTATGTTTTGTCAACCTAATCGGTTACCCTTCTGAACCCGCCTTATTTTTCTGATTTATGGTTTGTTAACTAAGTCGGTTATTTTTTTGAACCATTGTTTTGTCTGATTTATAATCTGGTAACTAAATCGGTTACCCTTCTGAATCCGCGTTATTTGTCAGATCTATGGTTTGTTAACTAAGTCTGTTACCTTTCTAAACCCGCGTTATTTGTCTGATCTATGGTTTGTTAACTAAGTTTGTTACCTTTCTAAACCCGCGTTATTTGTCTGATCTATGGTTTGTTAACTAAGTCTGTTACCTGTCTGATCTATAATTTGGTAACTTATTAAGTTAATCGGTATGGAGGGTAAAAAGGGTCGTATTTCTATGTATGTAGGTGAGATGCTAATTCATCTAACTTCTTGTATGTTGATGCTATCAAGTATTATTAATTCGTCTATATCGCATCATGACAATTTCATTTGTCCATGTCTATAATTCTATGTGTCTAAATTGCATTCTAAATAATCTTACTGTTAACATTTATTAGTTCATTTCACGAACTCATATCGTTATTTGTTTATGTTCTTAAATACAAGTTTCAAGTCACAGTTGTATTCGTTCATGTCACCTACGGGTTTCATTATTTAAGAAAAACAACCGATAACCGAGAATTTATTGTAGCGTTCGACGCGCCCTCTGTTGTTATAATGAAGCACTTAATTCATTTGTTAACATAATTGGAATGCGAGTTACAACCACGAAAAATAACGATACCCGTAGGTGACATGAACGAATACAACAGTGACTTGAAACTTGTATTTAAGAACATAAACAAATAACGATATGAGTTCGTGAAATGAACTAATAAATGTTAACAGTAAGATTATTTGGAATGCAATTTAGACACATAGAATTATAGACATGGACAAATGAAATTGTCATGATGCGATATAGACGAATTAATAATACTTGATAGCATCAACATACAAGAAGTTAGATGAATTAGCATCTCACCTACATACATAGAATTATGACCCTTTTTACCCTCCATAAATCGGTTACCCTTCTGACCCGCGTTATTTGTCTGATCTTTGCTTTGTTAACTAAGGCCAGTTGCGTACCTCTGGTTTACCTAAGTCTGATTTACATGGTGATCCACAGTTCAGGTAACCCAGAGTTAAGTCAGAGTTAACCCCCGCTCACCTGAGAACTCGTTAGGTTGCACACCTGTAAATTAAATCCTACTTACATGAACTAAGCTTATACATTTATCATCGATAAACCAAGTAGTGAAATTAACATCAAAATGAGCAACAAAACCAAATCTCCGAATTTTACAGGAATTGAAAAAGAAATTCTTATCGATCTAGTTGAGAAGCGCAAAGATATACTAGAAAACAAACAAAATGACGGAAAAAGTGTTTAAAAAAAAGATGAATGGTCAGATTTAACCTATAATTTAATTCTAGAAATGGGGTGATAACAGGACATGTGTGCAATTAAAATCACTATGGAAAAATCCCAAGCCAGGACAAAGGCCAATGTTGCCAGGGATAGAAGAGAAAAACAGAAAACTGGAGGAGGGCCACCATATGTCACCGATGACAAAATAACAAATGTAATTCATGAGATGCTGTCACAGCAAATTAATAGCCTTCCTAATCCGTTTGATGATGAAGCTACCTTCCATGGGGATCTTTCAAAACACGATAATGATGATGAGGTTGCTGAAGGTGCCTGGCCATCTAGCAACAACATTTGTCAGAATCATCTCATGGTCACATATAGCTTGGACATTTACTGAAAAAAATCCTTTGCGATTACGAAACAGCTCGGCAGTATTGAACACCAAATAAATCCCCATTAATTGCTAAAAAATTGCCTGTTGCATAGAATCGCAAGGCCATGAGGAGCTGATTTAGTGGTGATATTGTCATGATTTTGGTCTGTTTAGAAATAATTTCATCTCCAACATCATTTAACAGAATATCTCGATATGCGGAATCTTTCCAAGAATTCCTCATTTGAATAAAATAAAAACGGATCATTCCGATCCCTAACAATCATCTCGCGGCTTATCAACCGCTCAACTAACTGAAATCTATCTAATTCATCCAAAAATTCTGCCATTTCTAAAAAATAATCCTGTACTGAGCCTGCCTTTTACTAGGATTAAAGTTACCTATAAATCTGATCTCTACTCAGCTAATTCAGAAAGGTGTGCAACCGAAACAGTTTAATAATCTGGACTTAATCCTGGGATCAAAATAAGCTAGAGGTACGCAACTGGCCATAAGTCGGTTACGCTTTTGAACCCGGTTTATGTGTCTAGTGTTGGTTTTTGTTACATAAATCGGTTATTCTCCTGCTCCAGGGTCTGATCTTTTTTTTCTTTTTTTTTTTTTTTTTTTTTTTTTTTTTTTTTTTTTTTTTTTTTTTTTTTTTTTTTGTTATAATCTTGACTTAGTTGTAAATGAACAGACATATTAAGTAAGTAAATAAAATTGAGATCTGAAACTGAAACATCCTTTCTGTTTCCTATTCTTTTAATATACATAAATAGAACAAATTGTGGACATATTTTGTTTTTGACTGATGATAACGTAGACTAGCGCAGACACTAGTAACACCTTCAGGACATTCATGGTAATTATGCGATGGAAACAGTCAACAGCAGAGGTCTGATTAATAGTACAAAACAAGTTATAGTTAAATGTCAGCTGTCAATCATGTTGAGGAGATAATATTGATTTTGTAAGCTTTATCCGTTCTCCTAATCCCTTTGTAACGCAAAACATCTTAGTTATAATGGTAACAAATGGGTTGACTGTTAACCATTCTATCGTACATGTCAGCTGGGATTTATCACGCTGAACAATTCTTATCAAGTTTATACATGCGCTACTTGCTACCTGACAATTTAAATTTAATAAAATATTTTGGCAATTGGCGAATAACAATTTTCAGAAAAACAGATACTTGAACAAGATAAAAGTATAGCCCAGCATTTTGCAAATATGTGTTTGAATGTGTTTACGTGTCTGTAAGTGACAATGTGTCAGCATGTGTCCCTGTGTGTCTACTTGTGACAATGTGTCTGCATGTGTCTCTGCGGGTCGTATGTGTCTGTATGTAACAATGTGTCTGTATGTCTATGTCTGTTTGTGACTATGTGTCTGTTTCTGTCTTTTTGTGGCTATGTGTCTGTCTAGGTCTTTTTGTGACTATGTGTCTGTCTAGGTCTTTTTGTGACTATGTGTCTGTTTCTGTCTGTTTGTGGCTATGTGTCTGTCTAGGTCTGTTTGTGACTATGTGTCTGTTTCTGTCTTTTTGTGGCTATGTGTCTGTCTATGTCTGTTTGTGACTATGTGTCTGTTTCTGTCTATTTGTGACTATGTCTCTGTCCGGGTCTTTTTGTGACTATGTGTCTGTCTAAGTCTGTTTGTGACTATGAGTCTGTCTAGATCTGTTTGTGACTATGTGTCTGTTTCTGTCTTTTTGTGACTATGTGTCTGTCTAGATCTGTTTGAGACTATGTGTCTATTTCTGTCTTTTTGTGACTATGTGTCTGTCTATGTCTGTGTTTGACTATGTGTCTATTTCTGTCTTTTTGTGACTATGTGTCTGCTAGGTCTGTTTGTGACTATGTGTCTGTTTCTGACTTTTTGTGACTATGTGTCTGTCTTTCTCTGTTTGTGGCTATGTGTCTGTCTTGGTCTGTTTGTGACTATGTGTCTGTCTAGGTCTGTTTGTGACTATGTGTCTATTTCTGTCTTTTTGTGACTATGTGTCTGTTTCTGTGTTTTTGTTGCTATGTGTCTGTCTCTGTCTTTTTGTGACTATGTGTCTGTTTAGGTCTGTTAGTGACTATGTGTTTGTCTAGATCTGTTTGTGACTATGTGTCTATTTCTCTCTTTTTTATGACTATGTGTCTGTCTATGTATGATTGTGGCTATGTGTCTGTTTCTGTGTTTTTGTTGCTATGTGCCTGTCTAGGTCTTTTTGTGACTATGTGTCTGTCTAGATCTGTTTGTGGCTATGTGTCTATTCTGTCTTTTTGTGACTATGTGTCTATTTCTGTCTTTTTGTGACTATGTGTCTGTCTATGTATGATTGTGACTATGTGTCTGTTTCTGTGTCTTGTTGCTATGTGTCTGTCAAGGTCTTTTTGTGACTATGTGTCTGTCTAGGTCAGTTTGTGACTATGTCTCTGTATGGGTCTTTTTGTGATTATATGTCTGTCTAAGTCTGTTTGTGACTATGAGTCTGTCTAGGTCTGCTTGTGACTATGTGTCTGTTTCTGTCTTTTCGTGACTATGTCTGTTTCCGACTATGTGTATATTTCTGTCTTTTTTTTTACTATGTGTCTGTCTAGGTCTGTTTGCGACTATGTGTCTACGTCTGTCTTTCTGTGACTATGTGTCTGTCCTTGTCTTTTTGTGGCTATGTGGTGTGTCTAGTGTCTGTGACAGTATGTCTCTGTCTGTGTGTTCATGTGTCTGTTTCTGTCTTTTTGTGACGTGTCTGTTTAGGTCTGTTTGTGACTATTTGTTTATTTCTGTCTTTTTTGTGACTATGTGTTTGTCTAGGTCTTTTTGTGACTATGTGTCTATTTCTGTCTGTTAGTGACTATGAGTCTGTGTATGTCTGTTTTGTGACAATTTGTCTGTTTCTGTCTGTTTATGACTATGTTTATGTCAATATCTGTTTTTTGACTATGTGTCTGTTTCTGTGTTTTTGTGACTATGAGTCTGTCTATGTCTGTTTGTGACTATGAGTCTGTCTCTGTCTGTTTGTGGCTATGTGTCTGTCTCTGTCTGTTAGTGACTATGAGTCTGTGTATGTCTGTTTGTGACAATTTGTCTGTCTGTGTCTATGACTAAGTGTCTATTGAGTCTGTCTAGGTTTGTTTGTGACTATGCGTCTATTTCTGTCTTTTTGTGACTATGTGTCTGTTTAGGTCTATTTGTAACTATGTGTCTGTTTCTGTGTTTTTGTGACTATGTGTCTGTCTAGGTCTGTTTGTGACTATGTGTCTGTCTAGGTCTGTTTGGTGACTATGTGTCTGTTTCTGACTTTTTGTTTCTATGTGTCTGTCTTTGTCTGTTTGTGGTTATGTGTCTGTCTAGGTCTGTTTTGGCTATGTGTCTATTTCTGTCCTTTTGCTACTATGTGTCTATTTCTGTCTTTTTGTGACTCTCTGTCTATGTATGATTTTGACTATGTGTCTTTTTCTGTGTTTTTGTTGCTATGTGTCTGTCAAGGTCTTTTTGTGACTATGTGTCTGTCTAGGTTTGTTTGTAACTATGTCCTCTGTATAGGTTTTTTTTGTGACTATGTGTCTGTCTAGGTCTGTTTGTGACCTATGAGTCTGTCTAGGTCTGTTTGTAACTATGTGTCTGTTTCTTCTTTATGTGACTATGTGTCTGTCTATGTCCGTTTCTGACTATGTCTATTTCTGTCTTTTTCTGACTATGTTTGTCTGTTTAGGTCTGTTTGTGACTATGTATCTGTTTCTGTCTTTTTGTGCCTATGTGTCTGTCTATGTCTGTTTGTGACCATGTGTTTGTCTAGGTCTGTTTGTGACTATGTGTCTGTTTCTGTCTTTTTGTGAATATGTGTCTGTGTATGTCTGTTTCTGACTATTTGTCTATTTCTGTCTTTTTGTGACTATTTGTCTGTATAGGACAGTTTGTGACTATGTGTCTGTTTCTGTCTGTTTGTGGCTATGTGTCTGTCTAGGTCTGTTTGTGACCATGTGTCTGTCTATGTGTGTTTGTAACTATGTGTTTATTTCTGTCTTTTCTTTTGACTATGTGTCTGTTTCTGTCTTTTTGTGATTATGTGTCTGTCTTTGTCTGTTTGTGACTGTGTGTCTGTCTTTGTCTGTTTGGGACTATGTGTCTGTCTTTTTCTGTTTGTGACTATGTGTCTGTCTAGGTCTGTTTGTGACTATGTGTCTCTCTAGGTCTGTTTGTGACAATTTTGTCTCTGTCTTTTGTTACTATGTGTCTATCTATGTCTGTTTGTGGCTATGTGTCTGTTTAGGTCTGTTTGTGACTATGTGTCTGTCTATGTCTGTTTG
Organism: Tegillarca granosa; assembly: GCA_029721355.1. Classification (NCBI taxonomy): domain Eukaryota; kingdom Metazoa; phylum Mollusca; class Bivalvia; order Arcoida; family Arcidae; genus Tegillarca; species Tegillarca granosa. Next base: position 18,326,974 of record CM056609.1, read on the forward strand.
TGACTATGTGTCTGTCTCTGTCTTTTTGTGACGATGTGTCTGTCTATGTCTTTTTGTGACTATGTGTCTGTCTAGGTCTTTTTGTAACTATGTTTGTCTCTGTCATTTTGTTTCTATGTGTCCGTCTGGGTTTGTTTGTGACTATGTTTGTCTCTGTTTTTGTGACCATGTGTCTGTCTCTGTCTGTTTTTGGCTATGTGTCTGTCTCTGTATGTTTGTGGCTTTGTGTCTGTCTTTGTCTGTTTGTGGCTATGTGTCTGTCTCTGCATGTTTGTGGCTTTGTGTCTGTCTTTGTCTGTTTGTGGCTATGTGTCTGTCACTGCATGTTTGTGGCTATGTGTCTGTCTCTGTCTCTTTGTGGCTATGTGTCTGTCTCTGTCTGTTTGTGGCTATGTGTCTTTCTCTGCATGTTTGTGGCTTTGTGTCTGTCTTTGTCTGTTTGTGACTATGTGTCTATCTATTTCTGTTTGTGGCTATGTGTCTGTTTAGGTCTGTTTGTGACTTAGTGTCTGTCTTGATCTGTTTGTGACTATGTGACTATGTGTCTGTCTCTGTCTTTTTGTGACGATGTGTCTGTCTCTGTCTTTTTGTGACTATATGTCTGTCTAGGTCTTTTTGTAACTATGTTTGTCTCTGTCTTTTTGTGGCTATGTGTCCGTCTAGGTTTGTTTGTGACTATGTTTGTCTCTGTCTTTGTGACCATATTTCTGTCTCTGTCTGTTTGTGGCTATGTGTCTGTCTCTGTATGTTTGTGGCTTTGTGTCTGTCTTTGTCTGTTTGTGGCTATTTGTATTTCTCTGCATGTTTGTGGCTATTTGTCTATTTCTGTCTTTGTGACCATATTTCTGTCTCTGTCTGTTTGTGGCTATGTGTCTGTCTCTGTATGTTTGTGGCTATGTGTCTGTCTCTGTCTGTTTGAGGCTATGTGTCTTTCTCTGCATGTTTGTGGCTTTGTGTCTGTCTTTGTCTGTTTGTGACTATGTGTCTATCTATTTCTGTTTGTGGCTATGTGTCTGTTTAGGTCTGTTTGTGACTTTGTGTCTTGGTCTGTTTGTGACTATGTGACTATGTGTCTGTCTCTGTCTGTTTGTGACGATGTGTCTGTCTCTGTCTTTTTGTGACTATATGTCTGTCTAGGTCTTTTTGTAACTATGTTTGTCTCTGTCTTTTTGTGGCTATGTGTCCGTCTAGGTTTGTTTGTGACTATGTTTGTCTCTGTCTTTGTGACAATGTGTCTGTCTCTGTCTGTTTGTGGCTATGTGGCTGTCTCTGCATGTTTGTGGCTTTGTGTCTGTCTTTGTCTGTTTGTGAATATGTGTCTGTCTCTGTCTTTTTGTGACTATATGTCTGTCTAGGTCTTTTTGTCTTTTTGTAACTATGTTTGTCTATGTCATTTTGTTTCTATGTGTCCGTCTGGGTTTGTTTGTGACTATGTTTGTCTCTGTTTTTGTGACCATGTGTCTGTCTCTGTCTGTTTGTGGCTATGTGTCTGTCTCTGTATGTTTGTGGCTTTGTGTCTGTCTTTGTCTGTTTGTGGCTATGTGTCTGTCTCTGCATGTTTGTTCCTTTGTGTCTGTCTTTGTCTGTTTGTGGCTATGTGTCTGTCACTGCATGTTTGTGGCTATGTGTCTGTCTCTGTCTCTTTGTGGCTATGTGTCTGTCTCTGTCTGTTTGTGGCTATGTGTCTCTCTCTGCATGTTTGTGGCTTTGTGTCTGTCTTTGTCTGTTCGTAACTATGTGTCTATCTATTTCTGTTTGTGGCTATGTGTCTGTTTAGGTCTGTTTGTGACTTTGTGTCTGTCTCTGTCTTTTTGTGACGATGTGTCTGTCTCTGTCTTTTTGTGACTATATTTCTGTCTAGGTCTTTTTGTAACTATGTTTGTCTCTGTCTTTTTGTGGCTATGTGTCCGTCTAGGTTTGTTTGTGACTATGTTTGTCTCTGTCTTTGTGACCATATTTCTGTCTCTGTCTGTTTGTGGCTATGTGTCTGTCTCTGTATGTTTGTGGCTTTGTGTCTGTCTTTGTCTGTTTGTGGCTATTTGTATTTCTCTGCATGTTTGTGGCTATTTGTCTGTCTCTGTCTGTTTGTGGCTATGTGTTTGCTCTGTCTGTTTGTGACGATGTGTCTGTCTCTGTCTTTTTGTGACTATATGTCTGTCTAGGTCTTTTTGTAACTATGTTTGTCTCTGTCTTTTTGTGGCTATGTGTCCGTCTAGGTTTGTTTGTGACTATGTTTGTCTCTGTCTTTGTGACAATGTGTCTGTCTCTGTCTGTTTGTGGCTATGTGGCTGTCTCTGCATGTTTGTGGCTTTGTGTCTGTCTTTGTCTGTTTGTGACTATGTGTCTGTCTCTGTCTTTTTGTGACTATATGTCTGTCTAGGTCTTTTTGTCTTTTTGTAACTATGTTTGTCTATGTCTTTTTGTGGCCATGTGTCTGTCTAGGTTTGTTTGTGACTATGTTTGTCTGTTTAGGTCTGTTTGTGACTATGTGTCTGTCTCTGTCTTTTTGTGACGATGTGTCTGTCTCTGTCTTTTTGTGACTATATGTCTGTCTAGGTCTTTTTGTAACTATGTTTGTCTCTGTCTTTTTGTGGCTATGTGTCCGTCTAGGTTTGTTTGTGACTATTTTTGTCTCTGTCTTTGTGACCATGTGTCTGTCTCTGTCTGATTGTGGCTATTTGTTTGTCTCTGCATGTTTGTGGCTTTGTGTCTGTCTTTGTCTCTTTGTGTGGCTATTTGTTTGTCTCTGCATGTTTGTGGCTATGTGTCTGTCTAGGTCTGTATGTGACTATGTGTCTATTTCTGTCTATTTGTGACTATGAGTCTGTCTATGTCTGTTTGTGACTATGAGTCTGTCTATGTCTGTTTGTGACTATGTTTCTGTTTCTGTCTGTTTATGACTATGTGTCTGTCTGTGTCTATGACTAAGTGTCTATTGAGTCTGTCTAGGTTTGTTTGTGACTATGCGTCTATTTCTGTCTTTTTGTGACTATGTGTCTGTTTAGGTCTATTTGTAACTATGTGTCTGTTTCTGTGTTTTTGTGACTATGTGTCTGTCTAGGTCTGTTTGTGACTATGTGTCTGTCTAGGTCTGTTTGTGACTATGTGTCTGTTTCTGACTTTTTGTTTCTATGTGTCTGTCTTTGTCTGTTTGTGGTTATGTGTCTGTCTAGGTCTGTTTTGGCTATGTGTCTATTTCTGTCCTTTTGCTACTATGTGTCTATTTCTGTCTTTTTGTGACTCTCTGTCTATGTATGATTTTGACTATGTGTCTTTTTCTGTGTTTTTGTTGTTATGTGTCTGTAAAGGTCTTTTTGTGACTATGTGTCTGTCTAGGTTTGTTTGTAACTATGTCTCTGTATAGGTTTTTTTTGTGACTATGTGTCTGTCTAGGTCTGTTTGTGACTATGAGTCTGTCTAGGTCTGTTTGTAACTATGTGTCTGTTTCTTCTTTATGTGACTATGTGTCTGTCTATGTCCGTTTCTGACTATGTGTCTATTTCTGTCTTTTTCTGACTATGTGTCTGTCTAGGTCTGTTTGTGACTATGTATCTGTTTCTGTCTTTTTGTGCCTATGTGTCTGTCTATGTCTGTTTGTGACCATGTGTTTGTCTAGGTCTGTTTGTGACTATGTGTCTGTTTCTGTCTTTTTGTGAATATGTGTCTGTGTATGTCTGTTTCTGACTATTTGTCTATTTCTGTCTTTTTGTGACTATTTGTCTGTATAGGACAGTTTGTGACTATGTGTCTGTTTCTGTCTGTTTGTGGCTATGTGTCTGTCTAGGTCTGTTTGTGACTATGTTTCTGTTTCTGTCTGTTTATGACTATGTGTCTGTCTGTGTCTATGACTAAGTGTCTATTGAGTCTGTCTAGGTTTGTTTGTGACTATGCGTCTATTTCTGTCTTTTTGTGACTATGTGTCTGTTTAGGTCTATTTGTAACTATGTGTCTGTTTCTGTGTTTTTGTGACTATGTGTCTGTCTAGGTCTGTTTGTGACTATGTGTCTGTCTAGGTCTGTTTGTGACTATGTGTCTGTTTCTGACTTTTTGTTTCTATGTGTCTGTCTTTGTCTGTTTGTGGTTATGTGTCTGTCTAGGTCTGTTTTGGCTATGTGTCTATTTCTGTCCTTTTGCTACTATGTGTCTATTTCTGTCTTTTTGTGACTCTCTGTCTATGTATGATTTTGACTATGTGTATTTTTCTGTGTTTTTGTTGCTATGTGTCTGTCAAGGTCTTTTTGTGACTATGTGTCTGTCTAGGTTTGTTTGTAACTATGTCTCTGTATAGGTTTTTTTGTGACTATGTGTCTGTCTAGGTCTGTTTGTGACTATGAGTCTGTCTAGGTCTGTTTGTAACTATGTGTCTGTTTTCTTCTTTATGTGACTATGTGTCTGTCTATGTCCGTTTCTGACTATGTGTCTATTTCTGTCTTTTTCTGACTATGTGTCTGTCTAGGTCTGTTTGTGACTATATATCTGTTTCTGTCTTTTTGTGCCTATGTGTCTGTCTATGTCTGTTTGTGACCATGTGTTTGTCTAGGTCTGTTTGTGACTATGTGTCTGTTTCTGTCTTTTGTGAATATGTGTCTGTGTATGTCTGTTTCTGACTATTTGTCTATTTCTGTCTTTTTGTGACTATTTGTCTGTATAGGACAGTTTGTGACTATGTGTCTGTTTCTGTCTGTTTGTGGCTATGTGTCTGTCTAGGTCTGTTTGTGACCATGTGTCTGTCTATGTGTGTTTGTAACTATGTGTTTATTTCTGTCTTTTCTTTTTGACTATGTGTCTGTTTCTGTCTTTTTGTGATTATGTGTCTGTCTTTGTCTGTTTGTGACTGTGTGTCTGTCTTTGTCTGTTTGTGACTGTGTGTCTGTCTATGTCTGTTTGTGACTGTGTGTCTGTCTTTGTCTGTTTGCGACTGTGTGTCTGTCTATGTCTGTTTGTGACTGTTTGTCTGTCTATGTCTGTTTGTGACTATGTATCTGTTTCTGTCTTTTTGTGCCTATGTGTCTGTCTATGTCTGTTTGTGACCATGTGTTTGTCTAGGTCTGTTTGTGACTATGTGTCTGTTTCTGTCTTTTTGTGAATATGTGTCTGTGTATGTCTGTTTCTGACTATTTGTCTATTTCTGTCTTTTTGTGACTATTTGTCTGTATAGGACAGTTTGTGACTATGTGTCTGTTTCTGTCTGTTTGTGGCTATGTGTCTGTCTAGGTCTGTTTGTGACCATGTGTCTGTCTATGTGTGTTTGTAACTATGTGTTTATTTCTGTCTTTTCTTTTTGACTATGTGTCTGTTTCTGTCTTTTTGTGAATATGTGTCTGTGTATGTCTGTTTCTGACTATTTGTCTATTTCTGTCTTTTTGTGACTATTTGTCTGTATAGGACAGTTTGTGACTATGTGTCTGTCTTTGTCTGTTTGTGATTATGTGTCTGTCTTTGTCTGTTTGTGACTGTGTGTCTGTCTTTGTCTGTTTGTGACTGTGTGTCTGTCTTTGTCTGTTTGTGACTGTGTGTCTGTCTATGTCTGTTTGTGACTGTGTGTCTGTCTTTGTCTGTTTGTGACTGTGTGTCTGTCTATGTCTGTTTGTGACTGTGTGTCTGTCTATGTCTGTTGTGACTGTGTGTCTGTCTATGTCTATTTTGGACTATGTGTCTGTCTTTTTCTGTTTGTGACTATGAGTCTGTGTAGGTCTGTTTGTGACTATGTGTCTGTTTCTGTCTGTTTGTGACTATGTGTCTGTCTATGTCTATGACTATGTGTCTATTTCTGTCTTTTTGTGACTATGTGTCCGTCTATGTCTGTATGTGACTATTTGTCTGTTTCTGTCTTTTTGTGACTATGTGTCTGTCTAGGTCTGTTTGTGACTATGTGTCTCTCTAGGTCTGTTTGTGACAATTTTGTCTCTGTCTTTTGTGACTATGTGTCTATCTATGTCTGTTTGTGGCTATGTGTCTGTTTAGGTCTGTTTGTGACTATGTGTCTGTCTATGTCTGTTTGTGACTATGTGTCTGTCTATGTCTGTTTGTGACTGTGTGTCTGTCTATGTCTGTTTGTGACTGTGTGTCTGTCTATGTCTATTTTGGACTATGTGTCTGTCTTTTCTGTTTGTGACTATGAGTCTGTGTAGGTCTGTTTGTGACTATGTGTCTGTTTCTGTCTGTTTGTGACTATGTGTCTGTCTATGTCTATGACTATGTGTCTATTTCTGTCTTTTTGTGACTATGTGTCCGTCTATGTCTGTATGTGACTATTTGTCTGTTTCTGTCTTTTTGTGACTATGTGTCTGTCTAGGTCTGTTTGTGACTATGTGTCTCTCTAGGTCTGTTTGTGACAATTTGTCTCTGTCTTTTGTGACTATGTGTCTATCTATGTCTGTTTGTGGCTATGTGTCTGTTTAGGTCTGTTTGTGACTATGTGTCTGTCTATGTCTGTTTGTGACTATGTGTCTGTCTCTGTCTTTTGTGACGATGTGTCTGTCTCTGTCTTTTTGTGACTATTTGTCTGTATAGGACAGTTTGTGACTATGTGTCTGTTTCTGTCTGTTTGTGGCTATGTGTCTGTCTAGGTCTGTTTGTGACCATGTGTCTGTCTATGTGTGTTTGTAACTATGTGTTTATTTCTGTCTTTTCTTTTTGACTATGTGTCTGTTTCTGTCTTTTTGTGATTATGTGTCTGTCTTTGTCTGTTTGTGACTGTGTGTCTGTCTTTGTCTGTTTGTGACTGTGTGTCTGTCTATGTCTGTTTGTGACTGTGTGGTCTGTCTTTGTCTGTTTGTGACTGTGTGTCTGTCTATGTCTGTTTGTGACTGTGTGTCTGTCTATGTCTGTTTGTGACTGTGTGTCTGTCTATGTCTATTTTGGACTATGTGTCTGTCTTTTTCTGTTTGTGACTATGAGTCTGTGTAGGTCTGTTTGTGACTATGTGTCTGTTTCTGTCTGTTTGTGACTATGTGTCTGTCTATGTCTATGACTATGTGTCTATTTCTGTCTTTTTGTGACTATGTGTCCGTCTATGTCTGTATGTGACTATTTGTCTGTTTCTGTCTTTTTGTGACTATGTGTCTGTCTAGGTCTGTTTGTGACTATGTGTCTCTCTAGGTCTGTTTGTGACAATTTTGTCTCTGTCTTTTGTGACTATGTGTCTATCTATGTCTGTTTGTGGCTATGTGTCTGTTTAGGTCTGTTTGTGACTATGTGTCTGTCTATGTCTGTTTGTGACTATGTGTCTGTCTCTGTCTTTTTGTGACGATGTGTCTGTCTCTGTCTTTTTGTGACTATGTGTCTGTCTAGGTCTTTTTGTAACTATGTTTGTCTCTGTCATTTTGTTTCTATGTGTCCGCCTGGGTTTGTTTGTGACTATGTTTGTCTCTGTTTTTGTGACATGTGTCTGTCTCTGTCTGTTTGTGGCTATGTGTCTGTCTCTGTATGTTTGTGGCTTTGTGTCTGTCTTTGTCTGTTTGTGGCTATTTGTATTTCTCTGCATGTTTGTGGCTATTTGTCTATCTCTGTCTTTGTGACCATATTTCTGTCTCTGTCTGTTTGTGGCTATGTGTCTGTCTCTGTATGTTTGTGGCTATGTGTCTGTCTCTGTCTGTTTGAGGCTATGTGTCTTTCTCTGCATGTTTGTGGCTTTGTGTCTGTCTTTGTCTGTTTGTGACTATGTGTCTATCTATTTCTGTTTGTGGCTATGTGTCTTTTTAGGTCTGTTTGTGACTTTGTGTCTGTCTTGGTCTGTTTGTGACTATGTGACTATGTGTCTGTCTCTGTCTGTTTGTGACGATGTGTCTGTCTCTGTCTTTTTGTGACTATATGTCTGTCTAGGTCTTTTTGTAACTATGTTTGTCTCGGTCTTTTTGTGGCTATGTGTCCGTCTAGGTTTGTTTGTGACTATGTTTGTCTCTGTCTTTGTGACAATGTGTCTGTCTCTGTCTGTTTGTGGCTATGTGGCTGTCTCTGCATGTTTGTGGCTTTGTGTCTGTCTTTGTCTGTTTGTGACTATGTGTCTGTCTCTGTCTTTTTGTGACTATATGTCTGTCTAGGTCTTTTTGTCTTTTTGTAACTATGTTTGTCTATGTCTTTTTGTGGCCATGTGTCCGTCTAGGTTTGTTTGTGACTATGTTTGTCTGTTTAGGTCTGTTTGTGACTATGTGTCTGTCTCTGTCTTTTTGTGACGATGTGTCTGTCTCTGTATTTTTGTGACTATATGTCTGTCTAGGTCTTTTTGTAACTATGTTTGTCTCTGTCTTTTTGTGGCTATGTGTCCGTCTACGTTTGTTTGTGACTATTTTTGTCTCTGTCTTTGTGACCATGTGTCTGTCTCTGTCTGTTTGTGGCTATTTGTTTGTCTCTGCATGTTTGTGGCTTTGTGTCTGTCTTTGTCTGTTTGTGGCTATTTGTTTGTCTCTGCATGTTTGTGGCTATGTGTCTGTCTAGGTCTGTATGTGACTATGTGTCTATTTCTGTCTATTTGTGACTATGAGTCTGTCTATGTCTGTTTGTGACTATGAGTCTGTCTATGTCTGTTTGTGACTATGTTTCTGTTTCTGTCTGTTTATGACTATGTGTCTGTCTGTGTCTATGACTAAGTGTCTATTGAGTCTGTCTAGGTTTGTTTGTGACTATGCGTCTATTTCTGTCTTTTTGTGACTATGTGTCTGTTTAGGTCTATTTGTAACTATGTGTCTGTTTCTGTGTTTTTGTGACTATGTGTCTGTCTAGGTCTGTTTGTGACTATGTGTCTGTCTAGGTCTGTTTGTGACTATGTGTCTGTTTCTGACTTTTTGTTTCTATGTGTCTGTCTTTGTCTGTTTGTGGTTATGTGTCTGTCTAGGTCTGTTTTGGCTATGTGTCTATTTCTGTCCTTTTGCTACTATGTGTCTATTTCTGTCTTTTTGTGACTCTCTGTCTATGTATGATTTTGACTATGTGTCTTTTTCTGTGTTTTTGTTGCTATGTGTCTGTAAAGGTCTTTTTGTGACTATGTGTCTGTCTAGGTTTGTTTGTAACTATGTCTCTGTATAGGTTTTTTTTTGTGACTATGTGTCTGTCTAGGTCTGTTTGTGACTATGAGTCTGTCTAGGTCTGTTTGTAACTATGTGTCTGTTTCTTCTTTATGTGACTATGTGTCTGTCTATGTCCGTTTCTGACTATGTGTCTATTTCTGTCTTTTTCTGACTATGTGTCTGTCTAGGTCTGTTTGTGACTATGTATCTGTTTCTGTCTTTTTGTGCCTATGTGTCTGTCTATGTCTGTTTGTGACCATGTGTTTGTCTAGGTCTGTTTGTGACTATGTGTCTGTTTCTGTCTTTTTGTGAATATGTGTCTGTGTATGTCTGTTTCTGACTATTTGTCTATTTCTGTCTTTTTGTGACTATTTGTCTGTATAGGACAGTTTGTGACTATGTGTCTGTTTCTGTCTGTTTGTGGCTATGTGTCTGTCTAGGTCTGTTTGTGACTATGTTTCTGTTTCTGTCTGTTTATGACTATGTGTCTGTCTGTGTCTATGACTAAGTGTCTATTGAGTCTGTCTAGGTTTGTTTGTGACTATGCGTCTATTTCTGTCTTTTTGTGACTATGTGTCTGTTTAGGTCTATTTGTAACTATGTGTCTGTTTCTGTGTTTTTGTGACTATGTGTCTGTCTAGGTCTGTTTGTGACTATGTGTCTGTCTAGGTCTGTTTGTGACTATGTGTCTGTTTCTGACTTTTTGTTTCTATGTGTCTGTCTTTGTCTGTTTGTGGTTATGTGTCTGTCTAGGTCTGTTTTGGCTATGTGTCTATTTCTGTCCTTTTGCTACTATGTGTCTATTTCTGTCTTTTTGTGACTCTCTGTCTATGTATGATTTTGACTATGTGTATTTTTCTGTGTTTTTGTTGCTATGTGTCTGTCAAGGTCTTTTTGTGACTATGTGTCTGTCTAGGTTTGTTTGTAACTATGTCTCTGTATAGGTTTTTTTGTGACTATGTGTCTGTCTAGGTCTGTTTGTGACTATGAGTCTGTCTATGTCTGTTTGTAACTATGTGTCTGTTTCTTCTTTATGTGACTATGTGTCTGTCTATGTCCGTTTCTGACTATGTGTCTATTTCTGTCTTTTTCTGACTATGTGTCTGTCTAGGTCTGTTTGTGACTATGTATCTGTTTCTGTCTTTTTGTGCCTATGTGTCTGTCTATGTCTGTTTGTGACCATGTGTTTGTCTAGGTCTGTTTGTGACTATGTGTCTGTTTCTGTCTTTTTGTGAATATGTGTCTGTGTATGTCTGTTTCTGACTATTTGTCTATTTCTGTCTTTTTGTGACTATTTGTCTGTATAGGACAGTTTGTGACTATGTGTCTGTTTCTGTCTGTTTGTGGCTATGTGTCTGTCTAGGTCTGTTTGTGACCATGTGTCTGTCTATGTGTGTTTGTAACTATGTGTTTATTTCTGTCTTTTCTTTTTGACTATGTGTCTGTTTCTGTCTTTTTGTGATTATGTGTCTGTCTTTGTCTGTTTGTGACTGTGTGTCTGTCTTTGTCTGTTTGTGACTGTGTGTCTGTCTATGTCTGTTTGTGACTGTGTGTCTGTCTTTGTCTGTTTGTGACTGTGTGTCTGTCTATGTCTGTTTGTGACTGTGTGTCTGTCTTTGTCTGTTTGTGACTGTGTGTCTGTCTATGTCTGTTTGTGACTGTGTGTCTGTCTATGTCTGTTTGTGACTATGTATCTGTTTCTGTCTTTTTGTGCCTATGTGTCTGTCTATGTCTGTTTGTGACCATGTGTTTGTCTAGGTCTGTTTGTGACTATGTGTCTGTTTCTGTCTTTTTGTGAATATGTGTCTGTGTATGTCTGTTTCTGACTATTTGTCTATTTCTGTCTTTTTGTGACTATTTGTCTGTATAGGACAGTTTGTGACTATGTGTCTGTTTCTGTCTGTTTGTGGCTATGTGTCTGTCTAGGTCTGTTTGTGACCATGTGTCTGTCTATGTGTGTTTGTAACTATGTGTTTATTTCTGTCTTTTCTTTTTGACTATGTGTCTGTTTCTGTCTTTTTGTGATTATGTGTCTGTCTTTGTCTGTTTGTGACTGTGTGTCTGTCTTTGTCTGTTTGTGACTGTGTGTCTGTATATGTCTGTTTGTGACTGTGTGTCTGTCTTTGTCTGTTTGTGACTGTGTGTCTGTCTATGTCTGTTTGTGACTGTGTGTCTGTCTTTGTCTGTTTGTGACTGTGTGTCTGTCTATGTCTGTTTGTGACTGTGTGTCTGTCTATGTCTGTTTGTGACTGTGTGTCTGTCTATGTCTATTTTGGACTATGTGTCTGTCTTTTTCTGTTTGTGACTATGAGTCTGTGTAGGTCTGTTTGTGACTATGTGTCTGTTTCTGTCTGTTTGTGACTATGTGTCTGTCTATGTCTATGACTATGTGTCTATTTCTGTCTTTTTGTGACTATGTGTCCGTCTATGTCTGTATGTGACTATTTGTCTGTTTCTGTCTTTTTGTGACTATGTGTCTGTCTAGGTCTGTTTGTGACTATGTGTCTCTCTAGGTCTGTTTGTGACAATTTTGTCTCTGTCTTTTGTGACTATGTGTCTATCTATGTCTGTTTGTGGCTATGTGTCTGTTTAGGTCTGTTTGTGACTATGTGTCTGTCTATGTCTGTTTGTGACTATGTGTCTGTCTCTGTCTTTTTGTGACGATGTGTCTGTCTCTGTCTTTTTGTGACTATGTGTCTGTCTAGGTCTTTTTGTAACTATGTTTGTCTCTGTCATTTTGTTTCTATGTGTCCGTCTGGGTTTGTTTGTGACTATGTTTGTCTCTGTTTTTGTGACCATGTGTCTGTCTCTGTCTGTTTCTGGCTATGTGTCTGTCTCTGTATGTTTGTGGCTTTGTGTCTGTCTTTGTCTGTTTGTGGCTATGTGTCTGTCACTGCATGTTTGTGGCTATGTGTCTGTCTCTGTCTCTTTGTGGCTATGTGTCTGTCTCTGTCTGTTTGTGGCTATGTGTCTTTCTCTGCATGTTTGTGGCTTTGTGTCTGTCTTTGTCTGTTTGTGACTATGTGTCTATCTATTTCTGTTTGTGGCTATGTGTCTGTTTAGGTCTGTTTGTGACTTTGTGTCTGTCTTGGTCTGTTTGTGACTATGTGACTATGTGTCTGTCTCTGTCTTTTTGTGACGATGTGTCTGTCTCTGTCTTTTTGTGACTATATGTCTGTCTAGGTCTTTTTGTAACTATGTTTGTCTCTGTCTTTTTGTGGCTATGTGTCCGTCTAGGTTTGTTTGTGACTATGTTTGTCTCTGTCTTTGTGACCATATTTCTGTCCCTGTCTGTTTGTGGCTATGTGTCTGTCTCTGTATGTTTGTGGCTTTGTGTCTGTCTTTGTCTGTTTGTGGCTATTTGTATTTCTCTGCATGTTTGTGGCTATTTGTCTGTCTCTGTCTGTTTGTGGCTATGTGTCTGTCTATGTGTGTTTGTGGCTATGTGACTGTCTTTTTCTGTTTGTGATTTTTTGCCTTTCTCTCTGTCTGTTTGTGACGATGTGTCTGTCTCTGTCTTTTTGTGACTATATGTCCGTCTAGGTCTTTTTGTAACTATGTTTGTCTCTGTCTTTTTGTGGCTATGTGTCCGTCTAGGTTTGTTTGTGACTATGTTTGTCTCTGTCTTTGTGACAATGTGTCTGTCCTCTGTCTGTTTGTGGCTATGTGGCTGTCTCTGCATGTTTGTGGCTTTGTGTCTGTCTTTGTCTGTTTGTGACTATGTGTCTGTCTCTGTCTTTTTGTGACTATATGTCTGTCTAGGTCTTTTTGTCTTTTTGTAACTATGTTTGTCTATGTCTTTTTGTGGCTATGTGTCCGTCTAGGTTTGTTTGTGACTATGTTTGTCTGTTTAGGTCTGTTTGTGACTATGTGTCTGTCTCTGTCTTTTGTGACGATGTGTCTGCCTCTGTCTTTTTGTGACTATATGTCTGTCTAGGTCTTTTTGTAACTATGTTTGTCTCTGTCTTTTTGTGGCTATGTGTCCGTCTAGGTTTGTTGTGACTATGTTTGTCTCTGTCTTTGTGACCATGTGTCTGTCTCTGTATGTTTGTGGCTATGTGTCTGTCTCTGCATGTTTGTGGCTTTGTGTCTGTCTTTGTCTGTTTGTGGCTATTTGTTTGTCTCTGCATGTTTGTGGCTATGTGTCTGTCTCTGTCTGTTTGTGGCTATGTGTCTGTCTCTGTCTGTTTGTGGCTATGTGTCTGTCTCTGTCTGTTTGTGGCTATGTGTCTGTCTCTGTCTTTTTGTGACTATGTGTCTGTCTCTGTCTGTTTGTGACTATGTGTCTGTCTCTATCTGTTTGTGACTATGTGGCTGTCTCTATCTGTTTGTGACTGTGTGTCTGTCTCTGTCTGTTTGTGGCTATGTGTCTGTCTTTTTCTGTTTGTGATTTTTTGCCTCTCTCTCTGTCTGTTTGTGGCTATGTGTCTGACTCTATCTGTTTTTGACTATGTTTCTCTTTCTCTTTTTGTGACTATGTGTCTGTCTCTGTCTGTTTGTGACTATGTTCGTCTCTAACTGTTTGTGGCTATGTGCCTGTCTCTGTCTCTTTGTGGCTATGTGTCTGTCTTTATCTGTTTGTGGCTATGTGTCTTTTTCTGTCTCTTTGTGGCTATGTTTCTGTCTCTGTCTGTTTGTCACTATGTGTCTGTCTAGGTCTGTTTGTGACTATGTGTCTGTGTATGTCTGTTTGTGACTATTTGTCTGTCTTTGTCTGTTTGTGACTATGTGTCTGTCTCTATCTGTTTGTGACTATGTTTGTCTCTGTCTGTTTGTGGCTATGTGCCTGTCTCTGTCTCTTTGTGGCTATGTGTCTGTCTCTATCTGTTTGTGTCTGATCTTGTGTACATATTTCTGTATATGTCTGTATGTGATTGTATTAGTCTCTCCTTGACTACATGTTTAAATGTTTCTGTATGTGTCTGTATGTGACTGTTTTTTGTCTGTCCTTGTCTACATGTTTCTGTATGAGTCTGAATGTAGCTGTTTTTGTCTGGTCTTGTATACACGTTTCTGTAAGCTTCTGTTTGTCACTGTATTTGTCTGTATGTCCTTGTGTATATTTTTCTGTATGTGTCTGTATTTATCGGTATTCGTCTGTCCTTGTCTACATGTTTCTGTATGTGTCTTTATGTGACTGTATTTGTGTGTCATTGTGTACATGTTGCTGTATGTGACTGTAATTGTGTGTCCTTGTGTACATGTTTCTATATGTGTCTGTATTTTGCTGTCCATATCTACATGTTCCTGTATGTTTCTGTCTGTCACTGTATATTTCTCTGTCCTTGTCTACATGTTTCTGTATGTGACTGTATTTGTCTGTATGTGACTTTATATTTATGTCTTTTTCTATATGTTTCTGTATGTGTCTGTATTCGTCTGTCCTTGTCTACATGTTTCTGTATGTGTCTTTATGTGACTGTATTTGTCTGTTCTTGTGTTCATATTTCTGTATGTGTCTGTATGTGACTGTATTTGTCTGACCTTGACTAAATCTTTCTGTATATGTCTGTATTTGACTGTATTTGTCTGCTTTTGTTTACATGTTGCTGTATGTGTCTCTTTGTCACTGTTTTTGTCTAGCCTTGAGTACATTTTTCTATATGTGTCTGTATGTGACTGTATTTGTCTGCCCTTTTCTACATGTTGCTGTATGGGTCTGTTATTCACTGTATAAAAATTTGTACTGTCAATGTCTAGATGTTTCTGTATGTGTCTGTTTGTCACTGTATTCGTCGGTCATTGTATAAATTTTTTTGTATGTGTCTGTATGTGACTGTATTTGTCTGACCTTGTGTACATGTTTCTGTATGTGTCTGTTTGTGACTGTATTTGTCGGTCATTGTATTAATTTTTTGTATGTGTCTGTATGTGACTGTATTTGTGTGTCCTTGTGTACACGTTTCTCTATGTGTCTGTTTGTGACTGTATTTGTCGGTCATTGTATAAATTTTTTTGTATGTGTCTGTATGTGACTGTATTTGTGTGTCCTTGTGTACATGTTTCTGTATGTGTCTGTTTGTCACTGTATTTGTCTGTCCTGTTCTGCATCTTGCAGTATGTGTCTGTTTGTCATTATATTTGTTCTGTCATTGTATAAGTGTTTTTGTATGTGTCTGTATGTCACTGTTAGTGTCTGTCCTTGTCTACATGTGTATGTGTCTATATCTGACTTTATTATTATGTCCTTTTTTATATGTTTCTGTATATATCTGTATACGACTGTATTTTCTGTCCTTGACTACATCTTTCTGTATATGTCTGTATGTGACTGTATTTGTGTGTTCTTGTGTACATATTTTTGTATATGTCTGTATGTGACTGTATTAGTCTCTCCTTGACTACATGTTTAAATGTTTCTGTATGTGTCTGCATGTCACTGTATTTGTCTGTCCTTGTCTTCAAGTTTTCTGTATGTGACTGTGTTGTTTGTCTATGTCTTCTTGTTTCTGTATATGTCTGTATGTGACTGTATTTGTCTGTTTCTGTGTACATTTTTCTGTATGTGTCTGTATGTGACTGTTTTTGTCTGTCCTTGTCTACATGTTTCTGTATGAGTCTGAATGTAGCTGTTTTTGTCTGGTCTTGTATACACGTTTCTGTAAGCTTCTGTTTGTCACTGTATTTGTCTGTATGTCCTTGTGTATATTTTTCTGTATGTGTCTGTATTTATCGGTATTCGTCTGTCCTTGTCTACATGTTTTTGTATGTGTCTTTATGTGACTGTATTTGTCTGTTTCTGTGGTCATTTTTCTCTATGTGTCTGTATGTGACTGTTTTTGTCTGTCCTTGTCTACATGTTTCTGTATGAGTCTGTATGTAGCTGTTTTTGTCTGGTCTTGTGTACATGTTTCTATAAGCTTCTGTTTGTCACTGTGTTTGTCTGCATGTCCTTGTGTATATTTTTCTGTATGTGTCTGTGTTGTTTGTCTTTGTCTTCTTGTTTCTGTATATGTCTGTATGTGACTGTATTTGTCTGTTTCTGTGGTCATTTTTCTCTATGTGTCTGTATGTGATGGCATTTTGCTTTCCTTGTCTACATGTTTCTGTATGAGTCTGAATGTAGCTGTTTTTGTCTGGTCTTGTATACACGTTTCTGTAAGCTTCTGTTTGTCACTGTATTTGTCTGTATGTCCTTGTGTATATTTTTCTGTATGTGTCTGTATTTATCGGTGTTCGTCTATCCTTGTCTACATGTTTTTGTATGTGTCTTTATGTGACTGTATTTGTCTGTTTCTGTGGTCATTTTTCTCTATGTGTCTGTATGTGACTTTTTTTGTCTGTCCTTGTCTACATGTTTCTGTATGAGTCTGTATGTAGCTGTTTTTGTCTGGTCTTGTGTACATGTTTCTATAAGCTTCTGTTTGTCACTGTGTTTGTCTGCATGTCCTTGTGTATATTTTTCTGTATGTGTCTGTGTTGTTTGTCTTTGTCTTCTTGTTTCTGTATATGTCTGTATGTGACTGTATTTGTCTGTTTCTGTGGTCATTTTTCTCTATGTGTCTGTATGTGATGGCATTTTGCTTTCCTTGTCTACATGTTTCTGTATGAGTCTGAATGTAGCTGTTTTTGTCTGGTCTTGTATACACGTTTCTGTAAGCTTCTGTTTGTCACTGTATTTGTCTGTATGTCCTTGTGTATATTTTTCTGTATGTGTCTGTATTTATCGGTGTTCGTCTGTCCTTGTCTACATGTTTTTTGTATGTGTCTTTATGTGACTGTATTTGTCTGTTTCTGTGGTCATTTTTCTCTATGTGTCTATATGTGACTTTTTTTTGTCTGTCCTTGTCTACATGTTTCTGTATGAGTCTGTATGTAGCTGTTTTTGTCTGGTCTTGTGTACATGTTTCTATAAGCTTCTGTTTGTCACTGTGTTTGTCTGCATGTCCTTGTGTATATTTTTCTGTATGTGTCTGTATTTATCGGTATTCGTCTGTCCTTGTCTACATGTTTTTGGATGTGTCTTTATGTGACTGTATTTGTGTGTCATTGTGTGCATGTTTCTGTATGTGACTGTATTTGTGTGTCCTTGTGTACATGTTTCTATATGTGTCTGTACTTGACTGTATTTGGCTGTCCATATCTACATGTTCCTGTATGTTTCTCTTTGTCACTGTATATTTCTCTGTCCTTGTCTACATGTTTCTGTATGTGACTGTATTTGTCTGTATGTGACTTTATATTTATGTCCTTTTCTATATGTTTCTGTATGTGTCTTTATGTGACTGTATTTGTCTGATCTTGTGTACATATTTCTGTATATGTCTGTATGTGACTGTATTTGTCTGCTTTTGTTTACATGTTTCTGTATGTGTCTCTTTGTCACTGTTTTTGTCTGGCCTTTTGTACATTTTTCTATATGTGTCTGTATGTGACTGTATTTGTCTGTCCCAATCTACATGTTTCTGTATGGGTCTGTATATGACTGTATTTGTCTGTCCAAGTCTACATGTTTCTGTACGTGTCTGTATGTGACTGTATTTGTCTGCCCTTTTCTACATGTTGCTGTATGTGTCTGTTTGTCACTGTTTAAGAATTTGTACTGTCAATGTCTAGATGTTTCTGTATGTGTCTGCATGTGACTGTATTTGTCGGTCATTGTATACATTTTTTTGTATGTGTCTGTATGTGACTGTATTTGTCTGTCCTTGTCTACATGTTTCTGTATGTGTCTGTTTGTCACTGTATTCGTCAGTCCTTGTTTCTACATGTTTCTGTATGTGTCTGTATGTGACTGTATTTTGATGTCCTTGACTACATGTTTTTGTATGTGTGTTTGTCACTGTATTTGTCTGTCCTTGTCTACATTTTTCTGTATGTGTCTGTATATGACTGTATTTGTGTGTCCTTGTCTGCATGTTGCTGTATGTGTCTGTTTGTCATTGTATTTGTACTGTCATTGTCTACATGTTTCTGTATGTGTCTGCATTTGACTGTTCTTGTCTGTCCTTGTCTACATATTTCTGTATATGTCTACGGGTATGTGACTGTATGTTTCTTTTTGTCAGTATATTTGTCTGTTCTTGTCTACAGATTTTTATATGCGTTTTCATGTGACAGTATTTGTGTGTCCTTGTCTACTTGTGTACATGTTTCTGTATGTGTCTGTATGTGTTTGTATTTGCCTGTCCTTGTCTACATGATCCTGTATGTGTCTGTATGTGACTGTATCTGTTTGTCCTTGTCTAAATATTTCTGTATATGTCTTTATGTGACTGTATTGTCTGTCCTTGTCTGCATGCGTCTGAATGTGTCTCTATGTTACTGTATTTGTCTTTTCTTCTCTACATGTATCTGTATGTGTCTGTTTGTGACCGTATTTGTCTGTCTTTGTCTACATGTTTCTGAATGTTCCACGATTTGTCTGTCCTTGTCTACATGTTTCCATATATGTCTGTATGTGACTGTATTTGTCTGTCCTTGTCTACATGTTTCCATATATGTCTGTATGTGACTGTATTTGTTTGTCCTTATCTACATGTTTCTGTATTTGTCTGTATGTGACTTTATTTGTCTGTATGTGACTGTATTTGTCTGTCCTGGTGTACATGTTTCTGTATGTGTCTGTATGTGACTGTATTTGTCTGTACTTTTCTACATGCTTCTGTATGTGACTGTATTTGTCTGTCCTGGTGTGAATGTTTCTGTATTTGTCTGTATGTGACTGTATTTGTCTGTCCTGGTGTGAATGTTTCTGTATTTGTCTGTATGTGACTGTATTTGTCTGTCCTGTCTACATATTTCTGTATGTGCCTGTTTGTCAAAGTATTTGTGTATGTGGGTTCGTGAATGTCATTGTCTGTCTGTGTCTGTATGTGACTGAATCCGACTGTATTTGTCTAAATATTTTTTTCTATATGTATTATATGTGTCTGTATATCACTGTATTTGTCTGTTTGTGACCGAATGTGACTATATGTGTCTGTGTTTGTCTGTATGTGTCTTAATGTCATTCTTTATGTGTTTACGTGTCTGTTTAACTGTATGCGTTTGCATGTGACTGTTGCCTGTATGGGTTTGTGTGTCACTGTTGTCCGTTAGTGTTTGTTTGTGATTGTTGTCTGCATGTATTTGTATGTGACTGTTGTCCGTAAGTGTTTGTATGTGATAGTTGTCTGTATGTGTTTGTTTCTGATTGTTGTCTGTATTTGTTTCTATCTGATTGTTGTCTGTATTTCTTTGTATGTGACTGTTGTCTGCATGTGTTTGTATGTGACTATTGTCTCTATTTCTTTGTATGTGACTGTTGTCTGTATTTGTTTGAATGTGACTGTTGTCTGTATTTGTTTGTATGTGATTGTTGTCTGTATGTGTTTGTTTGTATGTGATTGTTGTCTGTATGTGTTTGTATGTGACTGTTGTCTGTATTTGTTTGTATGTGATTGTTGTTGTTATTTGTTTGTATGTGACTGTTGTCTGTATTTGGTTTTATGTGACTGTTGTCTGTATGGGTTAGTATGTGACTGCTGCCTGTTTGTGTTTGTATTTTGACTGTTGTCTGTTTCACTGTATGTGTTTGTATGAAATTGTTGTCTGTATTTGTTTTTAAGTGATTGTTGGTGGTATGTGTTTGTATGTGATTGTTGTCAGTAATTGTTTGTATGTGATTGTTGTCTGTATTTATTTGTATGTGTTTGTATGTGATTGTTGTCAGTAATTGTTTGTATGTGATTAATGTCTGTATTTGTTTGTATGTGATTGTTGTTGATATGTGTTTGTATGTGATTGTTGTCTATATGTGTTTGTATGTGATTATTGTCTGTATTTGTTTGTATGTGATGGTTGTCTGTATGTGTTTGTTTGTAATTGTTGTTGGTATCTGTTTGTATGTGATTGTTATCTATTGTGTTTGAATGTGATTCTTGCCTGTATTTCTTTGTATGTGATTGTTGCTTGTATTTGTTTGTATGTGACTGTTGTCTGTATGTGTTTGTATGTGATTGTACAACGGTTTGTTAAGGATTACTTGTTGACACTATGTGTTTGTATGTGATTGTACAACGGTTTGTTCAGGTTTACTTGTTGACACTATGTGTTTGTATGTGATTGGTTTGTTAAGGTTTACTTGTTGACACTATGTGTTTGTATGTGATTGTATAACCGTTTGATAAGGTTTACTTGTTGACACTATGCGTTTGTATGTGATTGTGATTGTACAATGGTTTGTTAAGGTTTACTTGTTGACACTATGTGTTTGTATGTGATTGTACAACGGTTTGTTAAGGTTTGCTTGTTGACACTATGTGTTTGTATGTGATTGGTTTGTTAAGGTTTACTTGTTGACACTATATGTGTGTATGTGATTGTACAACGGTTTGTTAAGGTTTACTTGTTGACACTATGTGTGTGTATGTGATTGTACAACGGTTTGTTAAGGTTTACTTGTTGACACAATGTGTTTGTATGTGATTATAACGGTTTGTTAAGGTTTACTTGTTGTCACTATGCGTTTCTAAGATACCTAATGGTCCAAGTAAAACAGTTATTTTTTTTAATTTTTAGTTAGACGTCTGCCTTATGTTAGTTTTGTGGCATTCAGTATGTCAGGTGCTACTGAATATTTTAAAAATTAGTTCTTCAAAAATAGTACAAATAGTACAAATATATTAGCTAGCCTCGGATTTTTCTTGTAATGTCATTATATACGGTCAGGGGCCTAGCTCGGAATGATTATTTATTTTACATAATTTAACATTTTGATATAAACAAAAATTTTCTTTTGAAGCCAATCTATCACGTAGTCATAAACGTAACAAATAACATTTTAATATGGTATGTATAATTTATAAGCTAGATACAGGGATTTGATGCATTTTATAACCCTATTCATGGTGTCATGAGTTTATGGTCTTTAAATATTTAAACTATCGATGTGTATGTGTAGAAATGAAAAGAATCATAGTATATCTTTTTAGTTGGATACAGATGTGCATAAAATAATTGATAAGATTCCTCGGTCGATCAGATGTCAAATTAGATTTAGCCTTGTAGATCTACGATGATACAAGCGTGAAATTACGTTCGATCTCGCGTCTGCGGCGTTATTCAAATGCATACCAAGAAAAATGTATCAATTTAAATGGAATAGGCTGTAGGCGCCATATCAGAATATTAAAACTGGATAGATTCACATAAATTGTCACTTAAAATCCGAGTCCGTTTGTATAAGTGTATAAAACTTGCTAAATCTAATGTGTGTGTGTGTGTGTGTGTGTGTGTGTGTGTGTGTGTATGTGTGTTAGCGCTTATACCTATATAATTGTTAGACTCATGTATGATACGTTCCATTTTTCAATTGAAAACATTATTTCATTATTTATACAAAAGTTATTGTGCCAAAACTCACCAAGTTATTGGTACATGTTAATGTTTACTTAGGACAAGTGTGCATACCTAAAAGGTTCTAGTAGAGCGTACGCTTCGTCGTTACGATATCCGCCCAGGTCATGTAATTATAATACATACTGCTTCTTTGCCAGGTGTTCGATATTAACAGGACAGAGTATCGACTAGTTCGCTTGGTGCCAATAAAATATGAATGGCAATGTGGTATGCTTGTCTACAAAACACTGACTTGGTGAGCTAGCATTTTTACAAAAGTCGCTTTGAATGCGCACAGGTTCGCGGTAGACCATATTACACACCCGCAAATCTCACACATACACGTTTACGTTTAAATAAATTGACAATAATTTAAAATTAAGTCTCGTTTTTAAAGCTGAACTCTTGTGATAAGTCTGTGGCTTTCAGTCGGTGGCTAGAGTATAATGTTGCAACGTAAAATGAATGGTACAAACCACCCACTTGTAAGTAATTAACTACAGATCAGAATTACAAACATTTTTTCTTAATCAAAGAAAAAAACCTTTTCCAATTATTTTTCTCTGAATGTAACATGCTGTTTTTGATGAGATTTCTATAAATGATTGTATATATATAGAAAGAAATCTTCCGACATCAGGATACCAATCACTGAAAGACTAATATTTGTATATTACTGGACTGTCAGGTCTGTCTTTGTCAAGTGACATTTGATGGCGATAACCATAATTACAGACATTTATTTATCATTAGATAAACATTAAGTATCTTTTCAGCGTATATGCCGTTCACTTACCGTATAAAGTTTAAACAACTATTTTCTATCGGTCTAATAGAGGATTCAGAGGCCAAATTAAATTTACCATCTACAGGAATAAGGAAATCGAAGAAGTGTTTCTAAGAACAAGCTTTATTATACATATAAATCACATTTTATCCCCGTGTCACCTAAGGCATGGTAAAAGATAACGAATAGATGTTGTTATGTTAAATGTTCCACAACTAACAACTCACCTACGCCTAAAGTTTTCAGGATTATCAGAATTGACAGACATGGGCCAATCTGGGATCTCTTTTTTAGCTCACCTGAGCTGAAAGCTCAGATGAGCTATTGCTCTCCATCTTCGTCCGTCGTGCGTCGTGCGTAAACTTTTTACATTTTAATCTTTTCCTCCAAAACCACTGGGCCAAATTTAATGAAACTTGGTAGCCATCATGCCTGGGTGAAGCCCTTTCAGATTTGCACAATTGAAGGAGTTATGTCCCCTTGGGGCCCCATAAGGGGGAAATAGTGAAAAACTTTCAAAATCTTCTCCTCTGAATCTACAAGAGATATACCTTAGTAATTTTATTTATAACATCCTTAGGTCATGCATTTTCAGAGTTGCACAAATGGTAGCCATGGGGCTCAAAATGAGAAAATGGTAAGGCACTGAGTGGGCAAATTGCTAAAAATTATATATTTGTCACTTTATCTTGAAAACTATTAACTTTTTGTATAGGCATGTATATTGGAATATTGTAGGTATTGACATGACGATCATTTTGATATATGGATCAAGGTCATATGTTTAAAGGTCAAGGTCACAGCTGCAAAAGAGGACTTAAATTGCTAATTATCTTTGAAAACAAATAACTTTTTGTATAGGCATGTATATTAGAATATTGTAGGCTTTGCGACAACGATCAGTTTGATATAAGGTTCAAGGTCATATGTTGAAAGGTCAAGGTCACAGCTGCAAAAGAAGACTTAAATTGCTAATTATCTTGAAAACTATTAACTTTTTGTATAGGCATGTATATATTAGGATATTGTAGGTATTGACATGGTGATCATTTTGATATATGGTTCAAGGTCATATATTGAAAGGTCAAGGTCACAGCTGCAAAAGAAGTCTTTAATTGCTACTTATCTTGAAAACTATTAACTTTTGTATAGGCATGTATATTAGAATATTGTAGGTACTGTGACAATGATCATTTTGATAGATGGTACAAGTTCATATGTTGAAAGTTCAAGGTCACAGCTGCAAAAGAAGACATAAATTGCTTATTATCTTGAAAACTGTTAATTTTTATATAGGCATGTATAATAGCATATTGTAGGTATTGACATGACGATCATTTTGATATATGGTTCAAGGTCATATGTTCAAAGGTCAAGGTCACAGCTGCAAAAGAAAACTTATATTGCTAATTATCTTGAAAACTATTAACTTTTTGTATAGGCATGTATATTAGAATATTGTAGGTATTGACATGACGGTAATTTTGATATATGGTTCAAGGTCATATGTTGAAAGGTCAATGTCACAGCTGCAAAAGAAGACTTAAATTGCTTATTATCTTAAAAACTATTAACTTTTGTATAGGCATGTATATATTAGGATATTGTAGGTATTGACATGGTGATCATTTTGATATATGGTTCAAGGTTATATGTTAAAATGTCAAGGTCATATCAACAAAGAAATACTAAAATTATTAGTTATCGTGAAAGCTATAAATTTCATGCATAGGCATGTATATTAGAATATTGTAGGTATTGACATGACAATCATATATGGTTCAAGGTCATATATGTCCAAAGGTAAAGGACATAGCTACTTAAGTATACTGAAATTGATTAATGATTTGGAAATAATTCATTGCACTACAGTTACTTCATGCATATCATATAAGCTACTTATAAATTAAATGTGAGTGGATATATTTTCTGATTAAGTTTTGTGGGAGTTCTTAACTTGAGAAAACTTTTAAAGTTTCTGTACTTAATATATTGTCTATTGCACTTTGCAAACAATATTGGACATATCTTCAGGTGAGCGTTAAGGCCCATGGGCCTCTTGTTTGTAAATATGACCAGTACCGGTTTAGCAAGTGAAAAAGAGTACCGTAACGAAGATTTACAACTATACGTTTAAGTTAACGTTGCTTTGACTGTTGTAAGTTTTTACCAATTTTCAGTAAAACCATTATTTAATAAAAACTACAAGTGACTAATTATGTCTGATTTTAGCAGACAATTGTCTTTAAATACAAACAGATTGATAAGCGTAAAGATAAACCAATAAGGTAATGACAATGTTTACAGATTGACTAGCGTAAAGATAAACCAATAATGTAATGACAATGTTTACAGATTGACTAGCGTAAAGATATACCACAAGGTATTGACAATGTTTACAGATTGACTAGCGTAAAGATAAAACAATAAGGTAATGACAATGTTTACAGATTAATTAGCGTAAAGATAAACTAATAAGGTAATGACGATGTTAACAGATTGACTAGCGTTAAGATAAACCAATAAGGTATTGACAATGTTTACAGATTGACTAGCGTAAAGATAAACCAATAAGGTAATGACAATGTTTACAGATTGATTAGCGTAAAGATAAACCAATAAGGTAATGACAATGTTAACAGATTGACTAGCGTAAAGATAAACCAAAAAGGTATTGACAATGTTTACAGATCGACTAGCGTAAAGACAAACCAATAAGGTATTGACAATGTTTGCAGATTGATTAGCGTAAGGATAAACTAGGTAGGTATTGACAATGTTTACTGTTTGAGGAACGTGAAGATAAACCAATAAGGTGTTGATAATGTTTACTGTTTGAGGAACGTCAAGATTAACCAATAAGGTGTTGACAATGTTTACTGTTTGAGGAACGTCAAGATAAACCAATAAGGTGTTGACAATGTTTACTGTTTGAGGAACGTGAAGATAAACCAGTAAGGTGTTGACAATGTTTACTGTTTGAGGAATGTGAAGATAAACCAATAAGGTGTTGTCAAAGTTTACTGTCTGACTAACGTCAAGAAAAACCAATAAGATGTTGACAATGTTTAGTTCAATGCCTGATTAACGTCACGATAAACCTATAATGTTTTGACAATGCTTCATGTCTGACAAACGTTAAGATAAACCAATGCTTACTGTCACTGCCTCACTAACGTAAAGCTAAACTAAAGAAAAGGTGTTTACAATGTAAGCTGCCACTGCTTGATTGACGTCAATATAAAACAATAAGGTGTTGACAATTTTAATTGTCTGACTAACGTCAAGATAAACCAATAAGGTGTTGACAAAGTTCACTGTCTAACGTCTAACGATAAAGCAATAACGTGCTTGCAATGTTTACTGTTTCTACCTGATTAACGTCAAGATAACAAATAAGGTGTTCACAATGTTAACTGTCTCACTACCGTCAAGATAAACCAAGAAGGTGTTGACAATCTTTACTGTCTGAGGAATGTAAAGATAAATCAATAATTTGCTGAAAATGTTTACTGTCTAAGTAAAGTAAATATGCAAGTAGGTGTTGACAAAGTTTACTTCCTGACTAGCGTAAGCATAAATCGATAAGGTATTAACAACGTTTACTTTCTGACAAACGCCATGATAAACCAATAAAGTATTGACAATGTTTACTGTCTGACTAACGTATAAATGAACCAAGTAGGTTTTGAGAATGTTTCTGTCTGACTAACGTAAAGATACATCAATAAGGTGTTGACAATGTTTACTTAATGACTAACGTCATGATAAACCAATAAGCATTGACAATGTTTACTTTCACTGCCTGATTAATGTTTAGATAAACCTATAAGGTGTTGACAATGTTTACTGTATGACTTACGTCACGATAAACCTATAAGGTGTTGACAATGTTTACTGTATGACTTACGTCACGATAAACCTATAAGGTGTTGACAATGTTTACTGTATGACTTACGTCACGATAAACCTATAAGGTGTTGACAATGTTAACTGTATGACTTACGTCACGATGAACCTATAAGGTGTTGACAATGTGTACTGTATGACTTACGTCACGATAAACCTATAAGGTGTTGACAATGTTAACTGTATGACTTACGTCACGATAAACCTATAAGGTGTTGACAATGATTACTGTATGACTTACGTCACGATAAACCTATAAGGTGTTGACAATGATTACTGTATGACTTACGTCACGATAAACCTATAAGGTGTTGACAATGTTTACTGTATGACTTACGTCACGATAAACCTATAAGGTGTTGACAATGTTTACAGTATGACTTACGTCACGATAAACCTATAAGGTGTTGACAATGTTTACTGTATGACTTACGTCACGATAAACCTATAAGGTGTTGACAATGTTTACTGTATGACTTACGTCACGATGAACCTATAAGGTGTTGACAATGTTTACTGTATGACCTACGTCACGATAAACCTATAAGGTGTTGACAATGTTTACTGTATGACTTACGTCACGATAAACCTATAAGGTGTTGACAATGTTTACTGTATGACTTACGTCACGATAAACCTATAAGGTGTTGACAATGTTTACTGTATGACTTACGTCACGATAAACCTATAAGGTGTTGACAATGATTACTGTATGACTTACGTCACGATAAACCTATAAGGTATTGATAATGTTTACTGTATGACTTACGTCACGATAAACCTATAAAGTGTTGACAATGATTACTGTATGACTTACGTCACGATAAACCTATAAGGTGTTGACAATGTTTACTGTATGACTTACGTCACGATAAACCTATAAGGTGTTGACAATGATTACTGTATGAATTACGTCACGATAAACCTATAAGGTGTTGATAATGTTTACTGTATGACTTACGTCACGATAAACGTATAAGGTGTTGACAATGATTACTGTATGACTTACGTCACGATAAACCTATAAGGTGTTGACAATGTTTACAGTATGACTTACGTCACGATAAACCTATAAGGTGTTGACAATGATTACTGTATGACTTACGTCACGATAAACCTATAAGGTGTTGACAATGATTACTGTATGACTTACGTCACGATAAACCTATAAGGTGTTGACAATGATTACTGTATGACTTACGTCACGATAAACCTATAAGGTGTTGACAATGTTTACAGTATGACTTACGTCACGATAAACCTATAAGGTGTTGACAATGTTTACTGTATGACTTACGTCACGATAAACCTATAAGGTGTTGACAATGTTTACTGTATGACTTACGTCACGATAAACCTATAAGGTGTTGATAATGTTTACTGTATGACTTACGTCACGATAAACCTATAAGGTGTTGACAATGATTACTGTATGACTTACGTCACGATAAACCTATAAGGTGTTGACAATGTGTACTGTATGACTTACGTCACGATAAACCTATAAGGTGTTGACAATGTGTACTGTATGACTTACGTCACGATAAACCTATAAGGTGTTGACAATGTTTACTGTATGACTTACGTCACGATAAACCTGTAAGGTGTTGATAATGTTTACAGTATGACTTACGTCACCATTAACCTATAAGGTGTTTATAATGTTTACTGTGTGACTTACGTCACGATAAACCTATAAGGTGTTGATAATGTATACTGTCTGAGGAACGTCATGATAAACCAATTAGGTATTGACAATGTTAACAAATTGACTACCGTAAATATAAACCAATAAGGTATTGACAATGTTTACAGATTGACTAGCGTAAAGACAAACTAAGTAGGTGTTGACAATGTTTACAGATTGATTAGCTTAAAGATAAAATAAGTAGGTGTTGACAATGTTTACAGATTGACTAGCGTAAAGATAAACAAAGTAGGTGTTGACAATGTTTACAGATTGACTTGCGTAAAGATAAACTAAGTAGGTGTTGACAATGTTTCCTGTTTGACTAATGTATCAATAAAACGATTTGGTGCTGAATATATTAATTATTTGACTAACGTGAAGATAAGCCAAAACGGTGTTGACAATGTTCACTGTCTCAGGAACATAAGGATATACCTATAATGTGTTAACATTGTTTACTGTCTGAGGAACATAAGGATATACCTATGAGGTGTTGAAATGTTTACTTTTACACTTACGTCATGCTAAACCAATAAGTATTGACAATTTTTACTTTTTGAGTAACGTCATGATAAACCAATAAGGTATTGACAATGTTAACAGATTGACTAGCGTAAAGATACACCAACAAGGTATTCAAAATGTTTACAGTTTGACTAGAATAAAGATAAACCAATAAGGCATTGACAATGTTTACAGTTTGACTAGCGTAAAGATCAAACAATAAGGTATTGACAATGTTTACAGTTTGACAAGCTTAAAGATAAACCAATAAAGTATTGACAATGGTTACAGATTGACTAGCATAATGATTAACCAATAAGGTATTGACAATGGCTACAGTTTGACTAGCATAAAGATAAACCAATAAGGTGTTGACAATGTTTACAGAATGACTAGCGTAAAAATAAACCAATAAGGTATTGACAATGTTTACAGAATGACTAGCGTAAAGATAAACCAATAAGGTGTTGACAATGTTTACAGAATGACTAGCGTAAAAATAAACCAATAAGGTGTTGACAATGTTTACAGAATGACTAGCGTAAAAATAAACCAATAAGGTGTTGACAATGTTTACAGAATGACTAGCGTAAAGATAAACCAATAAGGTGTTGACAATGTTTACAGAATGACTAGCGTAAAGATAAACCAATAAGGTATTGACAATGTTTACAGATTGACTAGCGTAAAGATGAACAAATAAGGTATTGACAATGTTTACAGATTAACTAGAGTAAAGATAAACCAATAAGGTAATGACAATGTTTACAGATTGATTAGCATAAAGATGAAACAATAACGTATTGACCATGTTAACAGATCAACTAGAGTAAAGATAAACCAATAAGGTATTGACAATGTTTACAGATTGACTAGCATAAAGATAAAACAATAAAGTATTGACAATGGTTACAGTTTGACTAGCGTAAAGATAAACCAATAAGGTATTGACAATGTTTACAGATTGACTAGAATAAAGATTAAACAATTGAGTATTGACAATGGTTGCAGATTGACTAGCGTTAAGATAAACCAATATGGTATTGACAATGTTTACAAATTGATTAGCGTAAAGATAAACCAAAAAGGTAATGACAATGTTTACAGATTGACTAGCGTAAAGATAAACCAATATGGTATTGACAATGTTTACAAATTGATTAGCGTAAAGATAAACCAAAAAGGTAATGACAATGTTTACAGATTGATTCGCGTAAAGATTAACCATTAAGGTAATGACAATGTTTACAGATTGATTAGCGTAAAGATAAACCAATAAGGTAATGACAATGTTTACAGATTGACTACCGTAAAGATAAACCAATAAGGTGTTGACAATGTTTACAGATTGACTAGCGTAAAGATAAACCAATAAGGGGTTGACAATGTTTACAGATTGACTAGCATAAAGATAAACCAATAAGGAGTTGACAATGTTCACAGTTTGACTAGCTTTAAGATAAACCAATAAGGTGTTGACAATGTTTACAGAATTACTAGAGTTAAGATAACCCAATAAGGTGTTGACAATGTTTACAGATTGACTAGCGTAAAGATAATCCAATAAGGTGCTGACAATGTTTACAGATTGACTAGCGTAAAGATAAAACAATAAGGTATTGACAATGTTTACAGTTTGACTAGTTTAAAGATAAACCAACCGGGTGTTGACAATGTTAACAGATTAACTAGAGTGAAGATAAACCAATAAGGTATTGACAATGCCTACAGATTGACTAGCGTAAAGATAAACCAATAAGGCAATGACAATGTTTACAGTTTGACTTACGTGAAGATAAACCAATAAGGTATTAACAATGTTTAACTGACTAACGTAAAGGTAAATCAATAAGGTGTCGACAATGTTTACTTTCTGACTAACGCCATGATAAACCAATAAGGTATTCTCACTGCTTGAAAAACGTCAAGAAAAACCAAAAAGGTGTTGACAATGCTTCCTGTCTGACTAACGTTAAGATAAACCAATAAAAAATTTATTATTAGATATTTTAATTTTTTTACCTTAAACAGAGTTTTCTTATGCACGTTGGGAACAAAATAGCATTAAATATTTGAAAGATCTTTTTTGATCTAGAAAAAAAGAGTTTTTCTGTTTTAATGCACTGAAAGAAAGTCTTCTTACTAACAATTGTTTACGATATTATAGTTTATTATCAAGGTTGCCACAGTATATCAAGACATTTTTTATGAATCTCCAAAATAGTATTGACCTTCAAGTTCTTATTCCAGCAGACACATTTCTGGAGACAATATCTCTTGAAAAAGATAGATTTGGTGGAGTATGTGAAACAGCATCTGAAAAGTTTCTGAAGTGGGAAGATACACTTGGATCTAATATTGAAAACTGGAGAGATTTATTTGTTATTTTAAAAAGATGTAAACATTCATATCTATCTAATTTTCAATATAAATTGTTACAAAGAATTGTTCCAACTAGTTCGTTTTTGTTTAAAATACATTTAAAAGAGACCAAAAAATGATTTTTTTTACAAATCTGAAGAAGAAACAATGCAGCATTTGTTTTATGATTGTACTGTGAGTTTCAATTTTTGGAATCACATGACACCTTACATATGTCACAATTTTACATATGTTGCAATATTTTATCATGACTTTATTCTAATTAGAACAGGGTTCAAGCAAATTTTCTATATTTTTAAACTTCTTCATTATAGTTTTAAGATGAAATATTTTAGAGATATTGAAGAATATATAGCTATTAAGAACTCAAAAGTGCAAGATTTTGAAAAACTTTGGACCCCTTTTGTTATATATTTCCATAGATTTATATGTAGGTGTTCCATTGATATTTCTTTTGTATACATGTAAGTTCACTTTTGTTTGACACTGATGTTTCCATAGAATATAGTATACATTGTGTGTAAGGGTTTGAATATGTGTGTGGATGAGAAGCTTTTTAATTTCTTTATTATTATTATTTTTATTATTAATATCATGATTTCATTTATTTATAATAATTTCTGTAAATATAATTTTAAAAAAGGGGGCAATTGTATTTTAAAGATGAAATCACCGTTAAACCATTGTCAGGTGGTTATGTGGGGAGATGTAAATTCCTGACTACATGAAAACAAACAAATCAAAACAAAAAAAAAAAGAAAAAAAAGATAAACTAATAAGGTAATTCCCTGCCTGATTAACGTCAAAATAGACCAATTAGATGTTGACAATGTTTACTTTCACTGCCTGATTAACGTCAAAATAGACCAATTAGATGTTGACAATGTTTACTTTCACTGCCTGACTAACGTCAAAATAGACCAATATGATGTTGACAATGTTTACTTTCACTGCCTGACTAACGTCAAAATAGACCAATATGATGTTGACAATGTTTACTTTCATTGCCCGACTAACGTCAAAATAGACCAATAAGATGTTGACAATGTTTACTTTCACTGCCTGACTAACGTCAAAATAGACCAATAAGATGTTGACAATGTTTACTTTCTATGCCTGACTAACGTCAAGATAAAGTTTTAGGTGTTGACAATGCTTCCTGTCGGACTAACGTTAAGGTAAACCAATAAGGTGTTGATAAAGCTCACTGTCACTTTATCTTGACTATCGTCAAGATAAACTAATAAGGAGTTGACAATGTTTACTCTCACAGCCCGATTAACTTAAAGATAAACCAATACGGTGTTGACAATGTTTACAGTCTGACTAACGTTAAGATAAACCAATAAGATGTTGTCAATGTTTACTTTCACTGCCTGGTTTACTTCAAGATAAACAAATAAGGTGTTGACAATGTTTACTCTCACAACCCGATTAACTTCAAGATAAACCAATAAGGTGTTTGCAATATTTACTGTCTGACTAATGTGAAGATAAACCAAGAAGTTGTTGACAATGTTTACTGTATGACTAACATAATGATAAACCAATAAGGAGTTGACAATGTTTATTTCACTGCAAAATAAATTTTAAGATAAACCTATAAGGTATTGACAATTTACTGTCACTGCCTGACTAACGTCAACATAAACTAATAAGGTGTTGACAATATTTACTGTCATTGCCTGAATATCTTCAAGATAAACCAATCAGGTGTGACAATGTTGACTGTCTTACCAACGTCACGAAAAACTTATAAGTGTTGACAATGTTAACTGCCTGACAAACGTTAAGATTAAACCAATAAAGTGTTGTTAATGTTTTTTCTATCTAACGTCAAGATAAAGCAATAAGGTGTTCACAATGTTAACTTTCTGACAAGCGTCAAGATAAACCAATAAAGTATTGACAATGTTTACTGTCTGAGCAATGTAAAGATAAATCTATATTTTGCTGCCAATGTTTAATATCTGACTAAAGTAAATATAAGCAAGTAGGTGTTGACAAAGTTTACTTCCTGACTAGCGTAAGCATAAACCAATAAGGTGTTGACAATGTTTTTGTCTGACTAACGTAAAGATAAATCAATAAGGTGTTGACAATGTTTACTAAATGACTAACGCCATGATAAACCAATAAGGTAATGACAATGTATACTATCCGACTAACGTCAGTATAAACCAATAAGGTGTTGACAATGTTTATTGTCACTTCCTGATTAACGTCATGATAACCATAAGGTTTTGAAAATGTTTACTGTCCGGCTAACATCAAGATAAATCAATAAGGAGTTGACAATGTTTACTGTCCGACTAAGGTCAATATAAACCAATAAGGTGTTGACAATGTTTACTGACTGACTAACATCAAGATAAACCAATAAGGAGTTGACAATGTTAACTGTCCGACTAACGTCAATATAAACCAATAAGGAGTTGACAATGTTTACTGTCTAAGTAACGTCAAGATAAACCAATAAGGAGTTGACAATGTTTACTGTCCGACTAACGTCAATATAAACCAATAAGGTGTTGACAATGTTTACTGTCCGAAAAACATCAAGATAAACCAATAAGGAGTTGACAATGTTTACTGTCTAAGTAACGTCAAGATAAACCAATAAGGTGTTCACAATGTTTACTGTCCGACTAACATTAAGATAAATCAATAAGGAGTTGACAATGTTTACTGTCCGACTAACATCAATATAAACCAATAAGGAGTTGACAATGTTTACTGTCTAAGTAACGTCAAGATAAACCAATAAGGAGTTGACAATGTTTACTGTCCGAATAACATCAAGATAAACCAATAAGGTGTTGACAATGTTTACCTTCGACTAACATCAAGATAAACCTATAAGGAGTTGACAATGTTTACTGTCTGACTAACGTCAATATAAACCAATAAGGTGTTGACAATGTTTATTGTCTCTTCCTGATTAACTTCATGATAACCAATAAGGTTTTTAAAATGTTTACTGTCCGTCTAACATCAAGATAAATCAATAAGGACTTGACAATGTTTACTGTCTGACTAACATAAAATAAACCATTAAGGAGTTGACAATGTTTACTTTCACTGCCTGATTAACTTCTAGATAAACCAATCAGGTGTGACAATGTTGACTGTCTTACTAACGTCACGGAAAACCAATAAGATGTTTACAATGTTTACTTTCACTGCCTGATTAACTTCAATATAAACCAATAAGGTGTTGACAATGTTTATTGTCACTTCCAGATTAACGTCATGATAACCAATAAGGTTTTGAAAATGTTTACTGTCCGTCTAACATCACGATAAATCAATAAGGACTTGACAATGTTTACTGTCTGACTAACGTCAATATAAACCAATAAGGTGTTGACAATGTTTATTGTCACTTCCTGATTAACGTCATGATAACCAATAAGGTTTTAAAAATGTTTACTGTCCGTCTAACATCAAGATAAATCAATAAGGACTTGACAATGTTTACTGTCTGACTTACATAAAATAAACCATTAAGGAGTTGACAATGTTTACTTTCACTGCCTGATTAACTTCAAGATAAACAAATCAGGTGTGACAATGTTGACTGTCTTACTAACGTTACGAAATACCAATAAGATGTTTACAATGTTTACTTTCACTGCCTGATTAACTTCAAGATAAACCAATAAGGTGTTGACAATGTTTATTGTCACTTCCTGATTAACGTCATGATAACCAATAAGGTTTTGAAAATGTTTACTGTCCGTCTAACATCACAATAAATCAATAAGGACTTGACAATGTTTACTGTCCGACTAACGTCAATATAAACCAATAAGGAGTTGATAATGTTTACTGTCTAAGTAACGTCAAGATAAACCAATAAGGAGTTGACAATGTTTACTGTCCGACTAACGTCAAGATAAATCAATAAGGAGTTGACAATGTTTACTGTCCGACTAACATCAAGATAAACCAATAAGGAGTTGACAATGTTTACTGTCCGACTAACGTCAAGATAAATCAATAAGGAGTTGACAATGTTTACTGTCCGACTAACATCAAGATAAACCAATAAGGAGTTTACAATGTTTACTGTCCGACTAACGTCAAGATAAATCAATAAGGAGTTGACAATGTTTACTGTCCGACTAACGTCAATATAAACCAATAAGGAGTTGACAATGTTTACTGTCTAAGTAACGTCAAGATAAACTAATAAGGAGTTTACAATGTTTACTGTCCGACTAACGTCAATATAAACCAATAAGGTGTTGACAATGATAACTGTCCGACTAGCATCAAGATAAACCAATAAGGAGTTGACAATGTTTACTGTCTAAGTAACGTCAAGATAAACCAATAAGGTGTTCACAATGTTTACTCTCTGACAAACATCAAAATTACCAATAAGGAGTTGACAATGTTTACTGTCTAAGTAACATCAAGATAAACCAAAAAGGAGTTGACAATGTTTACTGTCTGACTAACATCAGGATAAACCAATAAGGAGTTGACAATGTTTACTGTCCGAATAACGTCAATATAAACCAATAAGGAGTTGACAATGTTTACTGTCTAAGTAAGGTCAAGATAAACCAATAAGGAGTTGACAATGTTTACTGTCCGACTAACGTCAATATAAACCAATAAGGTGTTGACAATGTTTACTGTCCGACTAACATCAAGATAGACCAATAAGGAGTTGACAATGTTTACTGTCTAAGAAACGTCAAGATAAACCAATAAGGTGTTCATAATGTTTACTCTCTGACTAACATCAAGATAAACCAATAAGGAGTTGACAATGTTTACTGTCCGACTAACATCAAGATAAACCAATAAGGAGTTGACAATGTTTACTGTCCGACTAACGTCAAGATAAACCAATAAGGAGTTGACAATGTTTACTGTCCGACTAACGTCAATATAAACCAATAAGGAGTTGACAATGTTTACTGTCTAAGTAACGTCAAGATAAACCAATAAGGAGTTTACAATGTTTGCTGTCCGACTAAAGTCAATATAAACCAATAAGGTGTTGACAATGTTTACTGTCCGACTAACATCAGGATAAACCAATAAGGAGTTGACAATGTTTACTGTCTAAGTAACGTCAAGATAAACCAATAAGGAGTTGACAATGTTTACTTTCACTGCCTTATGCGAAAAAAAATTCTATATCATCGAACAAGTTGTTAGTTAAAATTAAAACATTTTTTATCATGAACCAGTTCTTAGGGAGAAAAAAATATCCTTTATCATCCAAACCAGTTCTTATGCGAGAGGTAATTTCTTATGAAAACAAAATTTTTATTTGTCAATAATCATAAATAATTTATACCAGGCTGTCCAATGTTTTATTGTCATGTGCCGACACAGTAACTCCCAAAAGTAGTATTAGATATTTAAATTCTGATTTTCTGAATTTTGTGAAAACAAAGATTTGTTTTGTGATTTTATTATATTTTGTGTTTATTAACTATAAAATTTGCTAATAAAATAATTTAGTTTTCTTGATATCTAAATTAGTGTATATTTTAATTAAAATTCAAAAGGCAAGGCTTTTGCATTTCTATTAAAATAATGCATTAGCACATGACAATATCCTTAAGTATATGTATAGATTGTGTTATTTGAAGGTAGTTTGCAGTCATTTGCATTGGTATCTTGTAGTATGATAATCGTTGTTATATGGCTAAATAAATATTCAATTGATTCATATTTTAGCATATTTTAGCAAGTGTCTTCACTTTGAATGACTTGTCTTAAAAATACTTTTTATTCGATATGCCTCGTAGACTCGTAGATTTTACAATGCAAAAGTTTGGAAGCCGTCTAACAGCAGATGAAAACTAAGAAGGAAACAAGTCAAATAAACAAGATGTTTGAAACACGAGCTAATCAAGGCGATCAGACAAGTAGATCCAATCATAATGCTGATATATGATTAGATTTGTCAGGCAAATTGTTTTTATCAAACACATAAAATAGAATTACAATAAATATGTATACGTCGTCGTGATTTCTACATGGCGATTTTTATCATTATCATTACATTTTCTGAGCCTAATGGACAGTAAATCTAATCACAGCTTATATTTACTTAAAGGTCGAACTGCGGAAGATAAACACCTAACAACAAGAATAATACTGATTACCTCTAACTAAGGAGTTAAAATTACATTATAGTTTGTATAACATATCCTGTCTGTAATACCAAACTGGTTTTACATCACTTTTAGAAATAAACTCGAGGTTGACAAAAAAAAAAAAAAAAAAAAAAAAAAAAAAAAAAAAAAAAAAAAAAAAAAATAAAAAGCTTATTAAAGCCGTTAAAACATTAATATATTTATAAGAAAGTTTTAGGGAATATCGACCAGAGCCATCATTAAATTTCCGAGCCAAAAAAAGTAACATTTGTTATGTTATTTGTTACTATGCAGTCTTGAATGCACGAAGCGATTCTGAAATGGATTAATGATATGTATGGCCATGTGTATAATAATATACCAAAATTAATATTTAAATCAGCATTGAAGATTACTTTATATTTTTTATATGTTTGTATTGAGTTTTTTAGTATTATTATTTTATTTTATTTTATTTTATTTTTGGTAAAATACATTTTTAATAATTTATTCGTGTGTTGTTAATTGAAAAAAATAATTATATATAAGTGTGACAATTAGGGCATTGCAGAAGTAAATGGATCACACTTTATGTTATTTTACCAAGTGATTCCGTATTATGTTATTATACCAAGTCAGTAGGTATATGTTATTATACCAAGTCAGTCTGATTTATGATATTAGGAGTGAGGGAGATATGAAGATTTGTCCACCCTCACCAGTCATATTTCCCCGAAGGCAACACCCGAACAAAACCAAACAAAATGAAACAATGCAAAAACACTAAATCTTTTTTTGGGATGAAAACCCTAACCCAACTTTCGTTTTCGCCCATGTCGTCTGGACAAGTGAAGCACAAGGTCGTTCGGAACACAGGAACGATGGGTGTCTTTGGGCAAGCAGTTCTCGGCACGAGATCGTTGTTTTCGTGCAAAACTGTCGCCCAAACGCTGAGAACACGAACCCCGAACGTTGTTCGCGGGTCGAAATTTCACACTACCTATTCAACAGAAGTGAGAAGAACAAAGATGGCTTCAAACTAACGGTGGGTAAACAACCGCTATGTGTTATGTATTGTTTTACGTATCCCGTTACACGTGGGATTTGCATACAGTTGCCGTCATGGGAGGAGCGTAAGATGACATTTCGCCGTCCCATTGACTGGATTAACCACGTGGTTTGGACTATTTAGTAAAAGGTCATTTTCGCACAATTCTTCAATACAATTTTAAATTGCTAACATTTTTAATTTAGAGTATGTGGAAAATGCGTCGCTGGCCGCCATATTAACTATTAACGAGGATGTTCCCAGTGTAATGGCGATTTTGCACGAGAGCAATTTTTACTCCACTCTAGTGTTGAAAAAATAGTCTCGCCCAAAGACACGCGATAAGTCGATGTGTCACGTTCAAGTGCTTGGGGCCCCGATATGGGGAACTATTATCCGGGAAATTCGATCGCGTGAAGGTAATATTATCTCACGCGAGGAATATTCGATTTCTTGTCATCTGATGGCGTGTTTCCCCAAAACCAATCACTTTACGTATTTTTCAACGATTTAAATGTGAGGTATATTATTACTGTTCATGTAAATTTCTTTAATAATAATTGCATCAATACTATTTTGGCATATTTTTTTATATTGAAATCAATGGGAGCGTGTATTATGTCATCGCATATAACATGGCATATTACACGCACTTGAGTAAGGATGCGGAGCTTCCTATTGTCACGTGATGAAATATGGGTGGAGTCAATACCATATATGGGACACATAATTCACAATCGTTACTGCGTTTGAATTGTAAGTATATTCGAACGTTCAAGGAATGCCTGTTAATAACATAGATTGTAAACAAACTTGACCACGGCACTTTACACAACCAAGCGGTCGTGATTCAACTGAAAAGGACAAACATAGATTGTAAACAAACTTTCTTAAGCATTGACCACGGCACTTTACACAACCAAGCGGTCCGTGATTCAACTGAAAAAGACAATCTCCCGACAACACTCAAACACACAAAAAGATATCAGTACTTTATTTGGAACCGGTTTGTAATTTGTTTACAAAATTTCAATTTAAATAAAGACATTCATAGTAATAATAATAATAACATTGTTTCTTCATTGTTATATGCCAAAATATTTCCCAAGGTTAGATGGCATAATGCACGACCCATAGAAAAAACAATGTTATTATATAAATAATATACCAAGTCAATCCGTATTATGATATCACATCAAGTTAGCCCGTATTATAATATTACACCAAGTCAGCCCGTATTATGATATTACACCAAGTCAGTCCGTATTATGATATCACACCAAGTCAATCCGTATTATGATATAACACCAAGTCAGCCCGTATTATGATATTACACCAACTCAGTCCGTATTATGATATTACACCAACTCAGTCCGTATTCTGATATTAAACCAAATCAGTCCGTATTATGATATTACACCAAGTCAGCCCGTATTATGATATTAAACCAAGTCAGTCCGTATTATGATATTACACCAACTCAGTCCGTATTATGATATTAGACCAAATCAGTCCGTATTATGATATTACACCAAGTCAGTCCGTATTATGATATCACACCAACTCATCCCGTATTATGATATTACACCAAGTCAGCCCGTATTATGATATTAAACCAAGTCAGTCCGTATTATGATATTACACAAAGTCAGCCCGTATTATGATATTACACCAAGTCAGTCCGTATTATGATATTACACCAACTCAGTCTGTATTATGATATTAAACCAAATCAGTCCGTATTATGATATTACACCAACTCAGTCCGTATTATGATATTTAACCAAATCAGTCCGTATTATGATATTACACCAAGTCAGCCCGTATTATGATATTAAAACAAGTCAGTAAGTATTATGATATTACACCAACTATGTCCGTATTATGATATTAAACCAAATCAGTCCGTATTATGATATTACACCAACTCAGTCCGTATTATGATATTAAACCAAATCAGTCCGTATTATGATATTACACCAGGTCAGCCCGTGTACTACACCAACTCAGCCCGTATTATGATATCACACCAAGTCAGCCCGTATTATGATATTACACCAAGTCAGTCCGTATTATGATATTACACCAAGTCAGCCCGTATTATGATATTAAACCAAATCAGTCCGTATTATGATATTACACCAAGTCAGTCCGTATTATGATATTACACCAAGTCAGCCCGTATTATGATATTACACCAAGTCAGCCCGTATTATGATATTACACCAACTGAGTCCGTATTATGATATTAAACCAAGTCAGTCCGTATTATGATATCACAACAAGTCAGCCCGTATTATGATATTACACCAGGTCAGTCCGTATTATGATATCACACCAATTCAGCCCGTATTATGATATCACACCAACTGAGTCCGTATTATGATATTACACCAAGTCAGTCCGTATTATGATATTACACCAAGTCAGTCCGTATTATGATATTACACCAAGTCAGCCCGTATTTTGATATTACACCAAGTCAGTCCGTATTATGATATTACACCAAGTCAATCCGTATTATGATATCACACCAAGTCAGCCCGTATTATGATATTACACCAACTCAGTCCGTATTATGATATTACACCAGGTCAGCCCGTATTATGATATCACACCAACTCAGTCCGTATTATGATATTACACAAAGTCAGCCCGTATTATGATATCACACCAAGTCAGCCCGTATAATGATATCACACCAAGTCAGTCAGTATTATGATATCACACCAAGTCAGTCCGTATTATGATATTACACCAAGTCAGCCCGTATTATGATATCACACCAACTCAGTCCGTATTATGATATTACACCAAGTCAGTCCGTATTATGATATTACACCAACTCAGTCCGAATTATGATATTAAACCAAATCAGTCCGTATTATGATATTACACCAACTCAGTCCGTATTATGATATTAAACCAAATCAGTCCGTATTATGATATTACACCAGGTCAGCCAGTTTACTACACCAACTCAGCCCGTATAATGATATCACACCAAGTCAGCCCGTGTTATGATATTACACCAACTCAGTCCGTATTATGATATTAAACCAAATCAGTCTGTATTATGATATTAAACCAAATCAGTCCGT
The DNA here is from genome assembly GCA_029721355.1 of Tegillarca granosa. Classification (NCBI taxonomy): domain Eukaryota; kingdom Metazoa; phylum Mollusca; class Bivalvia; order Arcoida; family Arcidae; genus Tegillarca; species Tegillarca granosa. Next base: position 18,367,828 of record CM056609.1, read on the forward strand.
ATTATGATATTACACCAAGTCAGTCCGTATTATGATATTACACCAAGTGAGCCCGTATTATGATATTACATCTAGTCAGCCCGTATTATGATATTACACCAAGTCAGTCCGTATTATGATATTACACCAAGTGAGCCCGTATTATGATATTACACCTAGTCAGCCCGTATTATGATATTACACTAAGTCAGTCCGTATAATGATATTACACCAAGTCAGTCCGTATTATGATATCACAACAAGTCAGTCCGTATTATGATATTACACCAGGTCAGTCCGTATTATGATATCACACCAATTCAGCCCGTATTATGATATAACACCAAGTCAGTCCGTATTTTGATATTACACCAAGTCAGTCCGTATTATAATATTACACCAAGTCAGCCCGTATTATGATATTACACCAAGTCAGTCCGTATTATGATATTACACCAAGTCAGTCCGTATTATGATATTACACCAGGTCAGCCCGTATTTTGATATCACACCAACTCAGTCCGTATTATGATATCACATCAAGTTAGCCCGTATTATGATATTACACCAAGTCACTCCGTATTATGATATTACACCAGGTCAGCCCGTATTATGATATTACACCAAGTCAGTCCGTATTATGATATTACACCAAGTCAGCCCGTATTATGATATTAAACCAAATCAGTCCGTATTATTATATTACACCAAGTCAGTCCGTATTATGATATCACACCAAGTCAGTCCGTATTATGATATCACACCAAGTCAGTCCGTATTATAATGTTACACCAAGTCAGCCCGTATTATGATATTACACCAACTCAGTCCGTATTATGATATTACAGCAGGTCAGCCCGTATTATGATATCACACCAACTCAGTCCGTATTATGATATTACACCAAGTCAGCCCGTATTATGATATCACACCAAGTCAGCCCGTATTATGATATCACACCAAGTCAGTCCGTATTATGATATCACACCAGGTCAGCCCGTATTATGATATCACACCAACTCAGTCCGTATTATGATATTACACCAAGTCAGCCCGTATTATGATATCACACCAAGTCAGCCCGTATTATGAAATTACCCCAAGTCAGCCCGTATTATGATATTACACCAAGTCAGCCCGTATTATGATATTACACCAACTCAGTCCGTATTATGATATTACACCAACTCAGTCCGTATTCTGATATTAAACCAAATCAGTCCGTATTATGATATTACACCAAGTCAGTCCGTATTATGATATTACACCAAGTCAGCCCGTATTATGATATTACACCAAGTCAGCCCGTATTATGATATTACACCAACTGAGTCCGTATTATGATATTAAACCAAGTCAGTCCGTATTATGATATCACAACAAGTAAGCCCGTATTATGATATTACACCAGGTCAGTCCGTATTATGATATCACACCAATTCAGCCCGTATTATGATATCACACCAACTGAGTCCGTATTATGATATTACACCAAGTCAGTCCGTATTATGATATTACACCAAGTCAGTCCGTATTATGATATTACACCAAGTCAGCCCGTATTTTGATATTACACCAAGTCAGTCCGTATTATGATATTACACCAAGTCAATCCGTATTATGATATCACACCAAGTCAGCCCGTATTATGATATTACACCAACTCAGTCCGTATTATGATATTACACCAGGTCAGCCCGTATTATGATATCACACCAACTCAGTCCGTATTATGATATTACACAAAGTCAGCCCGTATTATGATATCACACCAAGTCAGCCCGTATAATGATATCAAACCAAGTCAGTCAGTATTATGATATCACACCAACTCAGTCCGTATAATGATATTACACCAAGTCAGCCCGTATTATGATATCACACCAACTCAGTCCGTATTATGATATTACACCAAGTCAGTCCGTATTATGATATTACACCAACTCAGTCCGAATTATGATATTAAACCAAATCAGTCCGTATTATGATATTACACCAACTCAGTCCGTATAATGATATTAAACCAAATCAGTCCGTATTATGATATTACACCAGGTCAGCCAGTTTCCTACACCAACTCAGCCCGTATAATGATATCACACCAAGTCAGCCCGTGTTATGATATTACACCCACTCAGTCCGTATTATGATATTAAACCAAATCAGTCTGTATTATGATATTAAACCAAATCAGTCCGTATTATGATATTACACCAAGTCAGTCCGTATTATGATATTACACCAAGTGAGCCCGTATTATGATATTACATCTAGTCAGCCCGTATTATGATATTACACCAAGTCAGTCCGTATTATGATATTACACCAAGTGAGCCCGTATTATGATATAACACCTAGTCAGCCCGTATTATGATATTACACTAAGTCAGTCCGTATAATGATATTACACCAAGTCAGTCCGTATTATGATATCACAACAAGTCAGTCCGTATTATGATATTACACCAGGTCAGTCCGTATTATGATATCACACCAATTCAGCCCGTATTATGATATAACACCAAGTCAGTCCGTATTATGATATTACACCAAGTCAGTCCGTATTATGATATTACACCAAGTCAGCCCGTATTATGATATTACACCAAGTCAGTCCGTATTATGATATTACACCAAGTCAGTCCGTATTATGATATTACACCAACTCAGTCCGTATTATGATATCACATCAAGTTAGCCCGTATTATGATATTACACCAAGTCACTCCGTATTATGATATTACACCAGGTCAGCCCGTATTATGATATTACACCAAGTCAGTCCGTATTATGATATTACACCAAGTCAGCCCGTATTATGATATTAAACCAAATCAGTCCGTATTATGATATTACACCAAGTCAGTCCGTATTATGATATCACACCAAGTCAGTCCGTATTATGATATCACACCAAGTCAGTCCGTTTATAATGTTACACCAAGTCAGCCCGTATTATGATATTACACCAACTCAGTCCGTATTATGATATTACAGCAGGTCAGCCCGTATTATGATATCACACCAACTCAGTCCGTATTATGATATTACACCAAGTCAGCCCGTATTATGATATCACACCAAGTCAGCCCGTATTATGATATCACACCAAGTCAGTCCGTATTATGATATCACACCAGGTCAGCCCGTATTATGATATCACACCAACTCAGTCCGTATTATGATATTACACCAAGTCAGCCCGTATTATGATATCACACCAAGTCAGCCCGTATTATGAAATTACCCCAAGTCAGCCCGTATTATGATATTACACCAAGTCAGCCCGTATTATGATATTACACCAACTCAGTCCGTATTATGATATTACACCAACTCAGTCCGTATTCTGATATTAAACCAAATCAGTCCGTATTATGATATTACACCAAGTCAGTCCGTATTATGATATTACACCAAGTCAGCCCGTATTATGATATTACACCAAGTCAGCCCGTATTATGATATTACACCAACTGAATCCGTATTATGATATTAAACCAAGTCAGTCCGTATTATGATATCACAACAAGTCAGCCCGTATTATGATATTACACCAGGTCAGTCCGTATTATGATATCACACCAATTCAGCCCGTATTATGATATCACACCAACTGAGTCCGTATTATGATATTACACCAAGTCAGTCCGTATTATGATATTACACCAAGTCAGTCCGTATTATGATATTACACCAAGTCAGCCCGTATTTTGATATTACACCAAGTCAGTCCGTATTATGATATTACACCAAGTCAATCCGTATTATGATATCACACCAAGTCAGCCCGTATTATGATATTACACCAACTCATTCCGTATTATGATATTACACCAGGTCAGCCCGTATTATGATATCACACCAACTCAGTCCGTATTATGATATTACACAAAGTCAGCCCGTATTATGATATCACACCAAGTCAGCCCGTATAATGATATCACACCAAGTCAGTCAGTATTATGATATCACACCAACTCAGTCCGTATTATGATATTACACCAAGTCAGCCCGTATTATGATATCACACCAACTCAGTCCGTATTATGATATTACACCAAGTCAGTCCGTATTATGATATTACACCAACTCAGTCCGAATTATGATATTAAACCAAATCAGTCCGTATTATGATATTACACCAACTCAGTCCGTATTATGATATTAAACCAAATCAGTCCGTATTATGATATTACACCAGGTCAGCCAGTTTACTACACCAACTCAGCCCGTATAATGATATCACACCAAGTCAGCCCGTGTTATGATATTACACCAACTCAGTCCGTATTATGATATTAAACCAAATCAGTCTGTATTATGATATTAAACCAAATCAGTCCGTATTATGATATTACACCAAGTCAGTCCATATTATGATATTACACCAAGTGAGCCCGTATTATGATATTACATCTAGTCAGCCCGTATTATGATATTACACCAAGTCAGTCCGTATTATGATATTACACCAAGTGAGCCCGTATTATGATATTACACCTAGTCAGCCCGTATTATGATATTACACTAAGTCAGTCCGTATAATGATATTACACCAAGTCAGTCCGTATTATGATATCACAACAAGTCAGTCCGTATTATGATATTACACCAGGTCAGTCCGTATTATGATATCACACCAATTCAGCCCGTATTATGATATAACACCAAGTCAGTCCGTATTATGATATTACACCAAGTCAGTCCGTATTATGATATTACACCAAGTCAGCCCGTATTATGATATTACACCAAGTCAGTCCGTATTATGATATTACACCAAGTCAGTCCGTATTATGATATTACACCAACTCAGTCCGTATTATGATATCACATCAAGTTAGCCCGTATTATGATATTACACCAAGTCACTCCGTATTATGATATTACACCAGGTCAGCCCGTATTATGATATTACACCAAGTCAGTCCGTATTATGATATTACACCAAGTCAGCCCGTATTATGATATTAAACCAAATCAGTCCGTATTATGATATTACACCAAGTAAGTCCGTATTATGATATCACACCAAGTCAGTCCGTATTATGATATCACACCAAGTCAGTCCGTTTTATAATGTTACACCAAGTCAGCCCGTATTATGATATTACACCAACTCAGTCCGTATTATGATATTACAGCAGGTCAGCCCGTATTATGATATCACACCAACTCAGTCCGTATTATGATATTACACCAAGTCAGCCCGTATTATGATATCACACCAAGTCAGCCCGTATTATGATATCACACCAAGTCAGTCCGTATTATGATATCACACCAGGTCAGCCCGTATTATGATATCACACCAACTCAGTCCGTATTATGATATTACACCAAGTCAGCCCGTATTATGATATCACACCAAGTCAGCCCGTATTATGAAATTACCCCAAGTCAGCCCGTATTATGATATTACACCAAGTCAGCCCGTATTATGATATTACACCAACTCAGTCCGTATTATGATCTTACACCAACTCAGTCCGTATTCTGATATTAAACCAAATCAGTCCGTATTATGATATTACACCAAGTCAGTCCGTATTATGATATTACACCAAGTCAGCCCGTATTATGATATTACACCAAGTCAGCCCGTATTATGATATTACACCAACTGAGTCCGTATTATGATATTAAACCAAGTCAGTCCGTATTATGATATCACAACAAGTCAGCCCGTATTATGATATTACACCAGGTCAGTCCGTATTATGATATCACACCAAATCAGCCCGTATTATGATATCACACCAACTGAGTCCGTATTATGATATTACACCAAGTCAGTCCGTATTATGATATTACACCAAGTCAGTCCGTATTATGATATTACACCAAGTCAATCCGTATTATGATATCACACCAAGTCAGCCCGTATTATGATATTACACCAACTCATTCCGTATTATGATATTACACCAGGTCAGCCCGTATTATGATATCACACCAACTCAGTCCGTATTATGATATTACACAAAGTCAGCCCGTATTATGATATCACACCAAGTCAGCCCGTATAATGATATCACACCAAGTCAGTCAGTATTATGATATCACACCAACTCAGTCCGTATTATGATATTACACCAAGTCAGCCCGTATTATGATATCACACCAACTCAGTCCGTATTATGATATTACACCAAGTCAGTCCGTATTATGATATTACACCAACTCAGTCCGAATTATGATATTACACCAACTCAGTCCGTATTATGATATTAAACCAAATCAGTCCGTATTATGATATTACACCAGGTCAGCCAGTTTACTACACCAACTCAGCCCGTATAATGATATCACACCAAGTCAGCCCGTGTTATGATATTACACCAACTCAGTCCGTATTATGATATTAAACCAAATCAGTCTGTATTATGATATTAAACCAAATCAGTCCGTATTATGATATTACACCAAGTCAGTCCGTATTATGATATTACACCAAGTGAGCCCGTATTATGATATAACATCTAGTCAGCCCGTATTATGATATTACACCAAGTCAGTCCGTATTATGATATTACACCAAGTGAGCCCGTATTATGATATTACACCTAGTCAGCCCGTATTATGATATTACACTAAGTCACTCCGTATAATGATATTACACCAAGTCAGTCCGTATTATGATATCACAACAAGTCAGCCCGTATTATGATATCACACCAAGTCAGTCCGTATTATGATATCACACCAGGTCAGCCCGTATTATGATATCACACCAACTCAGTCCGTATTATGATATTACACCAAGTCAGCCCGTATTATGATATCACACCAAGTCAGCCCGTATTATGAAATTACCCCAAGTCAGCCTGTATTATGATATTACACCAAGTCAGCCCGTATTATGATATTACACCAACTCAGTCCGTATTATGATATTACACCAACTCAGTCCGTATTCTGATATTAAACCAAATCAGTCCGTATTATGATATTACACCAAGTCAGTCCGTATTATGATATTACACCAAGTCAGCCCGTATTATGATATTACACCAAGTCAGCCCGTATTATGATATTACACCAACTGAGTCCGTATTATGATATTAAACCAAGTCAGTCCGTATTATGATATCACAACAAGTCAGCCCGTATTATGATATTACACCAGGTCAGTCCGTATTATGATATCACACCAATTCAGCCCGTATTATGATATCACACCAACTGAGTCCGTATTATGATATTACACCAAGTCAGTCCGTATTATGATATTACACCAAGTCAGTCCGTATTATGATATTACACCAAGTCAGCCCGTATTTTGATATTACACCAAGTCAGTCCGTATTATGATATTACACCAAGTCAATCCGTATTATGATATCACACCAAGTCAGCCCGTATTATGATATTACACCAACTCATTCCGTATTATGATATTACACCAGGTCAGCCCGTATTATGATATCACACCAACTCAGTCCGTATTATGATATTACACAAAGTCAGCCCGTATTATTATATCACACCAAGTCAGCCCGTATAATGATATCACACCAAGTCAGTCAGTATTATGATATCACACCAACTCAGTCCGTATTATGATATTACACCAAGTCAGCCCGTATTATGATATCACACCAACTCAGTCCGTATTATGATATTACACCAAGTCAGTCCGTATTATGATATTACACCAACTCAGTCCGAATTATGATATCAAACCAAATCAGTCCGTATTATGATATTACACCAACTCAGTCCGTATTATGATATTAAACCAAATCAGTCCGTATTATGATATTACACCAGGTCAGCCAGTTTACTACACCAACTCAGCCCGTATAATGATATCACACCAAGTCAGCCCGTGTTATGATATTACACCAACTCAGTCCGTATTATGATATTAAACCAAATCAGTCTGTATTATGATATTAAACCAAATCAGTCCGTATTATGATATTACACCAAGTCAGTCCGTATTATGATATTACACCAAGTGAGCCCGTATTATGATATTACATCTAGTCAGCCCGTATTATGATATTACACCAAGTCAGTCCGTATTATGATATTACACCAAGTGAGCCCGTATTATGATATTAAACCTAGTCAGCCCGTATTATGTAATTACACTAAGTCACTCCGTATAATGATATTACACCAAGTCAGTCCGTATTATGATATCACAACAAGTCAGTCCGTATTATGATATTACACCAGGTCAGTCCGTATTATGATATCACACCAATTCAGCCCGTATTATGATATAACACCAAATCAGTCCGTATTATGATATTACACCAAGTCAGTCCGTATTATGATATTACACCAAGTCAGCCCGTATTATGATATTACACCAAGTCAGTCCGTCTTATGATATTACACCAAGTCAGTCCGTATTATGATATTACACCAGGTCAGCCCGTATTATGATATCACACCAACTCAGTCCGTATTATGATATCACATCAAGTTAGCCCGTATTATGATATTACACCAAGTCACTCCGTATTATGATATTACACCAGGTCAGCCCGTATTATGATATTACACCAAGTCAGTCCGTATTATGATATTACACCAAGTCAGCCCGTATTATGATATTAAACCAAATCAGTCCGTATTATGATATTACACCAAGTCAGTCCGTATTATGATATCACACCAAGTCAGTCCGTATTATGATATCACACCAAGTCAGTCCGTATTATAATGTTACACCAAGTCAGTCCGTATTATGATATTACACCAGGTCAGCCCGTATTATGATATCACACCAACTCAGTCCGTATTATGATATCACATCAAGTTAGCCCGTATTATGATATTACACCAAGTCACTCCGTATTATGATATTACACCAGGTCAGCCCGTATTATGATATTACACCAAGTCAGTCCGTATTATGATATTACACCAAGTCAGCCCGTATTATGATATTAAACCAAATCAGTCCGTATTATGATATTACACCAAGTCAGCCCGTATTATGATATCACACCAAGTCAGCCCGTATTATGAAATTACCCCAAGTCAGCCCGTATTATGATATTACACAAAGTCAGCCCGTATTATGATATTACACCAACTCAGTCCGTATTATGATATTACACCAACTCAGTCCGTATTCTGATATTAAACCAAATCAGTCCGTATTATGATATTACACCAAGTCAGTCCGTATTATGATATTACACCAAGTCAGCCCGTATTATGATATTACACCAAGTCAGCCCGTATTATGATATTACACCAACTGAGTCCGTATTATGATATTAAACCAAGTCAGTCCGTATTATGATATCACAACAAGTCAGCCCGTATTATGATATTACACCAGGTCAGTCCGTATTATGATATCACACCAATTCAGCCCGTATTATGATATCACACCAACTGAGTCCGTATTATGATATTACACCAAGTCAGTCCGTATTATGATATTACACCAAGTCAGTCCGTATTATGATATTACACCAAGTCAGCCCGTATTTTGATATTACACCAAGTCAGTCCGTATTATGATATTACACCAAGTCAATCCGTATTATGATATCACACCAACTCAGTCCGAATTATGATATTACACCAAGTCAGTCCGTATTATGATATTACACCAAGTCAGTCCGTATTTTGATATTACACCAAGTCAGTCCGTATTATGATATTACACCAAGTCAGTCCGTATTATGATATTACACCAACTCAGTCCGAATTATGATATCAAACCAAATCAGTCCGTATTATGATATTACACCAACTCAGTCCGTATTATGATATTAAACCAAATCAGTCCGTATTATGATATTACACCAGGTCAGCCAGTTTACTACACCAACTCAGCCCGTATAATGATATCACACCAAGTCAGCCCGTGTTATGATATTACACCAACTCAGTCCGTATTATGATATTAAACCAAATCAGTCTGTAATATGATATTAAACCAAATCAGTCCGTATTATGATATTACACCAAGTCAGTCCGTATTATGATATTACACCAAGTGAGCCCGTATTATGATATTACATCTAGTCAGCCCGTATTATGATATTACACCAAGTCAGTCCGTATTATGATATTACACCAAGTGAGCCCGTATTATGATATTAAACCTAGTCAGCCCGTATTATGTAATTACACTAAGTCACTCCGTATAATGATATTACACCAAGTCAGTCCGTATTATGATATCACAACAAGTCAGTCCGTATTATGATATTACACCAGGTCAGTCCGTATTATGATATCACACCAATTCAGCCCGTATTATGATATAACACCAAATCAGTCCGTATTATGATATTACACCAAGTCAGTCCGTATTATGATATTACACCAAGTCAGCCCGTATTATGATATTACACCAAGTCAGTCCGTCTTATGATATTACACCAAGTCAGTCCGTATTATGATATTACACCAGGTCAGCCCGTATTATGATATCACACCAACTCAGTCCGTATTATGATATCACATCAAGTTAGCCCGTATTATGATATTACACCAAGTCACTCCGTATTATGATATTACACCAGGTCAGCCCGTATTATGATATTACACCAAGTCAGTCCGTATTATGATATTACACCAAGTCAGCCCGTATTATGATATTAAACCAAATCAGTCCGTATTATGATATTACACCAAGTCAGTCCGTATTATGATATCACACCAAGTCAGTCCGTATTATGATATCACACCAAGTCAGTCCGTATTATAATGTTACACCAAGTCAGTCCGTATTATGATATTACACCAGGTCAGCCCGTATTATGATATCACACCAACTCAGTCCGTATTATGATATCACATCAAGTTAGCCCGTATTATGATATTACACCAAGTCACTCCGTATTATGATATTACACCAGGTCAGCCCGTATTATGATATTACACCAAGTCAGTCCGTATTATGATATTACACCAAGTCAGCCCGTATTATGATATTAAACCAAATCAGTCCGTATTATGATATTACACCAAGTCAGCCCGTATTATGATATCACACCAAGTCAGCCCGTATTATGAAATTACCCCAAGTCAGCCCGTATTATGATATTACACAAAGTCAGCCCGTATTATGATATTACACCAACTCAGTCCGTATTATGATATTACACCAACTCAGTCCGTATTCTGATATTAAACCAAATCAGTCCGTATTATGATATTACACCAAGTCAGTCCGTATTATGATATTACACCAAGTCAGCCCGTATTATGATATTACACCAAGTCAGCCCGTATTATGATATTACACCAACTGAGTCCGTATTATGATATTAAACCAAGTCAGTCAGTATTATGATATCACACCAACTCAGTCCGTATTATGATATTACACCAAGTCAGCCCGTATTATGATATCACACCAACTCAGTCCGTATTATGATATTACACCAAGTCAGTCCGTATTATGATATTACACCAACTCAGTCCGAATTATGATATCAAACCAAATCAGTCCGTATTATGATATTACACCAACTCAGTCCGTATTATGATATTAAACCAAATCAGTCCGTATTATGATATTACACCAGGTCAGCCAGTTTACTACACCAACTCAGCCCGTATAATGATATCACACCAAGTCAGCCCGTGTTATGATATTACACCAACTCAGTCCGTATTATGATATTAAACCAAATCAGTCTGTATTATGATATTAAACCAAATCAGTCCGTATTATGATATTACACCAAGTCAGTCCGTATTATGATATTACACCAAGTGAGCCCGTATTATGATATTACATCTAGTCAGCCCGTATTATGATATTACACCAAGTCAGTCCGTATTATGATATTACACCAAGTGAGCCCGTATTATGATATTAAACCTAGTCAGCCCGTATTATGTAATTACACTAAGTCACTCCGTATAATGATATTACACCAAGTCAGTCCGTATTATGATATCACAACAAGTCAGTCCGTATTATGATATTACACCAGGTCAGTCCGTATTATGATATCACACCAATTCAGCCCGTATTATGATATAACACCAAATCAGTCCGTATTATGATATTACACCAAGTCAGTCCGTATTATGATATTACACCAAGTCAGCCCGTATTATGATATTACACCAAGTCAGTCCGTCTTATGATATTACACCAAGTCAGTCCGTATTATGATATTACACCAGGTCAGCCCGTATTATGATATCACACCAACTCAGTCCGTATTATGATATCACATCAAGTTAGCCCGTATTATGATATTACACCAAGTCACTCCGTATTATGATATTACACCAGGTCAGCCCGTATTATGATATTACACCAAGTCAGTCCGTATTATGATATTACACCAAGTCAGCCCGTATTATGATATTAAACCAAATCAGTCCGTATTATGATATTACACCAAGTCAGTCCGTATTATGATATCACACCAAGTCAGTCCGTATTATGATATCACACCAAGTCAGTCCGTATTATAATGTTACACCAAGTCAGTCCGTATTATGATATTACACCAGGTCAGCCCGTATTATGATATCACACCAACTCAGTCCGTATTATGATATCACATCAAGTTAGCCCGTATTATGATATTACACCAAGTCACTCCGTATTATGATATTACACCAGGTCAGCCCGTATTATGATATTACACCAAGTCAGTCCGTATTATGATATTACACCAAGTCAGCCCGTATTATGATATTAAACCAAATCAGTCCGTATTATGATATTACACCAAGTCAGCCCGTATTATGATATCACACCAAGTCAGCCCGTATTATGAAATTACCCCAAGTCAGCCCGTATTATGATATTACACAAAGTCAGCCCGTATTATGATATTACACCAACTCAGTCCGTATTATGATATTACACCAACTCAGTCCGTATTCTGATATTAAACCAAATCAGTCCGTATTATGATATTACACCAAGTCAGTCCGTATTATGATATTACACCAAGTCAGCCCGTATTATGATATTACACCAAGTCAGCCCGTATTATGATATTACACCAACTGAGTCCGTATTATGATATTAAACCAAGTCAGTCCGTATTATGATATCACAACAAGTCAGCCCGTATTATGATATTACACCAGGTCAGTCCGTATTATGATATCACACCAATTCAGCCCGTATTATGATATCACACCAACTGAGTCCGTATTATGATATTACACCAAGTCAGTCCGTATTATGATATTACACCAAGTCAGTCCGTATTATGATATTACACCAAGTCAGCCCGTATTTTGATATTACACCAAGTCAGTCCGTATTATGATATTACACCAAGTCAATCCGTATTATGATATCACACCAACTCAGTCCGAATTATGATATTACACCAAGTCAGTCCGTATTATGATATTACACCAAGTCAGCCCGTATTTTGATATTACACCAAGTCAGTCCGTATTATGATATTACACCAAGTCAGTCCGTATTATGATATTACACCAACTCAGTCCGAATTATGATATCAAACCAAATCAGTCCGTATTATGATATTACACCAACTCAGTCCGTATTATGATATTAAACCAAATCAGTCCGTATTATGATATTACACCAGGTCAGCCAGTTTACTACACCAACTCAGCCCGTATAATGATATCACACCAAGTCAGCCCGTGTTATGATATTACACCAACTCAGTCCGTATTATGATATTAAACCAAATCAGTCTGTATTATGATATTAAACCAAATCAGTCCGTATTATGATATTACACCAAGTCAGTCCGTATTATGATATTACACCAAGTGAGCCCGTATTATGATATTACATCTAGTCAGCCCGTATTATGATATTACACCAAGTCAGTCCGTATTATGATATTACACCAAGTGAGCCCGTATTATGATATTAAACCTAGTCAGCCCGTATTATGTAATTACACTAAGTCACTCCGTATAATGATATTACACCAAGTCAGTCCGTATTATGATATCACAACAAGTCAGTCCGTATTATGATATTACACCAGGTCAGTCCGTATTATGATATCACACCAATTCAGCCCGTATTATGATATAACACCAAGTCAGTCCGTATTATGATATTACACCAAGTCAGTCCGTATTATGATATTACACCAAGTCAGCCCGTATTATGATATTACACCAAGTCAGTCCGTCTTATGATATTACACCAAGTCAGTCCGTATTATGATATTACACCAGGTCAGCCCGTATTATGATATCACACCAACTCAGTCCGTATTATGATATCACATCAAGTTAGCCCGTATTATGATATTACACCAAGTCACTCCGTATTATGATATTACACCAGGTCAGCCCGTATTATGATATTACACCAAGTCAGTCCGTATTATGATATTACACCAAGTCAGCCCGTATTATGATATTAAACCAAATCAGTCCGTATTATGATATTACACCAAGTCAGTCCGTATTATGATATCACACCAAGTCAGTCCGTATTATGATATCACACCAAGTCAGTCCGTATTATATACACCACAGTCAGTCCGTATTATGATATTACACCAGGTCAGCCCGTATTATGATATCACACCAACTCAGTCCGTATTATGATATCACATCAAGTTAGCCCGTATTATGATATTACACCAAGTCACTCCGTATTATGATATTACACCAGGTCAGCCCGTATTATGATATTACACCAAGTCAGTCCGTATTATGATATTACACCAAGTCAGCCCGTATTATGATATTAAACCAAATCAGTCCGTATTATGATATTACACCAAGTCAGCCCGTATTATGATATCACACCAAGTCAGCCCGTATTATGAAATTACCCCAAGTCAGCCCGTATTATGATATTACACAAAGTCAGCCCGTATTATGATATTACACCAACTCAGTCCGTATTATGATATTACACCAACTCAGTCCGTATTCTGATATTAAACCAAATCAGTCCGTATTATGATATTACACCAAGTCAGTCCGTATTATGATATTACACCAAGTCAGCCCGTATTATGATATTACACCAAGTCAGCCCGTATTATGATATTACACCAACTGAGTCCGTATTATGATATTAAACCAAGTCAGTCCGTATTATGATATCACAACAAGTCAGCCCGTATTATGATATTACACCAGGTCAGTCCGTATTATGATATCACACCAATTCAGCCCGTATTATGATATCACACCAACTGAGTCCGTATTATGATATTACACCAAGTCAGTCCGTATTATGATATTACACCAAGTCAGTCCGTATTATGATATTACACCAAGTCAGCCCGTATTTTGATATTACACCAAGTCAGTCCGTATTATGATATTACACCAAGTCAATCCGTATTATGATATCACACCAAGTCAGCCCGTATTATGATATTACACCAACTCATTCCGTATTATGATATTACACCAGGTCAGCCCGTATTATGATATCACACCAACTCAGTCCGTATTATGATATTACACAAAGTCAGCCCGTATTATGATATCACACCAAGTCAGCCCGTATAATGATATCACACCAAGTCAGTCAGTATTATGATATCACACCAACTCAGTCCGTATTATGATATTACACCAAGTCAGCCCGTATTATGATATCACACCAACTCAGTCCGTATTATGATATTACACCAAGTCAGTCCGTATTATGATATTACACCAACTCAGTCCGAATTATGATATTAAACCAAATCAGTCCGTATTATGATATTACACCAACTCAGTCCGTATTATGATATTAAACCAAATCAGTCCGTATTATGATATTACACCAGGTCAGCCAGTTTACTACACCAACTCAGCCCGTATAATGATATCACACCAAGTCAGCCCGTGTTATGATATTACACCAACTCAGTCCGTATTATGATATTAAACCAAATCAGTCTGTATTATGATATTAAACCAAATCAGTCCGTATTATGATATTACACCAAGTCAGTCCATATTATGATATTACACCAAGTGAGCCCGTATTATGATATTACATCTAGTCAGCCCGTATTATGATATTACACCAAGTCAGTCCGTATTATGATATTACACCAAGTGAGCCCGTATTATGATATTACACCTAGTCAGCCCGTATTATGATATTACACTAAGTCAGTCCGTATAATGATATTACACCAAGTCAGTCCGTATTATGATATCACAACAAGTCAGTCCGTATTATGATATTACACCAGGTCAGTCCGTATTATGATATCACACCAATTCAGCCCGTATTATGATATAACACCAAGTCAGTCCGTATTATGATATTACACCAAGTCAGTCCGTATTATGATATTACACCAAGTCAGCCCGTATTATGATATTACACCAAGTCAGTCCGTATTATGATATTACACCAAGTCAGTCCGTATTATGATATTACACCAACTCAGTCCGTATTATGATATCACATCAAGTTAGCCCGTATTATGATATTACACCAAGTCACTCCGTATTATGATATTACACCAGGTCAGCCCGTATTATGATATTACACCAAGTCAGTCCGTATTATGATATTACACCAAGTCAGCCCGTATTATGATATTAAACCAAATCAGTCCGTATTATGATATTACACCAAGTAAGTCCGTATTATGATATCACACCAAGTCAGTCCGTATTATGATATCACACCAAGTCAGTCCGTTTTATAATGTTACACCAAGTCAGCCCGTATTATGATATTACACCAACTCAGTCCGTATTATGATATTACAGCAGGTCAGCCCGTATTATGATATCACACCAACTCAGTCCGTATTATGATATTACACCAAGTCAGCCCGTATTATGATATCACACCAAGTCAGCCCGTATTATGATATCACACCAAGTCAGTCCGTATTATGATATCACACCAGGTCAGCCCGTATTATGATATCACACCAACTCAGTCCGTATTATGATATTACACCAAGTCAGCCCGTATTATGATATCACACCAAGTCAGCCCGTATTATGAAATAACCCCAAGTCAGCCCGTATCATGATATTACACCAAGTCAGCCCGTATTATGATATTACACCAACTCAGTCCGTATTATGATATTACACCAAACTCAGTCCGTATTCTGATATTAAACCAAATCAGTCCGTATTATGATATTACACCAAGTCAGTCCGTATTATGATATTACACCAAGTCAGCCCGTATTATGATATTACACCAAGTCAGCCCGTATTATGATATTACACCAACTGAGTCCGTATTATGATATTAAACCAAGTCAGTCCGTATTATGATATCACAACAAGTCAGCCCGTATTATGATATTACACCAGGTCAGTCCGTATTATGATATCACACCAAATCAGCCCGTATTATGATATCACACCAACTGAGTCCGTATTATGATATTACACCAAGTCAGTCCGTATTATGATATTACACCAAGTCAGTCCGTATTATGATATTACACCAAGTCAATCCGTATTATGATATCACACCAAGTCAGCCCGTATTATGATATTACACCAACTCATTCCGTATTATGATATTACACCAGGTCAGCCCGTATTATGATATCACACCAACTCAGTCCGTATTATGATATTACACAAAGTCAGCCCGTATTATGATATCACACCAAGTCAGCCCGTATAATGATATCACACCAAGTCAGTCAGTATATGATATCACACCAACTCAGTCCGTATTATGATATTACACCAAGTCAGCCCGTATTATGATATCACACCAACTCAGTCCGTATTATGATATTACACCAAGTCAGTCCGTATTATGATATTACACCAACTCAGTCCGAATTATGATATTAAACCAAATCAGTCCGTATTATGATATTACACCAACTCAGTCCGTATTATGATATTAAACCAAATCAGTCCGTATTATGATATTACACCAGGTCAGCCAGTTTACTACACCAACTCAGCCCGTATAATGATATCACACCAAGTCAGCCCGTGTTATGATATTACACCAACTCAGTCCGTATTATGATATTAAACCAAATCAGTCTGTATTATGATATTAAACCAAATCAGTCCGTATTATGATATTACACCAAGTCAGGTCCGTATTATGATATTACACCAAGTGAGCCCGTATTATGATATTACATCTAGTCAGCCCGTATTATGATATTACACCAAGTCAGTCCGTATTATGATATTACACCAAGTGAGCCCGTATTATGATATTACACCTAGTCAGCCCGTATTATGATATTACACTAAGTCACTCCGTATAATGATATTACACCAAGTCAGTCCGTATTATGATATCACAACAAGTCAGCCCGTATTATGATATCACACCAAGTCAGTCCGTATTATGATATCACACCAGGTCAGCCCGTATTATGATATCACACCAACTCAGTCCGTATTATGATATTACACCAAGTCAGCCCGTATTATGATATCACACCAAGTCAGCCCGTATTATGAAATTACCCCAAGTCAGCCTGTATTATGATATTACACCAAGTCAGCCGTATTATGATATTACACCAACTCAGTCCGTATTATGATATTACACCAACTCAGTCCGTATTCTGATATTAAACCAAATCAGTCCGTATTATGATATTACACCAAGTCAGTCCGTATTATGATATTACACCAAGTCAGCCCGTATTATGATATTACACCAAGTCAGCCCGTATTATGATATTACACCAACTGAGTCCGTATTATGATATTAAACCAAGTCAGTCCGTATTATGATATCACAACAAGTCAGCCCGTATTATGATATTACACCAGGTCAGTCCGTATTATGATATCACACCAATTCAGCCCGTATTATGATATCACACCAACTGAGTCCGTATTATGATATTACACCAAGTCAGTCCGTATTATGATATTACACCAAGTCAGTCCGTATTATGATATTACACCAAGTCAGCCCGTATTTTGATATTACACCAAGTCAGTCCGTATTATGATATTACACCAAGTCAATCCGTATTATGATATCACACCAAGTCAGCCCGTATTATGATATTACACCAACTCATTCCGTATTATGATATTACACCAGGTCAGCCCGTATTATGATATCACACCAACTCAGTCCGTATTATGATATTACACAAAGTCAGCCCGTATTATGATATCACACCAAGTCAGCCCGTATAATGATATCACACCAAGTCAGTCAGTATTATGATATCACACCAACTCAGTCCGTATTATGATATTACACCAAGTCAGCCCGTATTATGATATCACACCAACTCAGTCCGTATTATGATATTACACCAAGTCAGTCCGTATTATGATATTACACCAACTCAGTCCGAATTATGATATCAAACCAAATCAGTCCGTATTATGATATTACACCAACTCAGTCCGTATTATGATATTAAACCAAATCAGTCCGTATTATGATATTACACCAGGTCAGCCAGTTTACTACACCAACTCAGCCCGTATAATGATATCACACAAGTCAGCCCGTGTTATGATATTACACCAACTCAGTCCGTATTATGATATTAAACCAAATCAGTCTGTATTATGATATTAAACCAAATCAGTCCGTATTATGATATTACACCAAGTCAGTCCGTATTATGATATTACACCAAGTGAGCCCGTATTATGATATTACATCTAGTCAGCCCGTATTATGATATTACACCAAGTCAGTCCGTATTATGATATTACACCAAGTGAGCCCGTATTATGATATTAAACCTAGTCAGCCCGTATTATGTAATTACACTAAGTCACTCCGTATAATGATATTACACCAAGTCAGTCCGTATTATGATATCACAACAAGTCAGTCCGTATTATGATATTACACCAGGTCAGTCCGTATTATGATATCACACCAATTCAGCCCGTATTATGATATAACACCAAGTCAGTCCGTATTATGATATTACACCAAGTCAGTCCGTATTATGATATTACACCAAGTCAGCCCGTATTATGATATTACACCAAGTCAGTCCGTCTTATGATATTACACCAAGTCAGTCCGTATTATGATATTACACCAGGTCAGCCCGTATTATGATATTACACCAACTCAGTCCGTATATGATATCACATCAAGTTAGCCCGTATTATGATATTACACCAAGTCACTCCGTATTATGATATTACACCAGGTCAGCCCGTATTATGATATTACACCAAGTCAGTCCGTATTATGATATTACACCAAGTCAGCCCGTATTATGATATTAAACCAAATCAGTCCGTATTATGATATTACACCAAGTCAGTCCGTATTATGATATCACACCAAGTCAGTCCGTATTATGATATCACACCAAGTCAGTCCGTATTATAATGTTACACCAAGTCAGCCCGTATTATGATATTACACCAACTCAGTCCGTATTATGATATTACAGCAGGTCAGCCCGTATTATGATATCACACCAACTCAGTCCGTATTATGATATTACACCAAGTCAGCCCGTATTATGATATCACACCAAGTCAGCCCGTATTATGATATCACACCAAGTCAGTCCGTATTATGATATCACACCAGGTCAGCCCGTATTATGATATCACACCAACTCAGTCCGTATTATGATATTACACCAAGTCAGCCCGTATTATGATATCACACCAAGTCAGCCCGTATTATGAAATTACCCCAAGTCAGCCCGTATTATGATATTACACCAAGTCAGCCCGTATTATGATATTACACCAACTCAGTCCGTATTATGATATTACACCAACTCAGTCCGTATTCTGATATTAACCAATCAGTCCGTATTATGATATTACACCAAGTCAGTCCGTATTATGATATTACACCAAGTCACTCCGTATTATGATATTACACCAAGTTAGCCCGTATTAGTATATTACACCAACTGAGTCCGTATTATGATATTAAACCAAGGCAGTCCGTATTATGATATCACAACAAGTCAGCCCGTATTATGATATTACACCAGGTCAGTCCGTATTATGATATCACACCAATTCAGCCCGTATTATGATATCACACCAACTGAGTCCGTATTATGACATTACACCAAGTCAGTCCGTATTATGATATTACACCAAGTCAGTCCGTATTATGATATTACACCAAGTCAGCCCGTATTTTGATATTATACCAAGTCAGTCCGTATTATGATATTACACCAAGTCAATCCGTATTATGATATCACACCAAGTCAGCCCGTATTATGATATTACACCAACTCAGTCCGTATTATGATATTACACCAGGTCAGCCCGTATTATGATATCACAACAACTCAGTCCGTATTATGATATTACACAAAGTCAGCCCGTATTATGATATCACACCAAGTCAGCCCGTATAATGATATCACACCAAGTCAGTCCGTATTATGATATCACACCAACTCAGTCCGTATTATGATATTACACCAAGTAAGCCCGTATTATGATATCACACCAACTCAGTCCGTATTATGATATTACACCAAGTCAGTCCGTATTATGATATTACACCAACTCAGTCCGTATTATGATATTAAACCAAATCAGTCCGTATTATGATATTACACCAACTCAGTCCATATTATGATATTAAACCAAATCAGTCCGTATTATGATATTACACCAGGTCAGCCCGTTTACTACACCAACTCAGCCCGTATAATGATATCACACCAAGTCAGCCCGTGTTATGATATTACACCAACTCAGTCCGTATTATGATATTAAACCAAATCAGTCTGTATTATGATATTAAACCAAATCAGTCCGTATTATGATATTACACCAAGTCAGTCCGTATTATGATATTACACCAAGTGAGCCCGTATTATGATATTACATCTAGTTAGCCCGTATTATGATATTACACCAAGTCAGTCCGTATTATGATATTACACCAAGTGAGCCCGTATTATGATATTACCCTAGTCAGCCCGTTATGATATTACACTAAGTCAGTCCGTATAATGATATTACACCAAGTCAGTCCGTATTATGATATCACAACAAGTCAGTCCGTATTATGATATTACACCAGGTCAGTCCGTATTATGATATCACACCAATTCAGCCCGTATTATGATATAACACCAAGTCAGTCCGTATTATGATATTACACCAAGTCAGTCCGTATTATGATATACACCAAGTCAGCCCGTATTATGATATTACACCAAGTCAGTCCGTATTATGATATTAACCAGGGCCGTATTACTGATATTACACCAGGTCAGCCCGTATTATGATATCACACCAACTCAGTCCGTATTATGATATCACATCAAGTTAGCCCGTATTATGATATTACACCAAGTCACTCCGTATTATGTATTACACCAGGTCAGCCCGTATTATGATATTACACCAAGTCAGTCCGTATTATGATATTACACCAAGTCAGCCCGTATTATGATATTAAACCAAATCAGTCTGTATTATGATATTACACCAAGTCAGTCCGTATTATGATATCACACCAAGTCAGTCCGTATTATGATATCACACCAAGTCAGTCCGTATTATAATGTTACACCAAGTCAGCCCGTATTATGATATTACACCAACTCAGTCCGTATTATGATATTACAGCAGGTCAGCCCGTATTATGATATCACACCAACTCAGTCCGTATTATGATATTACACCAAGTCAGCCCGTATTATGATATCACACCAAGTCAGCCCGTATTATGATATCACACCAAGTCAGTCAGTATTATGATATCACACCAGGTCAGCCCGTATTATGATATCACACCAACTCAGTCCGTATTATGATATTACACCAAGTCAGCCCGTATTATGATATCACACCAAGTCAGCCCGTATTATGAAATTACCCCAAGTCAGCCCGTATTATGATATTACACCAAGTCAGCCCGTATTATGATATTACACCAACTCAGTCCGTATTATGATATTACACCAACTCAGTCCGTATTCTGATATTAAACCAAATCAGTCCGTATTATGATATTACACCAAGTCAGTCCGTATTATGATATTACACCAAGTTCAGCCCGTATTATGATATTACACCAAGTCAGCCCGTATTATGATATTACACCAACTGAGTCCGTATTATGATATTAAACCAAGTCAGTCCGTATTATGACATCACAACAAGTCAGCCCGTATTATGATATTACACCAGGTCAGTCCGTATTATGATATCACACCAATTCAGCCCGTATTATGATATCACACCAACTGAGTCCGTATTTGATATTACACCAAGTCAGTCCGTATTATGATATTACACCAAGTCAGTCCGTATTATGATATTACACCAGGTCAGCCCGTATTATGATATCACACCAACTCAGTCCGTATTATGATATCACATCAAGTTAGCCCGTATTATGATATTACACCAAGTCACTCCGTATTATGATATTACACCAGGTCAGCCCGTATTATGATATTACACCAAGTCAGTCCGTATTATGATATTACACCAAGTCAGCCCGTATTATGATATTAAACCAAATCAGTCCGTATATGATATTACACCAAGTCAGTCCGTATTATGATATCACACCAAGTCAGTCCGTATTATGATATCACACCAAGTCAGTCCGTATTATAATGTTACACCAAGTCAGCCCGTTTTATGATATTACACCAACTCAGTCGTATTATGATATTACAGCAGGTCAGCCCGTATTATGATATCACACCAACTCAGTCCGTATTATGATATTACACCAAGTCAGCCCGTATTATGATATCACACCAAGTCAGCCCGTATTATGATATCACACCAAGTCAGTCCGTATTATGATATCACACCAGGTCAGCCCGTATCATGATATCACACCAACTCAGTCCGTATTATGATATTACACCAAGTCAGCCCGT
Organism: Tegillarca granosa; assembly: GCA_029721355.1. Lineage (NCBI taxonomy): Eukaryota > Metazoa > Mollusca > Bivalvia > Arcoida > Arcidae > Tegillarca > Tegillarca granosa. The sequence continues at coordinate 18,391,515 of CM056609.1, forward strand.
ATTATGATATCACACCAAGTCAGCCCGTATTATGAAATTACCCCAAGTCAGCCCGTATTATGATATTACACCAAGTCAGCCCGTATTATGATATTACACCAACTCAGTCCGTATTATGATATTACACCAACTCAGTCCGTATTCTGATATTAAACCAAATCAGTCCGTATTATGATATTACACCAAGTCAGTCCGTATTATGATATTACACCAAGTCAGCCCGTATTATGATATTAAACCAAGTCAGCCCGTATATGATATTACACCAACTGAGTCCGTATTATGATATTAAACCAAGTCAGTCCGTATTATGATATCACAACAAGTCAGCCCGTATTATGATATTACACAGGTGAGTCCGTATTATGATATCACACCAATTCAGCCCGTATTATGATATCACACCAACTGAGTCCGTATATGATATTACACCAAGTCAGTCCGTCTTATGATATTACACCAAAGTCAGTCCGTATTCTGATATTACACCAAGTCAGCCCGTATTTTGATATCACACAAGTCAGTCCGTATTTATGATATTACCCCAAGTCAATCCGTATTATGATATAACACCACGTCAGCCCCGTATTAGCTGATATTATACACCAACTCCGTCCGTATTATTATATTACCCAGGTCAGCCCGTATTATGATATCACACCAACTCAATCCGTATTATAATATTACACAAAGTCAGCCCGTATTATGATATCACACCAAGTCAGCCCGTATAATGATATCACACCAAGTCAGTCCGTATTATGATATACACCAATCAGTCCGTATTATGATATTACACAAGTAGCAGTATTATGATATCACACCAACTCAGTAAGTATGATTACACCAAGTCAGTCCGTATTATGATATACACCACTCAGTCCGAATTATGATATTAAACCAAATCAGTCCGTATTATGATATTACACCAAGTGAGCCCGTATTATGAATTACATCTAGTCAGCCCGTATTATGATATTACACAAGTCAGTCCGTATTATGATGTTACACCAAGTGAGCCGTATTTGATATTACACCTAGTCAGCCCGTATTATGATATTACACAGTCAGTCCGTATAATGATATACACCAAGTCAGTCCGTATTATGATATCACACAAGTCAGTCCGTATTATGATATTACACCCCAAGTTCCGTATTATGATATCACACCAAGTCAGCCCGTATTTATGATATAACACCAAGTCAGTCCGTATTATGATATTACACCAAGTCAGTCCGTATTATGTATTACACCAAGTCAGCCCGTATTATGATATACACCAAGGTAGTCCGTATTAGATATACACCAAGTCAGCCCGTATTATAATTACACCAAGTCAGTCCGTATTATGATCTTACACCAAGTGAGCCCGTATTATG
>CM056609.1:18392996-18601425 GCA_029721355.1 Tegillarca granosa
AACGGACTCGTAGTAAATACCACAAGTGTATTGGTGCAGTATATCGCAATTACGTAATTTCTGATTATTTGATCTTTAAAATTAATATTCAGAAAAATTAATTAATGAAATGAAAATATATTTTTTACTCAATCTTGCCAAATAGCAACATCCTTAATCTTGTAAAACGTGAGATATAAAGGGCTCGCAGTTGTGTGTAGTGGCTCGTAGTAGAATGTAGTAAATAACGTGACCCATGAAAAAGCACATGAGTTTAATACAACTGTCTCATGATCAAAAATGAATATAACCGAATGCCTTTTGTCAGGTGTGCTGCTATATCTGTCCGTTATGTTGTATTGTATATGTTTTGTACATGATGTTATGTAAATGTGATTGTTTCTGGTGACGTTAGTTGCATGTAGTTTCAGTGTCTGTACATATCACGTGACTGATCAGACTGGTTTAATACTAAAATAACAATTAAAACTTCTCACTAAACTTTCGTTTTGTCGCTAACTATTTCTAAAAATCATTCTTGATCTGCTTTTCCAACAAGCAACATCATTTTCTGATAGAATCAAGTATAACTCAAAGTTCTACGATTTGCTCTAATATGTTATTTTTTTATATTCAAATTACATTTACTAAATTATATTTATCATATCGGTTAGAAATATTTGTAATTATTATAATACTATTTAAATTTTTTCTTACAATATTATCACTTTATGTATTTGTGGACAAATAAAAGTATACTATATGTAATCTGTATCTACGACCTGAATAAATATGTAAATATAAAATATAAATTTTCATTTATCAGATAACCGGTATCAATAATATGTTGTTTAATTTCAATTTTCAAAGTTACGGACATCTTTTATAGATATCGTTCAGTTACGGACATCATTTGTAAACTAACATGCTGCCGTTGGACATCATTTGTAAACTAACATGCTGCCGTTGGACATCATTTGTAAACTAACATGCTGCCGTTGGACATCATTTGTAAACTAACATGCTGCCGTTACATCATTTGTAAACTAACATGCTGCCGTTGGACATCATTTGTAAACTAACATGCTGCCGTTACGGACATCATTTGTAAACTAACATGCTGCCGTTGGACATTATTTGTAAACTAACATGCTGCCGTTGGACATCATTTGTAAACTAACATGCAGCCGTTACGGACATCATTTGTAAAGTAACATGCTGCCGTTACGGACATCATTTGTAAACTAACATGCTGCCGTTACGGACATCATTTTGCATAGTGGACATTGTTTTGACTACCTCAAGTAAGATTTAAACCTGTTCGGTTTGAGGCATTATAATCTCAATGGAAAGTGTAAAATGAGAGATCTTTGAACTTTTTTGCATTATCTTGTTTTAGCATTTGTTTTAAATTGTCTTTGCATTTCAAGTTACTTTGGTTTACTTTTTTTCTTGTTTATATAACTGGGCTACAATGTCATTTACCTTTCCGTTGTTATTTCATCTTTACATCATGGATATATGCCTCAATAATTATTCTATTATATTATTAGTCAGATGTTTTTGATATTGGCCCAGTTATTTGGTCTAGGTGTGTGATATTGGCCGGAGGCCAATGATAAATGATAATTTTATTAATTGTTTGTTACATCAACAAATCTGCTATTTTGTGGCAAGTGTCGATTGGTGTCGGTGTTGATATCTGCGAGTGTTTTCTAAGTCAGAATCTTCAATTTCGGTCATCATTTCATTCCGACTTAGATCATGCCACAAAACCTTAAGCGTGCCTTTTCCAGAACAAATATATTTGTCTGACATTCGTTGCATCTAATTAAAGTTGTTGTTGTCCGATTGTTTGTAAAGATACTGCGTCAAGGAAACGCTTACTAGACATGAGAGACGAGTGATTTATATATGTAAAATTTTGTAAATTTTGTGGGATAATTTTATTGAAAATATTTTTTTCGAACAAAAGCAATTTTTAACATAAAATAAGCATATTTTGTAATCAGGAAGGGTTTTAATTTGCACTTACCCTTTTTGGATTATGTTGTCAGTCATTTTGTTTTTAATGAAATGCCGTTAAAATATTTGCATGCGCCCATATTGGCTCAGTTTTTTTCATATTGGCCCAGTTTTGTGAATTCATTAGCGAGGCAGATTTTTTCAATTTTAAATGTAAGCGATACACCATGATACATAACAGCATTCACGTGACATCGGTGTAGGAGAGCTTTACTTTTAGAGTTACCTCCAATGCTAAATGTTCTCAAGTTTCCGTCAGCATCAAAACGGTTGGTTCGAAATTTGGATAATTTGAATTTTTTTATCTGATCCCTTTAATTTCGAATTAACGACAGTCGGCTGTATATAAATATATTTAAATACTGTCAAGAATTGGAAAATGGTTCTCAAATTGTTCATTTTTATAACGTTGCAAACCAATATTGTTCATTTTGCTTACTAGAACCATTAACTTTACCCATACTAATAAAAATAGCATCTCTCTCTCTCTCTCTCTCTCTCTCTCTCTCTCTCTCTCTCTCTCTCTCTCTCTCTCTCTCTCTCATCAAATCAAATTGATGTTTACAATCTTCTATTTTCCAACAGCTAGAAAATATAATATCCGAAAGGAAATATAGTTAAATTAAACAGACAAAATTTGACACGTAAAACTTTTAGCAATTCATAGCGTTATGAAACCTGATATTTGGTATTGATTGCTTAAAATGTTGATCACAATCTCTTGTTATTGCTGATGCGTGGATCTTTTGGGGATAATGATTTAAGAAAGAAAATAATCCCCAATGGAGACAATCCTATCTTCAAAGTTCTATAGCTGGTCTGATTTATTTTGAAAATTGATACTCGTGCTCAGCTTCTAAAACTGTAAAATCAATAAGAATTTAATCTCTGAACTTCAGATTAATGCAAGATTCACGCCATTCTATATACTGAATAGCTTCTAATGTCTTGTCTTAAAGTATTTGAAGAAAATCTTTAAAACTAGTGATTTTATATTTTAGAGGGGTAATTTAATCCTGTGATTTGATTATATATAGTCTCAGAAATAATCAATATATCGCAACAACTGTATGTCTTGTGTACGCTGAAGTTCTTAATCATAGAAATTTATAGATTGAGGGGAACACAAACTGGTATATAAACACACACTTTGTGTTTTTTCTACAGTTTTCCTTTTACAAACATTTATTTTAATTACATCATCTTGTATAGTGTTTCTCTTAATCATAAAATTTACAATGGTAATGTGCAACATATCCCAGATTATAATGATGCCTACCTTGCAATGTTACCTCACCTTTTATATACCTTAGTTCTGTTACTTTTTATTATATTTATAAATTTTTAAATAAATAAAACTTCATTTTGTAAAATTATCAACTCAAGTTACTTTTAGATTGTAAGTTTTGTGATTATGATTTCAAATGCGTGATTTTATGGTACAAAATTTTACCAGTTTGACACACAATATCGTTTATATATAAACCTAGTATCTAATTCTGTTTTGAAAAAAAATTACTGATTCAGTGCTGAGATAAGCAGATAAAAAACATATTTCATTAAATATACGTATGTCTGTCACACAGAGAGATCTATTTTGGGACAGATTTTGTCGATGAATTATAGATAAATGGAGTTGATGATGTTTCTTTGTCACTAGTCTATATAGAGAGACTGATTTAATCTGGTTTTTTTATCCCCGTAACTGATTTATTTTCACGTAATCAGTGCTTAATCAAAGTCTACCTTATCAACCTCCTACAGATCAAACCTTTTACCTATATCGATTACCGATTAATTCCGGACCTTAATGATTGGCAGGCTGTATTGGATTCATTATCTCCAGTAATAATCACGCTTTCTGTAGTGTGTATTCCGAGTTTACTTTCATTCTTTGATTAATAACTTTCCGGTAATTATAGATGGAATTAGGTATGTACTTAAACCTTCTATATAAAATTAAAAAGCAAAGTCATTTGATGAAGAAAATAAGTAATTTTAACTTTTTTACCCGAAAGTGATTATGTGTTTAATTAACACACAGAATTAACACCCTCGGTCAAAATGTAAAACAAGAAAAATAAAGAACTTTGTGCAAAAAATGTTTCAAAAGTTACTGTTGTCTCTATAAGGTGATCAATAAAATAAAAATGAACTCTTTGAACTTAATTAAAAAATGACTGTGTCTGGTATTTATAAAACGCCTATATATTTCTAGGTTTGTTTCTATTTTCACTGACGGCATTCACCCTTTTAAAATCTATTCATAGTCAGTCTAAAGTTTCAAAGTTTATGTCGTATAAGTTACTTCGATATGAAGCTTTGTCAATTTTAATTTTTAATTGACTTTTTTCAGTGAAAATTACCTTTTTTAGTTTGTTGTCACTTGAAGTATACTTGTTTAGATTTAATGGTCATCGAATAATGGAAAGCTTACTAGTCAAGCCATATTTCATTACGAAGCGCCAAATCCCAATCCGGCAGATTTTAATGTGACAAATGTTGCTTCCCGGAGGTTGGCATTTCAGTCTCTGTATTGTAAAGAAACTGCTGTCACTTAAAGCACATATCTTTGGATTTATTCGCTTGTCAGTTATGGCATCCATCTAGTTATGGCATCCGTCCTTGAAATATAACAAATATCAGTTAAAGCATACAAGTGATGTTGCTATTTAAAGAATTCATAACTTAAAAATTGATGTTCAAAGCGTACATTGAATTTTTAGACTATCAAAGCCTATATTTTTTATTAATATGGTTATAAGTTGAATAGATTATCTTTTGTGTATTACCCCTGTCAGTTGAAGAGATCATCATTGGGTTTTTACCTCTGTCGGTTAAAGTAATCATATTTGGCTTATTACCTCTGTCAGTGGTGACCATCTTTGAATTATTACCTTTGTCAGTTAAAGTTATCATCTTTGCATTCATCTTTGAATTGTTACCCCTTTCAGTGGCAGTGATCATCTTTGAATAATTACCTATGTTTATGCAAGCCATCATCTTTGGATTATTATCTGTGTCAGTTGAAGCAATCATCTTTAAATGATTACCTCTGTCAGTTGAAACGATTATCTTTAAGTTAAAACTTTTGTCAGAGAAAGTGATCATCCTTAAGTAATAACCTCTGTCAGTTGAAGTGATAATCTTTGAATTATAACCTTTGTCATAGGAAGCGAACATCTTTGAATTATTACCCCTGTCAGTTGAAGCGATTATCTTTAGGGTATGACCTCTGTCAGTGGAAGCCATCATTTTTGAATAATTACCTCTGTTTGTGCAAGCGATCATCTTTAAATTATTACCATCTTTGGAATTTTAAACTTTGAAAATCATTTTTACACTTTAAAAATTCATTCTTACACTTTTGCCATAGACTTTATATAGGGAAGAAATCTATTTTTACACTTGCATATCGGATTTTTTACACATGCAAATCGCGTTTTTTTTACACCTTAAAAATTCATTTTTACACTTTGAAAATTCATTTTTACACTTTTGCCACAGACTTCGTATGGAGAAGAAAATCTAGTTTTATCCTTGCATATTGGATTTTTACGTTTGTAAATCGCGATATTTTCATCTTAAAATTCATGTTTTACACTTTGGAAATCGATTTTTACACTGGCATATGGGATTTTTAAATTGCAAAACGCGTTTTTGCGCTTTGAAATAAAAATTTTGTTTTATAATACATTAAATAAAGTCTGCGTGAGGTAAATCTGTTTGAATCGAACCCACATAACAGATTTCTCAGTAATACACCTGTAGATTTTTTACCCCACACACAAATCATTATTTTAATAAATCACATAAAACTACAACAATGTACAAGAATATATATTAATAAAAGGTTGTTTTATATCTGTAATGTTTTACAAACAATTAAATAATTACAATAATGAAACCTAACATATAACATTGAATGCTCAGCCATGACGATCTGTGTCGGGGATGTATCAGTTGTGATCAAGATTGACGTACGCTCCTTTCCTTCTGAATGGGGCACTTAAGATATGATGTCTTTTCGTGGTAGTTCGTTCTTCAAAGCTAAATATAAATACAAAGTTATATATATGCATGGTATTTTTCCTAATATTTTTGTAGACAAAATTAGACAAAACCACAGTAGCGTCTAACATGTTTTATGATATTTCTAATCGATTGGGCAATGTGGCCTGAAATAATTTTATTCACGTACACTGAGTCGCGTTCCTCTATCACTCAATTTCCCCTTGACGATTTGTCGTAGTTCTAAATACATATCATTCTGATATTTGAATATGACGATTCCATACTCTTCTGGAATTGGAATGGTGCGCACGCACTTGCAATTTGTGTCGTTTTGAAGAGCTAAAGGTGTTAATGTATTTGCGTAGATTTTTGGAGTACAATTCTTAACAATCATTTCTTTACAGTCTTTACCGACGTATTCGCCTTGTCCAAAACTACTAACGACAAATCCCAGTGTGTTGGATAATAAAGACAATAATACAATCGCGCCTAAACTCCTGACAGCAATCATATGTTTTCCAAACCGCAAGTCCCAAGAACGTAAACTTTGGAGACTATTATCAAGCATGTTCTCTCTGCTTTCGTGACTGATCTCCATGACGTCCTTTAATGTGAATGAACTGAAATGGCAGGTTCACACTTTTCTGTGCACTAAATCAATAACGTCATCAATGGTTTCAGAATCCAAGGTAACATCACCTGATCTTTGACCAAAAGTTTGATTTTAGCTTGCTGTTTAAAATCCATATCTATGATCGTTTCAATGTCTTTTTATATGAATACAATTTATCGACATAATATCTACTTAACGGAAGCGTACTCTTGTATACATTATAGATGACTTCACAAAACACTTTTAAATGTTTATCGGTTATGGTAGGCAATAACGCTCGTCACTTTTTGGGAGTCGATGTCACTAAAAATTGTAAAAAATGCACATGCGTGCGAATACTTTGATCCATGTTCCAAGACTGTCATGATTTAATTGAAACGTACGTATTTATAAAAAATCGAAGCGCTTTCTCACAGACTGATAGACATATCAATTTGAAATATCAACATTTAAACAATATCTTGCATTGACACGTGTTCATATCTCAGCAAATAAAGCAACACGTGGTAACCGCAGGTCGTGGCATAACGTTTTTAGACTGGTACGTCATTGTACCGAAACGATGTGAGGTTATTTTTTAAAAACCGAGAGAAATGAAGTTCATAGTGATCAGGAGAATACCCCAATGATAATTTTGCCAATGTTTTGTTTCTAAACCAAAACACCACCCAGTGCCTGCCGGGAAGATAAGAAGGATCCGTATTAAAAATGTAAGCGCTAGGAGGTTGCTTATTTTGTGAAATGACCAAGCAACTGTAACCTTGACCTTTGATGTATTTATCCCAAAAGCAATCCCAACCAAGATCTTATCACAATACATGTATGTGCCAAGTTTCTTTCAAAAATGTCATTTACTTTTCAAGTTGTCATCCGGAAACCATTTTTTGACGCACGCCCGCCCGCACGCACGCCCGCCCGCCGACATTCGGTAATCTAAGAACCAGGTTTCTACGAATGCCTGGTTAAAAACAGCAAAATTTCAGAAAAAAATCAATATTTCAGGGGCAACAACTCTTACATGGATTAACATATTGATACAAAAATTGCTACATTGTGAGATTATATTGTGTTGAACATCTTTCATTTAATTGTTATTATCCATCTACAATAGATTTCAAGAAAAAAGCCAGAAACAGCAAATTTCTGAAAAAAATAACATTTCAGGGGAAACAACACTTACATGGATTAACATATAGATTCGAAACTTGCTACCTTGCTAGTTCTTGTCATGCTGAACATTTTCACAATTTATTTTAATTGTCTACTTCTAACAGTTTTTTAAAAAAATGTTAGAAACAGCAAAAATTGCAAAAAATTACCATATTGTGGGACAATAACTCCTAAATTCTTACAAATCTAACCTATCATTACATCTTACCATGCTTTTCAATTTGAAAACATAATGAGCATAAATATCTGAAAAAAACAGCTTATTTGGTACTAAAACTCATTGGTAAAAAAAGGGCCGTGACCTTGACCCTTGACCTTGACTTCATTTTAAAGGGCATTTCAAGTTGACATCAAAACTGAAGACCCCAAGTCATTATGTTTGCTAACAATACAGATATAGCATTTTTAAGATAATTTCGAAATTCTAAAAATTTTAACGCAAAAACGCGTAACCCATTTTTCGACTGAATTTCACGAAATGAACAAACTATAGGCTTAAGACCCTAGAAAAGACAAATATCACACAAGCTTACAGAATATTGAGGTTTCAAACTGGCCGGGGTTCTCTTAATGGCTTGATGATATGTGTTATTATAACTCTCCGTGATCTTATCAAGCACGTCTATCCAACGATGAGTCTGTTTCTTGGTCATAAAATGTTGAATCCGAGTCTTTATGGTTTTCACGGGTCTTTCGGCAAACGACGTTTTGACAACGTTTTGTGTCACAATGTAACCGACTTTCCGTTATTTTAAAAATCGTTCCACAACCTTGTTATTGAGTTCACTGCCTTTATAACTGCGAATACAGGTAGATTTTCGTCCCTTAGTAAACACAGTAACAACGGCTTTTACCATTTCTTTGCCCGTGGGGGTGTGTAAGGGTACAGTCCAAATGAATTTAGACATGATGTCTACGGCTAACAAAAAAGTGTTTAAATACGACATTTTGTTTTGCGTAATGCACCATGTTGGCTGTATCTACGTGCCATTGATAATCAAAAAAAGGGGCGATGACTCTACTACGTTTGAATTTAGATCGCTCTACTGTGTGCACTCCGTAGTCTTCTTGTTTTAACAAGCACTTTTTTAATTTCCTGTCGTCCCAAAACGAACTTGTCTTCTTTTCTGGCCAATCTGTATAATTTATCCACACCCGAGTAGGTCGTAATAGATACTAGTTAAATAATCTTCGTACTTCATAATTTCTACCACTTGAATTTTGTCGACAGTCAATTTCCTTGTTATCAATTTCTGTTTTGACTTCACGGGTATGCCGGGAGGTGGTGGTAGTACCGATCCGAGCTGTCTTTTGGAGGCTGTCAGTAAACATAACGGAGCGTTAGTTTCAAATAACAACTTGGTAAATTCCTTCAGTCCTACAAGTTTAAAATCTTTATAATCTTTTACACTGACTATAGCAAGATCGACGATGTTGAATCCAGGTAAAATGTTGTCATCCACGGATAATTCACCACGATTGTTCCACTTTAAATGGTTTAGTAAATAGTTCAATAAAGCCTGGCTTTGTTTCTCACATTAATGTGTACAGCCAATGATATATCTTCAATGTTCGGACTATCTACAGGCAAAGTTTTCGCATCTGATTCAGTTTCCGGAATGATGACTTCGGGTTGTACGTTTATTTTTTTTACCTCGTCTAGTGCGTGCTTTGCTTCTTGATCAGAATTTAAAGACGTTAATCGTTTAAATCTATCATAGGGTAATAACATTTTCTGCATCTTGCCCAGTCGAGGTCTGTGTATCACATAATTATAGAACCTATTCATCCTCTATTTACAGATGATGTTATCTTCTTCCTAAAATATCAAAGTTCTAAATCTATACGCGTCTTCAGTCATGGGCGATAAATCTGAAACCAAAAAGCCATTAGGTTGTGATGTCGCGTCTTGGTAAGCTTCCATCACGAAACGACTCTTTCCGAGAAAAGCCTGACGTGCCACACACTGAAATCGAGACACATCCCTCGGATCCTTCATTAATACTAATACGTGTGTGTGTTGATATTAATGGTGCGTGCATGTTTGCCTTTACAGTAAAGATTCTGATTAAGGTAAACCACAGATAAATGTCGACGATGCATCCCTTTGATAAACAATGGTTCCATCTCTGGCAATTACGTCACACATCCATCAAATCGTCCAAAACTAAGATGTTACAGTGGTCGGGGCTTGATAATTCTTCCAGATCTTCTTTGTTTGGTAATCCCGAATGAAACGTTACGAAAGGTATCTCTTTTTCTTTGACTTCAAATCAGGATTGATAAGCACCATAACAATACAACACTCAGGCTGGTGGTTCTAAAACATCTGGTCTTTGTTTTGCAACAATCAAAATAACCACGCGGTCTTGCCACTGCTAGTGGCCCCAGACACGGAAATAGACGTGCAACTCGGAAAAGGATACATGACGGAATGAGATGAAATTAAAGATTTTGTGTTTTTATATCGTCGCCATCGAAACTTGGAAATCACTTTCAAAACCGACTGAATGAATATGATAACAGTTAATATGTGGATTTGATTCCCACAGATTTACCTCACGCAGTCTTTATTCAATGCATAATGTTTGTTGATTTTCCTGGTGTAAAAAATGATTTTTCAAAGTGTATATACGCGTTTTGAAAATGTAAAACTCCGACATGCAAGAGTAACAATCGATTTTAATAGCTTTATAAAGTCTATGGGAAAAGTGTAAAAAAGGGTTTTCAAAGTATAAAAATGAGTTTTCAAAGAGTAAAAATTAGTTTTTAAAGTGTAAAGACGTAATTTGCAAATGTAAAAAATCTCATATGTTTGTGAAAAAGGTTTTCTTCTATATACAAAATTTAAAAATGATATTTCAAAGTGTAAAAATGAATTTGCAAAGTGTAAAAATGAATTTTCAAAGTGCACAAATGATTTTTAAAAGTGTAAAAACGCGATTTGCAAAAGTGACAATCCAATATGCAAGTGTAGAAATAAATTTTCTTATCTGTATAACGTTTATGGCAAAAGTGTGAATGGTTTTTCAAAGTGTAAAAATGGTTTTCCAACGCGGTTTTATACAATTTGTTATCCGTCATCGTCCTGTCGTACTTCAATAACTTAGCAAAAATTGAAAGCCAATCCTTTAAAGTATATGGGAAAAGTGTAAATATCAGTTTAAAACTGTACAATTTGTTATTTTTTTCATTTCAAATGAATTCAAAACCTATTTGTATTATGAATATATTCTTGTACGTTGTTGTACTTAAAGTGATTTATTAAAATAAAAATTTGCGCGTGATTTGTATAATTAATATAAAAAATAATAATGTCATAATATAATCATTTTGTATAATTAACAGAGGTCAATCAGGCGAACATCTCTCTTTGACCGCGTTACTTTACCAAAAGGATTATCGAAACGATATGACCCATCCATCAAGGTACGGACAGCTGTATCTAAATTATTACCTCTGTAAGTTGAAGGGATTTTCATAAAATTAGAACTTCTGTCACTTAAAGTGATAATCTTTGAATAATAACCCTTGACAGTTAAAGTGATCACCTTTAGACTATGACTTCTGCTGTGAAAGCGATCATCTTTGAATTCTTACCTCTGTTTGTGCAAGCGATTATGTTTCAATTATTACCCCTGTCAGTGGAAGCGATCATCTTTAAATTCTAAACCCCTGTCAGTTCAAGTGACTATCTTTAGATTATTACCTCTGTCAGCTGAAACGATTATCTTTGAATTATAACCTTTGTCAATAGAATTGATTATCTTTGGTTTATTACCTCTGTCAGCTGAAGTGATCATCGTTGAATTCTTAGCTCTTTCAGTGAAAGCCGTCATCTTAGAATAATTACATCTGTCAGTGAAAGCGATCATCTTTAAATTATAATTATTCCCTTTCTCAGTGAAAGCGATCCTCTGTCGATTGAAGCGATCATCTTTGAATTATTACCTGTGTCAGTTAAAGCGATCATCTTTGAATTATTACCTGTGTCAGTTAAAGCGATCATCTTTGGATTATTACCTGTGTCAGTTAAAGCGATCATCTTTGAATTATTACCTGTGTCAGTTAAAGCGATCATCTTTGAATTATTACCTGTGTCAGTTAAAGCGATCATCTTTGGATTATTCCCTTTGTCAGTGAAAACAATCATCTTTGAATTATCCCCTTTGTCAGTGAAAGCGATCATCTTTGAATTATCACCTCTGTCGGTTGAAGCGATCATCTTTGAATTATTACCTGTATCAGTTAAAGCAGATCATCTTTGGATTATTACCATTGTCAGTTGAAATGATCATCTTTGAATTATAACCTTTGTCAGTGAAAGCGATCATCCTTGAATTATAACCTCTGTCAGTGAAAGCGATCATCCTTGAATTATTACCTTAGTCGATGAAGCGATCATTTCTGGATTATTACCTCGGTCGGTGAAAGCGGTCATCTTTGAACTATTACCTTAGTCGATGAAGCGATCATCCTTGAATTATAACCTTTGTCAGTGAAAGCGATCATCTTTGAACTATTACCTTAGTCGATGAAGCGATCATCTTTGAATTATTACCTCTGTCAGTGGAAGCGGTCATCTTTGAACTATTACCATTGTCAATGGTAACGATCATTGTTGGATTATTACCTCTGTCAGTGGAAGCGTTAATCTTTAAATTACTGCCCCTGTCAGTTAAAGCAAAGTTCGATTTGACTCCTTCATCTTTGGATTAATAATGTTGTCAGATAAAGCCTACTTGACTGTTTCTGAGTGATCTCCCAGTCGCATATCATCTTGACATTTCGGCATGATCATTTAACTTAAAGTAACATTGCGGCATCTATTATTGATTTTAAAGGATGAAAGAAGTAAATAAGCGATCCGAAGGAACCTGTGTAAATAGTAATGAATTTTACGGACGGACATATTAGTAAATTTTTCAGATTTTTTTGAATTACACAGTAAGTTTATTACCTATATTAACCTAGTCTGAAATATGGAAGTTTGATAGTGCTCAAATTTTTTTTTTATTATATCGAAAATTTTTGGAAGATGATTTTTGGTTTTGAAGCAATGAATAATTAAATAAACACAAGGGTTTTATAGATAAATAGAAGACATTAAATGCTTATAAATTTGGCTCTATCTAAGCTACAGGAATAAAAACAATCAACGAGTGTCAAACTGTTGAATTAATAATCTTTAAATAGAAAAAGAACACGTATCTTAAATGTACAAACAATAGGTTTGAATCTGCTGTACAGTTAAACAATCATTTCAGACAAGATTTTGGAAGGCGGATTTCTTGTCAAACAGACCAGCTGTTTGTCCTGTTCTGACGCCACTTCATCGTCTAGCCAGCCGATTATAGGGAAATAATCGCCAAAATTGGCAATTGCGTCAGTGGAATCCTATCCCTCTCAAAGATAAATCAAAATTTTGTTTTCACACACACACACACACACACACACACACACACACATATATATATATATATATATATATATATATATGATTATAAGTTTCTAGAATAACATTACACGGAAATCAGTAAATCACGGTAAATCCGATAGCAACGGCTATTATGATACTGATCGATAGGTAGAAATTATTGAGAACATTTTATGATGATATTTCGAACACATTGGTATTTTGGAAATAGTAGACTAACAAAATATTACTTTTTTTGGTGTATTCATTGTGATTAATGAATAGTTTTGGAAATACGGTTTTCATCAGAATCCCTCAATAATTTCTAAGGAACACTATATATTAAAGTTTAAAGCCCCAGCCAAGATTCTTTCATTTATATCGAGGCGGTTAGTTCAGGGATGGTGGAGAAAACCGAAGTGTCAGAAGAATAACCACCGACTTTCTACAAGCGACAAACTTTCTCACAATATTATCTGTCCCGACTGGTTTTCGAAAAAAATACTAATTTTTTTTAATACACCCGCCCTTATCCCTCAACATATTTAAGACTTCAGAATTCTTGGTCAAAAGTCGTAGAGGAGATGATTACTAATACAGAAAATTGGTAGACGATTGTAGACTGACTAAATAGAAAAAAGGGATTTGCAGCTGAAACACGTACTTTGCAACAGGAACACGGTATAATACACCATACAATGAAATCTAAAACAATCATACAATGCAACCAAAATATTATCGCACATGTACAACACACACACACACACACACACACACATACACACACACACACACACACACACACACACACACACACACACATATATATATATATATATATATTGACTGAAACCTATTTCATTAACACCCCCCAATACAAACCACAAAAAAATCCAACAACTAGAAAAAACCAAACATCAATTCATTAGTATTATCTGTTTTAACCTGTTGAATTTATACCCTTTCTACTGATCGAAATTCCACGATTCTGTTCAGTTTTCAACTGGATAGGATCGTTATTCAACACAGCTGGTTTCAATTTTCAACGTTAAAAAATGAGCTCCCCGGGTCACTTTTCAACCCGGGTCAAAACACTTCATTACACCGGCTCTAATGTCTCTATAGCATTTGTAGGAACATAAAACCTAGCGTCTGTGAGTGCAAGTTCGTGGCATATGTTTTTTTTTATTCGATTTACTCATTCGCAATACGCCCTGTTTTCCTCAAAGACATAATTTTTAGCAGGTTTTAAAAAATCCATATATTGCCAAACGGTTATATATACGTTATAGTAAGAAAAGAACATTTGTCAGATATATAGTAAAATCATAGCTGCATAAAGTTTATCAATTTTTAAAAAAAAATTAACTTTCTAAAAATATTTTTATCATAAAATCGATTTTTATTACGATATGTGGTATTCATTTTCTCAAGTTCACTTCAATTAGCCCATTATAAATGGAAATCGCGTCGGCAAAAAGAAAATGTGATCGTGTCAGAACAACAGATTCGGCAATGAAAACAACTCGAGCCAATTGGGAAACTGGCTCTAAGGATTCCGATAGGCCAGGCTCAGATGGAAAAATGGCTGTTAATAAAACGGCAGTTTGGCTTTGATACGCACGAAATGGTGTCTGCATTGCCCTTGAACACAAGCTGTGTTTGTTGACATAGCCTCGTTTTCGATAATGAATCACTTAAACAATGTTCTGAAATAAGATCTATGATAGATCAAACTAGCAGTAGGTCTCCCCTGAATTTCAACGTATGTAAAAGTTTTATAATATAACCAAGTATTACTTTTTTCATGAAGGGTATAGCTAAACAAAATGCACAGTTTATCTATTTTGCATAGGAAAATTTAATGCAGCTTTACACCAATACAAAGATTGTTCTTTGTTACACCAATACAAAAGAGGGTTCTTTGTTACACCAATACAAAAGAGGGTTCTTTGTCACACCAATACAAAAGAGGGTTCATTGTCACACCAATACAAAAGAGGGTTCTTTGTTACACCGATACAAAAAAGGGTACTTTGTTACACCAAAATAAAAGAGGGTTCATTGTTACACCAATACAAAAGAGGGTTCTTTGCTACGCCAAAATAAAAAGGGTTCATTGTTACACCAATACAAAACAGGGTTCTTTGTTACACCAAGATAAAAGAGGGTTCTTTGTTACACCAATACAAAAGAGGGTTCTTTGTTACACCAAGTTAAAAGAGGGTTCTTTGTTACACCAATACAAAAGAGGGTTCTTTCTTACGCCAAAATAAAAAAGGGTTCATTGTCACACCAATACAAAAGATGGTTCTTTGTTACACAGTACAAAATAGGGTTCTTTGTTACACCAATACAAAAGAGGGTTCTTTGTTACACCAAGACAAAAGAGGGTTCTTTGTTACACGAATACAAAAGAGGGTTCTTTGTTAACCTAATGGCATTTTAGGAAGGCGGGGAACCAAAAAAGCAGGACCATGTAAATGAATATCCTTTAAGAAGATTCTGTTCAATGAACAGAGGTGCATTGTATGCATTGTATGCAGTCTTATTTGTATGAAGTACATAAAGTTTGTATAAGAGCAATAACATCTGACAAAATGCATGTTTATGTTTTGTATGTAGCAGATAAATGTGATTCTAAACAAAATAATGTAATAAAAATTTAAAGTAAGGTCAATGGATAGTAAATGTAGGCACTTCTATTTGAAAAGTTTTGAATCATGCTGTCATCGTTACCATGGTTATTTGTAAATAGACAAAAGTCATACTGTCATCGTCACAAATGTTATTTGTAATTAGGGAAGAGCCATACTTCATCGTAATCATGGTTATTTTTAAACAGACAAGAGACATGCAGTCATAATCATCATGATTGTTACCAGAATTTTTGTCGAATTTATTCAAAGTTAATCTCATAGATGAGTTATTTCATTTTATTTTTTCTTTACATTACTGACAGAATTCTTCAATGTCTGTTTGATGTTGACGTAAAAGGTGGCGTAATGTAAGTCCAGATTTTGTAAAAGAATAATCGTTAATGAGTTTTTTTAATTTTATGCTGCCATCAGACGAGTAACAGAAAAGTAAACTACACTACTTATATCGATCTATATCAATTATTAACATCATTTAAAAGTACCTATTAATTAAACGAATTCGGATAAGGATTGATTTTTGTAATGAGTTGTCTTTAAGCAATAATTTAATTAACTTGGTCTCTATATTATATGGTTGTCATTTATAATTAGTTAAGCTTTAACAAAAAATCAGACAAATTAACACAAGGTAAGTGACTTTTTTTAAATTACGTAAAACTTGAATTAACGATTGTTTTTATATTTTCAAATTGACATGCCAATGAAATAAAATTAAATTTACTTCAATAACTTTCAAGTTTATTCCAAAAAACGAATGATTCCCATAAAAAATCAGTTACAAAAGTAACTTTCAAGGTTTTCAATATAAGTAGTAGTAATTCAAATTTTATCTTTCGACTGGATTACTTTCAGATAACATACATGGACATAAAACGGGATAAATGAATTGTATATCTTCTGGTATTAAGTTTTCATCAGTGTTGTGATTTTAGGAAATTATAAATACTTAAAGTTAATCTAAACAAATATTAAAAACGAACTTATAACTACTGATATTAATACAAATTTATTATTTCGAGGATTTAAACCTTATTGATATGACAAATAAAGTAATAATTATTCTGAGAGTACAATCCTGTTCAATCCACAAGCAAATATATATATAATCAACTTCTAGAATACTATTGATTTTTTTGCAAAATTTTTGGTCAGTTGAACATACTACATGTATATATCATTTTGCATTAATGTCATTATAAATCATAATGTACGGAATCATTCATCAGTCAGCGTATTTTCCCTAGATTTCTTAATCTGTAAAATTACATATTTCACATTGATTATTTTTCTTTTTTGACATTCATGCTTTGATCAATAATAAAAACTGGAGTGTATTTGGTAATAGAGATATAGAGTTTAAGATGTAAGCAAAATTTCTAATAAAACCAAATTACAACCGGTCAGATATTTATCGATACATATTTATCTTGGTGTATGATTAGATTGCCTACAACATTACACGGTTATATCATGTAATACTATATATGGAAATCGATATTACCCCCAAAGCGTCCGATACTATACACTTGTAGCTGCAAATGATTCATGTCAAACTTCATATTTATTTTGTTCTATCTATGTTTTTGTAAATGCACTTTAAAGCTGCATTAAGTTTTTCAACTTTCTGAATTTTTTTTTATTTTAAAAAAAGATATCTTCTAACCACGACCCGTGACATTCATTTTCTAAAATTTCATTTCTTTTAGCTGTAAATAAACGGAATCCTCTGACCGGTTGGTCAGTGTTTTACGATGGTAATTATGAGCTTGCGCACGGATGTACGGAAAACCCTTCATTAATATCCAGATGTATTTGAAATGGTGTTAAGTATCCCTTACTAAGTCACAAATGACAAATTCAACGAAGTTCTGTGTTTAATTTATCGTATTTCACCGTTTTGAAAGTTGTGTTTAAATGACCCGGGTTTTGATGACGTAACCATGTTCTAATATTAGATCACAAATGCTGCATCTCGCTGGGTAAATACTGTAATTTCTGTATTTATTCGAGCTTTTATCGTTGAACCAAATGTATCATTGTTCATTAGGAACATCATTAATTAGATAAGCACCGTTTAATTTTTTTTTTTTGGAAAACTGAATGCAGCTTTAAATATCACTAACTATATTTATTTATTTATTCATTTATGTATTTATTTATTTATTTTTATTTATTATTTATTTATTTTTTTATTTTTTGTAGCTCAGAGAAAGAGAAAAGTTGAGGTCATTTCAAGAACATTACAAAAAAAACCCGCTGATTTTTAACCAGGATTGACATATCACCTGTTTCCTTAAACCCTTCGCATCTCTAAAGGTCATTGACTCCAATAGACCTTAGATCAGAAAGCCTACCATACCACAGAGTTGCTTCCATCACAAATGCTTTCATATAGCCAAAGTACTTAACTCATAAAAAATTCATATATACGAAGTTCAAAGATAACATCTTCAGTCTGATAATACATGTATATTGAAAGCATCTACCTAATGTTGATCAGGAAATTGGGACGATGAATAAAATGATTACTTTACTGTGATTAAAATTTACAAGAGAAACTGACTAAACCAAACCCTAAGTAAACAGAAAGCCTACGCCGATTTACAATTAATTTAACCTAAGTAAATAAAATATAGTCTAATTCAAACAAGTTCTTCGGTGTCGTTAAAGGTCATTTAGGCATATTATATTTACTGTATGGGGACTAAAATGACAAAATGTTTTAAAAAATCACTGTGTTAAATGAAATGTGATTGGCAACATGGGGATAAAGTACAGGCTCAACTCATTAAAATATCTAAAGAAAATGACCTTAACATGTTAATTTTGGAAGACAAACGACAAAATAGAAACAAAATACCTCCTTGAAATACCGCATTATTAAGAATAAGAAATCAATACATAAATTTCATTACAAAGAACAGTGAAATGTAATAAAACTTAAAATGTTTCTTGTTTACTGGGTAGGGATGTCAAATTTAATCTTATAACAGGTTTGAGTTTTACAGAAATACGCATCTAATTTCTAATTAACCTAATCATAGCAGTGAGGTAAGCGTTAGATTTTTGTTAAAAATTTTCCATTTTTCTTCGTCAAATTTAATCTAATTTCTTTTCAAATCTTTTCTTCGTTGTGTTATTGACTATTTTGATGTTAATCGGATCGCTTTTACTTGCTTGTATTACTTTTTCACAGATTTTGTTTGATTTTAATCTCTTTAGTTCTTTAAAATTCATTAAATTTTTAGAGAAATCTCAAACAGTATTAAAAGAGACATTACAGGGACATTTTTGTGCTGATTAATACATTCACAATTATCTGTACCTGTTATCCCATGTCATGTTCAAAACGAAAAATGTTCTTAAACATAGTAAGAGTTTTTAACAATCTTATATCATCATCCAAGATTACTTACAGCTATGGATATAATGGCTATTGTACCACATATAACGGGGACATGATACCAACGATTATTTTGGTTACATTGTCCTCACAACAACTACTGTTGCACTACGTATAACATGGTAACAATGTTCTTATAACAATGACAACAACAACAAAACAACTGTAGCCAGGGTGTTGTACAGATAATTACAAAGGTACGGTTTCTTCATAACAACAGCATTGTAAAAGTGAACAAACATAAGAACATCAAAAACAGCTGTGATTTCAAGTTGTTCATGTATCTAAAACAAGAAATGTAATAAGTGTGCTGCTAATAACTTATTGTTAATATGATTACATTACTGTTACAGTGTGCATACAAACACAACAACAAAAACTATAGCCATGGTATATTATAAACATATTGACCATTGTTTTGTATGTTATGTTAGCTTATCACCCTGAGAAAGAAAAAATATCGCCCGAGACGAAATTGAGACATTACACACAAAACAAAGGTCGATATGTTTTTTATTATAAAGAATGTTTTTGATATAATCTGAGATATGTGAATCCAGTGAAATAAGCATAGACATACGGCATTTACATAAACACTCACCACAAACAAATGCTTCATCTTAAATCAAAATTATTTTAATTTTAAAAAATTTCATTTTAACATATATCGATAAAATTTTAACTATCAAGGAAAATGTTTTATGTTTGCTGTAAGCATTTACTTTGTGTAAAAATTAAAATTCACAGTACAATTCGTAATGTAATGGTTTACAATAAGATTCGTATTCTCTGACAATTGACTCACAAAATTTGTCATATTACTAAACTATCAGGTGTGATACCAAGTATCACAGATTCACATTGTCCTCACAATAACAAATGTAGCCCAGGTGTGATACCAAGTATCACATATTTACTAAGTGTGTAATCGCGTATTACTTGGTAACATTGTCCTCACAGCATTAACAACTGCGTTAGCTATAGGTTGTGTAATCACGTATTACTTGGTAGCAGCGTTCTCACATGATTAAAAAATGCGTTAGGTTGGGTAACCAAGTATTACGTGGTAGCAGTGTTCTCACAGGATTAACAACTGCGATAGGTTGTGTAACCACGTAATACATGGAAACAGTTTCGTCAGAGCATTTACTACTGCATTACAGTGCTCTCACAACATTATCAAATGTGGTCGTTTATATAGCTATGTATTACTTGGTAGCAGTTTCCTCACAGCGTTAACAACTGCGTTAGGTTGTGTAACCACCTTTAACTTGGTAGCAATGTCACGCTCTCAAAACAAAAACTGTAGCTCAGATGCGATACTTAATAATACGAGGTTAAAGTACTCTCCCGACAACAATTGTGGATCAAGTGTGATACCAAGTATTACACATTTACAATGTCCTCACCAAAACAACTGTAGCTTAGTTGTAATACCAAGTATTACAGATTTAAAATGTCTTTACAATAACAACTAAAGCTAATGTGTAATACCAAGTATTAAAGATTTAAAATGTCCTCCTAATAACAACTTAAGCTAAGGTGTAATACCAAGTATTACAGATTTACAAAGTTCATAGACTAACAAATGTAGCTCAGGTGTGATACCAAATATTACAAATTTATCATGTCCCAACAATAACAAATGCAGCTCAGGTGCGATACCAAATATTACAAATTTATCGTGTCCTCACAAAAATAAGTGAGGCTCAGGTTCGATACGAATCATTACAGATTTACATTTCTACAATAACAACTGTAGCCAAGGTGTGATACCAAGTATTACAAATTCACAATGTTCTCACAATAACAACTATAGCTCAGGTGTGATACCAAATATTACAGATTTACAATGGCCTCACAATAACAACTAGGTCTGGTTTAATACTAAGTCTCACATATTTACAATGTCCCCACAATAACAACTGTAGCTTAGACGTAATATAAAGTACTACAGATATACAAAGTTCCCTAAAATAACAAATATAACCCAGATGTGATACCAAATAGTTACAATGTCCTCACAATAACAACTGTAGCTGAGATTATTTAACTACGTTTAATTGGTAAAAGTGTAATTATAGCATTAACAACTTTGGTAGGTTGTGTTATCAAGTAATACTTGGTAACAACGCTCTTACAGCATTAACAACTGCGTTAGGTTGTGTAACCACGTATTACTTGGTTATAGTGTCCTCACAGCATTAACAATTGTGATATGTTGTGTAACCACGTATTACTTGGTTACAGTGTCCTCACAGCATTAACAATTGTGATATGTTGTGTAACCACGTGTCCTCACAGCATTAACAATTGTGATATGTTGTGTAACCACGTATTACTTGGTAACAGTGTCCTCACAGCATAAACAATTGTGATTTGTTTGTAATCACGTATCGCTTGGTTACAGTGTCCTCACATCATTAACAATTGTGGTAAGTTGTGTTACCATGCGTCACTTGGTAACAGTGTCTTCACAGCATTAAAAATTGTGGGAGGTTGTGTAACCATCTGTACTTGGTAGAAGTGTCCTCCCAACATTAACAATCGTGAAAGCTTATGTAATTATGTATTAATTGGTAACAGTCTCCTCAAAGTATTTGCGATAGTGTGGGTTGTGTAACCACGTATTACTTGGTAACATTGTCCTCACAGCATTGACAACTGTAGTAGGTTGTGTAACCACGTATTACTTGGTAGCAGTGTCCTCACGGTTTTAACAACGGCGTTAGGTTGTTTAAACAGGTATTACTTGGTAGCAATGTCCGCACAGCATTAACAACTGCATTAGGTTGTATTTCCACGCATTACTTGGTAGCAATGTCCGCACAGCGTTAACAACTGTAGTAGGTTGTGTAACCAGGTATTACTTGGTAGCAATGTCCTCACAGTTTTAACAACGTCGTTAGGTTGTGTAACCAGGTATTACTTGGTAGCAATGTCCTTACAGCATTAACAACTGCGTTAGGTTGTATTTCCACGTATTACTTGGTTGCAATGCCCGCACAGCATTTACAAATGTAGTAGCTTGTGTAACCACGTATTATTTGGTAACATTATCCTCACAGTATTAACAACTTGGTAAGTTGTGTAACCAGGTATTACTTTGTAGCAGTGTCCTCACAGCATTAACAACTGTTGTAAGTTTTGTAACCAGGTATTACTTGGTAGCAATGTCCTCACATCATTAACAACTGCGTTAGGTTGTGTAACCATGTTTTACTTGGTAACAGTGTACTCACATCATTAACAACTGCGTTATGTTGTGTAACCAAGTATTTCTTGGTTACGTGTACACACAGCATTAACAACGGCGTTATGATGTTTAACTACGTATTAACTTGGTATGACATGATCAAAATACGTAATAGGAAAGAAGCTCTAATTACATTGATGCGGTTATGATAGTTTTTGGTATTATTAATAATAATCAGATTCGGCAATATTTTTTTTCACATCTTTGTTCTAATAGCATAAGATTTTGTGATAGAAGCACAAGTAACAAACCCAGTATACACCGAAAGAAGAGAGATAACTCCTGTTCATATCAGGAAATGTTGGGTCAAGTCAAAAGTTTAATTATGTTATAATGTTGTTCAGCTTCATTAAAGAACTTTGTAACAGGTAAACGGAAACAAATCCCTTCAGCATTGTATGGCTATACAGGAAGTATTTATAAACTCGCTATTTCAATTTCTTTCTTCCCACTGACCGGAATTTGTTCATAGTGTTATTTATTCATATGTTGTTTATAAGTTTAATGAAACTACGAAACTACGAGGTCAAATATTGCTTCTCCACGGGATATAAACTCATTAACAAACATAACTTCTCTCCCCTGATGATAGATTTGAAAATGTAGAGAAAAATTTTTATTTTATTTTTTAAATTTTTTTATTGACACCACTTAAGGTTTCTCCTTGCTAGAAAAAGCTAACGCAACTTTAAACGCTATTTAACTCACTTTATAATTTTAATTAGACTACCTAAGGTTTCTGCAGTTTTAAATGCTGATAGCTTTTCGAACTAGGTCTTTATGTCGGGGGATCTTGTTCTCAGTAACTAAACATCACATTAATGCTTTCTGTAGAGAGAAAGTTTTACAAAACTAATTTACAAAAATGTACTGAAATTTTCAATCAGCTGAACAACTTACTTATATAATAATATATTACAATATAGTAACACGTTACTTCTGAACCAAACACAGGTAGATAATTGGGTAGGTTCTTTACAAGTTGCTAACTTAATTGTTTATCTGGATATAGTAGTTTGAACATAAGTAGCTGATAATGATTATTCTTAGTTAATAAGATCAGAAGAATTTGTTAAAGCTTGTGATTATATATAACACGAACCAAAACAACGAAAAACAAGATATATTTTCATTTAAAAGTCTACCATCACAGTCGGTGAATATATTATATATATAAAATAAAAATAATTGCATTGGATATGAGTTACGAGACTTTCCAAGATTAAATGGAATGGACCTCTCTCTCTCGAGATATATATATATATATATATATATATATATATATATATATATATATATATATATATATATATATATATATATATATATATATATATATAGTGTGTGTGTGTGTGTGAACATTTAACAACAAATAATAAAAGATATAAATAAATACTCTTCTCATATATAAATAATGACACTTTCTCTGGTTTTTTTTCTGATTTCAACGGAATGCATAATTATATATATTATTTCCTTTCTTTGTATAGTTCATAAGTTCCTTTTTTGAATTGTAAGACAGTCACTGTACTAACTATCTGCTGACGGAAGATTTTCTTTGGTTAAGTATTAAGCCTCAAATACAGATCTATGTTTTGTTCTACGTTGTCATCACACAATAAGGGCATTGTAGTCGCAAAGTGGAAGATAGTTCTGTACTGTTAATCGTGAACACGACGTGAGTGTGTCTTGTCCATATGTTTTGATAAACTGTCAAAATATTGTAATAACACACCGGACATGGCTTGATCAATGAGAGTTTGTGGCAACCAACCCTGAAAAAATACGAATAAAATTACAACAAAAATCATTTTTCCATTACTGAAGCCAAAAACAATTAAAAGTTCAAACAAATTAAAGTTTTGTAACAACATATAGCAAAAAAGTAGAGTAATGATCACTGCTTAATCACACTGCACTAGTACTTATAAGTCCACAAAAAATTATTTGCTGAGATCAAAGCATCACTGCTAGTGAAACAAAACAGTAAAGCTAAGATCAGAACATGACTGCAAGTGAAACCTAAAAGAAAAAACATTAGAAATACGATCAGAGCATTATTGCAGGTGAAACCGAACAAAACATTAGAGATGTGATCAGAGCATCACTGCTAGTGAAACCGAACAAAACAGTAAAGCTAAGATCAAAACATGACTGCAAGTGAAACCGAAAAAAACATTAGAAATACGATCAGAGCATTACTGCAGGTGAAATCGAACATAACATTAGAGATGTGATCAGAACATCACTGCTAGTGAAACCGAAAAAAACAGTAAAACTGAGATCAGAGCATCACTGCAAATGAAACCGAACAAAACATTTGAAATGAGATCAGAGCATCGCTGCTAGTGCAACCGAACAAAACATTAAAGCTGAGATAGAGTAGAACCTAAGTTTCAACATGCTTGTAGCAAAAAGTGATTTTATTGTGAGACCCGTCAGATGAGCATACATGTATAAACCGACATTTTCAAACTTTTCGTTTCTAAGCAGCAATATTCCTGGTTCTCCTGCGTAAGGTATTTTTTGTTTTACAGTTAGTACGGTATGGTAAACCTTGTTACCACAACGTGAACTTTTTAGTTCAATGCAAGTTACTTACAAATCAACTGTTGACACGGGGTGTATTGCAAGCCTACGTTAATCAAGGCCTTTAAAAATTTTGTGGCCGTCATAACAATATTGTTAATAAGTATGGAGTCACTATATCCAGACTTGTACTGGATATATTTGACGTACCATTGTTCCACATTTCTTTCATTCTCAAATTTAATTTCGCAAATGAGGGTGTAACTAACTAGACCCTTCCGGAGCAATCGGCCTAAAGAAGTTGAATCATGTCCTTAAATAAAATTTTCGAAGTTTTTAAATTGCTTTTGGATTTCTGATTTGTACATGGACCAGTATGTTTGTGTTTGGTCAAATTTTACTGCTGATTTACAATTATATCGTGCTGCTGTCAATATTCTCTAGATACAGTCAGAAAATTTTGATAATACTATTTTAAGATAAGGTGGTTTGCATACATTGATGAGTCTTGTTGAATCAGTTTGAACATTAATCAGTGAAAGTACATTAGAATATTTGCAAAAATCAAGCTTTCGGATATAATAAAAAACTTAATTAAGAAGAATTCCCCTAGAATGAGGCATTTTAAATTAAATAGTCACTAAAAGCTTCGAAGTATTCTTTCCATCGATAGTAATGTTTGTTCAGAGGATTTGGATGAGGTCTTCATTGTTTAAGTGACAAAAGTGAAAAAGCAAACAGAGTGGATAGAGTGGATATAGTGTTTAATAAAGCCGGTTTTCATCATCATGTTCTTTATGAGAGCTGAAAGACAGTGGGTAGCAGCCCTAGTACCAATGATACTTTTAGAATGTGCTGCTAGTCATGTCAACTATATCCAGTGCAGTTAATACAGTTTACGCTTAATGAAAAACTAACTATCTAACGTCAAGTTAAAGTTTCTCAAAAAAGATATTGGTCTCTGAAATGTTATTTGGAGGGACATTGTGTTATGGGCATTGAAAAAGGCATCATAGATATAAATTGAAATCAGAATCGTTACAGTTATTAGCCTGTATGTAAAACTACGAGTGTATATATATAATACACATACCAGTTAAATTTTGATGTGCCAGATGTGCACTTTCGGAAATTAATTCCTCATCAGTGACACTAAGACCGAAAAGTTTGATACATAAAAAATATATAAGCCAAACAGTTGAAAATAATGAATCTAAAGTTTCAAAATTATATAAATCCAAATCCAGCTAAGGAATGCTTTGCATGAGGGAACAAACCTTAGTTTTAAATAAATCTCAAATTTTAGACGACTGAAAATTTTGCTAAATGGTACATTTTCTGACAGCACAAAGTACTGCCTACTGAGTTATGGATACCCTCGGGGAGTTTTACTCCACCAGCAGCGGTACCCGCGGCCGCTCAGGGGTAGTAAATATATAATACACTAAATTTTGATGTGCCAGATGTGCACATTTCGGAAATTAATTCCTCATCAGTGACACTAAGACCGAATTGCAATGTTCATCTAAAAATTGCAATTCTCTGACGGACTATTAAGAGACGTGTAGACCGAAGCAATAACATTGAGAATGACATATTTTGCTCACTGGGTTGAAAAGAAATGATTGTCTTGATTCTGGTTCTACAGATATGAGATAACAGATGTCCTTCACAATACTTTATCTATGAAAATACTAGTTCCTATGTATAATAAGCCAATATAAAATTGAAATAAAGAGGAGTCTGGTACCTATGTAGTATCTTTCCAACCCGCCCAATTAAACACTTAATCAGTGGAAACTTTAATGCTTTGTCTTTCTAGATTCCAATCACCAAAGCAAGCTCAGATAAAAAATAAGCTTAAAATCATCTTTTTATGAGATCCAGTTGTTTATTTTAATCGGCTATACGTTTACTTCATATACCAAATGCCAACTAATTTGTCGAATTGCAAACCAGTCTTGGGCATTTTTAACTTTTTACAATAAATAAAAAATCTGTTTAGTTTGCACAAACATCACTTATGAACCTTTCAAGTGTTTTAAATGTTTAATAACTCACAAAAGCTTATATGGCATTTGACCAAGGGGGCTAAAATGACAAAATTGATGATTGTGCATCTATGAATTGTTATGCATATTAAAGATTGGGAAAAGTATAGAATCAAAATCAGAATTACATGCTTCTTATATAAAATCTTCAAGTTTTTACTGTAGTGAGTAAATTTAACAGCCTGCTAGACTTGATGTAGATTAAATATGTTTTGGCTCCGAGAACTTAAACAAAATTCTGTTATTAATTTCTGCAAAAATGAGAGAGAGAGAGAGAGAGAGAGAGAGAGAGAGAGAGAGAGATTTACCTTGAGATCAGAGTTTATAAACCAATAAAATAAACACTTTTCAGAATTATCCGGTAATGACTCCACGATAAATCCACCAGGACCGTTTTCCCCTCTACAATAACAATTATTGAATCTTAACTGTATTCTTAATCAAATTTCTGTCAATATCTAATGACAAACTATAATTCATATTAATATCAAGAGCTTTGTGAACGCTTTATGTACAAT
Source organism: Tegillarca granosa (assembly GCA_029721355.1). Taxonomy (NCBI): domain Eukaryota; kingdom Metazoa; phylum Mollusca; class Bivalvia; order Arcoida; family Arcidae; genus Tegillarca; species Tegillarca granosa. Next base: position 18,420,631 of record CM056609.1, read on the forward strand.
TATTTCTTTACATATGGACAAACGAAATTCAGTTTCATTCTATTCGCGCCATTTGTACTTAGTAATTTCTCCACGTATTTGTTCGGATATCTATTACTAGGTTCTGTTCTGATAACAGCTTTAAGAATCAGACAGTAACATTAGGTTTCAACTTGGAATTCAATCAACAAAACAAAAATTTCAGAATTTTTGCCATATCAGCTTTCACAAACGTTAACCAAAATCGCCAGTTTACTAACCGATTAGGTTGGTTACATCCTTACCAAAACAGCCCCACCCACAAAAAAGGTTTCTATCCTTAACTTTTGTTAAAGTAATTACACTGTAACATACTTGCCTTACAATTTTTTTCTTCACTGGCATATCTGGGTGAGTACAGCCGCACCCTGCAGCTACGTACACGTCTTCCCTCATTCCCCAGTGTCGAACATTTACAAAGTCTCTGGCCGATACCATACCGCCAACTGCTTCAGTTGTTATATTATATACGATGTTTGTGTTATCATCTAGGTGTTGCAATGTCTAAAATATGTAATTTAAGTCATAAATAAGAGCAATTAGTGCAAGCAGAGCAGCACGCAGCGAAACAAGTTCAAAATTGTAGTTACTTAACACCATTAACTTGTATAAAATAGTAAAAGTAATGTAAATGTAATTCAGAGAGAGAGAGAGAGAGAGAGAGAGAGAGAGAGAGAGAGCCTACGCGACTTTCGGTTATCGTAGTGTTCCAGTCCAGCTGTTCGTCGAATCTTTCGATTAGTTCCTTGTACAGAGATTCTGAACTCACATTAATGATACCCTGAAAATATAAAATTAGTAAAGTAATTATTTTAATTTCGGTTAACCAAAATTTCATATGGCTGATTGATTGCAATGTTCGATAAAAGTCTAGAGATAAGCAGGACATGCCATTAAAACTAAAAAGTGAAACAAAATGTTAACAGATAGATCGATCGGTTGAAGATTTATTAACTTTGTTTACAGTAAAAAATTAATGGATGCAACAGTACTGAAATTAATAGCTTAATATGTAACCTATCATCTACCAATACCATAACGAGGGTTAATAATACATTCTTTATCTGGAACTTATGTGTCAAATAACAGGAATATCGAACAAATTTTAAACACGCCAAAATAGAAGTTTCATTTTGCTAAAAAGAAGAAAATAAGTTGAAAAAGAAAATTTGCGTAAGCAAACTGAACCAAAGAAACATAAAACAATGCAAGTGAATGATTACACTGGCAAACTATACATGCAAATGATTAAACTGCCAAACTATACAAGTAAATGATTTAACTGCCAAACAATACAAGTAAATGATAAAACTGCAAAACAATACAAGTAAATGATTAAACTGACAAACAATACAAGTAAATGATTAAGCCGCCAAACTATACAAATGATTAAACTGCCAAACTATACAAGTAAATGATTAAACTGCAAAACAATACAAGTAAATAAATGAAACTGCAAAACAATACAACTAAATGATTAAACTGCAAAACAATACAACTAAATGATTAAATTGCCAAGAAAAACATTTAAATGATTAAACTGCCAAAGTATACAAGTAATTGATTAAACTGCCAAACAATGCAAGTAAATGATTAATCTACCAAGCAATACACGTAAATGATTGAACTGCCAAACAATACAAGTAAATGATTAATCTACCAAGCAAAACATGTAAATGTTTAAACTGCCAAACAATACAAATAAATAAATGATACTGCCAAACAATACAAGTAAAAAACCGCAAAACAATACAAGTAAATGATTAAACTGCCAAGCAAAACATGTAAATGATTAAACTGCCAAACTATACAAGTAAATGATTGAACTGCCAAACAATACAAGTAAATGATTAAACTGCCAAACAATACAAGTAAATGATTAAACTGCCAAACAATACAAGTAAATAAATGAAACCGCCAAACAATACAAGTAAATGATTAAACTGACAAACAATACAAGTAAATGATTAAACTTCCAAACAAAACAAGTAAATGTTTAAACTGACCCACAATACATGTAGATGATTAAACTGCCAAACAATACAACTAAATGATTAAACCGAAAAACAATACAAGTAAATGATTAAACTTCCAAGCAAAACGTGTAAATGATTAAACTGCCAAACAATGCAAGTAAATGATTAATCTACCAAGTAATACACGTAAATGATTGAACTGCCAAACAATACAAGTAAATGATTAATCTACCAAGCAAAACATGTAAATGATTTAACTGCCAAACAATACAAATAAATAAATGAAACTGCCAAACAATACAAGTAAAAAACCGCAAAACAATACAAGTAAATGATTAAACTGCCAAGCAAAACATGTAAATGATTTAACTGCCAAACTATACAAGTGAATGATTAAACTGCCAAACAATACAAGTAAATGATTAAATTGCCAAACAATACAAGTAAATGATTTAACTGCCAAACTATACAAGTGAATGATTAAACTGCAAAACAATACAACTAAATGATTAAACTGCCAAACAATACAAGTAAATGATTAAACTGCAAAACTATACAAGTAAATGATTAAACTACCAAACAATACAAGTAAATGATTAAACTGCCAAGCAAAACATGTAAATGATTTAACTGCCAAACTATACAAGTGAATGATTAAACTGCCAAACAATACAAGTAAATGATTAAATTGCCAAACAATACAAGTAAATGATTTAACTGCCAAACTATACAAGTGAATGATTAAACTGCAAAACAATACAACTAAATGATTAAACTGCCAAACAATACAAGTAAATGATTAAACTGCAAAACTATACAAGTAAATGATTAAACTACCAAACAATACAAGTAAATGATTAAACTGCCAAACAATACAAGTAAATGATTAATCTACCAAGCAAAACATGTAAATCATTTAACTGCCAAACAATACAAATAAATAAATGATTAAACTGCCAAACAATACAAGTAAATGATTAAACTGCCAAACTATACAAGTAAATTATTAAACTGCAAAACAATACAAGTAAATCATTTAATTGTAAAGCAAAATAAGTAAAATGATTACACTACAAGTAAATGATTAAACTGCCAAACAATACAAGTAAATGATTAATCTACCAAGCAAAACATGTAAATCATTTAACTGCCAAACAATACAAATAAATAAATGATTAAACTGCCAAACAATACAAGTAAATGATTAAACTGCCAAACTTTACAAGTAAACGATAAAACTGCCAAACAATACAAGTAAATCATTTAATTGTAAAGCAAAATAAGTAAAATGATTACACTACAAGTAAATGATTAAACCGCAAAACAATACAACTTAATGATTAAACTGCCAAGCAAAACATGTAAATGATTAAACTGCCAAACAATGCAAGTAAATGATTAATCTACCAAGTAATACACGTAAATGATTGAACTGCCAAACAATACAAGTAAATGATTAATCTACCAAGCAAAACATGTAAATGATTAAACTGCCAAACAATACAAATAAATAAATGAAACTGCCAAACAATACAAGTAAAAAACCGCAAAACAATACAAGTAAATGATTAATCTACAAAGCATTACATGTAAATGATTGAACTGCTTAACAATACAAGTAAATGATCAAACTGTCAAGCAAACATGTAAATGATTAAACCGCCAAACTATAAAAGTTTAAATGATTAAACCGCCAAACAATACAAGTAATTTATTAAATTGCCAAGCAAAACATGTAAATGATCAAATTGCCAAACAAAACAAGTAAATGATTAAACTGCCAAACAATACAAGTAAATGATTAAACTGACCAGCAATACAAGTAAATGATTAAACTGACAAACTATACAAGTAAATGATTAGCAGCAGTAATTTACCAACCTTAACACGAAAAACTTTTCTACCATAACGTTTTACGTATATACTATGTACAATTCCTCTATAGATATCCTTGCCACCTTCCGACTTCCAGTCGTCTGTGTGGTACAATTTCCATAATTCATCCCAGGCATAAGAAGCTATGTTTGAATAATCAACATCCTGGAAAATCAAATATATTTTCAAGTTTATATTCTTTACACAGTTGTAAAAGTAAAATCACATCTATAGTTGTCAACAATAGTTAAGTTGTATGTCGTGTAGCAAACTAATTGACCTAATGCAGAAAACAAGATTTTGTCCGTCCTTACGTTATCCTTCTTGTGACATCTTGAAAGACATAATTCAATAGAGAAACTAACCCTAACAGGTTGAAATGGATTTCCCTAACTAGCTGTTAATAATAATTACTTTGTACCATCATAAATTTTAAAAAAAAGATTATTTTGGCGAAAAAAATCACAATGTGGATGGACAAGTTTCACAGAACTGCAAACAGTGCGTTGTATATGTAGAACGCAAACATTTATTAATGGGAAAAAGTAAAATATTTATCTGTTTTATTGTCTTAAAAATTTAATTCCCATCAGGGAGATTAATGTTACATGTAAATAATCATTTGGAGAATTGCAATTTCAGTTTAGTACAACACAGATCGATATCAAAATAATAAGTCATTGGCTAATATTTTCATTTGCCGTGTGATATTCCCCTTTTTCCAAGCTTGAGAGTAGTTGCGTTCATATAGACGATTAATCACAAAACCACATGACTCCGTACATGAATACATATAAAATGCTGAACTACAAAACAAACACGGTTGACACGACAAAAAAGCGCATAATTTACGAGATTTTACACGAACGGTTCATAAAAACATATGTATTTTTGAGAATATTAAATATGAAATAATAATAATAATAATTGGAATATCAACAAAACAAATGTGTTGTTATTTGTGGATCATATTTCGGTCGAAAAAAATGTTCACGGACTAAAATGCACGTGTATGTTCTTCGTGACTGTTGCGTATAATGGATTTCTCCTGATGTGCATGTGTTATAGAAAGAAATTTTAGATTCTTGAAATCAATGAATTTTCTTTTCTCTCTCTCTCTCTCTCTCTCTCTCTCTCTCTCTCTCTCTCTTTTTTTTTTTTGAAATAGTTCACAAAAATATAACAATTGAACAGTTTTATAATGATGTTCACTGTCAATATGAATGCAAAAACTTTGCAAGGCCAACTTGTCATAACGCGCTAACGAAAACCATTTTTGTGTACTTTTAACACCTCTATGGGAGTTTTTCCCATGCTCAGCTCTTCACGATGGATTGGAATGAAAAATGTTGTTTAACGCCTCAGTCAAGCTTCTTTTACTTAAATAAAATCTTTCTTTACGTGGATGACGGAGGAAACGGAATGCCAGCCGAAAACAACCGGTTTTCAGCAAATAACCTGATGGATTTCTTTTATAAGGATCTGCCCCGAGTTAGATTCGAATCTAGGCGATAAGAAGTGTTGTGATCCGTACGTGCGTGCTTTAGATCTTGTACCATTCGTTCATCAAGCAAACTTCCTTACCGAGCTCCTCTCGCGATTTTTTTTTTTTTTTTTTTTTTTTTTTTTTTTTTTTTTTTTTTTTGTTATGCTGTTTTTTCCCCGATTATCCATCTAAATTTGATTTTCCAACAGCGGAGGACAAATCTGTCGACACTCAACAACTAGCAGAGTGGGTTGTTTCCTGAGATCAGAAATCGTAAACGATCCTCTGTGCAAGTCATGAGCATTAGCAAAAATTAGTTAATGAGTTTCAACTTAAAACCTTTTTTAAAATCTAATTATAAAAATATTGTATCAATTTGAAGGGCTAAGCCTGCCAACCCCCTTTCAAAAAGGAAGTAGAACACAAAAAAATTGAACATCGCTATTTTCTGATCCGTCTGCTTATTCTACCAAAAACTTAGTTAGACCGAAATGACAAGAAACACAACTTTTGATACGTTTTAAATATCAAAGCAAGTAAAGAAAATATGGTTGATTAATAAAAAGATGTTAATGCTGCCTTGAAAGGCGATAGATGATAGCATACCCCCTTTTTTAAAAAAAATGCATAAAATTTCACGTCTCAAATCGCCCCGGAAGCCTTTATTGATAATTTTGAAACTGACAAAAGTAAAAAATACAAGATCATCAATATATCAATAACAAGTAAATCATTAATTTCTCACCTGATGAGATAAATGTATTACTTGTAATACTGTAAAGACTGTTAAGTAACATTTGAAAGTCAAAGCCCACCGTTTTATTAAACAGGCACTCAATGTTCTAAGTCTAAAAATCAAGTTGGCAATCTATTTGGTTTAAAAATACTTGCATTGCCAACTTGATTTTTAAAAATCAGTACATTGAGTATTGAAAACATTGGACCTCGACTTTCAAATATTAATGATTATATTTTTAAAAGGAAAAAGAATGTCACAAATAATGGATCACAGAATAAACTTTATAGGAATACTCTAACAGAATAATAAAGTTGTCTTCGTAAACTATTTTTAAAAAGTGATCAGTAAAAATATGCACACACACATGACCTTGATACCAAGTTTTATAAAATGGAATTCTTTAATGTGATAGAGGTTTATACATCGATGATATTTAAGAAGTTTGAAGCTTCCAGACATTTTTGGTTCACGAAAAGAAGATGTTTAAATGTTAAATGCCGCTTTGTTCTTAAATATGGAATAATGTCAACCGGCTTTGAAGCGCTGATGATTTTTATTAAATTTATAGCAGAACGAGTGGATGCTTTAACCTGGCTACATCTTTCTAATGTTTTTAGTCAATGGTTAACTGATTCTTGAGAAGAAGTATTGTAAGTAAACATATGATCATGACAAAAGTCAAGTAAATAGCTCACCTGGAGCCAAAAATTCGTCTATAGGTACTTTCCAACTCTGATTTAAGATTAAGGCATCGGTTTTAAGATGACAAGATTTAAACAATGTTGTGTAATTTAAGATTGTAGTAATGTTGTATTAATAAACGGTTTAATCATTGTTGTATTAAAAAACTATATAAACAGTGTTGCATTAACAAAATATATTGACAGCGTTGTATAAATGAAATATATATTTACAGTGTTGTATTAACAAAATATATTGACAGTGTTGTATTAACAAAATATATTGACAGCGTTGTATAAATGAAATATATATTTACAGTGTTGTATTAACAAAATATATTGACAGTGTTGTATTAACAAAATATATTGACAGTGTTGTATTAACAAAATATATTGACAGTGTTGTATTAATAAAATATATTGACAGTGTTGTATTAATGAAATATATATTTACAGTGTTGTATTTATAAAATACATTGACAGTGTTGTATTAATAAAAAATATTGAGTGTTGTGTTAGTAAAATATATTAAGTGTTGTATTAATAAAATATATTGACAGCGTTGTTTTAATAAAATATATTGACAGTGTTGTATTAATAAAATATATTGCGTGTTGTATTAAAAATATATTGACAGTGTTGTATTAATAAAAAATAAAGTGCTGTTTTAACCAAATATATTGACAGTGTTGTATTAATGAAATATATATTTACAGTGTTGTATTAATAAAATATATTGAGTGTTGTATTAATAAAAAACATTGAGTGTTGTATTAAAAATATATTTACAGTGTTGTATTAATAAAATATATTGAGTGTTGTATTAATAAAAATATTGAGTGTTGTATTAAAAATATATTGACAGTGTTGTATTAATAAAATATATTAACAGTGTTGTATTAATAAAATATATTGACAGTGTTGTATTAATAAAATATATTGACAGTGTTGTATTAATAAAATATATTGAGTGACGTTTTAAAAAATATATTAACAGTGTTGTATTTATAAAATATATTAACAGTGTTGTATTTATTAAATATATAAACAGTGTTGTATTAATAAAATGTATTGAGTGACGTTTTAAAAAATATATTAACAGTGTTGTATTAATAAAATATATTAACATTTTTGTATTAATAAAATATATTAACAGTTATGTATTAATAAAATATATTTAGTGTTGGATTAATAAAAAATATTAAAAGTGTTGTATTAATAAAAAATATTAAGTGTTGTATTTATAAAATATATTAAGTGTTGTATTAAAAAATATATTAACAGTGGTGTATTAATTAAGTATATTAACAGTGGTGTATTAATTAAGTATATTAACAGTGTTGTATTAATAAAAAGTATTAACAGTGTTTTATTAAAATAAAAGATTTCACATTGCTATATGAATAAAAGGTTGTAACAGTGTTGTGTTAATAGAGTTTCAACAGTGTTTTTTTTTAAAATAACACACTGCACGTGATGTCCGATTTTATTGTGTTTTGATTGGTCGATGAATTCTGTATGACGACATTTTTGAAAATTTTTTTTCGTATAACTTTGCACTTTTGCCAAACTACTTTCGGTGCTTTCTGCTGTTATTAATAGACTTATGTTTACGGCGACACACAAACAGCAAAGCAGTTCAACACTCGCGCCATATTAAAAAGACATGATTAAACAATAAAAGAACATATTTCACAATAAAATGAAAAATTAGTAAATAGTTATTTAAGGATTGGTTTTCAAACGCTACGCAGTTTTATACAATTTGTTATCCGCCATCGTCGTGTTATACTTCAATAACTTTGCAAAAATTGAAAACCAATCCTTAAATAAAACTTTGTAACAGTGTTGTAATAATATAAGGTTATAACAGTGTTATATGATATATCCATGTCTTCATCAATATTTACATGGATTTGTGGACTATTGCCAATGGAACAGAAACAGTTAATGCAACAATGATGTACTCACCTTGTCATACTCCTGATACTCGTCCGTTTGTTCTGCAATGTAGAAAATACACATTAAATGAGGTAATGTTAGAAATGATAGATGATTGACATTTTCCAGAGATAACAAGGCGAATATCAACAAGCTGCAGATCAACAAGATACAGCGCCAAAAAACAAAAGAAGCATAAGACAACGAACCACAAAACATATTATAACAAGCTATAGAACCAAAGACATAGGGACAAAAAGGTAAAGAAACACGGCGCAGAACTACAAGACACAGAGTTGCAAAACACAGAGCAAGAACTAAACTTCAATCAAAGTACTGAAAGTACTGAAATTTACGAAAGACGAAAGACAAATGAATGTTTGATTGAATGTGGATTGTGTGCCCTGTTCAAGATTATGTCATGTAAAGTTGACAGCCTTTATAGGTGTAGTGGTAGATGTGTTCACTTTGCAGGCATGTTGTTGTGTAATGTCTATCATAAACAGTGTAGCATTATATGGCCATATCATAATCCATGTTTCAATAAATAGTCAAATCATACACTTAATTACATTTCATAAACCAAGTGGCATAAATATACCATCCCATTAACTATGTGTTTAAAAAGACTACATGTATATCATAAACCATGTGACCCTAAATGGCCATTTCAAAAACCATGTTACACTTAATGACTTCATCATAAACCATTGGGTATTAACTGACCATATCATAAACCATGTGACACTAAATGACCATATCCTAAACCATGTGACATTAAATAACAATATCATAAACCATGTGACACTAAATGACCATTTTATAAACCATGTACACTAAATGACCATATCGTAAACCCTGTAACACCTAATGGCCATATTATAATTAATTATATAAACCATGCGACTCAAACCACTATATCATTTTCAATGTAACTTTAATCATATCAAAAACCATTTGGCAAGAAATGGCCATATCATAAACCACCGGACTGTAACTGACCATATTATAAACCATGTGGCAAAAAAAGGCTATATCATAAACCATGTGACTTAAAATGACAATATTATAAACCATGTGAGAAAAATGATTATATCAAATATGTTATGGCACTATTTGACCATACCATTAATCATGTACTCAAAATGACTATATTAAAGCCTTGGGACTCAAAAAGAACAAAGTTTTAACAATATGACTCAAATTGATAATTAAAAAAACATGTGATATACCATGGCCATATAATTCACTATGTGACTTAAAATTACTAAATCATAAGCCATATGACCCAAAATAATCATATTTAAACATTGCGTCTAAAATTAACAGACAAAAAAAACAGATAAATATGTGGGGCAAAAAAGACCATATCATAAAACATGTGACTAAATCTGACCATGAGCTGTGTCTCAAAATGGCCATAAAATTAACCATGTGACCCAAATTAACCATATCATAAACTATGTGACTCAAAATAGTAATATCATAAACCATGTGACTAAAAATGACCACATCATAAATTGGGTGACTCAAAATGGCCATATAATGAAGCATGTAGCACTGTATTACCATATCATAAACGATGTGACTCAAAATGAGCACAAGAGTGATCAATTGGGTTATTTTTGGTTTTTGATATGTATTTTTATTGAATCATCAGTGTATTTTTGTGTTGTAAGGATTGTTTTGTATTTTTATTTTGTAGAATGTGATAGAAATCAATATGAAGTAGAAATATATATAATTCAACGAACCTGACGTATTTTTGTTATTATTTAAAACAAGAATAAAATACCGTCACATTTACTTCGTTTGAAAACAAGTTACAATACTGACACCTGATCTTACCTTTCTGCTTGTCATAATTAAACAAGTGTCGATGTTTTTATTTGACTGAAAACGCGTGAAATTTTTACAGTAGTCGATTAACAGAATTATTACACAAATATTGCTAGATTACATGGATATCGTTAAGAACAAGTTATAAACTCACTGTCAAATAGTTGTATAGATAAAACTCAATTTTGTGGAGTCAGGCTTTCGCGTGTGACACTGACCTACGACAGGAATCTATTTAAAGATGCCCATAAAACAGAAGACCTATTTGTACACATATGGCGAAAACCGGAAGTCAGTAGATCCTTGTTTACATTGGTTTCATGTTTAACTTCCTAACCGCTTTTTTAAGAAACATAATATATTACTAAAGTCCCCTGAAGGAAAGGATGATTTGTTATTATAATAATTATAATATTTTTGTTGCATTCGTATATTTTTGTCATATTTACAAACGTAAAAGCGACATTAGTTTGCACCTTTCAAAAATTGATATCTGAAGTACTTTCGATTCATCTTCGATTGACCTTTTGACCCCGATACTTCAATAAGGAAGAGCTCATTTGCATACAAGAGTAAATCCGAATATTTCCCTGGGACAAGACCCGATAATTTTTAAAAATCATCCTTTCCTTCAGGGGACTTTAGTAATTAAAACAAACACTTATTTCACCTCTTGGATGCATGTATACGATTTATTAGGCAAGAATACATATAACAGAGATCTGTCAACAGGCGATAATTGGGGGGGCACCGTGTGACGTCATCAAAATAAAGTCCGTCTTTACATACAGGATAATCTTGTGTTCTCTTTCGATTGTGCAATTCATTTCTGACTTAATCAATTTCAGTCAATGAACACTCGTGTTTTATTATGGAAATTTCATCACCGAATCATTAGATGCAAAAGCCGCCTAAATTTGGGTCATCTGTCCTTATTCAACTTCAATCAACGGACGAGAGAGAGCTGAAATCTGTAACGGAGACAAAAACGGGTTAAGAGTTAAAGGCTCACGCGTGTGATAGTAATATTCGATAAAGCTTTGCCACAATAATCAATAAGAAAAATCTAGTCACATTTCATTTATAAAAAAGCTAATAATGCATGTATTAACTATAGTGCAATGAATAATTTCCAAATCATTAACCATTTCAGTATACTTATGCAGCCATGACCTTTGAACATATGACCTGGAACAATAAATCAAAATGGCCATAATATCAATACATACAATATTCTAATTTACATGCTTGCACAAAAAGTTAAAAGTTTTCAACATAATACACTATTTCAGTCTTCTTATGCAGCTATGACCTTGACCTTTTAACATATGACCTTGAACCATATACCAAATGACCATTTTAGCAATACCTGCAATATTCTAATAAACATGCCTATACAAAAAGATAATAGTTTTCAAGCTAATGTACAATTTTAGTATTTATAAGCAAAAAATAACATTTCGGAACAACAACTCCTACATGAATTATCATATAGTAACGAAAACTGGTACCTTTTTAAATTTTGTCATGCGGAACATTTTAACAATGTTTTCATTTCATGTATCTCTTTATGTTTGCAAGAAAATTGCCTGAAACTCTACCAATCACAAGTTACGTCACATTTTAAAGTTTATTTCAAGAAAAAGTCAAAACTGAAAACCCTGTATCATTATCTATTTAAATAGCCAAGTTATAACAATTTTAAGCCATTTAACGAAATTTATTAAATTAAACGCAAAAACACGTAACCCAATTTTTGACCTAATTTCACGAAATGAACAAACTACATGTATAGGTTTAAGACCCTAGAGAAGTCAGTTATCACATAAAATTTTTCTCCCATCATCGGTTTCGGAGAAGAAGATTTTTTAAGTTTTTTTCACCATGGCAACGCAATAAATAAAACTGAATTGCACCAGCTCATACATTCTTCTGATCCAGTATCACTGAAATCTGTCCAGCAGTTTCAGAGGAGAAGTCGAAAATAGGTGTTAACGACGCACGCACGCAAACACACGCACGCACGTACACACGCCGCGCCATACCATAAGATCACATGACCTTTCGGTCAGGTGAGCTAAAAACAATAGAATACTAATAGATACAATAGAACACTTTAGAATACTAATCCAAACAAAAGTCACAAAAGACACCACTAGAAATTTTAGACCGACAAAGAGCAAAAAGAGGCATACGCAATAGCAAAACAACAATACGCAAATAAGAGGCCCACATAATCACAAAGCGCAGATCAACAAGCCACAAAACGAGAAGACACAGGTCAACAAGCCACAAAACGAGAAGACGCAGATCAATAAGCCACAAAACGACAAGACACATATCAACAAGCCACATAACGACAAGACACATATCAACAAGCCACATAACGACAAGACACATATCAACAAGCCAGATTACGACAAGAAGCAGATCATAAGCCACTTGACACTATTTTTTTCAAGAATCAAATTTACGCCATCTATTGACAAGACACATTTATAATACACATAGTCACAAGCCATATTACTACAAGATACAGTCTCAAAACTCAGAGCACACAATTACAGGACACATAGTAGAGTAGCAGGATAGACTGCTACAAGCCCGAGATGAACAAAGGTCCAGGGTCACAACACTCGAAGCTTTAAGACACAGAGACCCAAGCCACAATGCCACAAGAAATGTGACACAAGACACAAAATCTTAATATAAACACATGATGAAAAGGCATCTTTAAGGATCCTTAAAGTCTCATTAGAGCAGCCTTAAATGCCTCTTTGAGGAGCTTTAAGGGGGCTTCAATGATCCTAAAATATGCTTTTAAGGAGTCTTTAAGGACTCAAAGATCCTTAATGGAACTGAAATTTTGAGAATCTTCAAGGAAGATTAAGGATCTTTTAGGAAAAATTTATATTTTTTTCCTTTTTTATAAAAAAAAGCAATGAAACATAATTTTTATCATTTCTTTAATGTTTTATACTTTAATTTAATTGGCTGATAGTTGATTTAATAGAAATTACAAGAAATTTAATTATTATAATTTTCAATAATTACCCGCTCTCTCTTGGAAAAGGACCCTGGTCCCTCAAGCTAGGCGTCAATCACCGTACTTTTGTAGCTATGGAACTTGGAGATGCTGCTGCTATTGATAATTATAAAATAGGACCCTAACAATATGCAAATGAGATCACGTGAACAAAAGAAAACCAACGGGGCATCTCATTTACTAGTAAAAAAAATCTTTTATTTCTTTTAAAATATCTCTTACAACAAGAGGTTCAAATTAATTTTAATTTATTTATTTTTATACAAGTTTCATATATCATTTGTTCTAGTCATCATTTATATATCATACAGACAGCTTTTGAATTAAATAACTGCCCATAATGTTCAAAATAAATAAATATGGTCATTCCCAGCCTTTTTTCCACAAAAAAGAAAAAAGATTTGAGTTTAGATTTTTTTCCGGAATCTGCAGTACACATAATCTACCGTATGGTACTAGTATTATTCAGAAACTATGTGTGTGTGTGTGTGTGTGTGTGTGTGTGTGTCGGGAACTGAATACATAAAGAGTGAGAGGAGGGGGGGGGTCCAACAGGAACTGATATTTTAGAGAGATCCAAGTGAGATAAAGTTTGTCAGTTAATGGTTATCTTCTATGACTGGTTTCTTACTTCAATATGTTCACTTCGTAATTGTTCATGTTTGCAAAGAATAACCTTTACCCTAATATTCTTATTTTGTTTTAAAAATTTACTGTACCAACTCTTTCATTAGAAATTAAAATTATTTAAATTCCGATATCATCATGTGTCAGTTCCATATATGTCAATTTCAAAGACACTTAAATGTGCTCTCTCTCTCTCTCTCTCTCTCTCTCTCTCTCTCTCTCTCTCTCTCTCTCTCATGCTTTATTTGCATCTATGCATAACAGTACCCCCTCCCCAAAATGAAATAAAATGATAATAATAATCAATTAATGAGATATATGACATGAGTATAACATTATTTTGCAATTACTTTTTTTCTTTATTTAATGTATGTTTTAATATTTTAAAATTGTCCCTTAAAAGCACTTTCGAAAAAACACTTATATTCCGAAAACCCAGAGTTCAGGGTTAAGTAATAATTTTAACATGTTATTTGATTTCATAGTGATCTCCTACCTAGATAAGAAGTGCACATTAAAAGTCGAACGCCGCAAGTGAAATCACCTGGGATCTATAATCAAACAAGTACAAATATTGTTAATTACTTTACGCTTAAAGCTTACTGCCGATCTGATTAAAACACAGGGTGTTTACCTATATGGTGAAAACTGCACATTCTTTATCTAATTCATTTATGAATTAAGAAACAAGTATAATTAGAAAACTACATACGGCTCCTCTACAAAAACTTAATGTAGAAATTAGAAGTTAGTCAGGTGTAATCTATGTCTCCTGTGTCGTATAAACTATAAAAAATCCGAAATGTACTAAAAGACAAATCATACCTTTAACTGAATGAATGTAATTGCCATCGTTCCATTAATAATTTTAAAAAAAGGTTTTATGAAACATCTTTAAGATCTTTAAGCACATCCTTATAGATCCCTAACATTTCATTTCCATTAACTGAGGATCTTTAAGGATTCCGTAAAGATCCTTAAAGGTGTCCTTAAAGAGTCCTTTAAAGTTCATTAAAGATCCTTCAAGATGGATTGGCTTTAAGGCACATTTAGAGAACTTTAAAGACATATTTAAGAATCATTAAGAGTCATTGGAACCAATTACAAGACACAAAGTAATAATATAAGGGGAAACAGGCCTTAGACACAATTCACATGGTATAGTTTCAAGACAAGAACAACAAAACACAAAGCCACAAAGCCTAAAGACGCAGAGACACAAGCCACAAAAACTAAAAGAATGAAAATAAAAGATACATAGTCTAAAGACGCAGAGACAAAAGCTACAGGAACTCAAGACAATGTCTCAAAGCACAGATCAACAGGACACGAACAAGAATCAGAGCCATAAGAGAATTAATCAAAAGACACAGAGTAACCAGTGTTACGATCCTACATAACTGTAAGACAATGAGTCGCAAAACACAAAGCTACAAAACACACTCTCAAGACGCTAAGCCACAAGCAACAGAACAACATAGACACAGAGCATAAAAATACTAATTCAAGATGCATTTGACAGTCGTAAAGCGAGGACTACAAGGCATAGAGTCTCTAGACAAAGAGCCATAAGCTACAAAACCAGAAATCGTATAAACAGAAGATAAAACAAAGAACAGAGTCAAAAGACGCAGAGCCAATATACCTAGAAGTTAAAATACATATCTGCAATACATAGAGTCATAAAACGTAAAACGCAAGACCTGAGTATCTTTGAACACAACCGATCATATAAGAAAATATCTTAACACATAACTAATGATGTAATTACTTTGATGAAAAGTGTGTTTGTTGATGAATAAAACAAATTACATATCCACTGTATATAATTTATTTAAAAAAAGTAAGCTAATGTATACACATTTTAAAATGTTGTAATATTATTATTATATTTTCGAAAAAATGTGTTATATCTTTATAATATATTAAACAAATGCTGATTCAATAAAAAAGAAAGCAGAATAAAATTGTCAGAAGATCAGAAATAAACGTAAGCTTGTCGATCATCCCAAACCGCGCTCTATATCAATGTTGGTATCTACAGTCATCTTGATATGTCTAATCTCTTATAATTTAAAGCTGCATTAAGTTTAGCAATTATTGAAAAAATTCTAAAAATATCTTTATCATTAAAAATTGGTTAGTATTTATTGCGTTCTGTGCTGTTCTTTTTCGAAGGTTTACTTCGTGAAGTCAGAAATGATATATTTAATCCACTTACAAGTGCGTTTATTTACCTTTTCGCTGCTTCCGTTTTCAGAAATCATGCTAAATCGCTGTGTTTGTTAACGTTGCACATCGTTTTCGATAAAAATAAAATAACGTGATCAATTTTCTAATATAAGATTTTGGTATATCAAACTAGCATTTTTCATGAGAGGCATAGTTAAGAAATAATGATCCGTTTTATATTTATGCATAGGGAAACTTAATGCAGCTTCAATCTTCTTTTAAAATTAAATTTTAAAAGTAAAAATTTAACCATAGATAACAATTAAACCAGAAACAGGCAAATGTCAAAAGGTACGTCACTACAGAAATTAAATTGTTTTATTTTAAGAATTCAGGAATTATTTCAGCTTTGCGTGTATTTGAAAGCGTTGACGTATCCAATTTTATGGCGTATATGTGTTCATATTTGTACAAATTCCTGGGTTTTTTTTCAAACCAGAAAATCATTTTTGTAAATAATTCGTTTCTATATTAAAGATGACCGTTTATTCTATTAAATTAGACGAAGCAAACACAATAGTGTAAATTAATGATTTCATTGATGATTACCATTGTTTAAATTAATTATTTCATTGATGATTGTCGTGGTTTAAATTAATTATTTCATTGATGATTGTCGTGGTTTAAATAAATTATTTCATTGATGAATGCCGTGGTGTAAACTAATGATTTCATTGATGAATACCGTGGTTCAAATTAATGATTTCATTGATGATTGTCGTGGTTCAAATGATTTCATTGATGATTACCGTGGTTCACATCAATGATTTCATTGATGATTGTCGTGGTTCAAATTAATGATTTCATTGATGATTACCGTGGTTCAAATTAATGATTTCATTGATGATTGTCGTGGTTCAAATTACTGATTTCATTGATGATTACAGTGGTTCAAATTAATGATTTCATTGATGATTGCCGTGGTTCAAATTAATGATTTCATTGATGAATGCCGTGGTTCAAATTAATGATTTCATTGATGATTACTATTGTTCAAATTAATGATTTCATTGATGATTACCATTGTTTAAATTAATGATTTCATTGATGAATGCCGTGGTTCAAGTTTATGATTTCATTGATAATTGTCGTGGTTCAAATTAATGATTTCATTGATGATTACCGTTGTTTTAATTAATGATTTCATTGATGATTACCGTGGTTTAAATTAATGATTTCACGGTTAAATTAATGATTTCATTGATGAATGCCGTGGATCAAATTAATAATTCCATTGATGATTATCGTGGTTCAAATTTTGTATATCATTGATGATTACTGTGGTTTAAATTAATGGTTTCATTGATAATTATCGTGATCTAAATTAATGATTTCATTGATGATTACCGTGGTTCAAATTTTTTTTATTTCATTGATGATTACCGTGGTTCAAATTTTTTTATTTCATTGATGATTACCGTGGTTTAAATTAATGATTTCATTGATGATTATCGTGATTTAATTTAATGATTTCATTGATGATTGCCGTGGTTTATAATGATTATTCTGTATCAAAATGTCAATTTTAGTTACATCAGATTTTTGGTCATTATTGTGTTATAATAATTATGACAATTAGTGTGATGTAGTGTTGTAATACAATATATAGATATCGCATAGATAATATTGATAGAAGACTGAGATCAAGGAATGACGTTACATCGATCAGAAAACTGAAAAATACTACATTTTAAATGTTGGCTGCTCGAAAAGCTTTAGTCAAGTATTTCTTTTTAGAGGTTTCTCCAAGAAATTAACAGCCATATAATACATACCCTATGTTGACAATAAATCAAGATCTCTCTCTCTCTCTCTCTCTCTCTCTCTCTCTCTCTCTCTCTCTCTCTCTCTCTCTCTGTATGTGTGTGTGTGTGCGTGTTTGTGTGTGTGTTTTGTTAACCCGATTTGAAATACATTGTTAGGTAGACAGTTTAATGGATGGAGTGTTGTATCACTATGTGCCTGTAACATGTGTTTACACGTGTATATGTATACTGATGTAATATACTCCACCTCTCTCGTTGTTTTTCTTTTTGGAAAATCCAAGAAAGTGTTTAGTTTTCCCTTTAAAATCTACAAACATGGACATGACACTATTAGTTATGTTTCCTGAAAACGTAGATGTACAAAAACTGCTTCTCTAACATTTATTATCTAAAACAATGTTGATCTTCAAGATTTTACAAATAATCGTTCTGCCAAAAATCCATAATCAGCAACCTGTTCCTTCAATAACTAATCGGAATTAAAAATACAATGATCTCCAACAGATTATCACAACAATCCTGCTGAATGAACCATGTTAATTATCACTTATGATTAACACCATATCTTTGCTAAGTATCAATTGTATAAATTTACAAAATTAATATTAACAAAATAGTTATTTTCGCAATGAATTCTCCAAACAATGAACTTTTACCGATTTCCGATAAACCACTTGGTAGACATTAATATTCTCAGATCATTTTTCATGCAATGTAAACATAGGGCAATTTAATTTTTCAAAAACGTGAGTTGACCAACCATTATGAAATGTGACTTGTTGTTTTTGTTGTCAGGGGAGAGGTTTAAACATGCACACACAAACTCACCCGACCGGGTACAGTTTCTTTAGAAGTCTTATGGTTATTAATAATAGAAGTGAATGTTCATTTAACTGTACAAATATATAAATATAAAATCTTAAACATCGTATACATACACTATAATATACGTATATACGTATATAACCTGGTGTTTTTGTTTTTTTACATGAATGAACTTTTGAAAAAATCTCTGCTTCGGTCTATAAATCAATATGTACACGTCAAAAGATTGATTAAATGTGCTATATTTTAACCCTGGGTTGAAAATTAGCACTGTGTGCATGTACATACATTTAATTTTTTAATTATTTTTAGATGAAATAATTTCAATGTAGTAATGTTGTCGGACACATAAAATCATGAAAAATAGGAGAATCAGTCGTAAATGGGGTTCAGTGTCTATATCCGTTCGGTTTTACGTTTAAACAACGGTATAACGGAATTTAAAACTGTTTTGTTTAAGCTTTAAACGAATATATACTTTGTAAAAAATTGATATTTTCGCTGGCGTTAACATTTAAGGGATTAAAGTAAGGTTTACCAGATAGAAAGTAAATAAACTGTAAAAGATCTCAGTCATAATAAGTATGATTTCATAACCTTGACCAGGTATGTTCCGGACTGATAATTTGCCGGTAGATTAGAAAAAAATTATTTAAAAAAATTTATTTTATTTTTTTTTTTCAAAAAATTAATTTGCTGTAGATGTGCTTAAATAAAATTCTTTATACGTATTCTTAACACAAGTTTTTTTAAAGAAATGATTCGGATTAAAGGAGAGAGAGAGAGAGAGAGAGAGAGAGAGAGAGAGAGAGAGAGAGAGAAATCAAAATTGATTTACAATTGATTTATCTCATGACCCTTTGCAATATTTGTAAAATGCAATAATACAATTTCCAATGTCTGCGGTAATTAAAACAATAAATTTGGTAACTTAATTCGTCATAAATAAGGATATCACTTTGAAAAAAATCTGAAGCTATGATAAAATCAATATTTTAAACGGTTAAAAAGCCGTTGGTAGCAAATTAAACGGGGCATAGTTTAAATTTTCCTAAGTTATTTTTATATTCATTTCACCTATGTTTTCCATGATATTATTTTAAATAACCGGGGCATAGTTTAAATTTTCCTAAGTTATTTTTATATTCATTTCACCTATGTTTTCCATGATATTAATAATATTATTTTAAATAATAATCAGATTTAGGCATGTTAGTCTACTTCATGAAAATGCTCCATCACATACATCTGAGCTGGTGAAGCAATTTTTGAACTCAGAGAAGGTTACCGTCTTGCCATACCCACCATACTCTCCATATCTAGCCTTATGCGACTTTTTCCTATTTTTAAAACTTATAAAAATACGAACAACCCTCTGATGTATGAATCTATTTACAGCACTGGATTTCAATAGATTTTTTTTCATATATTTCATCTGCTATGTTTTTATAAGTTTTTACTTTCACTCGCAATATTATTATTATTATTATTAACATAGCACAATAAAAGTTATAATTTTCACTGGGTGGTGGGCTTAAACATGATATTAGCTTTTTTTTTTTATTTGATGCAAGTCAAACAGTTTGTTCCATTTGCAGCAGATAGTCGGCCATCGTGTCAGACTTTATATTTAATCAATTTTAGGAAGTCAACGAGATGTATTTAACAAGTAAATAATCACTGCGTATTTTGTAATGCCTAGGCAACCAATCACAGTTCTCGAGAATCTCGGAGAGCTCGACTCAACTTGTTCATTGAATTCTTTCGTTTTTGTTTCGAATAAACGCCATAACGGATAAACGCCAAATATAAGATTATCTACTGCTTCCCAAAATGATGACGAACTGACATGATAGATGAATGTCCGAGTCGTTACTTTCTTCTCCATAACGTCGCTATATCATCATTATTATTACTACTGCCCATTATGTTAGATACTGCAAATATTGTTGTGACGTCACACATAGATGCTCTCAAAACGAAGTGTTTCATTCTATCAAGGGTCGTTTGCAATGTACAAGAGACAATAACTGTAATTACAGAAACTTTCGAAGTTTTTGGCTGTTTGGAACTGACATAACACTTAATCAGAAATATTTAGTAACAATATATTAATAAATAGTTATAAGCATTAGTATCTAAAGTACAATGGATATTTCCAGATAATTAACCAATGCAGTATTTTTATGTAGCCATGACCTTGACCATTGAAAATATCACCTTCATTTTATCCAAAAATATGGACATATCAATACCTACAATATTCTTATATACATGCCAATTCAAAAAGTTCATAGTTTTCAAGATAATTAACAATTTTTAATATTTTAATACAACTATGACCTTGAACTTTAAACATTTGACTTTGAACCTTATATCAAAATGATAATCATATCAATACCTACAATATTCTAATATATATGCCAATATAAAAAGTTAATAATTTTTTCAGATAATAATCACTTTAAATCATCTAAGGCAGCTACGACCTTGACCTTTGAACGTATAACTTTGAAACATATATTAAAATGATTGTCATATCAATACCTAAAAAATTCTATAAAAAACATGTCTATTAAAAAAAGTTAATAGTTTTCTAGATAATTTACACTTTTATTCTTCTAATGCAGCCATGACTTTGACTTTAAAACATATTACCTTGATCCATGTATCAAAATCATCATCATATCAATACCTACGTTATTCTTATATGTATGCCTTTACAAAAGTTAATAGTTTTCGAGCTAATGCACAATTTTAGTAATTACCAGCAAAACATACCAGAGGCAACTCCTACTTGGATTATCAAATAGTGACAGAACTTGGTACCTAGTTGAATTCTGTCATGGTGAACATTTTAACAATGTTTTAATTTCAATATTAACTAAATACAAAAACGCGTAACCAATTTTTCGACCTAATTTCACGAAATGAACAAACTATAGGCTTAAAACTTTAGAGAAGTCAAATATCACATAAGATTTTTTTTCTCTAATTATCGTTTTTATCCGGTTTTGGTAGCCATGGCAACGCCATGAACAAATCTAAATTGCACCGGCCCATACATGCTTCTAAACCAAATATAATTGAAACTTGTCCAACAGTTTCGAAAATAAGTGTAAACAACACACGCGCGCACATACACACGCTACGTCATCCCATAAGCTCACATGATTTATGGTTAGGCGAGCTAAAAGTGACTACTAGTATATGTTCCATATGCGATAATTAAAAAAAAATCAAATGTCAACAAAATAGAAGGGGCACACCAGTGATGTGTGCAAAACAACTGGGTAAAGTTTTATTCTTTTTAGGAGAAGTTTATTGGAGTTATTGATTGAACAAACTATGAACCGTTCATATGCTTTCTCTAAAACAAAATGACAAAGTTCCGCAAGCAATAACGTTACAAAAAGATAATCGAATATCACCAAAAAAAAAGTTCCGAAAAACAACTGGGCAAAATGTTTTTTAATTTTGATAAAGTTTGTAGGAGTTATGGATTACACAAACTACATGTATGCACGGACTGACTGACGGAGTCGAGTTATTACTTGACCTGCGTGACGCAGCTAAAAGTAATGTGGTTTACAGTAGTTGTTTAGCTTAAAATAATTCTTTTAATTAGCCACTTTCATTTTTGTAAAAAAAAAAAAGCACTGGACAGATCTGCGAGATCTACCCTTTTTGGTTGCACCATTAAGGTTCTCATAATGATAATTGTCAAGTGAAATAGTAATATTTAATAGTGTAATGATATTGAAATAATAAACCAAATATTTTTTGTATTAAAAAAATTACACTTTCGGCCATTTTGATACATAAGGTTTATTCATAGGGTCAAAGTCCAGAATAGGCGTTCAAGCCACTGATAATTTTTTTTTTTTTTTTCTTTTTTTTTTTTTTTTATGTTTGAGAAAAACATTGAACGTTTGTAATAATATCAGGAATAGTAAAAAATATTTTGGTTGATTTTGCAATGTAATTCTTGATATAATTACATACGTTCTATGCACTTCTCAAAAAATTACATTATTAAGGTTTAGTTAATTTCATTTTTTGTAGAGAAGAGAAGATATTTGGTTTATTACTCTATATAATCCCTGACATCATTACAATAAAGTACGAAAACTTGGTACTTATATATAAAAAAATCAATGTTCTGGTATATAGCAATTAGCATTGGCAGTACGTCAAAAATTTGACATATGTATTTATGTTTTGAATTACATTCTCCAGGTATACATTATTTCAATCATATGCTACCATGTCATGGTTAACATTAATACTCCATGTGAAGTTTCATTCAAATCAATGTGCATTTTATTTCAATACTATAAGTTATGCTTTGTTCAAATATAAAGCGTTATGCCTTGCTTACTGCCTGTGTCACGCCTGCAGTTGCAATAGTTTTTCAAGGTTTTAGAAGAGAAGTCAATAAAGTTTGTATTTTGCCATATACTGTTATGACGTATGTATTTTTTCGTAATTAATGAACACCAAAATATATGCCGTTTTGGTTGAATTATAAAATGCAGAGCTTTTTAAAATCCTTATGGGGATTCAATATGGTAAAACACAACCACTCAAAATCCAGAAGACACGCTGATAATCAATATCACTGTAAGTCTGGTTCGGATGATCAAACCAAAGTTTTTTTTTTTTTGTTTTTTTTTATTTATTTATTTATTTATTTTTTTTTTTAGTTTTGATAAGTGTTCCGAGTTTCGAAATGTAAGTCTGTTATAGAACGATTACCAGTATCCATTAGCTAACACGCGTTTGAGAAAATATAACACAAATGCTTGAAAAAATGGAACTGATTTAGTTACTTTCCTTTCTTCTCTAACAATATTTTGTCTGTAAAAGGCATTGTTAAACTGTTGCATCGTATAGTGGGATGTGTTTTATTTTTAAGTAAACTCAATGAAAAAATCTTCTTGTTGTTTATAAATCAATCAGTAACTCATTGATGTTTATAAATCAATCAGTAACTCATTGATGTTTATAAATCAATCAGTAACTCATTCTTGTTTATAAATCAATCAGTAACTCAGTGTTTATAAATCAATCAGTAACTCATTGTTTATAAATCAATCAGTAACTCAGTGTTTATAAATCAATCAGTAACTCATTGTTTATAAATCAATCAGTTACTCATTGTTTATAAATCAATCAGTAACTCATTGTTTATAAATCAATCAGTAACTCATTGTTTATAAAACAATTAGTAACTCATTGTTTATAAATCAATTAGTAACTCAGTGTTTATAAATCAAACAGTAACTCATTGTTTATAAATCAATCAGTAGCTCATTGTTTATAAATCAATCAGTAACTCAGTGTTTATAAATCAATCAGTAACTCCTTGTTTATAAATCAATCAGTAACTCCTTGTTTATAAATCAATCAGTAACTCCTTGTTTATAAATCAATCAGTAACTCCTTGTTTATAAATCAACCAGTAACTCAGTGTTTATAAATCAATCAGTAACTCATTGTTTATAAATCAATCAGTAACTCATTGTTTATAAATAAATCAGTAACTCAGTGTTTATAAATCAATCAGTAACTCATTGCTTATAAATCAATCAGTAACTCATTGTTTATAAATCAACCAGTAACTCAGTGTTTATAAATCAATCAGTAACTGTGTTTATAAATCAATCAGTAACTGTGTTAATAAATCAATCAGTAACTCATTGTTTATTAATCAAACAGTAACTCATTGTTTATAAATCAACCAGTAACTGTTTATTTATCAACTAGTAACTCAGTGTTTATAAACCAATCAGTAACTCAGTGTTTATAAATCAATCAGTAACTCATTGTTTATAAATCAAACAGTAACTCATTGTTTATAAATCAACCAATAACCCATTGTTTATAAATCAACCAGTAACTCAATTTTTATAAACCAATCAGTAACTCCTTGTTTATAAATCAATCAGTAACTCATTGTTTATAAATCAACCAGTCACTCAGTGTTTATAAATCAATCAGTAACTCCTTGTTTATAAATCAATCAGTAACTCCTTGTTTATAAATCAACCAGTAACTCAGTGTTTATAAATCAATCAGTAACTCATTGTTTATAAATCAATCAGTAACTCATTGTTTATAAATAAATCAGTAACTCAGTGTTTATAAATCAATCAGTAACTCAGTGTTTATAAATCAATCAGTAACTCATTGTTTATAAATCAATCAGTAACTCAGTGTTTATAAATCAATCAGTAACTCATTGTTTATAAATCAATCAGTTACTCATTGTTTATAAATCAATCAGTAACTCATTGTTTATAAATCAATCAGTAACTCATTGTTTATAAAACAATTAGTAACTCATTGTTTATAAATCAATTAGTAACTCAGTGTTTATAAATCAAACAGTAACTCATTGTTTATAAATCAATCAGTAGCTCATTGTTTATAAATCAATCAGTAACTCAGTGTTTATAAATCAATCAGTAACTCCTTGTTTATAAATCAATCAGTAACTCCTTGTTTATAAATCAATCAGTAACTCCTTGTTTATAAATCAATCAGTAACTCCTTGTTTATAAATCAACCAGTAACTCAGTGTTTATAAATCAATCAGTAACTCATTGTTTATAAATCAATCAGTAACTCATTGTTTATAAATAAATCAGTAACTCAGTGTTTATAAATCAATCAGTAACTCATTGCTTATAAATCAATCAGTAACTCATTGTTTATAAATCAACCAGTAACTCAGTGTTTATAAATCAATCAGTAACTGTGTTTATAAATCAATCAGTAACTGTGTTAATAAATCAATCAGTAACTCATTGTTTATTAATCAAACAGTAACTCATTGTTTATAAATCAACCAGTAACTGTTTATTTATCAACTAGTAACTCAGTGTTTATAAACCAATCAGTAACTCAGTGTTTATAAATCAATCAGTAACTCATTGTTTATAAATCAAACAGTAACTCATTGTTTATAAATCAACCAATAACCCATTGTTTATAAATCAACCAGTAACTCAATTTTTATAAACCAATCAGTAACTCCTTGTTTATAAATCAATCAGTAACTCATTGTTTATAAATCAACCAGTCACTCAGTGTTTATAAATCAATCAGTAACTCCTTGTTTATAAATCAATCAGTAACTCCTTGTTTATAAATCAACCAGTAACTCAGTGTTTATAAATCAATCAGTAACTCATTGTTTATAAATCAATCAGTAACTCATTGTTTATAAATAAATCAGTAACTCAGTGTTTATAAATCAATCAGTAACTCATTGCTTATAAATCAATCAGTAACTCATTGTTTATAAATCAACCAGTAACTCAGTGTTTATAAATCAATCAGTAACTGTGTTTATAAATCAATCAGTAACTGTGTTTATAAATCAATCAGTAACTCATTGTTTATAAATCAAACAGTAACTCATTGTTTATAAATCAACCAGTAACTGTTTATTTATCAACTAGTAACTCAGTGTTTATAAACCAATCAGTAACTCAGTGTTTATAAATCAATCAGTAACTCATTGTTTATAAATCAAACAGTAACTCATTGTTTATAAATCAACCAATAACCCATTGTTTATAAATCAACCAGTAACTCAATTTTTATAAACCAATCAGTAACTCCTTGTTTATAAATCAATCAGTAACTCATTGTTTATAAATCAACCAGTCACTCAGTGTTTATAAATCAACCAGTAACTCAGTGTTTATTAACCAATCAGTAACTCGTTGTTTATAAATCAACCAGTAACTCAAGATTTATAAATCAACCAGTAACACAGTGTTAATAAATCAATCAGTAACTCCTTGTTTATAAATCGAACAGTAACTCATTGTTTATAAATCAAACAGTAACTCATTGTTTATAAATCAACCAGTAACCCATTGTTTATAAATCAACCAGTAACTCAGTGTTTATAAATAAATCAGTAACTCCTTGTTTATAAATCAACCACTAACTTATTGTTTATAAATCAATCAGTAACTAAGTGTTTATAAATCAATCAGTAACTCAATGTTTATAAATCATTCATTAACTCAGTGTTAAAAAATTAATCAGTAACTCATTGTTTATAAATCAACCAGTAACTCATTGTTTATAAATCAATCACTAGCTCATTGTTTATAAATCAATCAGTAAATCAGTGTTTATAAATCAATCAGTAACTACTTGTTTATAAATAAATCAGTAACTCCTTGTTTATAAATCAACCAGTAACTCATTGTTTATAAATCAATCAGTAACTCATTGTTTATAAAACCACCAGTAACTCATTGTTTAAAAATCAACCAGTAACTCAGTGTTTATAAATCAACCAGTAACTTATTGTTTATAAATCAATCAGTAACTCTGTGTTTATCAATTCACCAGTAACTCATTGTTTATAAATCAATCAGTAACTCATTGTTTATAAATCAAACAGTAACTTATTGTTTATAAATCAATCAGTAACTCATTGTTTATAAATCAACCAGTAACTCGTTGTTTATAAATCAATCAGTAACTCGGTGTTTATAAATCAACCAGTAACTCAGTGTTTATAAATCAATCGGTTACTCATTGTTTATAAATTAACCAGTAACTGTTTATTAATCAACTAGTAACTCAGTGTTTATAAACCAATCAGTAACTCAGTGTTTATAAATCAATCAGTAACTCATTGTTATAAATCAAACAGTAACTCATTCTTTATAAATCAACCAATAACCCATTTTTTATAAATCAACCAGTAACTCAGTGTTTATAAATCAATCAGTAACTCCTTGTTTATAAAACAATCAGTAACTCATTGTTTATAAATTAACCAGTTACTCAGTGTTTATAAATCAACCAGTAACTCAGTGTTTATAAATCACTTAGTTACTCCTTCTTTATAAATCAATCAGTAACTCCTTGTTTATAAATCAACCAGTAACTCAGAGTTTTTAAATCAACCAGTAATCAGTGTTTATAAACCAATCAGTAACTCAGTGTTTATAAATCAACCAGTAACTCAGTGTTTATAAATCAATCAGTTACTCCTTGTTTATAAATCAATCAGTAACTCCTTGTTTATAAATCAACCAGTAACTCAGAGTTTATAAATCAACCAGTAACTCATTGTTTATAAATCAACAAGTAACTCAGTGTTTATAAATCAATCAGTTACTCATTGTTTATAAATTAACCAGTAACTGTTTATTAATCAACTAGTAACTCAGTGTTTATAAACCAATCAGTAACTCAGTGTTTATAAATCAATCAGTAACTCATTGTTTATTAATCAAACAGTAACTCATTGTTTATAAATCAACCAATAACCCATTTTTTATAAATCAACCAGTATCTCAGTGTTTATAAATCAATCAGTAACTCCTTGTTTATAAATCAATCAGTAACTCATTGTTTATAAATTAACCAGTTACTCAGTGTTTATAAATCAACCAGTAACTCAGTGTTTATAAATCAATCAGTTACTCCTTGTTTATAAATCAATCAGTAACTCCTTGTTTATAAATCAACCAGTAACTCAGAGTTTATAAATCAACCAGTAACTCAGTGTTTATAAATCAACCAGTAACTCAGTGTTTATAAATCAATCAGTTACTCCTTGTTTATAAATCAATCAGTAACTCCTTGTTTATAAATCAACTAGTAAGCTCATTGTTTATAAATCAACCATTAAATTGTTGTTTATAAATCAACCAGTAACTACGTTTTTTTCATTTACTTTTACCTTATCAACTACAAATATTCTGTTCTAGTATTCTAAGTACAAGTAACATTGGTGTTTAAATTTCAAAAATCTTTACAGAAAACCCAAACTTTGCAAAGTTCAATGGTCCCTGTAATTAATGACATTATTGTCAGATGAGATAATTGGAACACATCCCAGTGTTAAGGCAAATAGGCTGCTAGGAATAAACACTGAAGATAACAGAAAGAAGATTCACATATCTAACAATTCTTTTACCAGATAAAACAAGAGGCCTATGGCCTTAACGCTCACCTGGGTATACGTCCAAAATTGTTTGCAAAGCGCAAAAGACAATATATTAGGTACAGAAACTGTACAAGTTTTCTCAAGTTAAGAACTCCAACAAAACTTAATCAGAAATATATCCACTCACATTTCATTTATAAGTAGCTTATATAAAATGCATGAAGTAACTGTAATGCAATGAATAATTTCCAAATCATTTAAAAATTTAGTATACTTATGCAACTATGTCCTTGACCTTTGAACATATATGACCTTGAACCATTTATGATCACCATGTCAATACCTACAATATTCTAATATACATGCCTATACAAAAAGTTAACAGTTTTCAAGATAATTAGCGATTTTCGTCTTCTTTTGCAGCTGTGACCTTGAACTTTGAACACATGACCTTGAACCATATATCAAAATGATGGCCATATCAATACCTACAAGATTCTAATAAACATGCCTATACAAAAAGTTAATAGTTTTCAAGATAATTAGCGATTTTTGTCTTCTTTTGCAGCTGTGACCTTGACCTTTCAACATATGACATTGAACTATATATCAAAATGATTGACATATCAATACCTACAAGATTCTAATAAACATGCCTATACAAAAAGTTAATAGTTTTCAAGATAATTAGCGATTTTTGTCTTCTTTTGCAGCTGTGACCTTGACCTTTCAACATATGACCTTGAACCATATATCAAAATGATTGTTGCTGCAATACCTACAATATTCTATTATATATGCCTATACATAAAGTTAATAGTTTTCAAGATAATAAGGATTTTAAGTCTTTCTTGCAGCTGTGACCTTGATCTTTCAACATATGACCTTGAACCATATATCAAAATGATCGTCATATCAATACCTACAATATTCTAATATTCATGCCTATACAAAAAGTTAATAGTTTCCAAGATAATTAGCAATTTATGTCTTCTTTTCCAGCTGTGACCTTGACCTTTGAACACATGACCTGGAACCATATATCAAAATGATTGCTATATCAATACCTACAATATTCTAATATACATGCCTATACAAAAAGTTAATAGTTTTCAAGATAATTAGTGATTTTTGTCTTCTTTTGCAGCTGTGACCTTGACCTTTCAACATATGACCTTGAACTATATATCAAAATGATTGTCATATCAATACCTACAATATTCTAATATATATGCCTATACAAAAAGTTAATAGTTTTCAAGATAATTAGCGATTTTTGTCTTCTTTTGCAGCTGTGACCTTGACCTTTCAACATATGACCTTGAACTATATATCAAAATGATTGTCATATCAATACCTACAATATTCTAATATATATGCCTATACTAAAGTTAACAGTTTTCAAGATAATTAGCAATTTAAATCTTCTTTAGTAGCTGTGACCTTGACCTTTGATCATATTACCTTGAACCATATATCATAATGATTGCCACATCATTACCTACAATATTCTATATACATGCCTATACAAAACGTTAATAGTTTTTAAGATAATTAGCAATCTAAGTTTTTTTTTGCAGCTGTGACCTTGACCTTTGATGATATGACCTTGTACCATATATCAAAATGATCATTGTTGCAATACCTACAATATTCTAATATACATGCCTATACAAAAAGTTAATAGTGTTCAAGATAATTAGCAATTTAAGTCTTTTTTTGCAGCTGTGACCTTGACCTTTCAACATATGACCTTGATCTATATAATAAAATGATCGTCATGTCAATACCTACAATATTTTAATATACATGCCTATACAAAAAGTTAACAGTTTTCAAGATAATAAGCAATTTCAGTCTTCTTTTGCAGCTGTGACCTTGACCTTTGATCATATGACCTTGAACCATATATCATAATGATCGTTGTCACAATACCTACAATAATCTAATATACATGCCTATACAAAAAGGTAATTGTTTTTAAGATAATTAGCAATTTATGTCTTCTTTTCCAGCTGTGACCTTGACCTTTGAACACATGACCTTAAACCATATATCAAAATGATTGTCATATCAATACCTACAATATTCTAATATACATGCCTATACAAAAAGGTTATAGTTTTCAAGCTAATGCACAATTTTAGTATTCATAAGCCAAAAATAACATTTCAGGGGCAACAGCATCTACAAGGATTATCATATAGTTACGAAACTTTGTACCTTTTTAAATTTTGTCATGGGGAACATTTTAACAATGTTTTAAATTCATATATCTCTTAAAATTTGCAAGAAAATTGCTTAAAACTGCATAAATCATAAATTAGGTCATGACCTTGATTTTTTACCTTGACCCTATTTTAAAGGTCATTTCAAGAAAAAGTCAAAACTGAAAACCTCATGTCAATATCTGTTCAAATAGTCAAGTTATAACAATTTAAAGCCATTTAACGAAATTTTTAAAATTAATCGCAAAAACGCATAACCTTTTTTTCAACCAAATTTCACGAAATGAACAAACTACAGGCTTAAGACCCTAGAGAAGCCAAATATCACATCAGATTTTTTCTCTCATCATCGGTTTTAGAGAAGAATATTTTTTAAGATTTTTGGACCCCTAGGTCACCTTGACCTAGTTTTGGTAGCCATGGCAACGTCATGAACAAATCTGAATTGCACCGGCCCATATATGCTTCTGACCAAGTATCATTGAAAACTGTCCAGCAGTTTTGGAGGAGAAGTCAAAAATAAGTGTTAACGACGCACACACACACATGCACGCACATACACATGCCGCACCATGCCATAAGCTCACATGACCTTTTGGTCAGGTGAGCTAACTAAACCACTAATGTAATTTTAAGTATAAAGAAATGGTGTTTTAAACTCCAGTCAAGATTGATTCATTTATGTCCTAAAGACTTTATACTAAGATGGTGTTGGATTGTAAAGTACCAAGAGAACACTACCAATTCATTAGTTAACTAATCAACCTTCTTTCGTTAGGATCTCAACTAGTGGAATTTTGGCAGCCTAGACACATTCAAAGAACTAACTGAATGATTTATAGAGGACAATTTTTTCAAATTGATAACTAGGACAAAAATAAAATAGCCGAAGACGTCAGAATTGTAATTGTCATTTTAATAAATTTTAACAGATATATTTATGCTATCTCATTGTTAAAATAGTCTAGTACAATATATATATATACAAATCATAAATATTAATACAAAACAAAGTGCCTTCATATTGACAGAAAAATAAAAATTCTTATTTTTTGCTCTGGTCCATAACAATTTGCACATTATCAAATTTACAAAAACAAAATTATACAGCATGGTCATATCAATATGATATAATCATAAATATATGAGGGCAACAGGACTAAATCAACACTAACAGTTGTATTTTTTTCTATATCATATAGGATATTTATAGTTTGTTATTTTCCTTTTTATACATTTTTATTTGCTCAGAAGCAAAACTTGCAATTCTAATCATAATTGTCTAAAACTTGGCAGTTGAATGATTAACTGTTTGGTTTTTTTAATTATTAATTGTATGCTTTAACTTTTTCTTTAAATAAAACAATATAATTTCAATCTAAACAATTTAAAGATAAAACATAATCACAGATTAATCAGTCTATATACTTCAAAATACTCAAACAAGTATATAGAAAATATATGTGACATTAAATGAATGGTATTTGTTTTATAATTAGAACATATATAAGTACATGTTGTTTATAAATGGTAAGTTCTTGTTTTATATTTCTTCTGAGAATCATACCTTTATCTCAAGTTTAAATTTTAAACAACATGATTTAGATTTTAAAATCTGCTTAATATGTCTATAAAACATACCAAATGATCTCTTCAACCTCTTCAAAGATATGATACATATAATAAAGAATTGAAGTCACACAAACAAGCCACTTATATACAAAGTAAACCAGAGGCTCAGAAGGCTGAGCCTGTATCACTCACCTGGGCCAGGTAATCTTAGTAGAAGATGTTTTAATGATTCCTGTAAAGTTTGGTTTAATTTAAACCAGTAGCTTCAGAGGAGATAGTCAAAATATGCTTATCCCATAGGGTCCAATGTTAAACTATGTCCTGTGCTGGTGGCCATGTTTTTTGGTGGATCCAGAAAATTTCTGAAATCTTAGTAAAGGACCATCCATACCAATACATCAATCCTGTAAAGTTTGGTTCAATTGCCTTCAGTAGTTTTAGAGGAGATAGCCAATACATATATGCTTTTCCCATAGGGTCCAATGTTAAACTTTGTCCTGTGCTGGCAGCCATGTTTTTTGGCAGATCATAAAAATTTAGGCAATCCTAGTAAACAACCATCCATACATCATTCCTGTAAAGCTTGGTTCAATTGTTCAGTAGCTTCAGAGGAGATAGCCAATATATGCTTTTCCAATAGGGTCTAATGTTAAACTATGTCCTGCGCTGGCGGCTATGTTTTTTGGCAGATCCGGAATATTTCACCTAACTTAGTAAAGGACCATCCATTCATCATTCCTACCAAGGTTTGAGTCAATTTGCTTCAGTTGCTTCAGAGGAGATAGCCAATATATGCTTTTTCCCATAGGGTCCAATGTTAAACTATGTCCTGCGCTGGCAGCCATGTTTTTTGGTGGATCCGGAAAATTTCGGAAATCTTAGTAAAGGACCATCCATACATCATTCCTGTAAAGTTTGATTCAATTGCCTTCAGTAGTTTTAGAGGAGATAGCCAATATATGCTTTTCCCATAGGGTCCAATGTTAAACTATGTCCTGTGCTGGCAGCCATGTTTTTTGGCAGATCTAGAAAATTTCACCTATCTTAGTAAAGGACCATCCATACATCATTCCTGTAAATTTTGGTTCACACTGGTCCAGTGGTTTCAGAGGAGATAGTAAAAATGTGGAAAGTTTACGGACAGACGACGATGGACGCCAAGTGATAGCAAAATCTCACCATGGCCTTTGGCCAGGTGAGCTTAAAAACCATTACACAAACTGATTATAGATTTACTTCATAGTGTTTACATAAGAATAAAAATAAATTGCATTTCACCTAAGAACTTGAATAAAAAGATGTGGATGCCTCGGACATAACTGCTATCTACACCTGGGCAATTAAAGAATAAGCAAAACAGAGATATAGTACAAGAGCAATCTAATATTCTTAATAATATTATTAACTAACATTTACTCTATATTAAAATCCACTTTTTATGAAAAAAAAATTTCTTGGAATATTTTACTACGTCATTTATTGAAAAAAAAAAACAAAGAAAAAGATAAACAATATGCAAATTCATTTTATATGATTGTATTCATTTAAATAAAAAAGAGGCCCAATGAGAATGTAGTGCTTACCTAGACTATCCTTGTTTGCATAGTTTGAAACAGTTTGTTACACTATTCATTTTTGCTTTGCATAATTTAACATACCATTATGAGAGAAATACATGAACAACTGATCATTTCTGTAATTTATTGTTTTTAACTGCCTCTAGTACTTTGTCAATTGGTAAAAAAAATCTTGACATAGTATTGGTAACCAAGGCAATGCCTTGAACAATTCGAAATTAAACAAGCTTCCATACTTTAAGTTTCATTAAAATTTGTTGAGTAGTTTTAGAAGAGAAGTAAAAAGGTGTTGAATAATAAGTTAAAATAACTGTGCTATTGTTAAAAGCTCACTTGATCTTTAGTCAGGTGAGCTGAAAACATTTCAATTGACTGATTTTACTACCTTTACGTGATCATTAAAGAAAATTTTTCCCTTTTATGTTTTAGAATGAAAGTGAAAATAATGAAAAAGGACAATGTGACTATCTTTATTCAATTGTTAAACAAGAGGCCCATTGGCTTTAATGCTTAACTGAGGATAAGCCCAAAATTGTTTGCAAAGTACAGTTAACAATGACTATAATTACAGAAAATTGTCAGTTTGGAATTGTCCCAATACTTAATCAGAAATATTTTGTAACAGTTCCTTTATAAATAGCCAAAGGCATGCAGTAACTAAAGTGCAATGGATAATTTCAAGATAATTAATTCAGTATACTTAAGCAGATATGATCTTGACCTTTAAACATATGAGCTTAAACCAATCGTAATAGCGATACCAACAATATTCTAATATACATACCTATACAAAAAGTTAATAGTTTCCAAGATAATTAACAATTTTAGTGTTTTCATGCATCTATGAACTTGAATCATATATCAAAATGATGGACATATCATTACCCACAATATTCTAATATACATGCCTATAAAATAACATTATATTTTTTAAGCAAATGCACAATTTAGTACATGTATTTATAAGCACAAAAAAAAAAAAAAAGAAGCAACAACTGAGTGGATTATCATATACACATGTAGTAAAGAAACTTGGTGCCTTGTTAAATTCTGTCATGATGAACATTTTAACAATGTTTTGATTTCATATTTCTCTTAATGTTTGAAAAAAATTGCTTAAAACTGCACAAATCACAAATTGATTTGTGACCTTTACCCTATTATTTGAAAGGTCATTTAAAGAAAAAATCAACACTGAAATTCCTGTATCATTATCTGTTCAAATAATCAAATTATAACAATTTGAAGCCATTTTACGAAATTTTAAAAATTAAACCCAAAAACACCTAACCAATTTTTCGACCGCTTTTCACAAAATGAACAAACTATAGGCTTAAGACCCTAGAGAAGCCAAATATCACATCAGATTTTTTCTGCCATCATTGTTTGAGAAGAATATTTTTTAAGATTTTTTTACCAATAGGGCACCTTGACCTAGTTTTGGTAGCCATGGCAATGCCATGAACAAATCTAAATGCACCAGCGCATACATGCTTCTGACCAAGTATCAATAAAATCCGTCCAGCCATTTTGGAGGAGAAGTCAAAAATAGGAGTTAACGAGGCCCACATGTACCCACGCACACATATATGCACATACACATGCTGCGCTATGCTATAAGCTCACATGACCTAAGGTCAAGTGAGCTAAATCCAACTGGAAAATTCTGCAATAGATCAATTGTCAGCACCAATATTCTTAACAGTACAAATTTTCTTACAAGTTTCAATTTTTGTGTGACCTATATTTTATAAACATGACTGCTTAATACTTTACATTTGTAACCTATTCAAGAATACAAAATGACCAGTCAATATATTAGACAATCAAGTTACTAATACATTCATGTAATTTATCACAGATTTTAACCACATTTTACTCCGTCAAATTGAATTGGATTCTAAACATATTATATATCCTATTGTCCTTTACTTTAACAGTGGTTATATTTAGAATACATAAAGTTATGGCATGTTAAATATAAATAAATGAAAGAAACAATTATTTCTGTATATCACATATCAAATATTTAGGAATAACATACCACATAGAGTTCAGGAATCCACCACTGTATATAACAAATCAAAACAACAACTTTTACTGCTGTGTAAAATACACATACCTGTTATGTAACGAGGATGGTTCAAGTCCTAGTTCTACAATCATTCCTTAACTCAGATTTTCTTTAACTTAAATCTTGCAAATTTTGGCAATCTCTTTGAAACCTATGATTAATCATTTTAAACAAAAGTAATACTGTCATCAACTTGAAGTGATCTTCAGAATGACATCATAAATTGCAGGATATCTAAATAATCAACAAAATCATTGAGATTTTCAAATTTGATAAATCTAAGTTCAGCTTAAATGTTGTTAAGGAATGATTGTGAAACTGAGGCCAGATATATAAAACAGGAGACCAAATAAGCCATTATTTCTTACCTATAAAATGTATACATCTGAGATTTAGATCAGGTGAGCTAAAAAGCCCATGACCCTGCTATTAAAAATAGATAAAATATGACAGAAACACAAAGTCAAAAATTTATAGGCATCAACGAGCAAAAGCCCAGTTGCAAGTTCATATTCTACATGTAACAATTTAAAAGAATGTGAATTTAATGTTAATAAATAAATTTCAGTCCAAGGCCCATAATTTTGTCAAAAAAATCAAACTGGAATGTAACTCGATCTTGATTTGTAACTTATGATGGTAGACTCACATACCAAATTTGAGTTCATTATCTGCAAGTGTTTAGAGTGGAAAACTAATGGTGCTGCCCGCCAGCCTGCCCAAATCACAAAATAAAAGCCGGGTACAACTTTGTTTCAACTCAGCTAAAAAAAGTATGTCATGACCTTGAAATATTTGAAACATATTTTTAAGAAAAATTCTGCAAGTTAACAACCATGTTTAATAATATCATAGAAATTTAATGCTTATGTCACGAAAAAGGTCATAACTTTTTACAATTACTTCATCTTAAATAACAGTCCTACATGAGACCATATATAAAACATAAATACACACACACACACACACACACACACACACACACACACACACACACACATTGAATAAGGTTGAATTACACTGACCTAGTTTTATAAAAATCTGCCCAGTAGAAATCAGTTGTATAAAAATCAGCTCAGGGTACATAAATCTTTGACAGGGTACATGGGGCCGTATTACCTGCCAAAAACCTGTATAACGTTTTTGCCACCGTTCAAAGCAAATATTAACTACCAGTGAAAAAATAAATAGAGCAATCAGGCATTTTACTAACATTTAATCTATCCTTTGTATTTACTATCATTTTAAATTCGAATCCTGATTTTTTTTTCATAAAAATACTCCGTGAAAGTTTTGACTGCTGATCGATTATTTTTGTTAGTATTTGATGGCACTAGCTAGTTTGGCTCTTTTAACTTCAATTTCATTTTCTTAGTGACTTGAAAACCTTGGGGCCGCCATGTTTGTTTACTATAACCAAATGACACAATGTAAGAGTTACTTCCCTTATGCCACTAAATGTCGTTTATGTACCGCAGCAGATTTACGAACATAGTTCAATGTAGCCTGGCAAGTCAACCAATCGCTATTGGAGAAATTTCTTTGAAGGGTGACAAATGATCATATAGCCTTTCAACCAGGTGAACTGAAAATCACACTAGTACATTATTAAAACAAAAGCACAAAATTAACTTATCATAATTCTAAATATCCTTTGTATCTTTCTTGTCATTGTGAATGATTAAGATTTTAGTCATGTACATGTTATCACTGTCATACACTATAATACTGCATTACTGCTTTATAAAATGATAAGAGTTTATTAATTCCTGTTTGGAAGTATGCCATTCAAACAAACAGAGTCAACTTTGACAACATATGTCAACTTATGTTCAAATATGAACACATGGACAACAAGTCACCACTTCTGCATCTTCAGCATGTCATTTTTAGATAAAATCAATTTCTTATAATCTATGTTTTCATAATTTTAGTTGATATGTTCATTTTAGATATCACAAAAATATCTACATACATTTGAGCAAAATGATTTTAAGTAAGGCGACAAATCTTTGCTTCTATTTTATATTGGCAGTAAGAAGGCGATAGAAACCATCATCATTTTTCACTAAAACGTGTTTTTCTTTTACAGTAATATTTACAAAAAAAACACTGGTCAAAATCTTCGATGAAATGAAGTAATGATTAAAATAAATAGAAATTTATCACAGAACCCAGTTGCAATCTATGTGTTCTGGGGAACAATAATCCAATGACAGTGTTAGATCAATATCATGTTATATGAATCAGTTTCATGAAATTCCTCTTTTTTGGTGTAAAGTTTCTACATGTTTGGATAAATTTTCATAAAATGCTTTCACAACACCTGACATTGCTTGATCTATTATAGTTTGTGGTATCCAACCCTGAAATAACAGAAATAAAACATGAAAAATTCATTCTATACTGGCCTGTTATTTGTCACTGACAATAAATACAAATAAGATAGGCTTACATATCTACAATGTTTATGGCAAAACAAGTTTTGACTACAGAAATCTCTATATAAATAACATAATCTTGAAAGGGGTACTAGTATTTAATATAGTATGCTAAGGGTCTGATGTACATTCAATTTAATGTCTATTATTCATTACTTGTAACCATACAATACTTGTTGTTACAGATGAAACTTAATGACAGTTATTAAGCAGATATATACAAATGTTGACACAGCTCTCCATCATACAACACCTGCTTCATCATACAATGTCTACAACATTTTATAACATATTCAAAATTAAATGCAAAAATATGTAAACCCACTTTTGAATCCAATTTAAAAAAGAGAACATACTTTAGGCTAAAGACTCTAAAGGAGAAATATATCACAACAGATTTTTCCATCATCATAAGTTTTTGAAGATTTTTTGCATCCCTAGTTCAACATGACTTAGAATGCAACATCTAAAATATCTTGGGAACTTCATTGATTTTTATAATTTTTAAATAAATTATAGTGACCCTCTACAGTTCACACATTTGGGGTTAAGATTTGTGCAAATTCAATGCAACTTGTCCAAAGGATGCTTCATGTTTATCTAAAATTTATTAAGTCTAGTTATTGCACAATTTTGAATATTATATAATTGTAAAGGATTCACTCTACATTTCCTTTTGGACAAACACTCAAGGTCTCATTTAAGGATTGAATGTCATTTTGAATGTTGTCATTGAGGTATGACAACATCTGACCACGTTCAAAGTAAGTGAATCGCAAAGCGATTCATGTAACTTTGAACGTGGTCTGATGTTGTCATACCTCAATGACAACATTCAAAATGACATTCAATCCTTATATTTACATTTTTTTTTTTGTTTCTGAAAGGGGCATTGTAAATTACCGATGTTGCTGATGAAGGCAGTGTTTCATACTTCAAGCGAGATAACTCGCATTGTTGACCGACTAAACAGAAGAGCCATATTTTTAATAGTGCAAATTGTAGTCCCTTCAATCATTGTGTATTTTTTATCTTTGTTCTTCTTTTTGAAAAAAGTATCTTATTTACATTAATATTATGTAAGAACCAACTTCATTTTTCCTTCGTAAATTCTACTTCGTTCTTCTTGCACTGCCGACAGCAGACTTACAAAGAGTGGTGAGACGGTTGACCTAGATATATCGTCATTTTCAAAAAATCAGTTAACAGGTTGTTTACTTGTACAAGAACTGAAGAAGTGAGATGACAGCAGGCTGCAGTTGCAGAAGTATAGACATTAACTAATTGGTATTTAATCGATATAACTGTCCATATACACAACCGGTGTTGCTACACTGCATTTTGTTGCAAGTTATGAATGAAATATTGTGAAATTATGAATGAAAAGGTAGTTCCGTGGTAATCATTCGCCATAATGTTATCAGCGCTCAGAAGCAAGTCTGAACTAAATTTTTACCTTTAAATCAGTGTTAACAAACCATATAAAGACAGATTTATTTGGATCTTCAGGTAACGGAAACATAATAAAACCACCAGCTCCATTTTCTCCTCTGAAAAATGTAAAAACTGTGTACACATACAATGTACATGTATATATATTAAAAACACATTGATTTTATTATTAACATTAATAATTTTTATAATATTTTAATAAAGACTGAAATAGTCTAAATAATACGCAAAAAGATTGTTTAATTATCAAAGACATGGACTTGCTGTAATTCATGAAGTTTTTGTGTGAGAGAAGACATTTCCATTTTTCAAAAAGCTTAAATCCAAAAAATTAATGTGTTTTCATAATTGATGCAATTTGAAATTTCATTTTTGTTTTGGCTAAACATATTTACAAAAATTTCTTACATTATATTTATTTTGTAAAACTATGTCCTACCTGACATATTTTTTCTGTGGAGGCATATCAGGATGAGTGCAGGCACATCCTGATGACATATATATCCCATCTCTAATACCCCAGCGGCGAACATTTACAAAATCCCTGGCAGAAACCATTCCTCCAACAGCTTCTGCAGCAATGTTATAGACAATATCTGTGTTCTCATCAACAGTCTGAAGTGTCTGGAAAATAGATAAGCATGTAATCTGAAGTATCAGAAAAAAAGATAGAAAATTATTTAAAGTGAAGTATCTGAAGTCATAGAAGCTTGTGTAGAATTGATTGGCAGTATAATGAAATCTAGTGTGTCAGGGACAATGGAATCTGAAGCATATGTAATCTAGATTCAGACACCAAAAACTCTGCTGTGTCATAGACAATTTAATGAAAGCATTGTACAAAGATTGATCATTTGATGGAAACTGTAAGGTTTTGTGTGTGAATATTAATGGAAATATTGATATGTCCTGCACTTTGTGACTGTAGGGTTCCATGTGGATTGTTAATCAAAATGTTCAGACTTACCCTGCACTCAGAGCCATGTGGATTGTTAATTAAAATGTTCAAACTTACCCTGCACTCTATGACTGTAGGGTTCCATATGGATTGTTTGAAATGAGCTGACTTACTCTGCACTCAGAGCCATGTGTATTGTTAATCAAAATGTTCAGACTTACCCTGCACTCAGAGCCATGTGTATTGTTAATCAAAATGTTCAGACTTACCCTGCACTCAGAGCCATGTGTATTGTTAATCAAAATGTTCAGACTTACCCTGCACTCAGAGCCATGTGTATTGTTAATCAAAATGTTCAGACTTACCCTGCACTCAGAGCCATGTGTATTGTTAATCAAAATGTTCAGACCTACCCTGCACTTAGAGCCATGTGTATTGTTAATCAAAATGTTCAGACTTACCCTGCACTCAGATCCATTTGTATTGTTAATCAAAATGTTCAGACTTACCCTGCACTCAGAGCCATGTGTATTGTTAATCAAAATGTTCAGACTTACCCTGCACTCAGAGCCATGTGTATTGTTAATCAATATGTTCAGACTTACCCTGCACTCAGAGCCATGTGGATTGTTAATTAAAATGTTCAAACTTACCCTGCACTCTATGACTGTAGGGTTCCATATGGATTGTTTGAAATGAGCTGACTTACCCTGCACTCAGAGCCATGTGTATTGTTAATTAAAATATTCAGACTTACCCTGCACTCAGAGCCATGTGTATTGTTAATCAAAATGTTCAGACTTACCCCGCACTCAGAGCCATGTGTATTGTTAATCAAAATGTTCAGACTTACCCTGCACTCAGAGCCATGTGTATTGTTAATCAAAATGTTCAGACTTACCCTACATTCAGAGCCTTGTGTATTGTTAATCAAAATGTTCAGACTTACCCTGCACTCAGAGCCATGTGTATTGTTAATCAAAATGTTCAGACTTACCCTGCACTCAGAGCCATGTGTATTGTTAATCAATATGTTCAGACTTACCCTGCACTCTGTGACTGTAGGATTCCATGTGGGTTGTTCACTTAAATTTTCTACTAATTCTCTATATATATTCTCTGCATTCATATTAATTATCCCCTGTAATGACAAAAATGTAATAATAAAGATTAAACGTTATAAATACCATAAATAATTAGAAGCATTCAATTTAAGATCACCTGACCATAAATAATTAGAAGCATTCAATTTAAGATCACCTGACCATAAATAATTTGAAGCATTCAATTTAAGATCACCTGACATAAATAATTAGAAGCATTCAATTTAAGATCACCTGACCATAAATAATAAGAAGTATTCAATTTAAGATTGACTGACCATAAATAATAAGAAGTATTCAATTTAAGATCACCTGACATAAATAATTAGAAGCATTCAATTTAAGATCGACTGACCATAAATAATTAGAAGTATTCAATTTAAGATTACATGACTATGAATAATTAGAAGCATTCAATTTAAGATCACCTGATATAATGCTAATAGTGAGATATTTAAATGCAAGCTACGTTAATCATCCATTTGAGACAGAATATTATACCTGACTGCTTGATGTGAGCTACTTAACCATCCTTTTGAGATGTAATATTACACCAGATTTTCAATTGTAAGCTACTTAACTAGTAGACTTTTAAGATGGTTTATTATTACTGAGTTTCTGATGTGAGCTACTAACCATATTTCAACTGATTTCTTGATGTGAGCTACTAACCAGCCATTAACAATAGTATATTTCAACTGATTTCGTGACGTGAGCTACTAACCAGCCATTAACGATAGTATATTTCAACTGATTTCCTGATGTGAGCTACTAACCAGCCATTCACGATAGTATATTTCAACTGATTTCCTGATGTGAGCTACTAACCAGCCATTAATGATAGTATATTTCAACTGATTTCCTGATGTGAGCTACTAAACACCCATTAAAGATAGTATATTTTAACAGATTTCTTGATGTGAGCTACTAACCAGCCATTAACAATAGTATATTTCAACTGATTTCCTGATGTGAGCTACTAACCAGCCATTAACAATAGTATATTTCAACTGATTTCCTGATTTGAGCCACTAACCAGCCAATAAAGATAGTATATTTCAACTGATTTTGTGATGTGAGCTACTAACCAGCCATTAACAATAGTTTATTTCAACTGATTTCTTGACGTGAGCTACTAACCAGCCATTAACGATAGTGTATTTCAAATGATTTCTTGATGTGATCTACTAAACAGCCATTAATGATAGTATATTTCAAATGATTTCCTGATGTGAGCTACTAACCAGCCATTAACGAAAGTATATTTTAAACGATTTCCTGATTTGAGCTAATCAACTAGTCATTAACGATAGTATATTCAAACGAT
Organism: Tegillarca granosa; assembly: GCA_029721355.1. Lineage (NCBI taxonomy): Eukaryota > Metazoa > Mollusca > Bivalvia > Arcoida > Arcidae > Tegillarca > Tegillarca granosa. The sequence continues at coordinate 18,464,284 of CM056609.1, forward strand.
TTCCTTATGTGAGCTAATCAACCAGCCATTTGACACAAACATATTACAACTGATTTCCTGATGGGAGCTACTTAAGTAGCAATTTGAGAAAGTATATTACAACTATTCCCTGATGGGAGCAACTTTATCAGCCATTTGAGACTAATACAATCTATCATGTTGTGGGGTGATATGGGTAAACTCCACTAAAGTGCTAATTCTGAGTCACTATCAGTTATTGTCATCCTGTGCTTTGCGAGTTTATCTTAACCATAATAATTGACTGTGACATTCAAAACAACTCCACTGATATTGGTGCCAGGAAAAATACACCAGGTAAAATCTGGGTCATTACATATTCGATTGGAGGAAACCTTTGAAAGTTGACTGTTGGACACCACAATGTTGTTGTTAGTTGATATTTGAAATTTCAAACGTCTGCTTGTTACTTAAAGCATAATAATTGTTCAATGAAGCTGGATTTTTGTAACAGTTATTTGACACGCTTTTGTATCCTGGATATTATTTTCAAGGTACAAAGTTGTTTGCCAACACTTGTGTTGGAAATCTTTTTAATTTTAGATTCTTTCAGAAGAGCAACTGATGCCATTGTTTTCATGATGGAATTAAGTTTATTTTTCAGACACGGACCACTGATAAACCACATGTCAGAAGGTAAAGCCAGTGTGGTGGCCGCTATATAAAACTGATCTGATGGCTTACACATATTTGGGGATGTTTGTTGCTGTAAAATTTGTACAAGTTTATGGGACACCTTTCAGGTATGGATGGTGTTGCATACACTCTGGTTTTTATATCCCTCACATTTCTGAGATCTTCGCCAGTTCTGGTTTATGTCTGGTGCTCATTGAACTCAAGTATTCAAAATTTACTTCTTTGTCAAATCCCAATGTTATATCTCCCCATTTTAATTGCCTATGCTCTAAGCCCCTGCCCAAATGTCAAAAATGTAGAGTGTTATTCATCCAGAGGTATTTAGTACACTATTGGGTGTGTGCATTCCTAAATGTTTTGATTCATATAGCTTTTCAATGTCAGTGTCAATAATATAATAGGCAGCCGTGGGTCTATTGCCTTTTCCTTGTTTCTTTAATTCATTTGTTTACTTTTCAATGTCTGTTGAGTTCTGTTAAATCCATTGCCATTAATGATATTATATCCATAGCATGTTTCTCAAATAAACTGGTTCATATTCTGTGCCATCTTTCTGGTGAAAAAGTTTTGAAATGATTATATCCAATTCTTCTTGTTGGATTTAGTAAAATCTCATACCAGTAAAATTGTGGATTAACCAGTTTCAGTGGTTAGAAAAAGAGAATCTATTATGAGTTTGAGGATAAGATGGGGAAATTCCAATCGAGTGGTCAGATTTTTCATCTCAAACCAGGCTCTGCTGAGTTTGAGATGAAAAAACCTGACCACAAGATCGGAATTTTCCCATCTAGACCTCAGTCGAGTAATTGATTATTTTTCTTGCATGTAATTTACGAAAAATACTGGAATCCCTTCTATTATGTTGCAGGATTTTGCTAGCGGAAGAAATACAAAACACGCAACAATAACAAATAACGTTTCACTCACAGCAGAATGTGAACCTACACGGCAAAACAAAACAACGATTTTTCTCTTTATATATATATACATCGTTTAGTAAAAATGATATTATTCATCATAAAAAAGTCTTTTTTGTCATTTTCATATAATTTTTTCCCACAAAATTATGACCCTTGCCAAATGAAAAAACATGAGGCCCATGGGCCTGAGGATATGTCCAAAATTGTTTGCAAAGCGCAAAAGACAATATATGAAGTACAGAAACTTTACAAGTTTTCTTAAGTTGAGAACCCCACAAAACTTAATCAGAAATATATCCACTCAGATTTCATTTATAAGTAGCATATATAATATGCATGAAGTAACTGTAATGCAATGAATAATTTCCAAATCATTCACAAATTTCAGTATACTTATGCAACTATGTCCTTGACCTTTGAACATATATGACCTTGAACCATATATGATCGCCATGTCAATACCAACAATATTCTAATATACATGCCTATACAAAAAGTTAAAGTTTTCAATATAATAAGCAATTTATGTCTTCTTTTGCAGCTGTGACCTTGACCTTTGAACACATGACCTTGAACCATATATCAAAATGATCGTTGCTGCAATACCTACAATATTCTAATATATATGCCTATACAAAAAGTTAACAGTCTTGAAAGATAATTAGCAATTTAAGTCTTCTTTTGCAGCTGTGACCTTGACCTTTGAACATATGATCTTGAACCATATATCAAAATGATTGTTGTCACAATACCTCCAATATTCTAATAAACATGCCTATACAAAAAGTTAACAGTTTTCAAGATAATTAGCAATTTAAGTCTTCTTTTGCAGCTGTGACCTTGACCTTTGAACACATGACCTTGAACCATATATCAAAATGATCATCATATCAATACCTACAGTATTCTAATATACATGCCTATACAAAAAGTTAATAGTTTTTAAGATAATTAGCAATTTATGTCTTCTTTTGCAGCTGTGTCCTTGACCTTTGTACATATGACCTTGAACCAAATATCAAAATGATCATCATATCAATACCTACAATATTCTAATAAACATGCCTATACAAAAAGTTAATAGTTTTCAAGATAATTAGCAATTTGTGTCTTCTTTTGCAGCTGTGACCTTAACCTTTGAACATATGACCTTGAACCATATATCAAAATGATCGTTGTCACAATACCTACACTATTCTAATATACATGCCTATACAAAAAGATTATAGTTTTCAAGCTATTGCACAATTTTAGTATTTATAATCCAAAAATAACATTTCAGGGCCAACAACTCCTACATGGATTATCATATAGTTACATAACTTGGTACCTTTTTAAATTTTGTCATGCTGAACATTTTAACAATGTTTTGATTTAATATTTCTCTTAATATTTGCAAGAAAATTGCCTAAAACTGCATAAATCACAAATTAGGTCACAACCTTGATTTGTGACTCTGACCCTATTTTAAAGGTCATTTCAAGAAAAAGTCAAAACTGAAAACCCCATGTTCATTATCTGTTCAAATAGTCAAGTTATGACAATTTGAAGCCATTTTACGAAATTTTTAAAATTAATCGCAAAAACACGTAACCCATTTTTCTGTCCAGCAGTTTTGTAGGAGAAGTCGAAAATAGGTGTTAACGATGCATGCACGCATGTACGTACCACACACACACACACGCACATATAAACGCTGTGCCATGCCATAAGCTCACATGACCTTTCGGTCTAGTGAGCTAAAAATGTAGTCCCCGTTCAACTGAGATAGGCTACCCGTGCGCACGCAGGGTGCGATATGGAAAAAATATTGTACCACCCATTCAGTGAGATAAATCTATCACATATGCGAGAAAGTATATTGCACTCTGCTTTTCTAATGTGAGGGACATATACAATGTACCTCTAACAACCATTGGATAACTTTGACAATCTTACTTACCCTTATTTTAAATATTTTTTTGCCATATTTTTTATGATTAATACTGTGTACAATTCCTTCCTCATAATCATTACCACTGAGCCACTTCCAGCCATCCTCTAACTGATAAAGTTCCCATAATGTTTCATAAGCTTCTTCTGCTTTTTTCATAAAATCAAATTCCTATAAATATATTATATTACATAAGTTAATGTCAGAAATCTGGTCATGGTTCTAGAACATGCAAAACTCTAACACATGCTGCTGCTGTGGATCAAAAGACAACAAAGGTAATATTTGTTCCCTTGTTCCAAAATGTGCAAAATGTGGGGAAAATCATACAGTATCTTCTAGACTGTTGAATATGGAAAACATAACTATAATAACATAGCATGTAATTTTAGACCACAAACATACAGTGAACTAAGAAATCTCACTTTTAACTTTTCACAATTGTATTTGCTAGACCCATTCCAATTTTTGGACTTTAAATTATCAATATTCATTTATAAATAACATAAAAATATTCAGAATAATTACAGAAAATATGATATTGTTCAACAATTGCATAATTTTTCTAGAATTTCAATATGTTGGTAAGTTTCTGTGCATTAATGTAACAAAAAAATAATGAAACAAGAGGATTAATGGACCCACCGTAATACACTCATCTGATAAATTATGCTCCGGTTCCAAAATAGGATTTACTTTATTGTACTTTGAAGATTATATACTGATACAATTAAATTCAAAAATAATTAAATTGTGTGGCAAATATCTTTCAACAAAAAATCCTATTCAGTGAGAAATGCAAAGTATGCAAAAAGATGTCCTTTCATACCAAAAAGGTCAATGTCATGTACAATCATGTAATTGAAAAATGAAAAATCATGTCAGAATTTTAATGACGTCAAGATATAGCAATTCAATACGTAAATTGCAAATAAGGCCACTGACGTTTGACCTTGGTTTGATGCAGAAACAAGATGAACAAGTTTTGCAAACTTGGCAATAGTTAATGAGCAATTGTTACATATAAAGTTTAAAGCTTTTAGTCATTTAATTTCCTTGCAAAATGCTTCAGCCATAAAACTTCTTCAATTCATGGCAAAATGTTCAAACTGTATAACTTCTTCTTGACCATTAATGCAGGTCAAGGTGAATGGCTTTATAAAGTTTGTAGATCTTTATGCACTGGTGCTATATGCAAAGTTTCATGCATCTAGGGTTTTATTACATAAGAAGATTTTTAAAACTTAATTACTTGATGCTACTGTGACCTTTTATGTGGGTCAAATTAACCAGATTTGCAATCAAGTTTCAAAATTCAAAACCTTTTTGTTTATAAACAGATGATTTTTTAAGGTTTTACTACAGTACTTCAGGTCACTATAACCTAAATTGTCAGTCAAGTTCAACCATCTTCAAAAACTTGCTACAGCTACATGCCAGGATGCTCTAAATGAAGTTTAAATGTATGAACTTGAATGTGATCAAGTTCAACCAGCTTTACAAGCTGAAAGAATATACATGTATAAGTCTGAAGTTCCTACTAGATCTTTCAGTTCACATGTATAAAGTCTGAAGTTCCAACTAGATCTTTCAGTTCACGACAACCATATATTTGAAGTTTTTACTTCTTGAGATCATTGTGACCTTGAATAAGGGTCAAAGTGAACTAGCTTCTTAAACCTAGTAAAACTTCATGTCTTCATTATAAAATAAAGTTTCAAGCTCCTAGGATTTTTGGTTCATGAAGTAAAAAGGGCAAAGGTTTAAACACTAGGTCATGTCATTTAGTAAGAGAGTTAGTGAGTTATTGTTTAAAGTCAAATCATCATCACGGCAGCTATTTGGGGCCAGAACATGACCTTTGAACCAAATTTGAAAATTGCTTCACAAACACATAAAAACTTGAAAACTTGATCAATAGTAGCTAAAATGGTAGCTATATGCCAAAAGATCTACAATCAGGTCATGTCTTGTACTATTGACCCCAATTTGAAGGTCATTTCAAGAAAAATGTTAGAGAAACTGTTAAGTCATAAGAATAGGAAGCCATTTAAAAAAAAAAAATCAAAAATTTTCCACAATATTTTTTTTCCCTATTTTTCTATTAAATTTTACAAAAATAACAATTTATAGCCTTAGGATAAATGTTAAGTCAAAAATTATATCAGAATTTTTTAAACAGAGAATAACAATTTTTAAGTCTTTCTAGTTTAGATCATCTTGATGAAGTTTTGATTACAAAGGTAATAGCATGCAAAAACAGAATTGCACTGGTCCATATATACAAATGGTAGAGTTTCACTGAAATCTGTCCAGTAGTTTTAGAGGAGGTTAAAATGTGTGTTAATCACACACACACACACACGTACACACACACACACACACACACACGTACACACACACACACACACACACACACACACACACACACACACACATTTTATCAAAGCATCACACAGCCTTTAGTAAGATGAGCTAAATTTCTTGGAAAATATGTAACAAGAACAAAAGGAACACAAGTACTACACACCAACTCTGTTACCAATTAAACTGGATTTTGTAATAAATTTTTGTGCATGTACATAAATCAGATAAAGTGCTGGAAACAGGTGAGTTGTGTGCACTTCCAAAACAAACCAGGAGCTTAAGACCCTTAAGCTGGTCAAATAAAAACACAACATAGTACAGTAGATGATGCTGGAAAAGCTAGGCTACTGATAAAAAATTCTTCTAAAATTTTCTAGACAAGAAAACAGAGCAGTTACGAGGCACCTGATTTTAAGCCTGATCAACTGAAAATACCACCAAGTACCCTTAATCAAAAGGCACAGTATCTTATGCTGCAGTGCAATTATGGGAGAGCTGAACTATTGATATCATCCTGGTCAAAAGAAAAAATACTATGTAACCTCAAGAAAAACAAGAGTGCAGTTACTCAGGGACAACTTTGCTTTTGTTATCTGGTCGTGTCAAATGTAAATACTACCTAGTAACCTTTATTACAAGAAAAAATAGAGTTGTGCTGGGAGAGCTAGGCTGCTGACAGTAAACCTGGTACAGTACCACCTACCCTAACACTAGATAAACTGTTTATGGAAGCACGACTTGCCTGTCGGGATCTCGACTGTACAATACTCTGATAATTGCTTCTCTCTACTTCTTCATCAGAACCTAAAATGTTAAAAATCATTATTAATTAACACTAGAGCAGAATCTTGAGAAACAAAAAACCAAATCCCCTACATGGCCATGCTGGTTGATTCCCATCTAAATTGGTGATATACATCATCTCATTTTGTATAAATTTTTGCATAGTATGATCAAAATCCATTCATAGATAAGAAAGTTAAGGATTAGACATGATAATAAGACAGGTGAACAGATGAACAAGCAGTTACACAGAGGAATAAATGGATGGACAAAAGGATTAGTTCAAAGGGTAAAACACTTGAAATTTGTTTACAGGGGCATGTCTAATTAACTGATAATTCTTCACCAGGTATTGACCATCATTGTCTCACCATATCAAAATTCTCTTTGGCTGACCAAATGAATACCCTTAATTAGCCAAGTGGATATAGTGATTATGTTTATAATTAACTGACATATTCTTCTGTTACATCTATCAGATTTTTATAACATTTAAGTAACTTTCCTATAACAACTGTCACTATATACTGATTTCTTGATAACCAAAAAACCTGAACCCAACTTGACAAAATTGATGTTACTGCATTCCTCTTATTTCAGAATTATTCTTAGCATTTAAGAAATGTATGTAATCACCACAACAAGATATATGTCTAATATGAGCCAATTTAGATGCATCTGCTCTATTAGGAAATGCCATGATGAAACTTTATGGAATATCCAATACTGCCATTGCATTGTCAAATTTACTGGTTGGTTCTTCCTTCAAAGTTCAGTTTAGGAGAACTATAATGATGTATTCCCACTTCTCACATCTCCTTTATAATTAGACTTTTCATTTGGAAGTTAAAAATACAAAATTAATACAATGTACATCTATAAAGCACAGATTGATGGATTTTTTGTCTGTAGTTAACATGTGTTCCTGTTAGCACATGTCCTGGCATGTTCCTGGAAATTATGCAGGTATTGAAAAAATTAGTCCCATCTATTCTGACATGTTCAGGCCCCAGTTTTTCAATCATTCACTCAAATGAGTGTAAAGGGAATAGTTCAATATCAACTTTAAGACATTCCACCATTCAAATTAAATATCTAATGTTATACTGTAGGTTTGTTGAACAAAACACAATTTTTTTAAAATATTTAAGAAGGAAAATGGGAATATTTGAGTTGAGTGTAAACTCACTTGAGTGAATATTTGTAAAACCGAGGCCAGCTGACTAAAAATAAAGAATAATGATACACACAATCTGGAAATAAGTTATTCTCTCCAAAATGTGGTCATTCTCAATATATCATTTTATATTTCAATGCTGTAATTTGTTAAGATGGTTTTAAAATGAAAGTAAACATATGTGATGTTCAGGTAAAGTGTTGGCTAAAGTACTATGGTACCTAATTAAATTTGTATTTGACAGGTAGACCTAACTGCATAAGTTTGGTTTGACTTTCACATAAAAATTTGAACAATTTAATATAATATTGGAACACTGCTTCTTCCTACCTATGCCCAAACCAAAAGGCAAAAATATGCCCTCTTAACATATATATTTATATAATGGAAGTAAAAAAAAAAGGTGCCAGTTCTGTTGTTCCAGGATTTTACGGGGGGGGGGGTGGGGTGGGGGGGGGGTGATTGCTAAAAGCTGAGATTCCAAGTCTTGAACCTGCTAGGGGATCCGTATGGATGTTATCCTGAAAAAATTTTGCTTTAAAAGTTCTGTATTCTGGTGCAATCTAAGTTGCATTGAAAGAAAATATCTTTCATTTAGAGGTCCGGCCCCAGTTTCACAATCATTCACTCAGCTGAGTGTACACTCAACTCAAATATTCCCGATTTTCCCTCATCAATATTTTTATAAATTAAAGTTTTATGGGACAATGTTTTGTTTTGTTGAACAAACCTACACTAAACAATTTAAATATTACATTATATATTCAATTTTAACTGTGTAATGTCTTAGAAATTGAAATTGAAATATTCCCGAATTTGAGGTGAGTGTACACTCAGCTGAGTGAATGATTGTGAAACTGGGGCCCGATCTTTTGGTATATCTTTTCGTATATAAGAAAAATGCATGGTATATAAGAATAATGTACAAAAATGTATTATTAGCGACATAAATAGGGGAAGGGAGCGTACGATTCCTCTAGATCCGCTACTGATCCAGTACTAGTTCAATTTAGCTGTGGTTCCTGCCAGTAGTTAACGTACTAACGACCGACAAATGCATTGCGTGTTCCCGGAAGCAAAGATTACAACAGTACGCCTTTAACGGTCGTATACCACAACGGTAGCTCAGATGGTGGAGTGCTCGCTTCGTATGTTGGATGTCTCACCAAAAAAATTAATAGTGACTGTTCTTTCTCGAAGCACTCGGCATTTAGAAATTAAAGTCACGATGTCCTTCGGAGAAGACCTTAAAAATCATGGCAGGCGTGGCACGCTAAAGAACCCTCCCTATACATTGTCCAGAGCGCACTGCAAGAGCAAAGGTAAAAATTTCTAACAATTCACCTGTAGCTGGTGACGTCTCGATATAAGTGAAATATTGGTGACTGGGACGAAAAACCACATTAAATAAATCAAATGAACCTTAACTGCCGCAATAATTTACATATCATCGGGTACAGGGTTCATTTTCCGGAGAGAGAGAGAGAGAGAGAGAGAGAGAGAGAGTAAAAATTAATAAATTAATTAATTTTTTAAAAAGCCTGCAAAATACGCACAGAGATGTTTTCTACACTTTACACATACCCTGTTTAAAATTCCGCTGTTTTTTCCTTAAACATTTCCGACTCTTTACTCGAAAATTTAAAGAAACCGGCATTTTTCAGAAAAACTGAACCATCCACGACAAATGTCTTTCTTATCAAAATTTTTCAACACAAATCCCGACGTCAATGATTATATTATAATCGATGATTAAATAATCAATGTCAGTATTTGAACATGTCAGTATTTGAACGATCATATTACACCTTAATTATTACGTCAATTTACTATTAAAATAAAATATATGTTTAAACTTTCCGGAGAAATGCTATAGTAAAACAACAAAACACAGACGGTAATCTGTACTGTTATTAGATATTATCCAAAGTTGTAATGTATTTTTCAGTTTTGTAACAATGGAAGTCTGGTGTTCTTCACAAAGTCTTCAAACAATTTTAAATCCGGATTGATCACGCACTAGATATGTTGATCAATTACAAGTTACTTAAATTCAGCGACATAATGTTCATAAATATACAAGTAATAATTTACAAACTTTTCTATACACATATTTCAAGACCATGTGATTTAACATCGTATGATCTTATAAAATTCTTAGCTTTTCTTTTTCTTTTTTTCCATTGGTTGACCTTTGACCCTTTAAGTGGTCTGGTGATGACAAAATCAATAACTGATCAATAACAGTATGTTATTCAACGTTTACATGATTTTCAGCAGTTCTAATAAATATAAATGGAAACCGTTATATATATATATATATATATATATATATATATATATATATTGATATATATTGGTCTATTCAACTTTAAGTACTTATTATAAGTTGTTTATTTCATTTCATTAACTGAAAAAATTCTTTTATTATTCAATTGCTACTGAATAAGAGTTGATGATAAGAGTTTCAAATATTAAAAACATTTTTTAACATTTAAAAAGCATTTACCTAAAATTTATAAAATATCTTGATAGGTAGGTCCACACAAACACACACTCTTGATAGGTAGGTCAACACACACACACACACACACACACACGAATCTTTACTTAACAATCCTTCAACAATCCCAATTCCTGAGTTTGATGGTCTATTTCAATGTATTTAATTGTTTGTTGTTTGACCAAGGTCTTCGATAAATCTGTTACTGCCAAGTACACGGATCTTGTTTTGATCGAGGTCCGTAATGCCAAGTACATAGATCTTGTTTTGAACGAGGTCTGTTAAACATCTGAACATTACTGTCAAGTAAATGGATCTTGTTTTGAAAGAGGTCTGTAATGCCAAATACATGGATCTTGTTTTGAACAGGGGTCTGTAAAACATCTGTTACTGCCAAGTAAAGGGATCTTGTTTTGAACGAGGTCTGTAATGCTAAGTACATGGATCTTGTTTTGAACGAGGTCTGTAATGCTAAGTACATGGATCTTGTTAAAAACGAGGTCTGTAAAACATCTGTTACTGCCAAGTACACAGATGTTGTTTTGATTGAAGTCCGTAATGCCAAGTAAATAGATCTTGTTTTGAACGAGGTCTGTTATGCTAAATAATGGATCTTGTTTTGAACGAGGTCTGTAAAACATCCGTTACTGCCAAGTAAATGGATCTTGTTTTGAACGAGGTCTGTAATGCCAAGTACATGGATCTTGTTTTAAACGAGGTCTGTAAAACATCTGTTACTGTCAAGTAAATGGATCTTGTATTGAACGAGGTCTGTAATGCCAAATACATGGATCTTGTTTTTGAACGAGGTCTGTAAAACATCTGTTACTGTCAAGTAAATGGATCTTGTTTTGAACGAGTCCTGTAATGCAAAGTACATGGATCTTGTTTTGAACGAGGTCTGTTAAACATCTGTTACTGCCAAGTAAAGTGATCATGTTTTGAATGAGTCCTGTTATGCAAAGTACATGGATCTTGTTTTGAACGAGTCCTGTAATGCAAAGTACATGGATCTTGTTTTGAACGAGGTCTGTAAAACATCTGTTACTGTCAAGTAAATGGATCTTGTATTGAACGAGGTCTGTAATGCCAAGTACATGGATCTTGTATTGAACGAGGTCTGTAATGCCAAATACATGGATCTTGTTTTGAACGAGGTCTGTAAAACATCTGTTACTGCTAAGTAAATGGATCTTGTTTTGAACGAGGTCTGTAATGCCAAGTACATGGATCTTGTTTTGAACGAGGTCTGTAACGCCAAGTACATGGATCTTGTTTTGAACGAGGTCTGTAAAACATCTGTTACTGCCAAGTAAATGGATCATGTTTTGAACGAGGTCTGTAATGCCAAGTACATTATTTTTGTTTTACCAAAGTCTTTGATATACATGTATGATGTATCTGTTACTGTCAAGTACACAGTATTTATTTTGTCCAAGGTCTGTGATACAATTGCTTCTGCTAAGTTCATGGATCTTGTATTTCTAAGATCTCATGATTGTCTGATGAACTGTTAGTTTCGGGGTGAATTAAAATAGATAATCGATAAGTTGCATTAAGTTTTATAGTAGGATTTAACAAAATCTTGGGTTTTCTCTCTATCCAATCCTTCTTGTTCAATAAGCTACTATCACATGATACATGTTATTCATAAGCAATGGCAGGTTTAGTAGGTAACTATCATAGTTGGTATTCACTGACAATGGCTGGTTTAGTAGGTCACTATCACATAAAACATGTTACTCATAAACAATGGCAGGTTTACTAGGTAACTGTCATAGTTGGTATTCACTGACAATGGCTGGTTTAGTAGGTCACTTCACATGAAACATGTTATTCATTAACAATGGCATGTCTAGTAGGTAACTATCACATGATACATGTTATTCATAAGCAATGGCAGGTTTAGTAGGTAACTATCATAGTTGGTATTCACTGACAATGGCTGGTTTAGTAGGTCACTATCACATAAAACATGTTACTCATAAACAATGGCAGGTTTACTAGGTAACTGTCATAGTTGGTATTCACTGACAATGGCAGGTTTAGTAGGTCACTTCACATGATACATGTTACTCATAAACAATGGCATGTCTAGTAGGTAACTATCACATGATACATGTTATTCATAAACAATGGCAGGTTTAGTAGGTAACTCTCATAGTTGGTATTCACTGACAATGGCTGGTTTAGTAGGTAACTGATAGTTGTTACTCATAAACAATGGCAGGTTTAGTAGGTAACTGATAGTTGTTACTCATAAACAATGGCAGGTTTAGTAGGTAACTGATAGTTGTTACTCATAAACAATGGCAGGTTTAGTAGGTAACTGATAGTTGTTACTCATAAACAATGGCAGGTTTAGTAGGTAACTGATAGTTGTTACTCATAAACAATGGAAGGTTTAGTAGGTAACTATCACATGATAGTTGTTACTCATAAACAATGGCAGGTTTAGTGGGTAACTATCACATGAAACATGTCATTCATAAAAAATGGCAGGTTTAATAGGTAACTATCATAGTTGGTATTCACTGACAATGGCTGGTTTAGTAGGTAACTGATAGTTGTTACTCATAAACAATGGAAGGTTTAGTAGGTAACTATCATATGATACATGTTATTCATAAAAAATGGCAGGTTTAGTAGGTAACTAGATGATAGTTGGTATTCACTGACAATGGCAGGTTTTGTAGGTAACTATCACATGATACATGTTTTTCATAAACAATGGGCAGGTTTAGTGGGTAACTTTCACATGATACATGTTATTCATAAACAATGGCAGGTTTAGTGGGTAACTATCACATGATACATGTTATTCATAAACAATGGCAGGTTTAGTAGGCTACTATCATAGTTGGTATTCACTGACAATGGCAGGTTTAGTAGGTAACTATCACATGATACATGTTATTCATAAACAATGGCAGGTTTAGTAGGTAACTATCATAGTTGGTATTCACTGACAAAGGCAGGTTTAGTAGGTAACTATCACATGATACATGTTACTCATAAACAATGGCAGGTTTAGTAGGTAACTATCATAGTTGGTGTTCACTGACAATAGCAGGTTTAGCAGATTACAACTCATAGTTACATATTATTTATTTTGACAGGTTTGGCAGTTTACATTTACATCATACATTGGTATTAGTTTATGTTGACAGGTTTTCAGGTTTTACTTAAATCATATATTGCTATCAGTATGAGAGATAAAGAATAATAACTTACATAAAAGATGACTATCAGTTCATGAGGATAGGATTAGCAGAATATCACAAAATTTCCATAAAATAATAATTTGTGACAGAGATTAAAGAGGTTGTTACTTGTCTTGTTTCACATTTCAGTTCTAAAAATTATAAAACTTGTTCTCTTTTATTTTGTAAAAAATTCTGTAAATTCATAAAAGTAAACATTGTTTGCATGCAAAAAGTGTGGTGTATTCTCTCTTTATATTTTGCAGTTTGATTGCATTTTTCATATTTCTTGCTTTACATGCTCTGGTAAAAAATGGCAGAGAGATCATGTTTACAGTGTCATATACTCAATAAACTTTAAAAAATTCAGAAAACCAGCAGGGAAACACTTTAAGTAAGTAACTAAAAGGGTTGAATTCTCATAGACATGATCTTCAGATAGTGCAAGTATTGTTGAATTGATATATTCTCTCAGAAACAAAGTGATAATAGCATGTATTTTTTATCTTCAATATGACAATGCTCAAACAGAAGTGATCCAATGACAGGAATCTCATCATGGAACTCCTTCATTCATCCAATGTAATGTTCAGTAAAAATACTAAAATTAAAATGCTTTACTATGTGTCTGTTGTATATCAGTCTTTCAATCTATGCATGAGGTGTCATTTTATTAAAGATGTAGTTTGTTTCTTAGTTTAAAATACTGGAGGTGTCCTATTTTTATTATGTTAAGGCAAGTCTAGCCAGGTTAAATTCAAGGTTATTTGACTTAGGCAGTTTTGTCTTTGCATGCTGAGTAAATACATAATTCCCATTATAAAATGTATGGCAAAAAGCTTCTCTGAGATTTAAACTTGTGATTGTATCCATTTGCCAAATTTGTGTGAGAACAGAAATCATGCAAAATAAAAGTGATATTTAGAACATGTATCAAAGTTGAAGGTTTCAGATACTGGAACCCCCAAGATTGTTGTATGTTGATACAATACCTTCTGGTGAGTAATAACGGTCATTATCATCCCTGGATATTCTCCCCTGTTCTGAATCTGATAAAAGTGGGCGCCTTTCATTCTGAAATCCTCCATTATATAGGCGAGCTGAAATAAACAATTCCTTTACTTGATTCTGTATAATCTAATAATTTATTTAGTAAGATGAACATCTGCTTCTGCCTTCAAATTTAGAAGCTTCTTTTCCTTTTGGTTTGTGGGGCCTTGGTGGCCGAGTGGTCTAAAGTGTGCACTTACGGATCACAGTGCCTCTCACCGCCTGGGTTCGAATCCCACTCGGGGCAGATCCTAGTGTGAGAAAGTTTGTCAGTTCGCTTGCCGAAGGTTGGTTGTTTTCTCCAGGCACTCTGGTTTCCTCCACCATCCCAGAACTGACCACCTCGAAATAAGTGAAAGATTCTTGACTGGGGCGTAAAACACCATTACTCCACTCTCCAACTCCTTTTGGTTTGTGACAGAAAGATATTGAAAGGTTCATAAAATTAAAAAGGTCTTAAACCCTAATGCTTTATATAAAATTCAAGCTTCAAAGTCTTTCAGTTCATAACTAGTTGATTGTTACAATTTTACTAATAGTGTGTAAGCATGGTAAGGTGAACTTGAATAAAGGTCAAGGGTAAACAAAATGTAATCCTTTGGTTGATTACAGATAGATTAAAGGTTACATAACTGTGTTCTATATATTCTATATAAGGCTCATGGGTCTTAACACTTACTTAAGAATATGTCCCAAATTTGGATGCAAAGTACAATAGACAATAACTGTAATTATAAGTTTTCTCCAGTTTGAACTACCACAATATGTAATCAGAAATATCTTGTAACAACAAAATTATAAACAGCTAAAATATATAAGGTAACTTAAGTACAATGAATAATTTCAATATGATTAACCATTTAAGTGTACTTTTACAGGCAACACCTTGACCTTTAAACCCATTACCAAAATATGTACCCCAGTATATCAAAATTATTGTAATATCTATAACTACTATATTCAAATATACATGCCTCTATAAAAACTTTGTAGATTTCAAGATAATTCACAATTTTAGTATTTTAGGCAGATGTAACCTTTACCTTTATATCTATGACCTTGACCTTTATATCTATGACCTTGAACCATATATCAATGATTACATTATCAATGCATACAATATTCTTAAATACATGCCTAAACAAAAAGTGTATTCATTTGTTTTTCAGATAATTGCAGTTGTGACCTTTAACTCTGAACCTCTGACCTTGACCCACATATCAAAATAATTGTAATATCAATACATAAAATATTTTTATATACAGGCCTATACAAGAAGTTTATAGTTTTCAAGATAATTAACCATCTTCTTATGCAGCTGTGACTTTGAATGTTGAACCTATGAAATTGAACTTTATATCAAAATGATTGCTGTATCAATACCTCTTATATTTTTATATACAAATTTTTTTTTCAAGACACATTGAGAAATATACTATTTTTAGTATACAATTTTTCTACAAGGTGCTTTGCTATTTCTCTATTTTAAGCCTCATGGCTACTGTTTATGCAAATCTAAATCTAGGTGACCTAAGAATATTGCTACATTAAATATATAAGGAATATTTCTTGTACATTTAGAAGAAAAGAGTTTTTCACTGTTTACCCCCTTCATCTTTGCTAAATCATAGAGTGCAAATCATTAGCAAGCCATGATGGTACCAAAGTTACATTAAATTTGGCCCAGTGGTTTTGAAGGAGAAGATAAAAATGTTAAAAGTTTACATATAATGCACAATAGACAATGGACAGAGATGGATCCCAACACCTCCGAACTTTCAGGTCTGGTGAGCTAATAATTATTATTAACAATTAATTTACCTTTCTGTTTATCTTTCTTTTCCTGAGGTAAAACTTTAAAATCTAAAAACCAAGTCTCCACCCAAGCCAACACAAAAGATATAATTAACAACATGTAACTAAGTGGATTAGCTCCCCCTGCTTTACTGGCATTAAACTACAACAGAGAAGAAAATGATGTCAATAAATACTTTACAATCTGATGAATTGCTGCACTTCCCTGTTAAAGTATATCATAACAGCAGTGTTTTGTGACAACAGCATTGAAGAACATCAAAACTGCAAGAAAAATAAGTAGAGTACAAAATCACTAGGTGGTGATACAGTTGATACAAATTGCTGATGCAACTGATACTAAGAGTTGACAGTTAACATTAGATGTTAAAACAGTTAACACTACTGTCTGATTCACGTCTGCTGTAGCACTAGTTTTTCAAGGTTTTAGAAGAGATAGCAAAAAATTTTGTAGCATGCCACATACCGTTATGACGTATGCATTTTGTCGTAATTAACTGACACCAAACTAAATGCCATCTTAGCTGGAGTATAAAATGCAGAGCTTTTTAAAATCCTTACGGGGATTTAATATGGGAAAACACACAACCACTCATTCCGGAAATACATCGCTGTAATAATCATGCGGGTTAGGGTAGAAAATTCTGGAATAGTTCATTTAACTGTAGGTAAGATCGTCATTGTTAGACCTACAGTATATATTCCTTTTGCAGTCAAGTTGCAGACGATATTACCTTGCCAGCGAAAATGAGAAAGTCGGTCATGCGCAATTGTATTTTCTTAACCCGCATGATTTTTCAGCGATGTATTTCCGGAATGAGCGTTCGTGTTTTTCCCATATTAAATCCCCTTAAGGATTTTACAAAGCTCTGCATTTAATACTCCAGCTAAGATGGCATTTAGTTTGGTGTGAGTTAATTACGACAAAATGCATACGTCATAACGGTATGTGGCATGCTACAAAATTTTTTGATGTCTCTTTTAAAACCTTGAAAAACTAGTGCTACGGCAGACGTGAATCAGACAGTAGGTGCTGATACAGTCAACACTATGTGTTTACTGTAAACACTCTAAGGATATAAAATGTATACTGTAAACATGGTGGCTATACTGTAAACATGGTGGCTATACTGTAAACACTCTGTGGCAATACTGTACACACTGTGACTATACTATAAACACACTGTGACTATACTATAAACAGTCTGATTAGACTGTTAACAGTCTGTGATTATATTGTAAACACTGTGGCTATACTGTAAAAACAATGGCTATATTGTAAACACCCTGTGGCTATACTGTAAACACTCTGAGGCTATACTATAAACAGTCTGTGGTTAGACTGTAAACAGTCTGTGATTATACTGTAAACACTGTTAACAGTGCTGATAGCTACACAAGGCGTGAATACTTGGTGTTGATAAAGTTAACAGTAGGTGCTGATGAATTAAATTAAATACAGGTAGAATTAATACATGGTGCTGAAGGGTGCTGGTAGCAACATTAGGTGTAAATATTATTAAGTTTACACTAAGCACTGAAAAAATAACAGAAGTTGCTGATACAGTTTACACAAGATTTTGATACAGTAAACACTAGTTGTGTAGTGTTTTATAGTTTACGCAAGGTGCCAATACACTTTACAGTTAGTATTGATCCAGTAGACATATTTTACTAATTATTATAGTTTATTTGGATACTGATTTGATTATGATATTCATTAACAGATATTTGTGAAGAAGGAAAATGAAAATTGGTAAAATTATTTGAAGATTGGTATAAAAATACTTACTTTAAATAAAAAACATTTTGCTAGTAAAAAAGCACAAGTTAATGATGTTGTAATCTGAAAATAGAAATACAATTTGTTATATAGAGTTATAGACATAAGTTTTAATATTCCATGTAGGTAGTAACAATTTAAAGTATAGCTGTTACATACTAGTCTCTCAAACATACATTTAGACAATCTATTGATCAATTAATGTATCAACATCTACATTGGAAGATATTAAGCTTACTTCACTTATATGTAAAAACAATTTCTATTTAATAATAATATAAAGAATTAAGATGATAAACCACTGTATGCATTAATTGATTATTGTTTGTAAAGTAAGAGCTAGCTTTAATCTGTAAACTTTAACAGGTATCTGCCATCACTTTAAATTATTTATCTGACTTTTGAAACATTTGCCTTTTCTGATACGATCAAAGTTTGACCACATTTTCCTGCATTTTTGACGAACACTGTGCCAGTCAGAAATTTCTTATTCCACCTATGAACTGTCTCATAAGATACTTAAACAGACCCATAAACTTTTTCAAATTCAACAAAATTTGTATTACCAAATTACAAAGTTTTATATAAGTTCTAATTTCCTTCAATATTCTTAACCTGCTTCCCAACCAGTTTTACAACAGTGGTCAACGACTGGCTATTTTGAAATGGCTATAATTTTAAAAATATGTGGAGCTAAAGATACTGTTGGAAATGTATTGAATAGAGCATTTCATCATCAACGAAATTGTGCAAAACTTTACTGTGCTGTTTAGTACAATACACATTACAGCCCTTGTATATACTGTATAAAGTTTGTTAGTTACATGTATTAAAAGAAAAACCTTGCAATGTTTTATCTTTAAAATTCTTTAATATTCTCATTTTTTTATAATCAGCTTCATCAATAACAGTTTATATTCTCAATTAGGTTTCAAAAGTCCCATTTTTTTTGTCTTTTATAAAGAGATATCATAAATTGTAAATTACATATCACTGCCTCGGAACACTTAGCAGATTCTATGTAAAAAAGTTTGCTGGTTTTATTTGGTAATATGGTTTTCCTTCTCAATTAAAAAATGTTAAATTCAAAATAAAATTAATATCTTCTATTACTGGCAACACAACAACAACAAAAAACATTTCAATCAAGGACCAACTATCCTATCTTATAATAAAACAATTTATCTCAAGGAAAGCTTATTTGGCTGATGAATTATTTACAGGTGATAAAAATTTAGTGTTGAAATATTAATTTTACAGTTGTAATTTATAAGCTACATTAATGAAAATTTCAGAGCCCAAACAATGTTCAATAAATAAAATGTATACATTTACATATATGGATGCTGAGGTGATGGAATGTTGGGAGGTTATTACATAATTTATCTTTTAGCCATGAATGTGTATGTTAATGTCAATGGAAGGTGAAAAAAAGGTTTGAAGCAAAGCAAACAGTATATTGTTTTCTTAATGGCATAAAGACGGAATTATTTTTAACAGTTAATTGAAATTGAATAAATTTGTACTTCGATACAGTTTAATAATAATCTATATGACATTTAAAGAGAAATATATCTCAATGGAAAGGGCAATCCATGTCTACCATTAGTCAGTTTGCACAATACTTTTACTGTATGAACATTTTGATCTGTCATAGATGATTGGCTGGCCGAGTTCCAAAAAAGTTAAAGTACCTGAGTCACATCTTGGATACCATTTTCTTGTCACATATTCATATATGTATAAGTTTTACAATGACCAATTTATAGTATGTCTTGTTTTTTTATTTTGTGCTTTTTGTTGTCTTCTTGGTTACTTCTGTTTTCAAGTACATGTTATCCAACTGCAAATTGAGTGCCTGTGACTGTTAAACCCTAATTTGCAACAACAAGGGAACGATTAAATTCTACAGCATAATAAAAGACAAGATTCTACTTACTGCTATCATCCACCAGTGATTACTTCTAAATAAAGCATATGCTAATAACAAAAATGTAAATCGAACAGCAGCTACCATCTAAAATATAAAAGTTAATTCTAAGATGTAATAGTTAATCTCTCTCTCTCTCTCTCTTCAAAAATGTCAAGATTGATACAGAAAAATATTTCTATACCATATATGCAACAAAATTCTTAAATAAAAGCTTTTTAAACTCTTTAAATCATTCAATAAGCAATATAAACAAGAAAATTAAGATATCAGGTTTGTCTGAGTCTGTAGCAATATTGGCTAGTGTTTTTTAACCTCATTCAAAAATATACGGAGTGGTCATTTTTGAGATAGTAAAAGAAATTGGAGTATTAGCAGAAAACAATTAACTTTCATCAAGCATACAGAATTCTATGAAAAATTTGACAATCAAAAGTTTAAAAATTTATAGAACCATCTAATTATAGCTTAATTTTATTTGCCAACTGATTTGAAAAAAATATTTTGTATTTTATAAGCTGATAGTTTATACTTACAACAGTATCAAAAAGTGAAAATTCAAAAGTATAATTAAAAACTTGTTCTTGAAATGCTTTCCATACAGGAGTCTCTCCTATTAACTGAAACAGAAAAGAAAATGTGTAAGGTAAACTCAGGGATTGAGAATGACTGACAACTCGGCAATGAAAACAATGTATTCCTTTGATTACATATAGACTACAGTTGCATAGCTACAATAAAATGTGTCAGTTTGCTATAGTCTCTATGAAGGCTTAGTAGCCTAAATTGAGGGGATACAGTCTCAACAGGAGGTCCAATGGGTCTGATATGCTAACCTGATGAAATATGACTGACTAAAATGCTTTGGATCCAAAATAAAAATTACATTTTGTATTTTCTACTTTACATAAAAACAAATTCATTAAATTTTAAAATTGTGCAGCAGAAACAAAAATACATAGAGTCATTAATGTCAAAATTTTAAAAACTTTAATTTATTTCTCTGGCAAAATTTATTGTTTTAACTTTTAACTATACATGTAATAGATTTTCATTTTAAAAAAGGGCCAAAACCGCCCAATTTACAAAAAAAAAAAAAAAAAAAAAAAAAAAAAAAAAAAAAAATTCAGGGGCAACAACTCTCATGTGAATGATAATACAGTTACAAAACTTGCTACCTTGTTAGATATTGGTTTTCGAGTATATAGCCTTAAACCGCACTAACTGCAAATACCATATTTTGAAGCAATGACTCCACCAAAAAGATTGTCTGATCAATGTAAAATCTGATGAGTTATTCAATCTTTTTGTGCTAATTATTTTTAAAACAAAATTAACATTGAACGTCTTAAACAACAGGCCCATATAGGGCCTGTATCATCACCTGGAACACCTTAAATTTTGTTTTTGGCTTTTTCTTTTTAAAATATATTCAATTATTTTAAAGGTAGACAAACTCACTAGCAATATCCTGATTTTCTGATATGTCAAGAATTTTTTATCATAAATTTCCTTTAAATGGCCATTTACTTACAGGGGAGAAGATTTTTGGAGATGTAGGCTGAAATACACCTTATTTGCATATTAATTATTGCCAAAATGAAAAATTGTACAGAAATACCTGTTACAAATGGTTTTTTTTTTCCAGCATCTATTTTTTATAATGGTTCAAATTTCACTCAGTACATAAATGAACTCATAATAACCATTTATAGGTTTATTTACGGCCGTCATCTCTGGATTTCAGAGACATGTCAAATATAATTTTTAGTCTTTAGTTCACTGTCCTTCCACACTAAATTTCCTTTCAACTGGCCATGCACTTTTAGAGAAGATTTTCAAAGATTTAAGCTAAAAATACAACTTATTTGCATATTACATAATTATTGCACAAACAAAAAATTGCTCAGAAACCTGTTATTTATTTTATCTTCTGGTATCTACCAGTATTGTTTCTGTTTCAAATTTCAACAAGATTGGTACAAAAATAAATCCTAAATGGCCATTTATAGGTTTTTGATATTCATAGTAACAGCAGCCATCGTGGTCAAAAAATTTCCACGAAAATTTGTACCACATGAAAAATAATACATTAAAGTACACAGACAACATCATTATTGTCTCTATTAATGAACCCGATGAAAGTAAGTAAAATAAAATAAGCTTACTTCTGCTGCAGAATTAAACGAAATCCTATCTATTTATATTTAATCAAATTATTTACAATAAACCTGTCACTGGTACACTATTAAACTTATAACGAAGATTTATTTTGAATCAAGAACATTTTGTTTAGCATTTCTGGAGTTGTGGAATTTCTATGATCAGGCAGAAACTATTCCGGTGATAGATTTTTTGTACCCTGTTGAAGCCACTTTTTCAACATTTTCTCAACTGTATACCTAACTGTTTACTGATTTCATCTGACATGAGCTTTTTTAAAAATAATTTCTGAGTAGCACTTACCTGTTAATTAATCTATTTAATCAATTCATTGAGCTCAATCAACCGTTCACTAGTAAGTAAAACATTATACAATCGCCCATATAGTACAATCTATAGTCTGTTTCATTATTATTGTCAAATGTGTTGAAGTCCGTTTTGGGATCTTTGATCTTATATTCAGTTTTATAAATCCACAAATATTACACCCCGCGAAAAGGTCGGAAATTTAAAAACCGCAAAAATCTGACCCTGTGAAATTAAGTACATTTACAGTATATGTTGTATTCCCCGACATTTATTTTCTATGTTTCAAATTTCAACAAAATTAGTACATAAATGAACAAGTAACAGCCATTTATAGGTTTTTGGTATTTATAGTAATGGCAGCTATCTTCGATTTTGGATGGACATGTTGGATATCATTTTTAATTTATACCATCCAAGGACCTTTTACACTAAATGTCCTTTCAATTAGTCATGCTATTTCAGAGAAGAAGATTTTCAAAGATTTAGGTTTAAAATAGACCTTATTTTCATATTATGTAACTATTGAGCAATCAAATAATTGTACAGAAAAACCTGTTAAATATGTTTTGTTTCCGTCATCTTATTTCTATATTTCAAATTTCAACAAAATCAGTATATAAATGAACCCCTAATGAGCCATTTATAGGTTTTTGCTGTTTTTAGTAATGGCAGCCATCTTGGATTTTGGATGGGCATGTCAGATATAATTTTTAATCTATAACAACTAAGAAACTTCCATACCAAATTTTATTTGGATTGGCCAATTAGTTTCAGAGGAAAAGATTAAAGTTTCAAATTGCACACATGCTTTACCAGGTGAGCTAACAAACAGCTTATGTGGTACCAAAACTCATAGGTTAAAAAATAGATCGTAACCTTGACCTTTGATGTTAAAGTTAGTTTAAAGAATATTTCAAGTATGAACATTGCTGAATAAATATATGTGATTATCTTCATTTATGTTCAACAAGGACATCAAAAGCAAATTTAGGTCATGACCTAAAACACTGACCTTGACCTTATTATCTTTTTTTATACATCATACAAAATTAGTGTAATTTTAACTTGAAGCTTTTAAAAAAAATTAGAATTCCTGATGACGATATGATAACACTGTCTTGTACATACCAGTAACTGCAATTTCCAATAATCATATTTTCAAGTGCAATTTACCATGTATCAATAACTCTTATGTTATCTGTGACAGAAAAAGAAATTATTTACCTGAGTATAAATGACCCATAGTATAAAGGTCAAAATAAGGTCAAAGGTTGCAAGGAGACAAAATGTTCGCCTTACAGTAGAAATCTTTTTATTATTTTGCAAGTCCATAATGTGACCATGAGATCCAAATGAAGAACTGTTGAAATCAGATCTGCAATAAGAAAATTAAAATATTTTAAGGTCAAATACAGTTCAATTGTCACTACATTATAAAACAAAATATCTTCCAAACAATGCTTGTGAAAGCCATATTCTTTTGCTGTTTATATACAGGATCATGGTGTGTGTGTGTGTGTGTGTGTGTGTGTGTGTGTGTGTGTATGTGTGTGTGTGTGTGTGTGTGTGTGCATTATAAGCTCACATGTATACTTATATATGTAGTAGTAGTGGTCTGCTTCATATTTATACCTTAATTCTGACACCTATAAAAGGCTACATTTGTTTAAGCTATATGACAAATAACTTCAATTTCTCTATTGTCAATTTTGTGTTTTTATGCAGCAATATTCTGCTGGTGTATTTGTTACATAGTTAATATCGTATAGAACAGCTCGTTCTCACTTTAGGAATTTCCTTAAATGAAACCAGCTGTTGACAAAAAATAGCTGACTGAGGGATATTGCAATCTTAGGCTTATCAAGGTCCTTAAAATATTTATGGCCATCATCACAATATTGTTGACAAATATGAAGTTGCTGTATAAAAACTTATCCTGGATATATTTGACTTCCCACAGTTCCATGTTCCTTTTATTCTCAAATTTATTTTTGTTGGGTATAGCTAGCTAGAGAATAGGTGCTTACCTTTCTGGAGCATCCAACCTCACTTCACTGGTGAAAGGTCACAGGTTTAACTAATTAGCTAGTTTTCAAAGTTTTTACTTTGCTTTTGGAAATGTTATTTGAACATGGACTGGTATGTTTGTGTTTGATTATAATCTACCTGTCAGTCATCCCTGTGTTTGGTATACTGTCATATATTATGTGACCAGCCCTCTTAGCTCTGGCATCTCGGGAGGTGCTGACATACACCATGTCGCCTTCCGACTGAAACAAGATATAATTATATGACTTTAACAAGAATTCTATAGACTTTTTAATATTTGAACTAATTCGCAATTAAGCAACAAGAAGCCCAATTGGGCCTGTATCTCTCAACTGGCAGAAAAGTTGGATATCATTTTATAGCAACGTGGCCTATCTTGGATGCCACATAAAATCTGCTATTTATTAAATTTTACTACTTCACCTAAGGACCTTCCACACCAAAAGGTTCTATTTGGCCCAGTAGTTTCAGAGAAGATTTTCAAAAAATCAGCTATTGACAGCAGTTTATTTGCATATTCCACTAGGTAAAAACTAACTATAAAACTGAGGGAAAAACTTGTTACATTTCATGGCTACCTATCTATTCTCTGTATATATCACATTTGAACTAAATTGGTTTATAAATAACTCAGAAATGGCCATTTAGCAACTATTGCTACTTATAGCAACAGATGTCGTAAGAAGTTGATTTGTACAAACTACTCCACCTAGGGGTATTCAAGACCAAATATGGTTCTCTTTGGCTCAGTAGTTTCAGAGGAGAAAGAATTAACTATTAATACAGCTTATTTGCATATTCTGCGAATTACCAACTAATGTTAATGGAAGGGAAAATCCAGTTAAATATGTTAAATGGCTTTTATCTACTTTTCATATATTAAATTTGAACTAAATCAGTTAATTAAACCTGTAATGGCCATTTAGCACTTTTTGTAATTTATAGCATCTATCTTGGATGTCGCAAGAAGTTGAATTGTAAACTACTACACCTAGGTACATACCAAAATATGGTTCAATTTGACCCAGTAGTTTCAGAGAAGATTTTCAAAGAATCAGTTTTTAATAGCAGATTATTTGCATCTTCTATTGAGATCAGGACTTGTAGCATTATGATGCCACAACAAACAGCTAGGATCAGAACTTGTAACATTACAATGCTATAACAAACAGCTAGGATCAGAACTTGTAACATTACAATGCTACAACAAACAGCTAGGATCGAACTTGAAACATTACAATGCTACAACAAACAGCTAGGATCAGAACTTGTAACATTACGATGCTACAACAAACGGCTAGGATCAGAACTTGTAAAATTACAATGCTACAACAAACAGCTAGAATCAGAACTTGTAACATTATAATGCTACAACAAACAGCAAGGATCAGAACTTGTAACATAACGGTGCCATAAGAAACAGCTAGGATCAGACCTTGTAACATTGGGATGCCACAACAAACAGTTAGGATCAGAACTTGTAACATTACAATGTTACAACAAACAGCTAGGATGAGAACTTGTAACATTACAATGCTACAACAAACAGCTAGGATTAGGACTTGTAACATTACAATGCTACAACAAACAGCTAGGATGAGAACTTGTAACATTACAATGCTACAACAAACAGCTAGGATGAGAACTTGTAACATTACAATGCTACAACAAACAGCTAGGATTAGGACTTGTAACATTACAATGCTACAACAAACAGCTAGGATGAGAACTTGTAACATTACAATGCTACAACAAACAGCTAGGATGAGAACTTGTAACATTACAATGCCACAACAAACAGCTAGGATGAGAACTTGTAACATTACAATGCTACAACAAACAGCTAGGATGAGAACTTGTAACATTACAATGCTACAACAAACAGCTAGGATTAGGACTTGTAACATTACCATGCCACAACAAACAGCTAGGATCAGAACTTGTAAAATTACAATGCTACAACAAACAACTAGAATCAGAACTTGTAACATTATAATGCTACAACAAACAGCAAGGATCAGAACTTGTAACATTAGGATGCCATAACACACAGCTAGGATCAGAACTTGTAACATAACGGTGCCATAAGAAACAGCTAGGATCAGACCTTGTAACATTGGGATGCCAAAACAAACAGCTAGGATCAGAACTTGTAACATTACGGTGCCACAACAAACAGCTAGGATCAGAACTTGTAACATTACGATGCCACAAGAAACAGCTAGGATCAGGACTTGTAACATTACGATGTCACAACAAACAGCTAGGATCAGAACTTGTAACATTACAATGTTACAACAAACAGCTAGGATGAGAACTTGTAACATTACAATGCTACAACAAACAGCTAGGATGAGAACTTGTAACATTACAATGCCACAACAAACAGCTAGGATTAGGACTTGTAACATTACGATGCCACAACAAACAGCTAGGATTAGGACTTGTAACATTACGATGCCACAACAAACAGCTAGGATGAGAACTTGTAACATTACGATGCCACAACAAACAGCTAGGAACAGGACTTAAAAATACTCTCAATACATTACTTACATGTTTCAGAAATATCCTGGCTTAGAAGTTTTATCATTTACATACATGTTTTATTAAATAAAACAAATGTCAACATCTCTGTTTTATGTAGATATATGTAGTATCCATTATAAAGAGAGTAGTACATGAACATCCACAGTGAACTTAGCTTAAAGTTTTAGTTACATTAATCCATTACTGTATCACTTCAGTATAATTTATCACATGTAAATTTGTGTAAACCTAATTTTAAAGGTGTATGTGATATGAAAACATTAGTAATTATCATTAGTTCTACATACAAATATATATATATATATATATATATATATATATATATATATATATATATATATATATATATATATATATATATATATATATATATATATATATATATTAGGCTAGATTTAAATAATTTTCTGGATTTCTATAGCATTAAAAACTTTTAAAAAATAGAATGTAGTTCTTGTTAAAGCTGAAGTTGAAAACTGTTTCAAGTAGCTGAGTATAATGTAAGCTTGCCAGGCTAGTGTTTATTATAGTTTCAGTAGGTTAAAATGACTAAGAATACAAGATCTCAGTTCATGATAAAGGTAACCATCAGCCTTTATACTGGTATGACTGTCCAACTTAATGTCTTACTTGAAAATCTTTGAATCATCAGTCTGTAATCTTAATAAATCAACAACAAATCTACACCTAAAACTTGTTATTGTACTCAATATTAAATTTATTATTGGTAGGTAATTATCATATCCAGATAGGGTGCATCTTCTATGTCAAACCTGCAGTCAACTGCTTATGGCACAAATATGTACGTATGTGGGTAGAATGTCATGCCTATCAAATCATATGTTATTCCAACAAATGGTTAGCACTCAGTCAAGAATATTTTTTTGAGAGGCAAATTAATTGTCATACAGAGAAAATACATAATTCACATATAATTTTGAAATTCTGTAAATACAAGAAATTATTTTTTACCATAAGGTGATGAAGGGCATGAAAATGGTACAAAGTTAGCATGAAGTGCTTTGAACTGAAAGCAATTAATTGATGCTCACCAGTGCCTCATGATCACTGATGATAGAGAAAAGGGGAATTTCACTAAATAAAAACTATACAAGTCATGTTAAATTTGATGATTGGTTGATTTTACACTGGATCAGCAATTTTGGGCGATTTACTATAAAATAAAATTCTTTTCTTTAATCTCACTACAATGTGTGTGAGGAGTGGAGTGGAGTGAAGTAATGGTGCTTTATTCCCCAGTCAAGAATCTTTCACTTATTTTGAGATGGTCAGTTCTGGGATGGTGGTGGAAACCGGAGTGCCCGGAGAAAACCACCGACCTTCGGCAATTGAACTGACAAACTTTCTCACACTAGGATCTGTCCCGAGTGGGATTCGAACCTAGGCCATGAGAGGCACTGTAATCCATTAGCATGCGCTTTAGACCACTTGGCCACTGAGGCCCTACAAGGAGTGTGAGGAGTGTTGGTACAAGTGTTTTTGATCTACTATCTACTTTAGTGTTTTAATTAGTATGCTCAAAAAATGTAAAGGATAACCTGTAATATCACAGACCACTCTGTTCATTATACTGATACTAAGCCAACTATCAGAGGTGAAAAGGAAAATACTTACCCACAGGCAGGTGCCAACATTTCAACTCATAGCAGTATTGAGATGCCTTGGGATTGAAAGCTATTAAGACACCCTAGCCACGAGGCCACTGTGTATATCATTAGGGGTGTCAACAAGTCAATTATAATGAAATAGCAATACACTTTCTATCATGTAACATGTATTAAATTTTGACGTATTTTCTTCTTTAGCCTTAACAATATAGGACATCACAACTTAATCTATCTAAATATCAGCTCACTATATCTAGCTGGGTTGGCCTTTCTTGTTTAACTTAGATAAGATAACTTACAGATTAGATAACAAATACAACCAAAAATTTTACATTAAAGTTTTATTTTGTGGTAAATGGTTTTGGACCTTAAATACTTGTTTTACTTTTGGTAAATCCACATACAGATTTTAGAATAGAAAAGTCCCATGTTAATAGTGGAAGGTTCAAGAACTCTCTGATACATGTATATATTTCACTTTCTCTAGCCTAAAATTTGACTTGATTTAATGACTGTTTTAATAAATAGGTCTAGAGTAATTTTCGGTCCTAGTGGAAAAGCACGTTCATTGGAATTTTACAACATTCTAAAGGGTTCTAAAGTAAAATTAAAATGTTCTGCCTGAAAACATTTATCTAAAGCATTTCAATTCATTTCTTGCATGCATTCATTACAAAATTTGTAAGCACAAAATTAATGGTAGTTTTTTTTTTAATTAATTTAAAAAAATTGGAGTTGATATATTTGTCAGAATTATCAATAAAGAAGAGTAAAAATAACACACCTTTGTAAAATCTCAAATATTGAAAATTAATTTGACATGGGACTTGAAATAACTTAATAAATATAAAATTTTAAAATATTCTCGAAAACTTTGTAATTTCTTTGTCAATCTTATGAAAAGAGACATCAACAAAATAACACCTGTAGTATAGGCTATAATTCCCCCATAATCAGACCTATCTATTAATATGCAAATTATAGTGTATTTAAGGTGTTAAGTCATACTGATTCGTAATCAGTTAAATTATTCTTACTGAGTTTACATTGAGTGACATTACTGTTATCTCCGAATGTTTGCATCATCTCTCACGTGTGATCTTTGATTAACTTTGTTCTGAATATGTAAACCGAGAAACCGAAACTGCAAGATTACTCCATCTTTAGTTTCATCACGTGATATTCAGCTGACATAATAATTTACGAAAATACAACGATATATAGTTCTAAAATTTGAGGTTTACGAAAGACAACGTTTTTGTTGCGATAATTTTATTTGTTTTTTTAACATAAGACAACAAGAAAATCTTAATGGTTATTGAAAATTTATTACGAAACTATGGCATGTGCGTGTTACTTTTAGATGATGATGTTACTTCCGGAAAGTAACCACTGAAATCGTTAAACTTCACGTTTGTCTGTGAAAAACTACAAAATGAAATGGTTTGAAGGACCGATTCCCGAAGCGATACAGTTATCTAAACAACGAAAAGTTGTTTTCGTTGTTTATGTCCACGGTAAGTATCTTCTGTTTAATATACTCGATTTTCCCTTTTGATCGATGGTTAAGTTTTAACTAAGGAGCACAGGAATTTAACATGATACATTCCACAAGAACAGAATCTTGGTAATTAACATACTTCTACGTGAGCCGGAATGGCTACAAAGCGGTACCTCGATTATAAGCCCAGGGAGTAAATTAAGCCCAGGCTAAAGCCCAGGGAAGTTTCTCGCGCCATGGAATTTTTGGGACACTGTAGAGATGTAAAATTCACATATTTATCAGAGATTATACTGTAGTTTATCATGTAAACATTTTATATTGATCAGTGCAAAAATAACGAAGAAATTGATCATTGATTTTTCTTACCAATCGACAGGCTACGATGTTTTGACGTGTCAAATGTGCACACTTCAGAAATTCATTCCTCATCAGTGATATGATATATAGAATGAATCACTTAAAATATAAAGTTTAAGAAATAGATAATTTAACATGTAAGGCAAATTTTCAACATTATTAAGAAGATACTGTTATATAGATGTTATAGAAATAGCTAAATGCACTTGACAATTTAACATGTAAGGCAACTTTTCAACATAATAAAGAAGATATCGTTATTTTCGTTTTAATTAAGAAAATATTGCAAGACTGTAAGGAAAGATGAATTTGTCTAATTACTTACATAATATTGCACAAATTGTGGATTTTGATAATATGATAACGAAACGAAGATTAGGTCGAAAGAAATGTCCAGAATAAAAGACATAGTCACAATTTAATTCTAAAAGACATATTTTGTAATTAAAAATAATTAAACCTTGTTTTCTTAAGTCTTTAAAATAATAATTTTTCTCTTTTATTTCTCTTAAAGACGTACTATCTAAAATTAACAACCCTCTTTCCTCAAATTGTTTACAAAAGATAATATATTATTAAATATGAGCACCTGGTAATTATCAGATTAACGGCATTTGTCCTGTCATCAGACATCTGAAATTAATTAATTAGACACGCTCCAGTAATGATCAGGAACCTGTCTTTATCAAGGATAAAGTTATCTCTGACAAGTGTGAGTAATGTAAGCACCAAATGTAATACACAAAAGTGAACACTTACTAATCAATATGAAGAATAAATTTGAAACTGCAGTAAACTGCAAAAATGACAACTTTTTTATGTGGGGTTTGTAATAAGAAATGTGGTACCACCACCATCGCATGCGAGAAATGTGATAAGTGGTTTCATATTAAATGCAAGGGGATAAGCAAGGCCCAGTTAAAAGAATTACAAGAAATACAATTAAATTACTTTTGCCACAGTTGCTGTCTGAATTCAGACAATACTTTCAATTATGACTTTTCTCTACAAAGGTTGTCAAAGGTGGTTAAAGATAAACGTCTTGAATGTGAGATTAAAATGGAAAACATTTTGATGAGGAAAGAAGATAATTGTTGTGTCAATAGATCATGAATTCAAATTATATTTAAAAAAAAACCCTGTTAACACATCTGAGTCCCAAATTTTAGTCCATTATTCATCAAACTTGCCAAGATTGATCCTCCTTACAAAAGCTAGCTCAAGTTTATATATGGCTCATGTAAGGTCAATAAGTAGGTCACTAGTTGGAAATATAGGAAAAATCTCTTTTAAAAATAGAAGCTCCATTTTGCCAAAATCATTTTCAGGTGAGCGTCCAGGGCCTTCATCACCCTCTTGTTTCAGTATTCCCAACTGTTAATGGAATATTAGACAATAGTACAGTAGATTCCACTTAATTGCATAGTCCATTTGCCAGAAAATTTTATGCAATTAAGCGGAATATGCAAATAACCGAAAATGTCCCTTGGGCAAAATTGATTGATGGATACACAGGATGAGGCCGGTTTTAGTACAATAGATTCAGCTTAATTGCATAGTCTGTTTGTCAGAAAATTTTATGCAATTAAGCGGAATATGCAAATAACCGAAAATGCCCCTTGGGCACAATTGATTGATAGATACATAGGTTGGGGCCATTTTAGTACTTGTGTCGGCATCATAGAACAACACTGTAGAAACAACAGAAAATTAGTTATTACTTTGAAATTAAAAAATGAAATAAATAATTCAGAATAAAAAAATTAAAAAAATTATTTTATTTAATTTGTATAATGTTTTAAAAATTCTAGCTGATCGATTGACGGATACACCCGGTGAGGCCTTTTTATTTAGAAGACATCAAAGTCAGTGTACTGTAGAAACAGCAAAAAATTTGTAATTCTTTTGACATAAAAATAAATAATTAAAGATACTTGAAAAAATATTTAATTAATTAAATAAATGTTTTCAGGCAGAACATTTTAATTTTACTTTAGAACCCTTTAGAATGTTGTAAAATTCCAATGAACGTGCTTTTCCACTAGGACCGAAAATTACTCTAGACCTATTTATTAAAACAGTCATTAAATTATGGAAGGTCCTTGTGTGGTATAGATTCAAAATTGTATCCGACATGTCTGTCGGAATTCCAAGATGGCTGCTGTTACTATAAATAGCAAAAATCAAAAAATGGCCATTATGGGTTTATTTATGTTCCGATTTTGTTGAAATTTGAAACATAGAAAAAAGATGTCGGGGGAAAAAAAGAAAATAGATGTCAGGGGAAAAAACATATATTACGGGTTTTTCTGTATGATTTTTTGTTTGTGCAATAATTACGTAATATGCAAATAAGGTTCATTTTAGCCGAAATCTTTGAAAATCTTCTTCTCTGAAAGTACATGGCCAATTGAAATGATATGGAGTATGGAAGGTCCTTGTGTGGTATAGATTAAAAATTAAATACAACATGTCTGTCGGAAATCCAAGATGGCTGCCATTACTATAAATAGCAAAAATCGAAAAACGGCCATTTTGGGTTTATTTATGTCCCAATTTTGTTGAAATTTTTAACATAGAAAAAAGATGTCGGGGGATTAAACATATATTACAGGTTTTTCCGTATGATTTTTCGTTTGTGCAATAATTATGTAATATGCAAATAAGGTTCATTTTAGCCGAAATCTTTGAAAATCTTCTTCTCTGAAAGTACATGGCCAATTGAAAGGATATTAAGTGTGGAAGGTCCTTGGGTGGTATAGATTCAAAATTGTATCCGACATGTCTGTCGGAATTCCAAGATGGCTGCTGTTACTATAAATAGCAAAAATCAAAAAATGGCCATTATGGGTTTATTTATGTTCCGATTTTGTTGAAATTTGAAACATAGAAAATAGATGTCGGGGGAAAAAACATATATTACGGGTTTTTCTGTATGATTTTTTGTTTGTGCAATAATTACGTAATATGCAAATAAGGTTCATTTTAGCCGAAATCTTTGAAAATCTTCTTCTCTGAAAGTACATGCCAAATTGAAATGATATCGAGTGTGGAAGGTCCTTGTGTGGTATAGATTAAAAATTAAATCCGACATGTCTGTCGGAAATCCAAGATGGCTGCCAGTACTATAAATAGCAAAAATCGAAAAAATGGCCATTATGGGTTTATTTATGTTCCGATTTTGTTGAAATTTGAAACATAGAAAATAGATGTCGGGGGATAAAACATATATTACGGGTTTTTCTGTATGATTTTTTGTTTGTGCAATAATTACGTAATATGCAAATAAGGTTCATTTTAGCCGAAATCTTTGAAAATCTTCTTCTCTGAAAGTACATGCCAAATTGAAATGATATCGAGTGTGGAAGGTCCTTGTGTGGTATAGATTAAAAATTAAATCCGACATGTCTGTCGGAAATCCAAGATGGCTGCTGTTACTATTAATAGCAAAAATCGAAAATGGCCATTATGGTTTATTCATGTCCCGATTTTGTTTAAATTTGAAACATAGAAAATAGATGTCGGGGGGGATAAAACATATATAACAGGGTTTTTCCGTACGATTTTTAGCTCAACTGGCTAAAGCCAGATGAGCTTATGGCATGATGCGTGCGTGCGTGCATGCATGCATGCGTGCGTGCGTCTGTCCGTCCCTTAACAGCAAAAACTCAGAAACTATTGGGCCAATTTTAACAAAACTTTGCAGCAATGATCCCTAGAATAAGTAGATGAAAATTTGTACAATTGGTTTCCATGGCAACCAAAAGTAGGTCACAGCGATCTAGAATGCAAAAAACCTAAAATAAGCTACTTCTCTGAAACCATAGGTTATATGCAAAATCTGATGTGATATTTAGCTTCTAGACACCCTTAAACATACAGGTTGTACATTTCGTGAAATTCTGTCAAAAACTAGGTTACGCGTTTTTAGCGTTTTTCTGTCATACTTCGTAAAAAGTGAAAATAAAGCTTATAATGAGATATCAACTTTGAAAATCTTCTTCTCTGAAACCATGAAGCTTTAAGCTTTCATATTTGGCAGTTAATATCAGCTTGAGGCCCTTTACCAAGTTTATACAAATAGTGGCCCTCGGTCCATTTTTGGCCCCACCCCAGGGGTCCATATATCTGCATGTGCATATATGGCTTATAATGAGATATCAATTTTGAAAATCTTCTTCTCTGAAACCATGAAGCTTTAAGCTTTCATATTTGGCAGTTAATATCAGCTTGAGGCCCTTTACCAAGTTTGTACAAATGGTGGCCCTTAGTCCATTTTCGGCCCCAACCCAGTGGTCCATTTATCTGCATATGTATATATGGCTTATAATGAGATATCAATTTTGAAAATCTTCTTCTCTGAAACCATGAAGCTTTAAGCTTTCATATTTGGCAGTTAATATCAGCTTGAGGCCTTTACCAAGTTTGTACAAATGGTGGCCCTTAGTCTATTTTCGGCCCCAACCCAGGGGTCTATATATCTGCATATGCATATATGGCTTAAAATGAGATATCAACTTTTAAAAACTTCTTCTCTGAAATCATGAAGCCTTAAGCTTTCATATTTGGCAGTTAATATCAGCTAGAGGCCCTTTACCAAGTTTGTACAAATGGTGGCCCCTGGTCCATTTTTGGCCCCACCCCAGGGGTTCATATATCTGCATATGCATATATTGGAAATCAAGTTTAAAAATTTTCCTCTGAAACTGTAAGGCATTAATGCTTTTATATTTGGCATTTAATATCAGCTCAAGTCCCTTTACCAGGTTTGTACAAATGGTGGCCCCTGGGCCATTTTTGGTCCCACCCCAAGGGCCAATATATCTACATATGCATATATGGGAAATCAAATTTAAAAATCTTCTCTGAAACTGTAAGGCTTAAAGCTTTCACAATAAACTCAAGTCCCTTTACCAGGTTTGTACAAATGGTGGCCCCTGGGCCATTTTTGGTCCCACCCAGAGGCGCATATATCTAGTATATCTAGTATATATACTTATATCGGAAGTCAAATTTAAAAATATTCTTTTCTGAAACTGTAAGGCCTACAGCTTTTATATTTAGCATTTTACATCAGCTCAAGTCCCTGTACCCAGTTTATATAAATGGAGGCACAAGAACCATTTTTGTCAGTTGAGCTCCACAGGCCCTTTTGGGCCTCTTGTTTGTTTGTGCAATAATTACGTAATATGCAAATAAGGTTTATTTTTAGCCGAAATCTTCTGAAAGTACATGGCCAATTGAAAGGAAATTTATGATAAATAGTGCTTGAAATAATAGAAAATAAGGATATTGCTAGTGAGTTTGTTTACATGTTACTGATTGGATATACAGTCAAACTTCGGTTATTCGAACTTCTATTATTCGAATACCTTAGGTTGTTCAAAGTTCTCCGTAGGTCCCGACCGCCTTGCACTATAACTTCTTATTAAAAAACTTCGCTTTGAACTTCGTAATTTGAATACCCACGATTATTCGAACCTAATTTGAGTCCTAAGTTAGACTTTTCAGTAGAAATATACCCCCAAAAATTCGAAGTTTACATTTTTATTCATTTCTAAAACGAAACAACTCTCACCTGTACAATTTAATACAAACGAGTATGATTTCACCTTTACCCATTTATGTTATCCAAGCGTAACTGATGGTCATTTTGTAGACATGCGTACGCCATGTATTGTCCATTGTAAGCCATGTTGATCATCAGTCGCAAAAATTAATTGTAATTATTCAATCAAACAGTAATTATAATCCCAGGTAATAGAAAATGAGCTGCACGTGTGTAGTGATACTCAAGTAAATGATTAAAAGAATTCTGTTGACCACAGTTACCATCAAAAAAATTTTTTTTTTTTAAACGGCATCTGACTATTAATTTGATATTTTATATAGCCTAGTCGGGGAATTAAAAAAAATCATTATTTTTGTAATAAAGTTGACAGAGACAGTTTTCCGCCTTACTCACAATTCATTTCTAGAAATTTTATAGACCTGTTCCGTTTCGTTTCGTTTTAAATTCTGTAAAATCATAAAAACGTGTATTGCGTGCATAAAAAAGAAGGTGTACTTTCTCTGGATTGCTGTTCTTACTGTGTCGTATGTATTACCACGCATGTTTGATTTTGTACCAGATGGTATTAATTTTTTATTTTTATAGAAATAAAATTAATATTTCTGTTTTTATTAAATTAATCATGATCGGTCATGACATTATTCATTATAGACTGACACCGACAAAACACTTTCAATGTGCAATAGAATACTGTTGTATCTTAAGATAACGTACGGTGGATCGAGGTTTGAAGTTTCAAATTAACTTATTCGATTATTGAACCCCCCGATTATTCAAACCTAAAATGAAGACCCTTAAACTTCGAATAATCGAAGATTGACTGTATTTAAAAAGAAAAAGCAAAGAACAAAATAAGGGTATTCCAGGTGAGCGATACAGGCCCTATTGGGCCTCTAGTTAAATCAGTGCCAGTAATTCTAAACAGAAATGTTTCATTATTATCGTGAAATTCAAATTCTTTTTCTTTTCTGTTTCTGATCTTTTCTACACCAATTCTAAAACAGTTTGATAAAATACCAGAAACAATAATGGCTATAATCATTTGATAAAATGATCAAACTGAATAACCAGCGTCACAGGAAGTGTGAATTATAATTAAAATTTACACTTTACACTTCCATACAATAAACATGTTCTTAGTTGTCCATAATGGCCACGTCTGATTTATCTTTAATTTTATTGGGAAAAAAAATTGATTTAATGTGTACTGAAAATAAGATGTCACTGTTTTGCAAGTACACTACTCAATAAAACTTTACAGAAAAAACTGATTTTGAAAAGTCATATCGGAATTTGTCTATTGCATAAATATTATATACCATGAACTCGATTTACAGAATAACTCAAATAAGTTATTTGTTATTGCATTTAAGGCAATTGACTGTATTTCTCTTTAATTTTTTTAGGACAAGATGAGTTGTCTAAGAAAATGAACAATGTATGGGATGAGGAGAGTGTTTCAAAGATATGTGATAAAGAAGGCTGTGTAGCTATAAGAATACCAGCCAACAGGTTGTACATAAAGCTTTTAAATAAAACACACCACTGTTTTCTTTGATGAAGACAATGTCAAAGAAATCGGGATATAAATTTTTATGTTACAGAAGTTTGTCAAACTATCTAAATACCGACTCACAGGTTTTGTATTAAATCAAGTCACAATATGATTGTATCTTAAAATCAGAGCTTTGTTACAGTAATTTTCATTTTCACAATTTTAGCCATTATAGCTCTCATTTTGACCTCATTTCTCCCTGCTGATCCCTTTCACAAAACGGTAAGGTAGAGCTTGCTAATGGTCATTGGAAAAATAGCTCAAAGCTAGGTTTTACACAAACTAATTCCCGTAACTAGATTCAACTTGATTAAATAATCCAGTTTGATTAATATACATAATATTATATAATTATAAAATCATTAATATGCTAATTTTTTCTTTTTAATATTCTATTTCAGTGATGAGTGTGGATTTTTTTCACAGATATGTATCCTTTCCAGAAATATATACTAGTATATTAAATATACTGGTAATAATATATGGGCAATTGTTTGTAAATAGTCTGTAATGTTTTAAAGTGTAAAGTGATTCTAGTTGTTTGTATAAATGTCTCGCAGTGAAATATGATAAAGTAATTCTAATTGAAAGTTTTCTGCCAGGCATTGATATGTGATTAAGTGGTTGTAACTGGCTGTAATGATTGTGATTCATGTTGTATCTCCAACAATGGCAACAGAAGCTACCTGGTCAACATCTTATGATCCTGTAGTATAAATCAGTTTCTCTCTAACTACAACAGGAATTAATAATGAATATTTGTCTTTGATGATAGCAAATTCCTGCTGGTAAACTTCTTGGCTTGTTTTTGACATTTTATATTTTGTGGGATTCAGAATGACTTCTGGTTTTTCAAGAAGCCAAAAATGACCATCTGTTCATTTGAGTATTTAAATAAAAATAAGATTGAAACCACCTTTCTCTAAATTTGGTTTTAATGAATACCAAAGGGGCAATGGCATTAACCTTTTCTATTGAAGATGTCTTGATAAGGAGGATGAAAAATAGTCAGATGCAGAATTTGATTAATTTGTAAATACATTCTTACAATACTGCAGAGATACATATTATAGTTTACTATGTTAAAGTGCAATGGAAGCTAATTAGCCATTACTACTGTAAACTGTGAAAATTTAGTGGCAGTTTTATTTTAGTGCAATTAGCGGAAGAATTCAACCGCTTAAATTTTACAATTCTAACGGGCAAAAACTAACTGTCCCTGAAACGGTTTGTGATAATGCTTAATTGCTATTATTGTTGAATATTATGCCTTTCCCTAGTCATATAATCATATTAACAATCAAAGAAAAAAATGTTTTTTAATCACATTTAATCAATGAGAAGCTATATCGATCTAAACAAACATAAAAATCAACAATAAGTATTATCAATTATGATCAGTCCAAAGAGTCCATTTCCGTTTCAGCTATGATATGCGCACACTCATTAAATTCAAATGGAATAAAATCCAAATTAAATCATGTTGAATTCTAAAAATCTGTTAATCCACAATAAAACAGTTTGAAAAAGCACAAAAATCCACAAATGTTTTTTAAAATCAGCGATTTTGGACTTGGAAACAACGGGGACTCTGGGGTTTTTCTCTGAACAAACCCCCACATTTTTTTTAAATATGTCGACTAAGAGTAAATGTATTGCTTCATTTACTTAATTATCACTATTCATCACCTATTAAAAATAAAAAAAAAATAATCAATTTTGATTTTATGTTTAAGATAATCAATAATAATCGCAAACCGTCATAAATATAATATGTATATATATTAAGCATGAGAACATGTCATTTTATCCCCCCGAAATGTACTCAAAATTAGTGTCAAACACGGAACAAAGAATTGGATAATTTTATTAGCATCAAAGAGTTTATGTTCCTTAAAATTACTTTTCACGTGCTACACTAAACTCTCGACGTGCCTTTCGTTCAGATCAATGAATATTGAATAAACACGTGTAGGTATAGCATCAAAGATGTTACATTCCGTGTATAGATGATTTAACACCTATTTTCCTATCATGACATCCACGCTTACTGTCTTGTCGATAACATGTTTTGAAGTGGTTTCTTTTTAGTCTGTTGTCGACAGGAAGTCATAATTAGGATCAATTTTACCAACTTTGTGATACACCTTTTATTTACTGTTATATTTTTTTCACGGCACATGAAATTAACTACGTTATAGGCATTTTTTCATTATAGGCCAATTCGTAATAAGCAATTCAATTAAACATAGATTATATAGTAAATTGGTTTTAAAAATTTTAAAAATTTTTTTTAGTTCGTGAGTCCGTGCGTGCGTGCGTAAACTTTAATCTTCTCCTCTTAAACCACTGGGCCAATTGGGACCAAATTCGGTGTGGAAGGTCCTAAGGTGGAGTAGACTAAAGTTTGTACCAGGCGACCCCGCCCGACATCCAAGATGGCCGCTGTTACTATAAATAGCATAAACACATAAATAGCCATTGTTGAGTCATTTTTTAACCGTTTTTGTTCAAATTTGAAATGTAGAGAGTAGATAGCGGGGCATTTAACATATAAAACAGGTTTTTCTGAGAAATTTTTTGGTTGAACCGATTTTGACGAATTATGCAAATGAGGTGTAATTTTTAATCAATTCTTTGAAAATCTTCTCCTCTGAAACCACTGGGCGAACTAGAACCATAATTGGTGTGGAAGGTCCCTAGGCGGGGTAGACTAAAGTTTGTACCAGGCGACCCCGCCCGACATCCAAGATGGCTGTTGTTACTATAAATAGCATAAACACATAAATAGCCATTGTTGAGTCATTTTTTAACCATTTTTGTTCAAATTTGAAATGTAGAGAGAAGATAGCGGGGCATTCAACATATATAACAGGTTGTTCTGAGAAATTTTTTCGTTGACCCGATTTTTATACGAATTATGCAAATGAGGTCTAATATTTAATCAATTCTTTGAAAATCTTTTCTTCTGAAACCACTGGGGCAATTGGAACCTAATTTGGTGTGGAAGGTCCCTACGTTGGCCTGATTAAA
Organism: Tegillarca granosa; assembly: GCA_029721355.1. Taxonomy (NCBI): domain Eukaryota; kingdom Metazoa; phylum Mollusca; class Bivalvia; order Arcoida; family Arcidae; genus Tegillarca; species Tegillarca granosa. The sequence goes on from CM056609.1 coordinate 18,505,122, forward strand.
GTTTGTACCAGACAACCTTGTCCAACATCCAAGATGGCCACTGTTACTATAAATAGAAAAAACACTAAAATGGCCATTCTGGATCCATTTTTCAACCAATTAAGCTCAAATTTGAAATATACAAAGTATATTGTGAGGGATTCAACATATTTAACCGGTTTTTGTGGGAAATTTTTTGTTGACCTGATTTTCAAGAATTATGCATAATAGGTGTAATATTTAGCGAAATCTTTGAAAATCTTCTCCTCTGAAACCACTAGGCCAATTGGAAGGAAATTTTTTGTGGAAGGTCCCTACGTTGGCCTGACTAAAGGTTGTACTAGGCAACCCAACCTGACATCCAAGATGGCCGTCATAACTAAAATAGAAGGAAAAAAAATGACCATTGTGGATCCTTTTTTCCACCAATTGAGCTCAAATTTTAAATATTGAAAGTATACTGTGTGGGATTCAAAATATATAATGTTTTTTTCTGAGAAAATTTTTATTGACCCAATTTTCAAGAAATGTGCAAATAAGGTGTAATATTTAGTAAAAATCTTTTCCTCTAAAACCACTGGGCGAATTGGAACCAAACTTTGTGTGAAAGGTTCCTACATCGGCCTGTGAAAAGTTTGAACAAGTCTAAGATGCCTGTTGTTACTAGATATAAAAAAATTGCCATTGTAGATCCATTCTAAGCTCAACTGGCTAAACTCAGCTGAGTTTATGGCATAGCATGCATGCCTGCATGTGTGTGTTACAAAGTAGGCTTCATTGAAGCAAAAATGGTCATAAGCTCAATTTATTTCCCATCTTTAGCTGATGAAACAATTATGGTAACCACATCACATTGTCTTACAGGCGCCACAGTGGCCGAGTGGTCTTAAGCATTTGATGTTACGAATCACAGCCCCTTTCACTCCTGACATTGTGCATTAATGCCCAGTGGCGCTAGCACTTCATCTTTGAAAGTTTGTCAGTTAACTTGCTGCTTGGTCATGGTTTTCTCCAATACTCCAGTGTCCTCCACCATTTCCAAAACTGACAGTCTCCGTATAAGTTATATATTCTTGAGTTGAACTTTAAACAGCATTACAATCAAAAACAAACGTTGTCTTACATATGCAGCCAGTTGAGCATCACAGGCCATATTGGGCCTCTTGTTTTTAGTTCGTTATAGGCCTAAATTTGTAACATAGGTGAACTCCACTGTAAGTAGACCATGGTGATAGAACAAGCATTTTATTGTTCTGTGGTTCTATGTCTTATGTAAACTTCATCGCAAAATACTTTAAATGCTTTAAAAACACAGGACAAATTTTACTACATAATTATGTATTTGGTGTTTTATTTTTAAAGTTTAAAAAGACAAAAGTAATAAATGCTAATGCTGAGTTAATATTTATACAAAACCATTCTAGCTACTACAGGGAACCTATACAAACATCATCTATACAAAATCAATCTAGTTGCTACAGGGCACCTATACATCTATCATCTATACAAAACCAGTCTAGCTACTACAGGACACCTACATTGTATAAATCCATCTATACATAACCAGTCCATCATCTATACATAACCAGTCCATCATCTATACATGACAGTCTAGCTACTACAGGGCACCTATACAACCATCATCTATACAAAACCCATCTAGTTACTACAGGGCACCTATACATCTATCATCTGTGCAAAACCAGTCTAGGTACTACAGGGTACCTATACAACCATCATCTATACAAAACCAGTCTAGTTACTACAGGGTACCTATACAACCATCATCTATACAAAACCCATCTAGTTAGCTCACCTGAGCTGAAAGCTCAGATGAGCTATTGCTATCCATCTTCATCCGTCGTGCGTAAACTTTTTACATTTTAATCTTCTCCTCCAAAACCACTGGGCCAAATTTAATGAAACTTGGTAACCATCATGCCTGGGTGAAGCCCTTTCAGATTTGCACAAATGAAGGAGTTATGTCCCCTTGGGGCCCCATAAGGGGGGAAATAGTGAAAACTTTAAAAAATCTTCTCCTCTGAATCTACAAGAGATATACCTTAGTAATTTCATTTATAACATCCTTAGGTCATCTATTTTCAGATTTGCACAAATGGTAGCCATGGGGCTCAAAATGGGGAAATTGTAAGGCACTGAGGGGAGAAATTGCTAAAAATTATATATTTATCACTATATCTTGAAAACTATTAACTTTTTGTATAGGCATGTATATCAGAATATTGTAGGTATTGACATGACGATCATTTTGATATATGGTTCAAGGTCATATGTTCAAAGGTCAAGGTCACAGCTGCAAAAGAAGACTTAATTTGCTAATTATCTTGAAAACTATTAACTTTTTGTATAGGCATGTATATTAGAATATTGCAGGTATTGCGACAACGATCATTTTGATATATGGTATAAGGCCATATGTTCAAAGGTCAAGGTCACAGCTGCAAAAGAAGACATAAATTCCTAATTATCTTGAAAACTATTAACTTTTTGTATAGGCATGTATATTAGAATATTGTAGGTATTGCGACAACGATCATTTTGATATATGGTATAAGGTCATATGTTCAAAGGTCAAGGTCACAGCTGCAAAAGAAGACATAAATTGCTAATTATCTTGAAAACTATTAACTTTTTGTATAGGCATATATATTAGAATATTGTAGGTATTGCGACAACAATCATTTTGATATATGACTAAAGGTCATACGTTCAAAGGTCAAGGTCACAGCTTCAAAAGAAGACTTAAATTGCTAATTATCTTGAAAACTATTAACTTTTTGTATAAGCATGTATATTAGAATATTGTAGGTATTGACATGACAATCATTTTGATATACAGTCATATGTTCAAAGGTGATGGTCACAGCTGCAAAAAAAGACAAATTGCTAATTATCTTGAAAACTATTAAGTTTTTGTTTAGGCATGTAGATTAGAATATTTTAGGTATTGACATGACAATCATTTTGATACATGGGTCAAGGTCATATGTTTAAAGGTAAAGGTTACAGCAGCAGAAGATGACTTAAATTGCTAATTATCTTGAAAACTATTAAGTTTTTGTATAGGCATGTATATTAGAATATTGTAGATATTGACATGACGATCATTTTGATATATGGTTCAATGTCATATGTTCAAAGGTGAAGGTCACAGCTGCAAAAAAAGACAAATTGCTAATTATCTTGAAAACTATTAAGTTTTTGTTTAGGCATGTATATTAGAATATTTTAGGTATTGACATGAAAATCATTTTGATACATGGGCGAAGGTCATATGTTTAAAGGTAAAGGTTACAGCAGCAGAAGATGACTTAAATTGCTAATTATCTTGAAAACTATTAAGTTTTTGTATAGGCATATATATTAGAATATTGTAGATATTGACATGACGATCATTTTGATATATGGTTCAAGGTCATATGTTCAAAGGTCAAGGTCACAGCTGTAAAACAAGACTTAAATTGCTAATTATCTTGAAAACTTTTAACTTTTTGTATAGGCATGTATATTAGAATATTGTAGATATTGACATGACGATCATTTTGATATATGGTACAAGGTCATATGTTCAAAGGTCAAGGTCACAGCTGAAAAAGAAGACTTAAATTGCTAATTATCTTGAAAACTATTAACTTTTTGTATAGGCATGTATATTAGAAAAATTGTAGGTATTGACATGGAAATCATTTTGATATATGGTTCAAGGTTATATGTTCAAAGGTCAAGGTCATATCAACATAGGAATACTAAAATTATTAATTATCTTGAAAACTATTAACTTTTTTGTATAGGCATGTATATTAGAATATTTTAGGTATTGATATGACGATCATTTTGATACACGGGTCATGGTCATATGTTCAAAGGTCAAGGTCACAGCTGCAAAAGATGACTTAAATTGCTAATTATCTTGAAAACTATTAACTTTTTGTATAGGCATGTATATTAGAATATTGTAGGTATTGACATGACAATCATATATGGTTCGAGGTCTAATATGTTCAAAGGTCAAGGACATAGCTGCATTAGTATACTGAAATTGATTAATGATTTGGAAATTATTCATTGCACTTCAGTTACTTCATGCATATTATATAAGCAACTTATAAATGAAATGTGAGTGGATATATTTCTGATTAAGTTTTGATGGAGTTCTTAATTTGAGAAAACTTTTCAAGTTTCTGTACTTAATATATTGTCTATTGCACTTTGCAAACAATATTGGACATATCTTCAGGTGAGCGTTAAGGCCCATGGGCCTCTTGTTACTACAGGGCACCTATACATCCATCATCTATACAAAACCAATCTAGCTACTACAGGGTACCTATACATCCATCATCTATACAAAACCAATCTAGCTACTACAGGGTACCTAATTATCCATCATCTGTAAAAACCAATGTAGCTTCTACAGGGTACCTATACATCCATCATCTGTACAAAACCAATGTAGCTACTACTGGGTACCTATACAACCATCATCTATACAAAACCAATGTAGCTACTACAGGACACCTATACATCCATCATCTTTACAAAACCAATGTAGCTACTACAGGACACCTATACATGAACATCCATCATCTATACAATCAATCTAGTTACTACAGGGCACCTATACATCCATCATCTATACATAAACAGTCCATCATCTTTACAAAACCAATCTAGCTACTACAGGGCACCTATACATGAACATCCATCATCTATACAAAACCAATCTAGCTACAACAGGGTACCTATACATCCATCATCTTTACAAAACCAATCTAGCTACTACAGGGTACCTATACATCCATCATCTGTACAAAACCAATCTAGTTACTACTAGCTACTACAGGGTACCTATACATCCATCATCTGTACAAAACCAATCTAGCTACTACAGGGTACCTATACATCCATCATCTGTACAAAACCAATCTAGTTACTACAGAGTACCTATACAACCATCATCTATACAAAACCAATGTAGCTACTACAGAGTACCTATACATCCATCATCTGTACAAAACCAATCTAGTTACTACTAGCTACTACAGGGTACCTATACATCCATCATCTGTACAAAACCAATCTAGTTACTACAGAGTACCTATACAACCATCATCTATACAAAACCAACCTAGCTACTACAGGGTACCTATACATCCATCATCTATACAAAACCAATCTAGCTACTACAGGGTACCTATACATCCATCATCTGTACAAAACCAATCTAGTTACTACAGAGTACCTATACAACCATCATCTATACAAAACCAATCTAGCTACTACAGGACACCTATACATCCATCATCTATACAAAACCAATCTAGCTACTACAGGGTACCTATACATCCATCATCTGTACAAAACCAATCTAGTTACTACTAGCTACTACAGGGTACCTATACATCCATCATCCGTACAAAACCAATCTAGTTACTACAGAGTACCTATACAACCATCATCTATACAAAACCAATGTAGCTACTACAGAGTACCTATACAACCATCATCTATACAAAACCAATGTAGCTACTACAGGGCACCTATACATCCATCATCTTTACAAAACCAATCTAGTTACTACAGGGTACCTATACAACCATCATCTATACAAAACCAATCTAGCTTCTACAGGACACCTATACATCCATCATCCATACAAAACCAATCTAGCTACTACAGGGTACCTATACATCCATCATCCATACAAAACCAATCTAGCTACTACAGGGTACCTATACAACCATCATCTATACAAAACCAATGTACTACAGGACACCTATACATCCATCATCCATACAAAACCAATCTAGCTACTACAGGGTACCTATACAACCATCATCTATACAAAACCAATGTACTACAGGACACCTATACATCCATCATCTATACAATACCAATCTAGCTACTTCAGGGTACCCATAAATCCATCATCTATACAAAACCAATCTAGCTACTACAGGACACCTATACATCCATCATCTATACAAAACCAATGTAGCTACTACAGAGTACCTATACAACCATCATCTATATAAAACCAATGTAGCTTCTACAGGACACCTATAAATCCATCATCTATACAAAACCAATCTAGCTACTACAGGGTACCTATACAACCATCATCTATACAAAACCAATGTACTACAGGACACCTATACATCCATCATCTATACAAAACCAATCTAGCTACTACAGGGTACCTATAAATCCATCATCTATACAAAACCAATCTAGCTACTACAGGACACCTATACATCCATCATCTATACAAAACCAATTTAGTTACCACAAGGCACCTATACATCAACCATCTATACAAAACCAGTCCATCATCTATACAAAACCAATCTAGCTTCTACAGGGTACCTATACATCCATCATCTATACATAACCAGTCTAGCTACTACAGGGCACGTATACATCCATCATCTATACAAAACCAGTCCATCATCTATACGAACCAAACTAGCTTCTACAGGGTAACTATACATCCATCATCTGTACAAAACAAGTCTAGCTACTACAGGGTACCTATACATCCATCATCTATACAAAACCAATCTAGCTACTACAGGGCACCTATACATCCATCATCTATACAAATCAATCTAGTTACTACAGGGCACCTATACATCCATTATCTATACAAAACCAGTCCATCATCTATACAAAACCAATCTAGCTACTACATGGTATCTATACATCCATCATCTAAACAAAACCAGTCTAGCTACTACAGGGTACCTATACATCCATCATCTATACAAAACCAGTCCATCATCTATACAAAACCAATCTAGCTACTACAGGGCACCTATACATGAACATCCATCATCTATACAAAACCAATCTAGCTACTACAGGGCACCTATACATCCATCATCTATACAAAACCAATCTAGTTACTACAGGACACCTATACATCTATCATCTATACATAACTAGTCCATCATATATATACATAACCAGTCTAGTTACTACAGGGCACCTTTATAACCATTATCATTTCAGTTTATAAACAGAAATTTACTTTTGACCTTGACTTTGATAAAGATCCAGTTGTAGTTGTTCCGTCAACATATTTTATTGGTGTAGATGGTGTTCCATTAGAGGTTACTGCAGGTTTTGTAGAAAGTGAAGCATTTACTGACAAAATTAACTCTGTAGTTCAGGTAAGTAACTGACTTGTTTGGCCAGGGAGTCTGTGATATCTGTTGATATCACTCTAAATTTTAGATTGAACTATTTGAATGTTCAAAGACAGTTATAACCATTCACAATTTTCCATTGCCCATCATTCTTTGTTCATCTTTCAAAGTCTGTGAACTTTTAAACAATGTTTTCTCCAAAGTGGAAAATGTATGGCAATGAAATTTGGCGTGATTGTTGTCAAGCTGAAACCCTTTTTAAGTTTGCAGAGGTGGTTGACCTTGACTTGTATTCAAGGTCACAGTGATCTTTAGTAGCCAACTTTTGAATATATTCTTGTCAAGTACTGCAAGACGTAGAAGCTTGAAACTTCTTGCATTGTATCAGCAAATTAGTTCTACCAAGTTGGTGAAGCTGGTTGACCTTGGGTTTTTATATGCCTGTCAATACTGACAGGATGTATTATGTTATAGCATGATACGTCTGAGCGGGTGGCTGTCAACAATTTGGTTTCCACGCATATAAAGGCACACTGTTTGTCTTATTGATCTCAAACTTCTTATTCCCTGTGACATGACAATCCATGGGATTACAAATCAGATTACTGTGTCAAAGGTCAATGTCACAGTTACTTTAAATAGGCATTCAGTTTCCACACATTGAAATACGCACTATTTGTCCGATTTATTTCAAACTTGGTCAACATATTTCCTGTGAAAAGACAATGCATGGGAGTGCAAATCGGGTCACTAATTGAAAGGTCAAGGTCACAATTACTATACACGACAGGCGTATATTGCCCTGCTTGGCGGTGCTTTGATACTTAAGGACACAGTGGCTTGAAGAAATAAAACTTTGACCATTTTGTTATGAACTAAAAACCTAAATGATTTATCCAATATCAAGCATCAGCACATAGCAAGCTGGTGAAGCTACTTGACCGTGATCATTATTCAGACCTCTTCATGTCATGAATATAAAGGCCTAGAAGCTATAGCATCCTGCATCAAGCTCTATTGATTTTGGGAAGCTGGTTGACCTTGACCCACATTCAGGTAAACAGTGGTCTGAGTAAGTTAAAGTTTGTTTTTTTTTTAAATCGTAACATCTTAAACCCACAAACATCCAGCAGGGCAACTTTATTTATTGCATTAGTACTGAAAATATTGTATGAGAAAATGGTAGTCCTGAACTTTACAGTGCTCCTAATCTAGGATTTGAGATCATTAAGTTATTACACTTCTGATTCCTTAAGGTGATCTGTTGTTATTCTACACTTTATTAATTTTTCTTTTGCACTTTTTAGATATAGAGTAGATATATTAGCTTATACTAGCTTAACTATATAATTTTTTTCTTTGTTGCCATAATCATGTTCCATTTACTGTGCATTATATTAGTTTTTAGCTCACCTGACCAAAAAGGTCAAGTGAGCTTATGTCATGGCAAGGCATGTGTGTGTGTGTGTGTGTGTGTGTGTGTGTGTGTGTGTGTGTGTGTGGTTAACTCCTATTTTTGACTTCTCCTCCAAAACTGCTGGACAGATTTCAATGATTCTTGGTCAGAAGCATATATGGGCAGGTGCAATTCAGTTTTGTTCATGGCATTGCCATGGCCACCAAAACTAGGTCCAAAAATCTTAAAAAATCCTTTTCTTCTAAATCCATGATGGGAGAAAAAATCTGATGTGATATTTGGATCCTGTTGGGTCTTAAGCCTGTACTTTGTTCATTTCGTGAAATTTAATCAAAAATGGGTTACGCATTTTTGTGTTAAATTTTAAAAATTTCATAAAATGGCTTCAAATTGTTATAACTTTACTATTTGAACAGATAATGAACATGGGGTTTTCAGTTTTGACTTTTTCTTGAAATGACCTTTAAAATAGGGTCAGAGTCACAAATCAAGGTTGTGACCTAATTTGTGATTTATGCAGTTTTAGACAATTTTCTTGCCATTATTAAGAGTTATATGAATTCAAAACAATGTTAAAATGTTCCCCATGACAAAATCTAACAAGATACCAAGTTTTGTAACTATATAATAATCCAATGAGGAGTTGTTGCCCCAGAAATGTTATTTTTTGCTTATAAATACAAAAGTTGTACATAAGCTTGAAAACTATAAACTTTTTGTATAGGCATGTATATTAGAATATTGTAGGGATTGATATGACAATCATCTTGATATATGGTTCAAGGTCATATGTTGAAAGGTCAAGATCATAGCTGCATAGGTGTACTGAAATTGTGAATTATCATGAAAATCATTAACTTTTTGTACAAGCATGTGTATAAGAATATTGTAGGTATTGATAAGACGATCATTTTGATATATGTAAGTTCATATGTATAGGCATGTATATTGTAAAAATTGTTATGAGGATCATTTTGATATATGGTTCAAGGTCATATGTTGAAAGGTTAAGGTCAAAACTGTGGAAGAAGACTGAAAATGCGAGTTATCTCGAGCAGTATTAACATTTTGTATAGGCATGTATATTAGAATATTTTAGGTATTGATATGATGATCATTTTGATATATGGTTCAAGGTCATTTGTTGAAAGTAAAGGTCATAGCTGTAGAAGAAGACTGAAATTGTTAATTATCTTGAAAACCATTCACTTTTTGTATAGGCATATAGATTAGAATATTGTTAGTATTGATATGACAATCCTTTTGATATATGGTTCAAGGTCATATGTTTATAGGTCAAGATCATAGCTTTAGAAGAAGACTGAAATTGTGAATTATCTTGAAAACCATTAACTTTTTGTAAAAGTATGTATATTAGAATATTGTAGGTATTGATATCATGACCGTTTTGGTATAATGTTTAAGTTCTTATGTTCAAAGGCCAAAATAATGGCTGCATAACCACATGGTTAATGATTTGGAAGTTATTCATTGTACTACAGTTAACTTATGCATATTAGCTATTCATAAATAAAAGGTGACTAGATATTTCTGATTAATTATTGCGGGATTTCCAAACTTGAGGAATTTTGTAAAAATTTTGTAAATAAATTCTTTGCAAGTTTTTTTACATTTATTCGGGTGAGCGTTAAGGCCCATGGGCCTCTTGTTTAAAAATGCTCTAATATTACACACTTCAAGAAATCTATTAAAATACATTTTGTTTGTTGAACTTAAAAAATGCAAAGCTTGTCTTGTAGTTACATAAAATGAAAACTGGAATTTCATCAGAACAAGTCAGTGTTATGGAAAAACAAAATGTTTCCATGGTAACAGAAACACCACAGAGTGATATGGATACAGGTCAGAAGGGAGATGATTCTTCTTCAGTCATGGATGTTTCAGGTGTGAATTAATAATAGTCTTTCTGTTTTATTGAAATTGGTGAATCTGTAAATTTTCCCTTGACCTCTGTCTTACCCCAAAGACAAGGGTATATCACACCCACTTGATACACTGTCCTTTTAATGCTGAGTGCTAGACGAGGAAGCAGTATTTTCTAAAAATCCTATCTATTTCTCAGATACATTGTATGTTGGTCCATCATGATGTTGTAAACTTTATGTACATCCCTGACAATTTCATTTTAGTATAGATAAAGGGTTTTAATCCCTGGTTGTAGATATGACATCTGCTTTGACATTCATATTTGAGTATTCTAAAAGAAAATACAGAAATCATTTTTATTTAAGGAAGTGAGTAACAACAAAAACAATTAAACATGGGAAATTCTGTAAAGTAATTTTTATTTTCTTTCATGATAAACAACTAAGCCATTATAAAAAATAGATTTATTTTGATTCAGTACCTAAATTAAGTTAATCCTAATCACAAATACATGCACAACACTACAGTACATTACAATGTGAAAAAAGGTCATTTAAGAAATTGTATATTTGATATGGCTTGGCAAATTATCATATCTATTTCAAACTGTAAAATTAGTAGGTTTGCTTATAATCAGTCTTGTGTGACAGAAATTAGTAATGTTATAAATGAGGTTTAAATAAAAGCACTTTTTGTCATTAAACATCTATGGTCCATGGCAGTAACTGAATTTGGCATTATATAGAGGTATTGAACAAACATCACAGAAAACCAAAAAGATGACTTCTCAATAAAACTCCATTACATTGTTTTTTTTATAACATTTAAACATCATTTATTGACTTAAGCCTCTGAAGCAGTAGCATCAACCAGTTCTTTCGAATCTGTACCTAAGGGAGATAACTCTGAATCATCTACAGATTCTACAGAAGTACAGGAAGATCAGAGTAACCAAGATTGGTTAAAAGAGAGACAGGACAGGTTTGACAGTTAACATCTTAGATTATTATGTTGTTTATTTATATATGTTTTCCATTTGATTCATTCTCACATGATTATTTCATATGTCTACATATTACATGGATTTCAAAAAATCAGGTTATTGTCAGTTACATAAAAAATAAAACCATGAAAATCCCTTACATCCTAGTCGTCTATAGTCATGAAACAACCAAAATGGCGGCATGAAATGGTGTGTCATCTGTGGACAAATATTCACTGAAGTTGACAAAATGATTTTGATAAAACCCTTAAAAGAAAATATTCTTTAAACACTAGAAAAGCCACTAAAGCTGTGGTATATTAATATTGAAGTCATATCTTAGAGAATGAAAAAAAATTCCGATGTTCAAAGGTTTTAATTTGTGATATCATTGCCATAAAATTCTAGATTGACCAAGATATTGATAAACTATAATTATAAACAATTATCGACTTTTTACTTGTTGTATATGCTCTGATATTAACTGGAAAAAATTTAATGCTTCGGTCAGTACATGTATATTTTTCCAGTTAATATCAGAGCAGATACAAACAACTAGTAAGAAATTTATATTATGCCAGATCAGGCATTTTTAATGGATTTCTTTTGCATATAGTAAGTAAAGATTTAAGCAAAATTATGATGTGATTTTATTTCAATATTTGATGTTTGATGATAATTTCCATGATAAGACAGATCCATTGTATAAATACAGTAACTAGTAACAAGGAAGATGTAGTTGTTACTAAATAAATTATGTGACATCACAGTGACAATTGTGGTTGTTTATAACTGTTAATTTTCTGAGATTACAGTGACACCATAATTCCTGTGTTATAACAGTGACATTAGAAAGCTTTGTAATGTTGTCTCGTTTTGTAGACCCATAGATAATGATGGTCTATAAATCTCATGACTTTACATACTGATTGTGATTGTCTATAAATCTCATGACTTTACATACTGATTGTGATGGTGTATAGATCTCATTACTTTACATACTGATTGTGATGGTGTATAAATCTCATTACTTTACATACTGATTGTGATGGTCTATAAATCTCATTACTTTACATACTGATTGTGATGGTGTATAAATCTCATTACTTTACATACTGATTGTGATGGTGTATAAATCTCATTACTTTACATACTGATTGTGATGGTGTAGATCTCATTACTTTACATACTGATTGTGATGGTGTATAAATCTCATTACTTTACATACTGATTGTGATGGTGTATAGATCTCATTACTTTACATACTGATTGTGATGGTGTATAAATCTCATTACTTTACATACTGATTGTGATGGTGTAAAGTTCTTATTACTTTACATACTGATTGTGATGGTGTAAAGATCTTATTACTTTACATACTGATTGTGATGGTGTAAAAATCTCATTACTTTACATACTGATTGTGATGGTGTAAAGTTCTTATTACTTTACATACTGATTGTGATGGTGTAAAGATCTCATTACTTTACATACTGATTGTGATGGTGTAAAGTTCTTATTACTTTACATACTGATTGTGATGGTGTAAAGATCTCATTACTTTACATACTGATTGTGATGGTGTAAAGTTCTTATTACTTTACATACTGATTGTGATGGTGTATAAATCTCATTACTTTACATACTGATTGTGATGGTCTATAAATCTCATTACTTTACATACTGATTGTGATGGTGTATAAATCTCATTACTTTACATACTGATTGTGATGGTGAAAAGATCTCATTACTTTACATACTGATTGTGATGGTGTAAAGTTCTTATTACTTTACATACTGATTGTGATGGTGTAAAGATCTCATTACTTTACATACTGATTGTGATGGTGTAAAGTTCTTATTACTTTACATACTGATTGTGATGGTGTATAAATCTCATTACTTTACATACTGATTGTGATGGTGTATAGATCTCATTACTTTACATACTGATTGTGATGGTCTATAAATCTCATTACTTTACATACTGATTGTAATGGTGTATAGATCTCATTACTTTACATACTGATTGTGATGGTGTAAAGATCTCATTACTTTACATACTGATTGTGATGGTGTATAGATATCATTACTTTACATACTGATTGTGATGGTCTATAAATCTCATGACTTTACATACTGATTGTGATGGTGTATAAATCTCATTACTTTACATACTGATTGTGATTGTCTATAAATCTCATTACTTTACATACTGATTGTGATTGTCTATAAATCTCATGACTTTACATACTGATTGTGATGGTGTATAGATCTCATTACTTTACATACTGATTGTGATGGTGTAAAGATCTCATTACTTTACATACTGATTGTGATGGTGTATAGATCTCATGACTTTACATACTGATTGTGATGGTGTATAAATCTCATTACTTTACATACTGATTGTGATGGTCTATAAATCTCATTACTTTACATACTGATTGTGATGGTGTATAGATCTCATGACTTTACATACTGATTGTGATGGTGTATAGATCTCATGACTTTACATACTGATTGTGATGGTGTATAGATCTCATGACTTTACATACTGATTGTGATGGTGTATAAATCTCATTACTTTACATACTGATTGTGATGGTCTATAAATCTCATTACTTTACATACTGATTGTGATGGGGTATAGATCTCATTAATTTACATACTGATTGTAATGGTCTATAAATCTCATTACTTTACATACTGATTGTGATGGTCTATAAATCTCATGACTTTACATACTGATTGTGATGGTGTATAGATCTCATGACTTTACATACTGATTGTGATGGTGTATAGATCTCATTACTTTACATACTGATTGTGATGGTGTATAAATCTCATGACTTTACATACTGTTTGTGATGGTCTATAAATCTCATGACTTTACATACTGATTGTGATGGTGTATAGATCTCATTACTTTACATACTGATTGTGATGGTCTATAAATCTCATTACTTTACATACTGATTGTGATGGTGTAAAGATCTCATTACTTTACATACTGATTGTGATGGTGTAAAGATCTCATTACTTTACATACTGATTGTGATGGTCTATAAATCTCATGACTTTACATACTGATTGTGATGGTGTAAAGATCTCATTACTTTACATACTGATTGTGATGGTCTATAAATCTCATGACTTTACATACTGATTGTGATGGTCTATAAATCTCATTACTTTACATACTGATTGTGATGGTGTATAGATCTCATTACTTTACATACTGATTGTGATGGTGTATAGATCTCATTACTTTACATACTGATTGTGATGGTCTATAAATCTCATTACTTTACATACTGATTGTGATGGTCTATAAATCTCATTACTTTACATACTGATTGTGATGGTCTATAAATCTCATTACTTTACATACTGATTGTGATGGTGTATAGATCTCATTACTTTACATACTGATTGTGATGGTGTATAGATCTCATTACTTTACATACTGATTGTGATGGTGTAAAGATCTCATTACTTTACATACTGATTGTGATGGTCTATAAATCTCATTACTTTACATACTGATTGTGATGGTCTATAAATCTCATTACTTTACATACTGATTGTGATGGTGTAAAGATCTCATTACTTTACATACTGATTGTGATGGTGTAAAGTTCTCATTACTTTACATACTGATTGTGATGGTGTATAGATCTCATTACTTTACATACTGATTGTGATGGTGTATAGATCTCATTACTTTGCATACTGATTGTGATGGTCTATAAATCTCATTACTTTACATACTGATTGTGATGGTGTAAAGTTCTCATTACTTTACATACTGATTGTGATGGTGTATAGATCTCATTACTTTACATACTGATTGTGATGGTGTATAGATCTCATTACTTTACATACTGATTGTGATGGTGTATAGATCTCATTACTTTACATACTGATTGTGATGGTGTATAGATCTCATTACTTTACATACTGATTGTGATGGTGTATAAATCTCATTACTTTACATACTGATTGTGATGGTGTAAAGTTCTCATTACTTTACATACTGATTGTGATGGTCTATAAATCTCATTACTTTACATACTGATTGTGATGGTGTATAGATCTCATTACTTTACATACTGATTGTGATGGTCTATAAATCTCATTACTTTACATACTGATTGTGATGGTGTATAGATCTCATTACTTTACATACTGATTGTTATGATTTTATTTACAGAGTCAGACAGTTGATGGCAGAAAAACGAATTGAAAAACAGAACAAAGAAGCAGAAGTATGTTTATTAAATATAACTTGTTCATTTATTAAGTAAATACAGAGCTGACTATAAACCACCTCTTATTTGCAGTTATTGATGTTTTTGATTTTCTTATCGAAACCAACTAGCAACTTGACCTATGTGATATGGACTATGGCTGATTTGATTAAACAATACACTTTGTGATACAGACAAATTGGTTACTTTTTGCCTAATAATTATTAGTTCTATAGACACATTTCACAAATAATACTATATATAGTATCACTAGTACAATGTAATGTAAAATCCTAGAAGTATTTGTCCAACTTAGCATTAGTACCCACTCTTGCAATATGGCTTATAAACAGAATTACTTAAATAAAAAAAATTGCCTTGTCACAAACACCTAAAAAATTAATGATGCAACATAAGATAACATTTAACCAAGGAATTATTTAAGATCACAGCCACCACAAATAAACAGGCCTCACATTGATGTTGTTATAAATTGATATATCAGACCTGCCAACCCTTACGATTTTTGCGTAGTTCTTACTGAAAATTGACGAAAATTTTTTATTCTTACGATTGTACGGATACGGCATGTTTTCTTCCCATTTTTGTCTTTTCCGGATATTCTCTTTCATTGTCTTTACGTTTCCAAACCATGTTTTAGAAAACTGTTCTGAAAACCCTTTTAAGGCATGCAGATTACAATAAAGCATTAAAAAGATAGCCAGCGATCACTGTCGTTACGCAAAGTTGGAAGAGTGTTTGATAGTAAAGCATTTTAAAGACATTCTGAAGTGTAATAATCAAGCATCTGTGTGATTTTAAAGTTTCTTGCAGTAACTGTCACATCTCAAAAATGAGCAAACGCAAAGCAGATCTGGCAGATTATGGAGAGTCGGCTCCAAAAAAAAAGGAATCAGTATGCCCAAAAAGCTAAACCAACGTATTTTCAACGTGGTCCTTCATAAAACAGAGCAAAAAGGGAGATTTTTTCATCAATTGCAGTATATGTCTAGTTGATCTAACTTTCTCACATGGCGGTAGGTGATTTTGTAGCCTTAACAGTCTTATTAAAATACGCCTATTTTGATAAAAACTGACTTTTGTAAAATCTTACTGAAACTGGTGCAATCTTTCTGAAAAATGTCCTTGATCTTACTGAATAGTTACCCAGGGTTTTGGCAGGTCTGATATATATAAAGTGTATATATAAAGTGACATGTACAGAACACCTAAATGGTCCATAACTTGACACTGTACAGTGATGGTCAGAAAATAATTGATTAAATGTGTCCATAACAAACAAAATTAATTTTGGACCAGAATGGCTTGATGTTTCTTTGTTTTTAGATAAATGTAAAATAAAAGCAGTTTTGTCATCCAAGATGAAGAAATCAAAAACTAATATTTTTGTAATGAAAAAAGTACAACACTTTTTGTTTCTCTTACCTTTTGAGTTGTCTGTTACTAATAAAAAGTTACATTTTCATTGTGTAGAGTGATAAACAGAAAGAGGCTGAAAGGCGACAAATAGGGCAGGGTGTACAGAAATTAAGAGAATTCCAAAAAGAAAGAGAAATATTAGAAACACAGAAACAATTGAAAAAAGACAAAGAAGAAGACAAAAAGGCAAAGGCAAGAATAAGAGAGCAAATAGCAAAAGACAGGTAAAATTATAGAACAAAGCAAAGCAAAGCAAACACCAAATGACAGGCCACAGATTCACAATCATTTCTTAACTAAGATTTTCCTTAACTTAAATCTGGCAAATTTGAAGTCATAATAATTTTATTAATTGTTAAGATCTACAGGAATTTTAGGTGTCATTGTTAAGATCACTTCAAGCTCATAACATCCATATTTAGTTTTGTGAAAAATAGTTCCAAAAGAGATTGCTTAAATTTACTAGATTTAAGTTAAGGGAAATCTTAGTTAAGGAAGGATTGTGAAACGGGGGCCATATATGATTAATTTTTATGATCAATCATCTGGTCGCCAGAAATGATATGCAGTATATTATTACAAACAATCATAATATTGCTTCTGTAAAGTTATTTTATAAAGTCGAACAACATCAAAATACATTGGAAACTAGCACTTACAATGATAACAGTAAAAGTTCAAAGGTGTCATAAAAGAAACTTTTGATCCTCACTGGTTAAATGAAATCAAAATTGGCTTGGAGAATGCTAATTTAACAATATGATTAGAAATATTAATGTATATGAATTGTCCATTGTTGTCACTATATTCATTATCTCCAAATCTTTTGAACCCTACAAAAAACACTTAGTTTCATTAAGACTGATTTTAAAATTATCCCTCCCACTAGTTTATAACATACCTGTACATGACTTAGTGAAAATATGCACATATGGTTAAGATCTATTTAAATGGCATTCAATAGCATACACCATGATGTCCCATAACATGCATGGCAATTATTATTTCTGCTGGAAATGGAATTCTATTCTTGGATCATATGATAATTTATCCAAAACATTTTGTTAACTTATTTTAAAAGGGTTATTCATCACATGTTATACTGACAATTTATATATTCTAAGTCAAAATTTAAATTTATCTGACAACTTTCAAACCGTCACATTACAAATTTGTTATCTAGCAATAATCAGCATGTACATGTAATAAAACAAATATTACATATAGAATGTTATTATACATGTGACATTGATGGTGAAGTAGCAGACAATTTATACATTTATGTTACATGTAAACACATTATACTGCTATCAATTAAACGTCATTGACCTTCTCTGTAGTTATAACTCTAATAGTTTAATTTATTTTGTTGAACAGGGAAGAAAGAGCAGCTAAATATAAAAAAGAAAAACAAGAAAAAGAAGAATTGATTGAAGAAAGAAAGAAAGCAAAACTAATGGAACAACAGCAGGCAGCAGCTGAGCTTGAAGCAAGAAGAAGGTAAAGAGCATGTTGGTTGTTGTATTGGCAGAACTTACAAATAATATTCATTATTTACTTGCTTACAGACTTGAGAGAACTGTTAAGGACAGATTGCATTGCTTGCTCATCTGCTAATATGAGCATTGCTTCCTTGTCTGGTAATATGAGCTCTGTTAATTTATTTTTAACCTCTTGTTAAAGTTTTTGGTCAAATATTTTGATAAACTTTATATGAATGTTTTGATATCCAACACATATGGTGGCGAGACATTACTGTAAAATCACAAAGGTTAGCTCATTTAATTTCACTTTTTTCATGGTTACGTAAATATCACAAATTTAATGCAAGTTTTTACTTCAAAGCCCAAATTGAAACAATTGCTTTCATACTCTTTTCCAAAAATTAATAAATATTTGTATTTTATTTTAGTGAAACAGCGAGGATTCAGGTCCGTTTACCTGATGGATCATCAATAACAAACACGTTTTCCTCAACAGAGACACTTCAATCTCTGTACAATTTTGTTTCAGAGGTATGTATATTTGTGTGTATATATATATATATTTCATTACCCTGTCAGATTGGGACATATTTTGATATTATGATGTATTGTAATGATGTGCATATCACAATACATAAAGTGGTATATTTTCTTTACAGCTCTGTTGAAGAGTGTACCTTTTTGTACCTGTTATAAGGTACCTGTTATAAGGTATGTCTAAAAAGACAATATATCATCTCATGTATTGTGAATTGATCTTGGTATGGAATGAATATATTGATATTTTATATTACAGCATGGTTGTATTCTCCAATGCCCAGGTGCACACGCAAAAAAAAGTTAATCATTAATATAAGCTTTAGTCCAGCAGCACTTTATGGTTTGCTAATTATTGTTAATTAATGATTGGCAATTTATGCAGTGTGCAATTGGACTCTGATAAATTTATTAAATCTTTATTATTTAAAACACACTACTAATAATGTTACACATTTCAACTTGATAGGAAGAGCTTCTCTTGGCTAGTTAAAAGACAAAATCATGTTAAATAAAACATCACATGGGTAACAGTTGCACTCGATACTCTTAAATTCATACAAAATAGGTTGCATCAACTGTAGTTTATCAAAATTGTTGATAACAATGAAAATTTTTTTAAATTGCATAAAGAGTATAATAAACAAATCAGAAGTTGTTTATTTGGTTTTAAACTCAGATAAGCTATTGCTATCCTTTTTTTGTCTGTCATGTGTCATCCGTCGTGCATAAACTTTTTACATTCTTATTTTCTCCTTCAAACAAATTGGTCAAATTTATGAAAACTCGGCTCATGCATGGGTGAAGGCCTTTTAGATTTGCACAAATGAAGGGTTTATGTCCCCTTGGGGCCCCATTTAGGGGGAAATATTGAAAAAAAAACCTTTAAAAATTGCCTCTGAATGTACAAGAGATATACCTTAGTTATTTCATTTATAAAATTCTTAGGTTATCTAGTTTCAAATTTGCACAAATGGTAGTCTAGGGGCTCAAAAAGGGAAAATGGCAAGGCAGTTAGTGGGGAAATTGTTAAAAATTGTATATTTGTCAATATATTTTAAAAATTATTAACTTTTTGTATAGGCATGTATATAAGAAGATTATAGGCATGGATATGATGATTATTTTGATATATGATTCAAAGGTCAAGGTCATAGTTGCATAAAAAGACTTAAAATGCTAATTATTTTGAAAACTATGAACATTTTGTATAGGAATTTATATTGGAGTATTGTAAGCATTGACATGAAGAACATTTTGATATAAAATTCAAGGTCATAGGTTATTAGGTCAATGTCATAGCTGTATAAAAAGACTGAAAATATTAATTATTTTAAAATTAATAACTTTTTATATAGACATGTATATTATAATATTGTAAGTATTGATATGACTGTCAATTTTAGCTCACCTGACAGAAAGGTCCATGAGCTTATGGCATGGCGTGGTGTGTGTATGTGTGTGCATGCGTGTGTGTGTGCGTGCATCATTAACACCTATTTTCGACTTCTCTTCCAAACTTCTGGACAGATTTCAATGATACTTGTTCAGAAGCATATATGGGCCGGTGCAATTCAGATTTGTTCATGGCGTTGCATGGCTACCAAAACTATGTCAAGGTGACCTAGGGGTCGGAAAATCTTAAAAAATTTTCTTCTCCAAAACTGATGATGGGAGAAAAAATCTGTGATATTTGGCTTCTCTAGGGTCTTAAGCCTATAGTTTCTTCATTTCATGAAATTTGGTCCAAAAATTTAATTTTAAAAATTTCGTAAAATGGCTTCAAATTGTCATAACTTGACTATTTGAACAGATATTGACATGGGGTTTTCAGTTTTGACTTTTTCTTGAAATGATCTTTTAAATAGGGTCATGGTCACAAATCAAGGTCATGACCTAATTTGTGATTTATGCAGTTTTAAGCAAATTTTCTTGCAAATTTTAAGATATTTAGGAATTCAAAACATTCTTGAACTGTTCAGCATGACAAAATTTAACAAGATACCAAGTTTGGAAACAATATGATAATCCCTGTAGGAGTTGTTGCCCCTGAAATGTTATTTTTGGCTTAAAAATACTAAAAATATGCATTAGCTTGAAAACTATAAACTTTTTGTATAGCCATGTATGATAATCATTTTGATATATGTTTCAAGGTCATATGTTTAAAGGTCAAGGTCATAAGTGCATAGGTAGACTGAAATAATCTTTAAAGCCATCAACTTTTTGTACAAGCATGTACTTATGAATATTGTAGGTATTGATATGACGATATTTTGATATATGTTTCAAGGTCAAGTTCAAAGTTCAAGGTCAAAGCTGCATAAGTGTACTGAAATGGTTAATTATCTTAAAACTATTATCTTTTTGTATAGGCATGTATATTAGAATATTGTAGGTATTGATATGACGATCATTTTGATATATGGTTCAAGGTCATATGTTGCAAGGTCAAGGTCCTAGCTGCATAAGTGTACTGAAATTGGGAATTATCTTGAAAACCATTAATTTTTTGTACAAGCATGTATATTAGAATATTGTAGGTATTGATATTATGACCATTTTGATATAAGGTTCAAGTTCTTATGTTCAAAGGTCAAAATTATGGCTGCATTACCATATGGTTAATGATTTGGAAATAATTCATTGTACTATAGTTAAATCATTTATATGAGCTATTTATAAATGAAATGTGACTAGGCATTTCTGATTAACTATTGCAGGATTTCCAAACTTGAGGAATTTTGTGAAGTTTTTGTAATGAAGTTCTTTGTAAGTTTTTAAACATTTCCTCAGGTGAGTGTGAAAGCCCATGGGCCTCTTGTAATATATGTTCCAAGGTCATAGTTTCAAAGGTCAAGGGCATAGCTGGAAATTATTCATTGTGCTATAGTCACTACATACACGTAAGCTACTTATTAATTAGGCTGAAACATTAAGCAAATTTTGTAAACATGTACACAAGAATCAATAAAGGAAATGATTCCATTTAACAGCTGTATTTAACTTCATTGTGAAAGGCTTCCTTGCACATGCTTCAACTGTGGATATTTTGTTTCCATTGGGTAATGTCAAACACTACACAACGATGCTCTGTTCAAGTAGTTTGTAGGACCAGTATAAAAACAATAATAATACTATCAGTTGATATTTCAAAAAGCATTGTATCGTATTAACACACATTGTTTCATGTTAACATTTGTTTTAATTCAACAGTAGTTCTACATTGCACTAAATTTGATGACTTTTGAAACCACCCCTGACTAAATGACTAAATGGCTAAGGTCGGGCATGCACATAGCAGCAAGTATTTGAACACATCTGACCCATTTGTCATGCGACATCACCAGTGTTTAAAAGCAGTTGGAGACTTTTTTTTTTTTTTTTTTTTTTTTTTTGACAGGTTATTTGAAAGTTCAGAATATTTAAATTTCATGTGAATCTTCATTGTTCCAATACTGATGGTCGGTAAAAGCTACCACTACCAGTACTTCCATACATCAGAACAATGATTTGCTTCTTTTTCGGATATTTTAAGCCTTATACTATATCCTGCCACCTCGCAGTTGACAAAAAAAATCATACATGTGACAAGAAAAGATACTTTTAATGACATAAATGTGACGACATTTTTTTCGTGTTTAACGTTTACAACCTATACACTAAACTGTACCATGTACACATGTAACCGTTTCAGCCTTACTTACAAATGAAATGCGACTACTACTAGTAGATATTTTTGATTAAGTATTTTGGCAGTTCTAAACTTGAGAAGAATTGAAACATTTCTGTATATATATATTGTCTATTGCACTTTGTAAACAATTTTAAATATATTCTCAGGTAAGCATTAAGGCCCTTCAGCCTCTTGTTCATCAGTTTGGGTTTTATTTAGATAAATTAACACCTCTATGGATTAGTCATGTAGATAAGCCAATGCTTTGGATTCCATTTATTTGCATATTGGTTAATTGCATATTTTTTCCATTTAAATAATGCTTTAATAGAATTAATTTGGCTATTTGCATAAACAGATTCCATAATTTTGCTTAGCTACATAAACAAAATTTGAAAATTATGAGACCTTTTTCTGAAAGTTTCTGATTACATAAGATATTTGCTGAAAATACCAGTTAAACTCTTTTAATTAGTGCTTACATTTGATGCTTTTGTCCAGAAACTTAAGTTTCAACAATAAAAGAGGGCTTAACAGGCATAAACTTTTTACATTTTAATCTTCTACTCCAAAACCACTTGGCCAAATTTGGTAACCATCATGCCTTGGTGAAACCCTTTCAGATTTGCACAAATGAAGGAGTTTTGTCCTCTTGGGGCCCCCATAAAGGGGGAAATAGTGAAAAACTTTAAAAATCTCCTCTAGTACAAGAGATATACCTTAGTTTGTTTCATTTATAACATTCGTAGGTCATCTAGTTTTAGATTTGCACAAATGGTGCCATGGGGCTCAAAATGGGGAAATGGCAAGGCACTTAGTGTGGAAATTGCTAAAAATTATATATTTGTCACTATATCATGAAAACTATTAACTTTTATAGGCATGTATATTAGAATATTGTAGGTATTGATATGAAAATTATTTTGATATATGGTTCAAGGTCATATGTTTAAAGGTCAAGGTCATATCAGAATAGGAAGACTTAGATTGCTTATTATCTTAAAATTTTTAACTTTTTGTACAGGCATGTACATTAAAATATTGTAGGTATTGACATGACAATCATTTTGATATATCGTTCAAGTTCATATGTATAGGCACATATACATAAATATTGTAAAAATTGATGAGGATCATTTTGATATATGGTTCAAGGTCATATGTTGAAAGGTCAAGGTCATAACTGTAAAAGACTGAAATTGCGAGTTATCTCGAAAACTATTAACTTTTTGTATAGGCATGTATATTAGAATATTTTAGGTATTGATAGGATGATCATTTTGATATATGGTTCAAGGTCATATTTTCAAAGGTCAAGGTCATATCAGCAATTGTTAAATATCTTGAAAACTATTAAATATGCATAGACATGTATATTAGAATATTGTAGGTATTGACATGACCATCATTTTGATGTATGGTTCAAGGTTATATGTTTAAAGGTCAAGGACATAACTGCATAAGTATACTGAAATTGGTTTATGATCTGGAAATCATTCATTGCACTTCAGTTACTTCATGCACACAAGTTTCTGTACTTGATACAGTGAAACTTGTGAAAACTGGATGGGGTCGGGACCACAGAATAAATCCGGTTTTCACAGGTGTCCGGTTTATTCAGGTTTTGATCATGAATTAATTGCCCTTGACTACTGACCATAAAACCGTAAAAGTTCCTATATCCTTTTCCACGACCTGCGTTAATATTTGAGAAATTCACAGAAAATTCTTCAAAGAAATATGAATCATACATTGTATTCAATCCAACAAAAAAAAATATATGTTAGGAAGTTTATATTTTTCAACTAGGAAGCGTGTACTGAGGCATTATGGCAAAACACATCGTGCATTTGGATACACATTCAATAGTTAACATGCTTGGATTTTTTCTTTTCTCTTGTGTATACAATTTAATTGATTATAAACAAAGCGTTTGCTGTAATATTCTCCTTTAAAAAGTCTGGGTAAGAATCTCCCTGCCGATTTGTCTGAAAAAAACCAGATTGTTCACATAAAATGTTGTTCGAATAATGTTTTTAGTTTTCTTTGATTAATAAAGTTCCCGAGGCTGCCCTGGTGAAACAAACGAGAGAGAGATAGAGAGAGAGAGAGAGCGCTGTTTAATGTATTTTCGTTTTATAAAAATGTTAAAATAACATGACCTCAATGATTTCGTAACAATTTAAAAACAATGTTGCTTTCAACATAAGACCCGCTTACATGTCCCTCTGATAACTAATTTTTTGAATTCGAACGCAAGCCTGACCCAGTTTAAAACAGATTTTTCGAGAACAGGTGAATGATGCATTGTTCATGTTTACTCATACGTGAAATTCATGTCTAATTAACACGATGGATCACGATGAGTACTGATTGATCTGGGCTGATGTTTAAACAAAAGAACAATTATTGATAAGTGGTATGTTTGATTACAGACATTGAATTATTATGGCCTCTATGGATATATTTGTGTTTTCATTTTTACATTTTATTTTTTCCCCAAGAAAAAGATATCAGGTTTTCCTTCCATTTCGATCTGGAAAAGATGTCTGGTTTTCCAAGGTTGTTTTATGCTGAATATAATATTTTGGTCAGAAAATTTTGGCCGGTTTCCGGAGTTCACAGGTTCCGGTTTATTAAGGTTTTCTTCATTAATGATAAAGAGGGTGAAATTTTGGACCGGAAGATATGTCCGGTTTTGACAGGATTCCGGTTTTTACAGGGTCCGGTATTCACAAGTTACACTGTATATTGTCTATTGCACTTTGCAAACAATTTTGGAGATATCCTCAAGTGAGCATTAAGGCCCATGGGCCTATTGTTTAAAATCTTCATGTTTGTTGCATTGTGTATTTGAGAGATGCAGCTCTGTCTTAGAACAGGCCTAGTAATGGAAATTTACCATTCTTTTTGTGTTAGCTCAATAAATTGTACCTCAATGAAGTGCTTTACTTTTCTTTGAAAAAGAAAGATGGTTGAAATTATTGTTTACAGGCGGGAAATAATTTGTTTGTAACAAGTTCTGTTGGTATACATATTCAACATCAAAGAAATTTTTCAGGTTAAATCTAGGAAGTGATGTTATCAAGGAATTTCACTGAATTAGACCTACCTACAAAACACATAACAACTGGGAATTCCAGGTTAAGATCTACATTTTGATTTATAATAATTGATCGATAAAACCTTAAAAATATAATATTTTATAAAATTAAAATATCATTGTCTGGCATCTTTAAACTATTTTACATAAAATTTGTTTGAATATTAATTTTACCAGGTATCATGTATATTGTCATCCCGCTGGACTATTTCATTTCCTATTTTTAAAAATTATCAATGAGATTTTTCTTACCATGAAAGGGAGATAACCAGAACAGTAACACAGTGCCATGTTTAAATTGAACATGAAACATGTGGGTTTTTTAAAATTTACTGATTATGAAGTAAATAAACACAAAACAGAATATTGTGAGTGTTAATCAACAATTTGTTAGATACCTAAACAACAAATGTTCCAGTTACATACATACACCAGAATAAACCATATTTTGAAATCCCTTTAAATATGACAAAATTGATCAGCTAGAACTTATAAAACTTTTTATTTTCAATTTGATTATTATTTTTTTTATTGTTTCTAAGTGATATCTTGACAAGTGTTAAAAATGGTATTGTGTAATATATATACATTGATAGATTCTGCCCATAGGGCATTTTTGGTTATTTGTTTATTCTGGTTAATCGCATAATATAAAATTTTCTGACAACTAGGCTATACAATTAACTGGAATCTACTGTATTATGACAAGTTTACCATATACCTGTATGTAAGATAATGATGTCTGATGCTTTGTGTGATAATACAGATTTGATACTGATAAATTGATGTGCACTGACTTTCAGGGCATAAGATATTCTGTAGTTTGTGTTTGGCGTTTTAGCACCTTGGTTCAATTGTATTATTTGTGCACTGACTTTCAGTATGTTGGTCCAAACGTATAAAAATTTGTGTTTGATTTCAGCACCTTTGTTCAGTTGTATAAAAATTTGTGCATGACTCGCAGAACCTGGGTTCAGTTGTATAAAAATTTGTGCATGACTCTCAGAACCTTGGTTCAGATGCACAGTTTAACCTTAATTCATTGCCACAATTTGTTGGTATAATAAAAGGGTTCATGGATAAATCAATAGGCGCTTGTAAAGAAAGAACATTGAAGTGGATTTAAATACATGTAATTAAAATAATGTGATAATAAGAAAGGGGGATTATCATGGGTCATTAATAGGGGCTTTACAGTATAATTATATATACAGTATAATTATTTATTTATCAACTTTCAGCACCTCGGTTCAGATGTTAAATTATCAACAACATTCCCAAGAAGAACATTTACAGAAGAGGATTTTTCACAAACATTTATGTCACTTCAGCTTGCACCTTCAGCAGTTATCATAGCTGTACCAGTAAGTGAAGATATAAAAGATATTTGATAAACCTACTCTAATAATAAATATCTCTAGCTGATTTAAAATGAGTTGTTGTCTTATATCGAAGATGACTGCCATTACAATAAATAGAAAAAACTGACAAATAGCCATTACACATTTACTAATGGACCAATTTAGTTCAAATTTGATGTTTAGAAATGAGATATATAGCCAGTTAACATATGTAGTTTTTTTAGACTCATTTTCCATCGACATAATTTCTTGGTTTTTTAATGAGGCAGTCCTCTGAAACTGCTTGGCTAAATAGAACTAAATTTGGTAAGAAATATCCTTAGTTGCTGCAGATTATAGGTTTTATCTGGCATAAGTGTTTTAAATTCAAGATGGCTGCTATTACTAAAGATAGCAAATAATCTTGGTTATTCATATTTAAAATTATGTCTGTTTGAAATGCAATTACAAATTTGCCAGTTAAGCAATACAGGCTTTATTGGGCCTCTTGTTCAGCATAAACACCACTTTTTTAGCTCACCTGACTGTAAGGTCATGTGTTTATGTGCCTGTGTGCATGCGTGCATCGTTAACACCTATTTTTGACTTCTCAACAACTGCTGGACAGATTTCAGTGATACTTGGTCAGAAGGGTATATGGGCTGGCGCATTTCAGATTTGTTCGCAGCATTGCCATGGCTACCAAAACTAGGTCATGGTGACATAGGGGTTCAAAAATCATTAAAAATCTCCTCTGAAAGCAATGATGGGAGAAAAAATCTGATGTGATATTTGGCTTCTCTAGGGTCTTAAGCCTATAGTTTCTTCATTTCGTGAAATTCAGTTGAAAAATGGGTTACACATTTTTGCGTTTAATTTAAAAAATTTTGTAAAATGGCTTCAAATTGTTATAACTTGACTATTTTAACAGATATTGACATGGGGTTTTCAGTTTTCACTTTTTCTTGAAATAACCTTTAAAATAGGGTCAAGGTCAAATGTCAAGGCCTTGTTTGTAATTTTGCAGTTTTAGGCTATTTTCTTCAAAATATTTCAAGATATATAGCATCAAAACGTTGTTTAAATGTTCAGCATGACAAAATTTAAAAAGAAACAAAATTCATAACTATATGATAATGCATGTAGGGGTTGTTGCCCCTGAAATGTTATTTTTTGCTTATAAAAACTAAAATTGTGCGTTAGCTTGAAAATTATTAACTTTTTGCATAGGCATATATACAGTCTAACTTGTGTTTGCTGCCACTTGTATAAAGCGGTCACTTGTCTATAACGGCCATATCTTATTCCCCCGATGTATTTTGTTCTTTATTTCACCTCTATATAACGGTCACTGTCTTATGCGGCCAGCGGCCACCATTTTTTCCGACCCCAACAGACATTTATTTCGTTAGTTTGGAAATCGTACCAAGATGTGATATCAAGTCATTTCGGCACCAGTGTAAAAAGTCATTTCGGCAATGATATATTTTTGGCACCGATTTAAATTCAATGTCACACCAACTACGATTGAATTAGGCACCAGAAAAAAATTAATGGTTATTTTTATTAACGATATTTAAACAGTTAATTTGACAGTTACATATGATACAGATAATCATGGCATAATCACTGCTCTGATCACTAAACCATGTAATTCATTATGTAACAACTTCCTTTGAAGTCTGAATTAGCAAGTGTGATGTGGGTATGAAGTGACCTAATTATGTTGGTACAGTTTAGTATGCAACGCCCCTATACATAGCAAGAGAGAGAGAGAGAATAGAACAATCAACCATTTAGACATATTTTTGTTAAGAGTCCGGCGTGGTGCAAAGGATTTGTAAATTCCTGAAGATGTTGAATAACTTGATGTTAAAATAATGTATTAAATTTTTTTGATTAGTCTCAAGTTACAGAAGAAACATTTTCATGGTTAGCTCTATTCAGTTTAATTTGGGTACTAAAATGAATAAGAAAGAACGATTCAGATAATAATTTTTTATGATCCTTGATAGAACTTGTCTATAAAGGCCACCTGTCTATAAAGGCCACTTTGGCCGCATCCCTTGAGTGGCCTTTATAGACAGGTTTCACTGTATTAGAATATTGAAGGTATTGACATGACGATCACTTTGAACGTATGACCTTGAGCCATATATCAAAATGACCGTCATGTCAATACCTACAATATTCTAATATATTGTAGGTATTGACATGACAATCATTTTGATATATGGCTCAAGGTCATACGTTCAAAGGTCAAGGTCATAGTTGCATAAAAAGAAGGAAATTGTTAATTATCTTGGAAACTATTAACTTTTTGTATTGGCATGTATATTAGAATATTGTAGGAATTCAAGGTCTTACGTTCAAAAGTCAAGGTCATAGATACACAAGAAGACTCAAATTGTTAATTATCTTGGAAACTATTAACTTTTTGTATAGGCATATGTATTAGAATATTGTAGTATGGACATGATGGTCATTTTGATATATGGCTCAAGGTCATACATTCAAAGGTCATAGGTGCATTAAAAACTGAAATTGTTTATTATCTTGGAAGCTATTAACTTTTTGTATTGGCATGTATATTGGAATATTGTAGGAATTGAAATGGCGATCATTCTGATATAAGATTCAAGCTCTTACATTTAAAGGTCAAGGTCATAGATGCATAAGAAGACTCAAATTGTTAATTATCTTGAAAACTATTAACTTTTTGTATAGGCATGTATATTAAAATATTGTATATATTTTTGCAAATGATTTGGCTATATCCTCAGGTGAGCATTAAGGCCCATGGGTCTCTTGTTATTAATCTACCTATATACTTACAAGATTTAATAAATATCTATGTTATGAAAAATTGATGTTTTAATTTTCAGATTGGACGATCTGTAATATCTACAACAGAGGGAAATAATGGTGGGATTCTAAGTCTTTTACTAGCTCCATTTTTATTTATATGGAACTTTATATATGCAGTATTTTTTGGTTCTAGTAGTTCTCAGCCACCAGACACCGATAACACTAGAAATACCAATACTTCATACAGAAATCAACAACAGTCGTCCTCATCTACAGAAAATACCACAGAATTCACTCGCAGAACAGATAGACCAAAAACGTAAGCCTTTATCAAGTTTAAGATATCAAATTTAGGTTGAAAAAAGAATTGCTAATGTTATATAGGGATCACTACTTTTTCATTAGTTTTCTTTCTGATTTCTAGATAATAATGTCTGGCCAGCATGTTTATTGTTGAAATACATGTACTTGTTTAAGTTCAGCATGTGACAAAATCCATGCACATATCATAAACATACTGTTTCCAGATAACTTTTGTAATTTTACTTGGGCTTTTGTTATCTCAGTACAAGAACATTTGATTCATGACAAAGTTTATATGATTTATCATGTTATTATGATGATTTTGCTATCTAGTCAATTATCCTATTTATCACATTGATCACTAACAGACTCGTGTATAATGCTTATGTTTTCCAGGGCATTTTACATACTTTTTTTGGAATCAATCTTATTTGTTTATCCATTAATTTTGTATGATATTCCCATTTTATATACTATA
Organism: Tegillarca granosa; assembly: GCA_029721355.1. NCBI lineage: Eukaryota > Metazoa > Mollusca > Bivalvia > Arcoida > Arcidae > Tegillarca > Tegillarca granosa. Next base: position 18,535,978 of record CM056609.1, read on the forward strand.
TATTTTATTTAAATCTATTCAGAATGATAAAAGTCATACATAATATTTTGTAGGGCATACCAAAGAAGAACTATGGCTGGAAATACACATAGACTGGCAGACATGAGGGATGATGATGATGATGATATGGGTACATGGAATGGGAATTCCACACAACAACTGTGATATATTTAATTAGAGATAATCTACTGTGGAACTATTTCTATTTAATTATTCATCCAGCATGGCTGGATATATATATATATATATATATATATATATATATATATATATATATATATATATTTGAGATCCAGTGCTGAAAACTTGATTACAACTATGTTGTTTTTAAACATGGTTTAGTGCAAAATAATTCATGAATTGTTTGTTATTGTGTTTTGGGATAAACTTATTGTTATTTATAATAAACTTATTTTATTTCATAAAAACTTAATATAATTAAGTTATAGATGGATTGTGTCATCTACAGAAATAAGAGTCATGTCATTCTGTAAATTCAGGTGAAAATGGCAGCTGGTGACATCACAATGACAATGGAGTTTTTTGTCTTTCATTTTCCTGTTTGCATGCTTTCAGTTCATAATATCTTTATGTTATTGAAATTATAACAGACTGACATCAGTAAAATGATGCTTGATGTGCAGTATAAATTGAAAGATTTATGGCAGATTTTGGGACATTTACAACCATTTTAATCATATTGCATTTATAAGAATGATGTATTACATGTATATATGTAGCAGTGAATTTGCTTTGTGTCAGGAGACGCTGTCAAAAGAACCTGCACTAAACACTTCACACATCACTTACAGTTATTGATAGCTTTTTTTCTTTAATTTTTAAGATAATGTCTTTGAGAACAAGGTGTTCAAGTTTGTGTTAGAACTGGGAGAAGTCGGACAGAATGTCCATATATATAACATACTTTACTCTTGCTAGTAAAAATGCTAAAAATATTTGTGTTTGTTTATTCTTATTATTTAGTCAACCACAATGTCATGTTAATAGGGTCCCTTGTAGTGTATTAAGCAGATATCATGTTTAAACCTTCATATTTCTATTGTCACAAATTTTTATCTATTAAATGTTTGTATTCTGTTGTTTATTTCTCCACTTTTCCCAATCTTTTTTGAGAGATAATTGCTGCAGACTCTAGAATCTCCATTTTTGATGCAATAAGATGTTGCAGTGGTTCACCATCTGTCATCTCTCGTGCATTGTGCATCATCCACTATGTGGCTTGTGTTAACCTTTAGCATTTATCTTCTCCTGGGTAAAGTCATTTGTAAAGGAGTTATGTCCCCCTGTCTGTGTCTGCGAGTATTTCAACCAGGAGTAATCAGAAATACTTATACCACAGATTTTGTAACAGCTGTGAAACACATGTAACAAATACTGCTGTTTTATAAAATGTTTTCCCAGTGGCAGGTATGATATTTACTGACCATGTTTAAACCATATTATGTCACCAACACACCATGTAATGATTATATCCTACCAATATGGTTTTGAAAATTAATGTTTTGAATCAAAAAACTAAACTTTTACATCTGCATCAAGTAATTCTCGGTTGCTATTTTGTTGTGAGAATATATTGGAAGTAGGGAAGAGTGTAGTAGCCACATGAACACTGCATAAAAACAGTCTAAACACAACTGTTGTAAAGTTAGTAGAAAGGGAAGGTTGTTTGAGTAATCCCTTGATGTTATATTCATATATACAATTCCATATGAAAATGTGATTAAATTTATAAACTCTTCCAAATTACAGTATGTGAATATACAAAGAATATATAATGTGGGAATTACAAAAGACAAAGCTTTTTGTAAATGAAAACAAATTTCTCAATTTATGAAATGACAATTGGCAAATTAAAAGATTTAATGGCATGAAATTATTATGTCAATCCAAAGTAAGTACAATTATAGTACGCATTATTTAAAAATTGCGTTTTTTCCTCAACAATAATGTTGTATCATGTTCTTGGCTGTGTTGTTGCTAAGTATATGTTCAGTTACAAACTACTTGCTATTTTTAACTTCTATACTTTGACAATTGAGTGTAACTACTCATGTATTCCTTATGTGAGTATCATCAAAACATATACAGCTGCATTATCTAATTTAACATCTTGTGGATTATAAAAACTATGTACCATTCATATGCTTTTTCTGTTAAAAATGAAAACGTTCCACAAGCAATAATTTTATAAAAAAAATCATCTAATGTCAACACAATAGGAGGTGCACATCACTGATGTGTGCAAAACAACTGGATGAAATAATATTTACTTTTGGTAAAGTTTATAGGAGTTATGGATGCACAATTGAAGTGTGAAGGATGGACACGAGCCATTGCTAGACCTGCTTTCTGCTCTGGCGATGCAGGTATCAAGAGGCCCAAAGACCTTTACTCACACTAAGGTAGTCCAAATTTCTCCTGATCCTAACATGCTTTATGCTGGCTGTGTGTAGGGTCAGGATAATTTCAATAAAAAAAACGGGATTTTCCTATACCAACTGGTGTCGGAAGGGACGCCGCATTATTTTGTTTCATACTAAATTTATTAATTGGAACCATAGAAAAATTATTTAACTTCAATAGGTGAATTTTTTGTCTTCCAAAATATTTGTGAGTTTTGCGAGGTCACGTGTTCTTGTTTTAAAAATGGAAGAAAAGGTCAGCAAACATCAACACGGAAAAAAATGTATCCGTATTCTAAAAACAGCAGCGATGACTTCTTGAAATATTTAAATTTTTTAGAAAAAAATATTCACCTCTCAAAGGTTGTAATTTTTCTTCTTTACATTTTTTTTTTAAATTTTTTTTTTTTAGCTCACCTGAGCTGAAAGCTCAGATGAGCTATTGCTATCCATCTTCGTCCGTCATGCGTCATCCATCGTGCGTAAACCTTTACATTTTAATCTTCTCCTCCAAAACCACTGGGCCAAATTTAATGAAACTTGGTAATCATCATGCCTGGGGGAAGCCCTTTCAGATTTGCACAAATGAAGGAGTTATGTCCCCTTGAGGCCAAATAAGGGGGAAAATAGTGAAAACCTTTAAAAATCTTCTCCTCCGAAACTACAAGAAATATACCTTAGTTATTTCATTTATAACATCCTTAGGTTATTTTTTTTCAGATTTGCACAAATGGTAGCCACGGGGCTCAAAATGGGGAAATTGTAAGGCACTGAGTGGGGAAATTGCTAAAAATTATATATTTGTCACTATATTTTGAAAACTATTAACTTTTTGTATAAGCATACAATATAGTATTAGAATATTGTAGGTATTGAAATGACGATCATTTTGAGATGTGGTTCAAGGTCATATGTTGAAAGGTCAAGGTCACAGCTGCAAAAGAAGATTTAAATTGCTATTTATCTTGAAAACTGTTAACTTTTTGTATAGGCATGTATATTAGAATATTTTAGGTATTGACATGACGATCATTTTGATATATGGGCTAAGGTCATATGTTGAAAGGTCAAGGTCACAGCTGCATAAGATGACTTAAATTGCTAATTATCTTGAAAACTATTAACCTTTTTATAGGCATGTATATTAGAATATTGTAGGTATTGTGACACCATCATTTTTACATATGGTACAAGGTCATATGTTGAAAGGTCAATGTCACAGCTGCAAAAATAGACTTAAATTGCTAATTTTTTTGAAAACTATTAACTTTTTGTATAAGCATGTATATAAGAATATTGTAGGTATTGACATGACGATCTTTTGATATATGGTACAAGGTCATATGTTGAAAGGTCAAGGTCACAGCTGCATAAGATGACTTAAATTGCTAATTATCTTGAAAACTATTAACTTTTTGTATTGGCATGGTATTGACATGACGATCATTTTGATATATGGGCCAAGGTCATATGTTGAAAGGTCAAGGTCACAGCTGCATAAGATGACTTAAATTGCTAATTATCTTGAAAACTATTAACTTTTTTATAGGCATGTATATTAGAATATTGTAGGTATTGACATGACGATCTTTTTGATATATGGTACAAGGTCATATGTTGAAAGGTCAAGGTCACAGCTGCAAAAGAAGACTTAAATTGCTTATTAACTTGAATCTATTAACTTTTTGTATTGGCATGTATATTAGAATATTGTAGGTATGGACATGACGATCATTTTGATATATGGTACAAGGTTATATGTTCAAAGGTCAAGGTCATATCAACATAGGAATACTAAAATTATTAATTATCTTGAAAGCTATGAATGCCATGCATAGTCATGTATATTAGAATATTGTAAGTATTGACATGACAATCATTTATGGTTCGAGGTCATATATGTTCAAAGGTCAAGGACACAGCTGCATAAGTATACTGAAATTGATTAATGATTTGGAAATTATTCATTGCACTAATGAAATTTGAGTGGATATATTTCTGATCAAGTTTTGTGGGAGTTCATAACTTAAAAAAACTTTTTCAGTTTCTGTACTTAATATATTGTCTATTGCACTTTGCAAACAATATTGGACATATCTTCAGTGAGCATGAACACCCATGGGCCTCTTGGTTATTTCTTTTATTTTTATTTATTTTTTTTTTTTTTTTTTTTGAGAATTTGGTATAGAAATTGTTCTGACTCTGAACACAGCGGTAGGTCATAATGTGTGTGTTAGCGTCAGAGGAAATTCGGACTAGCACACACCTGATGATATCCAAATCTTCTGCAGAAGTGTAATGGACACTTACATAACTTAAAAAGTATCCTACTTGGGACCCAATTGTCATGGTATTTCAAATTTAAATATGAAATGTGCTTTGAATGCTATTATTAAAATATTCAAGGTCTAGGGGCAGTTTATCTATAAAAGCAAAAGTACAATAAAACAAGAGGTCCAATGGGCCTGATACACTCACCTGATAAATTATGTCCAACTTAAATGCTTCAATGTCAAAATGAAAATGACTATATTTTGGAGATTGCATACACAAAAGATTCGTTAAATTGTAATATTATTTTACAAAAATCCAAAAATAGCCAATAACATCAGTTCTCAAAATATGAATAATTCTGTGGCAACAATTTATTGTTTGAACTAAAATGGTACTCATGATAATCGTAAAAGAAGTCAAATTCACAAAAATATTATATTTCATGGGTCACTAGAAACATCATTGTTCAGAACCGCCTTTAAAGACAAGTTGTTTTACACAAAAAGTTATACTTTTCAGATAATTTCAGTATTCTGATGTAATTATGAGCTATAATCTTTATATTTGATCCATGACCTTGAACCAGGTAAACCGATTCCCAGGAAATGCGATTTCAAATTTTGAACTGGTAATAATAAGAAGAAAGGCCTGGACTTCGGTAATTTGATTCTTTACATTCCTGTATAGCAGCTTTGGCATAGGAGCAGGCAGATTCCTGCAAGTTTTACAATGATCAATAAAACCCAAAACACAATAGCCATGTCTTTGCTAGCTATGTTTTGTTTTGAATTTTTATTTAGGCTAGGGTGCCTCTGTCACAGAAACTTTTTTTGGTTTCTAAATCTAAATGATAACATCATGTTTCATCACCGAAAACTAACATATTAGGGATCTCTCTAGGTTTTTAATGAAAACACAAAGAAGCACATGTTGACTGGTCTTTAAAGGCGATTCTGAACAACGAAGTTTCTAGTGATCCATATTGCTGAAATCTTTAACATCCGAAGATCATAGATAATCACGCAAGCACTTCCAAGTTAAATTGTACCCATCTTAATTTGCCGAGCATTCATTACAAAGGACTCCACAGGTGAGATATTTTTTATGATGGCCTACTATGCAGACCTGACAAAGGGTGGTCTTGTGAGTTCCCCAGATTTTAATTCAGCTGAGCATTTTGCCACTTGAATAAACAGGACTACAATCTCTGTATAACATGACCAATGGCCATTAAATTTTTTCACATTTGATCCTTCTTATGCAATGAGTATTGTTACTGCTCTTCACTCGACATTTTGATTTTCCATGACATGTATTGCTTTGACAAGACACATATATGAGACTAAAAACTCAATACTAAAACGGGTACTGTAAATAATGGACGATTTATAAAGCTTCAAAGAAAAATTAAAATTATAGTTATTCTACAAGTGGAGTGTGTTTTACACCCAAGATAGGATTCCTTAACGTGTATAGAGGAATGCCCATAAAAAACTACAGACTTCTTTCTGCAAACTGTCAACTTTCTCACACTAGGATCTGTCCCCAGAACAAGACTGGAAGGTAAGTGGTATAAGGGTATCAGACAGAGAAATCTGTGTGTTTAGACACTACAGACTTTTGGTGTTTACTGGATAAAGGTCAATATTAATGTCATGATAAATATAAAAATCTGTAGACAAACATTTTTCATAATGTCTTTATATCAGGTCACATGATGCTGGCGTATTGCAATTAAAGTTTTACAGAAAACATTGTTTGAAAGCGCTACCTAGCAGATTATTCAAAAGTAAAATTAATATGTTAATATTTTTTGCCATTTTTATATTTATGATAAATCTCTAATTTCATCTAAATTTCCGTCTTTTGTTGACTTCATTTCTACAGAGTTGTTGTCATGGTTGTAAATGTGACCATTACATGATGCTGATGGTTTTTCTTCTGTCTTTTCTTCTATTTGATTTCTGTCTGTGTTTTTGCGTTTGTAAAATGGTTTTCCTCTTACATAACATATAATACGAAATAATGCCATGTTTATACACAGTAGAAATAATGTTATTAAAAGCAAACTAAATATCAATGCTTCCAGCTGAAAAAAAAAAAATTATAAGGATAAATTAATCAAATATATTTTTGACAATAGTAAAAAACCCTGATTATTGAAATAATATTAATTTATTTAAACAAAATGAATTGATTTTACTTTGTTACAAAGAAAGTTTAAGCACCATATTCTGGTACATCTTAACATTTTGTTCTAAATGATGCTTGTGCTGAAATATAAAGCACATTTCGTGTACAATCTATTCTATTCTAAATAGCAAATTAAAAGTTACCAAGCTTGAAACAAGAGAAACAGTTCATCAATTTAAATACAGTATTTTTATCTGAAAAACAACACTTGCATTAAACTAATGAAACCAAAGCATGTTTCTTTAAAAAAAGTACTATTTAAATTAATTGTCTTCATAAACTCTGACTCAATGATTTATATATGTTATTACCGTATTTACATGCTACTGCTACATTTATTACATGTAGTAAGCTTACCTGTTCCTCATCAAGTCCCATTCTGGATTTGTCTACAATAAAGAGATAAAACTATCTATCTCAAATTGCCTAAATAAAACATAATCTTATTAAACAAAAGATAAAAACCTTTTACAGTGTTACTGTGTTGACTTTCATGAACTACTGATGACAGTGTTACTATGTGTTGACTTTCATGAACTACTGATGACAGTGTTACTATGTGTTGACTTTCATGAACTACTGATGACAGTGTTACTGTGTGTTGACTTTCATGAACTACTGATGACAGTGTTACTGTGTGTTGACTTTCATGAACTACTGATGACAGTGTTACTGTGTGTTGACTTTCATGAACTACTGATGACAGTGTTACTGTGTGTTGACTTTCATGAACTACTGATGACAGTGTTACTATGTGTTGACTTTCATGAACTACTGATGACAGTGTTACTATGTGTTGACTTTCATGAACTACTGATGACAGTGTTACTGTGTGTTGACTTTCATGAACTACTGATGACAGTGTTACTGTGTGTTGACTTTCATGAACTACTGATGATACTGCTTTATAGACGTTTGATACTAGTAACTTTTTTCTATGAAATTATTAAGCCATCAAACAATAAATAGGTGGAATGCTTTTTAGCATTCCGTTTGTGTGCCTGCTTAAAATTATGTTATTTACTTTTGACAAGGTGTCTAGTACTGCATGCATATTTATCCAAAATAGATGTCTGTGACTATTGTAAAGTGCAATTAATCACGACACGACATTATATTTTATACACTTAAAAGTTTTCTGTCACAGTGTCGATTTTAAATTTGTTGGTTCACATTGTGACAATGGATGTTCCTAGCAGGAAATAAACGTAATATATATATTTTCTAATATATTAAGATTTTTCTAATGTAGTGCCACTAAATATGGTATTTAATGATAGATAATATAAATTTGTTATCATTTTATGAAACATCTTGAAATTATGAATTGTATATTGCCATTTTTAAGCAACATCGTGTTTTTTTTTTTTTTTTTTTTTTGCAATGAAGAGTTAACAAAAATTAAATAAGGTTTACTTATATATGGGAAAATCATTCTAGTAAATAGCAGCTACATATTGCAAAAAAGATTTTATAATGATCAGACATTTGATGAATAAAACCCCCTGCCAGTTTTTACTATCAAATAAGTGGCAAAGTGAGTCTGTATCGCTCAAATGAACTGTCCTGGCTTTTAAAAAATTCAAAATGCATAGTTTTAAAACAAATTGTTACACTCATCTTTTTTGCAAAAATGTAACATTTGGATGGCATTACATACTCGCCGCTGTAGAATAATATTCTGCAACCAGTTTAAATTAATCTAAAGTATCACGCATTTTAGAATTGTAAACTTCTTTGTGATTTTCAATTTTCCGGATTTGTTTCAAAATTTATACATTTGTATACCCTATGTACTAAAATAATCTTTTGTATTTTTTACTTTTGTCTATTTTTGTTCGGTCCTCACAGCAAAAAAATCATCTTGGCACGGTAGACCTGAGACCTGAAAATTGAAAATGTCGACCAGTATTCAAAATGTTCAAGATTGCTTTGTACTGTACTCAAATTACATGTAAAAAGATGGTAATAATTTATACATACGTAAACTAAACGTCTGGTGGCTCTGTTTGTCTCTGTCACCTTGTTTTAGCTGGGTATAATTTGTAAAAAGTTGTGGCAATAAGGTATTCCAGAACATTTCTAGTCGCTTATACTTCCAGTTGAAAACATTTCCTTCACTTAAAACGCCTTTATTGTATAGCAGATGATTCTTGCTGCTTTTTGTAAAAGGGCGCCAAACCACACCATTTTCACCGAGTGGATAACTAACACCAAACATAGAATAAAACAGTCATGTTATAAAAATAATTCAACTAGACAGAACTTGATTTAGTTCAAAATTACCACAACTCTTAATAATGCTTGAAATGAATCCTAATAGCCTCTTATTTAATCTGATTTTTAAAAAAATCTGTTCCAATATTGTCTCCAGATAAAATAGACGTGTATACATTTTCAAAAAATATATCAGTAAAATTTTACACTTTAATCGGAAACTAGGGTAATATTTACACATTTTACCAAGCGGTATTACCACTGCAATTAATAAACGTTTAAATTATCCTGCTTCTGGAATAAACAGCTATGAGAGGATGAACAAGAACAAGAACAGAAGTTTATGTTACTTTCATTTATAAACAAAATTGTGAAATTTTATCGACAAGTTAATTTTTGCTGTGAAGACTAAATAAAACTTAAAACAAATTTATCTATCATTAGGCAAAATTAATTCATTAATTGCGTTTGTCAAGTGTGACATTCAGATTCAAAGGCAGATCATTAATGATCGAAAGAAGAACAGTTAGTCATATAAGACAACATGGTCACATTGTCCTACAGGAATCATAAAGTTTTGTTCAAAATGAAAAAAATAATGAACAAATTACAACTATCTTTGACCCAAAAACTAAAAAAATACAAACATGGAGCATTTCTAATCAAAAGTTGGATGTTCTGTGACCTTGTTTACTGCAAATTCACTACTAGCTAATGTATTTAAAAAGACAAATCATTTAAGATTTTGGCCATTCATTGTCGATTTCTTCTTAAACATCCTGCTTCTTAAAATAACTAAAAAAAGGCATAACTTTCACGTGAACAAGCCATTTTTTTTACCTGAGCATGTGGTAGTTTTCGCGTGAACACATGGTATAAAAATGATTTTTCGTGTCAACTCTGTGCCGCCGTAAACAAACCGACCGAAATATGAAAAAGAATTTAACCCCCACTTCTTTCAATTTGGTTTGGCTAAGTATTACCACTCAAATTTACAAGTACATAATCATGTTACAGGTTTACAGACGAAGCGAAAAGTAGGAGCAAATCATATGCCGACAAATCATGCAATAAAAATTGACACAATTACATTTTATAATTTATTTCCTTACCTGTGCTTGATAAAGTTTATAATCACAGATTGCAGCTCACTGTATGTCCCCTTTCTCCTGTTACATTGTTCCACTGAATGACCATGGAAGACGCACCAGATATCCGATTCTGAATCCCCTTCAACCATACTAGTTTTTGTGTCATTTAAAATTAAATAAAATGTCATGCTTGTATGGCTATGTTCCTCAATCTGTGTAACTAGTCTAGAAGTTTGAAACTCATGAAAAAGCTTAGCAATTTGCTGGCAAAAATACCCAGTTACACTGTCAGGTTGAAAAAATGTGGCTAGCGTCCAATGGATTAAGGGCAATATCATTTTCATTTGAACCATGATAAAATCAAGTGCATCAAGGAAAAGCCTTTCATTACATGAAGTGTTCGTAAACAGATAATTGTTTGTATTTGAATGTATCACCATTAAATCAATAAAATTTTGTTTCCCGTTTGAAAATACTGAATTTGGGACTTCTTTTATAAAATTTTGATCAATCACGGGCAAAAATAGCGACTGTTGCCATGGAAATTCCTTTGCATTAGAAATGTCTTTGAGATTGCTAACTGGTACTGACCGAAGACAAGAGTGGAATTTTGTTTTGTCATTAATAGATCCAACACAGGCTTGCTGAAAATTTAAATGTTTCCTCAAATATCCTACTGACAAAGGGTCAATTAATGACATGGAGTCAAGAGCGATTCCCGCCCGAAACAAGACTCTATTTAATGGACTAGACATATGAAGTGTCAAGATATCTCGATCACCTACTATGTTTATATTGTTCGAATCGCCACCGAAATATCTTATGTTATTTTTTACCCACCTAAACACAGTTACTTGATCAAGAAGACCAAAATTCCCGGAAATGCCTTTATCAACCGAAAGAAATCCTAAAATATCTTGGCGAGAATTAAAAGTAACAGAAATAACGTCATTGGCTACGGAAAATTGCGACTTGTCTTTAATTATTTTCTGTGAACCGGATATTTTATCCAGGAAAACAACCACTGGTACGTAACTTTTAGAATGACTATTTGGAATAAACACATTCACATATAAACAATCCTCACTCATATTGGTATTATCTAATTGGGATTTATGGTTAAAACAATCATGTCTATATCTGGTAGCATTCAACACAGAGTTCCAAACAGGTACTGGATATGGAGGACGGAATCTCCTGTTCTGAAGTGGAGGCAGTGCATACGGTATTCCTAGAAATGACGTCATTTTTTCATCACGAATACCTCTTACTTCTCCATACTGAATTTTTATAATTTTAGTTCCGGCGCCTTTGATGTTAACGACTTGGAAAAGAATACACAGACTGTTAAAAACAATGAATTTGAACATTTCAGCCAATATTTTACTTTTATTGATTTACGTATTCACTTATTTCAATACTTTATCACTTTTTTTAATTTAATGCAGACTTGGTGAAAAGAGAACAAATCATGGGTATAATTGAACACAGAATTTTTTAACTACAATGTTCAAAAATACGTTTTTACATATTTTTGGCAAACTATTCTCAAAATCTTATTGCTAATATGTGCACAGATACAACATTCATCATTAACGAGATGTTTAAAAGCATTAAAAAATCATGCCAAAGCAGTTTTGATGCCGTCGGTGATTTTTTCACAAATTAGTTTAAATAACACAGAGGTATAAACTACTAAACACAGCGTGAAGTTTTATGCATTCTTATAACTGTTTATGGATTTGCCTGTGGTCCTCAGACAAAGCACAATTATGTTTAATTTTAACGCGCATAAAATAAAATATATGTAAAGCCTCAGGTTAAACTTATTCGTAATAATTTCGTTCGTGGTGAGGTATGTTTTAAGTTGTGTATTACAGATGAGATCAGATAAAGGATGCTCCTAACTCCTTATGTCTTGTCCGATGACAACTTTGTCACAAACAAAACAAATAATGGTGGACAAATGAATGAATATTTAAATCATAAAGTCAATTTGGCGTTTAATTATTCCTGAAACAGTCTCACGTGTACGGATTATAATGTATCTCTAAGAATGCATAATATTAATCCCATCTATCGTTGGTAGATGAATCAACATTTTACTTCTCTTCAGGGCAAACTAGCTGGTGTAAGAAGACTTTGTCAGGTGTTGCTTTTAACACGGAAAATTGTTTTATGTTATCTTCTTAATCTCCTTTAAAACCGTGTTCCTTCAGGACCTAAAATAACGATAAGTTATTAAAAAAATTAAATTATTTTCAGCAAATAGTCCTCATCTTGTTCTTTACGAAAGTTCTCTACTGTATGCATGACATTATCATCTGACTTAAAGTGCTACCTGAAATGGCTGTTTACAGTTTTGGAAATTGATGAAAGTCTGATTGAGCGAGATCAGGGCGGATGCGCAATCAATTAAAAACAATAATTTTTAAAAGCAGCTATGACTATGACAGACTTGTGAACAGTGGCATCATGCTTGTGGAAAAAACATATTTACTGAGTTTTCCGCGGTTTATGAGTTTAATTAATATTTTCCCGTTACTGTCTCAGAAGTTAGGCATAACATATGCTATCGATTGTTTGTCTCTTTTGGAGATAATCTACCAATAAGAATACCATCAACATATCCGAAACCTGATGCCATAACCTTTCCAATTGACCTTTAAAATAATAAAACCGTACCAGTCTAGCACAAGAATCGTATATTTAAAACAATACGAAACTTTAAGCAATGTACACGTTATACGGATATCACTGAGCTGGGGCGGGGAGGGTAAGAGGCTTTGTCCGTGTAGTAGTAAAATTCCGATACTGAAAACCGTTCGGTCAGATTATCATTTAGGATAAGTAAGACAGAAATCAACTGTCAAATATTAATGATTTAGTCAATAATTACCTTATTAACTGACGTTCTGTGTGTCTGTTACGCTTGATCTGGAGCAAATTTTCCAAAATACCAGGTTTTTTACAGCCATGTAAAATGGTCACATGTACATTGTTTGTCAGTACGTAACTCTATATGTATGAAATATATATGTTTTACCTGTTAACCCGTCAATGTCACTCCAGGTAATGTTAATTTCTACTAATTGATAAGATAAAATTGTAAATTAACCATGCATGGTGTATTGCCTGAAGCTCTTTTATAAAGCAGCGATTTCATACTCTCTCTCTCTCTCTCTCTCTCTCTCTCTCTCTCTCTCTCTCTCTCCAATTTAACTTCTTTTGTCTAATCGGTTAACAGTCAATATGTTAACCAGTAATTTTACCTTGTGTTACAGGTTAAAAGAAAAATATATATAATTGAAGGTTTTGTCGGCTACATGTGTATTTAAACCATACAACATTTTGTATAAGTCACATTTTCTCAGATGTCTTCGACGTTATATAACTCTAGCCCGGTTTGTGTAAGTCACATTTATCAGGTCTCTACGACGTTATATCTCTAGCCCGGTTTGTATAAGCCATATTTATCAGGTCTCTACGACGTTATATCTCTAGCCCGGTTTGTATAAGCCACATTTATCAGGTCTCTACGACGTTATATCTCTAGCCCGGTTTGTATAAGTCACATTTATCAGGTCTCTACGACGTTATATCTCTAGCCCGGTTTGTATAAGCCATATTTATCAGGTCTCTACGACGTTATATCTCTAAAGCCCAGTTTGTTTAAGTCACATTTTTTCAGATGTCTTCGACGTTATAACTCTACAGCCCAGTTTCTATAAGTCAGTTTGTATAAGTCACATTTATCAGGTCTCTACGACGTAATATCTCTAAATTCCAGTCTGTATAAGTCACATTTATCAGGCCCCAGTTTCACAATCATTCACTCAGCTGAGTGTACACTCAACTCAAATATTCCAATTTTTCTTTCATCGATCTTTTAAAAAATTGAAAAATTTATTTGACAATGTTATGTTTTGTTCAATAAACTTACACTAAACAATTAAAATACAACATTAGGTATCAATTTTAACTGTTAATGTCTTAGAAATTGACAATGAAATATTCTCAAATTTGAGTTGACTGCACATTCAGCTGAGTGAATCATTGTGAAACTGGGCCCTCTACGACGTTATCACTCTATAGTCCAATTTGTGTAAGTGGCTTTTCTTCCCTTAACTTAATATACTTAAACAAAGTCATAATAGCAATTAGCCGGACAAGTTGTTATAGAGCAATTAGCAATTAGCCGGACAAGTTGCTAGCAGCCGACATTTATTTATGTAATAATAATACAATACCATAAACATAAAACGCTAAATATAATACAATTTGTAGGGCGAGAGTAATGACATAATGAAAAAAGAACCTTTCTGACCAAAAAATTGCGGCCCAGGAAAACCAAATATAACCTTTTTGAACAAATCTGGAAACCTGTGTCCAGCGCAGGCAAAAATTGGTCTAGAGTTCTAGGGGCTGGATAAGAAATTACTTATTATATAAACAATTATATATATACACAAAAAACCAGATGTGTACTGGCTGAAAGCCCGGCCTAGAATGACCATACACCACCTGTTAAGTGTGAAGCACGTGATTAACAATATTATTCATATTACGACGTAACAGACAGAAAAATAATACCCGCTATAACTATGTAACGCGGGTATATTTTATTATCAGGTCTCTACGACGTTATAACTCTTTAGCCCAGTTTGTATAAGTGACATTTATCAGGTCTCTACAGTCCAGTTTGTATAAGTGACATTTATCAGGTCTCTACGAAGTTATAACTCTTTAGCCCATTTTGTATAAGTGACATTTATCAGGTCTCTTCGACGATATAACTCTAGCCCAGTTTGTATAAGTGACATTTATCAGGTTTCTACGAAGTTATAACTCTTTAGCCCATTTTGTATAAGTGACCTTTATCAGGTCTCTACGACGATATAACTCTATAGTCCAGTTTGTATAAGTCACATTTATCAGGTCTTTACAACGTTATATCTCTATAGCCCAGTTTGTATAAGTCACATTAATCAGGTCTCTTCCACGTTACAACTCTATAGCCCAGTTTGTATAAGTCACATTTATCAGGTCTCTACGACTATATAACTCTAGCCCAGTTTGTATAAGTCACATTTATCAGGTCTCTACGACTATATAACTCTAGCCCAGTTTGTGTAAGTCACATTAATCAGGTCTCTACGACTATATAACTCTATAGCCCAGTTTGTATAAGTCACATTTATCAGGTCTCTACGACTATATAACTCTGTAGCCCAGTTTGTATAAGTCACATTTATCAGGTCTCTACAACGTTATAACTCTACAGCTAAGTATCTTTCAGTCACTTTTTTCAGGTCTCTACGACTATATAACTCTATAGCTTAGTTTCTGCAAGTTATTTTATTAGGTCTTTAATGTGGTCGTCATATAGAGGCATTGTTGTTTGCTATGGTCGTCATATAGAGGCATTGTTGTTTGCTATGGTTGTCATATAGAGGCATTGTTGTTTACTATGGCTGTCACATAGAGGCATTGTTGTTTACTGTGGTTGTCATGTAGAGGCATTGTTGTTTACTATGGCTGTCATATAGAGGCATTGTTGTTTAATAAGGTTGTCATATAGAGGAATTGTCGCTTACTGTGGTTGTACGACAAATGTGATGACTTCAATTTTTCTATTGTCAACTTTCTGTTTCTTTGCAGTAATATCCCTGCTTCCCCTGCAAACAGCATTTATGTTTCACAGTTAATACATTACAGTAGAGCTTGTTTCAACAACAGGGACTTTCTACAAGGAAGCAAACTGCTTACAATTAAACTGTTGACTCAAGGATATTGCAAGCCTAGGCTAATCAAGGCCCTAACAAGTTTTATGGTCGTCGTCACAAAATTATTGATAAGTATGGAATCACTGTATCCAAACTTATACTGGATATTTTTTCTCACCATAGTCCCTTGTTCCTTTCATTCTCAAAATTGACTTTGCACAGGAGGGGTGAAGCTAGCTAGACAGGAAGAGCTTACCCTTCTGGAGCACCTGGCCTCACTTCTTGATGGAAGTTCACATGTATCATTTTTTAGCTCAACTGGCTATAGCCAGCTGAGCTTATGGCATGGTTTTGCGTGCGTCCGTGCGTCCGTGCGTGCGTGCGTAAACTTTAATCTTCTCCTCTGAAACCACTGGGCCAATTGGAACCAAATTTGGTGTGGAAGGTCCCTAGGTGGGGTAGACCAAAGTTTGTACCAGGCGACCCCGCCCGACATCCAAGATGGCCGCTGTTACTATAAATAGCAAAAACACATAAATAGCCATTGCTGAGTCATTTTTTAACCGTTTTTGTTCAAATTTGAAATGTAGAGAGTAGATAGCGGGGCATTCAACATATGTAACGGGTTTTTATGAGAAATTTTTCGTTGACCCGATTTTTACGAATTATGCAAATGAGGTGTAATATTTAATCAATTCTTTGAAAATCTTCTCCTCTGAAACCACTGGGCCAATTGGAACCAAATTTGGTGTGGAAGGTCCCTAGGTGGGGTAGAACGAAGTTTGTACCAGGCGACTCCGCCCGACATCCAAGATGGCCGCTGTTACTATAAATAGCAAAAACACATAAATAGCCATTGCCGAGTCATTTTTTAACCGTTTTTGTTCAAATTTGAAATGTAGAGAGTAGATAGCGGGGCATTTAACATAAGTAATGGGTTTTTATGAGAAATTTTTCGTTGACCCGATTTTTACGAATTATGCAAATGAGGTGTAATATTTAATCAATTCTTTGAAAATCTTCTCCTCTGAAACCACTGGGCCAATTGGAACCAAATTTGGTGTGGAAGGTCCCTAGGTGGGGTAGAACGAAGTTTGTACCAGGCGACCCCGTCCGACATCCAAGATGGCCGCTGTTGCTATAAATAGCAAAAACACATAAATAGCCATTGCTGAGTCATTTTTTAACCGTTTTTGTTCAAATTTGAAATGTAGAGAGTAGATAGCAGGGCATTCCACATATGTAACGGGTTTTTTATGAGAAATTTTTCGTTGACCCGATTTTTACGAATTATGCAAATGAGGTGTAATATTTAATCAATTCTTTGAAAATCTTCTCCTCTGAAACCACTGGGCCAATTGGA
Source organism: Tegillarca granosa (assembly GCA_029721355.1). NCBI lineage: Eukaryota > Metazoa > Mollusca > Bivalvia > Arcoida > Arcidae > Tegillarca > Tegillarca granosa. The sequence goes on from CM056609.1 coordinate 18,553,265, forward strand.
ACCAAATTTGGTGTGGAAGGTCCCTAGGTGGGGTAGAACGAAGTTTGTACCAGGCAACTCCGCCCAACATCCAAGATGGCCGCTGTTACTATAAATAGCAAAAACACATAAATAGCCATTGCCGAGTCATTTTTTAACCGTTTTTGTTCAAATTTGAAATGTAGAGAGTAGATAGCGGGGCATTTAACATAAGTAACGGGTTTTTATGAGAAATTTTTCGTTGACCCGATTTTTACGAATTATGCAAATGAGGTTTAATATTTAATCAATTCTTTGAAAATCTTCTCCTCTGAAACCACTGGGCCAATTGGAACCAAATTAGGTGTGGAAGGATCCTAGGTGGGGTAGAACGAAGTTTGTACCAGGCGACCCCGTCCGACATCCAAGATGGCCGCTGTTGCTATAAATAGCAAAAACACATAAATAGCCATTGCTGAGTCATTTTTTAACCGTTTTTGTTCAAATTTGAAATGTAGAGAGTAGATAGCAGGGCATTCCACATATGTAACGGGTTTTTATGAGAAATTTTTCGTTGACCCGATTTTTACGAATTATGCAAATGAGGTGTAATATTTAATCAATTCTTTGAAAATCTTCTCCTCTGAAACCACTGGGCCAATTGGAACCAAATTTAATGTGAAAGGTCCCTTGGTGGGGTAGACCAAAGTTTGTACCAGGCGACCCCGCCAGACATCCAAGATGGCCGCTGTTACTATAAATAGCAAAAACTCATAAACAGCCATTGCTGAGTCATTTTTAACCGTTTTTGTTCAAATTTGAAATGTAGAGAGTAGATAGCAGGGCTTTCAACATATTTAAAGGGTTTTTATGAGAACTTTTTCGTTGACCCAATTTTCAAGAATTATGCTTAAGGTGTAATATTTAGTGAAATCTTTGAAAGTCTTCTCCTCTGAAACAACTGGGCCAAGTGGAATGAAATTTTGTGTGGAAGGTCCAAATGTCAGCCTGACTAAAGGTGGTACCAGGCAACCCGTCCTGACATCCAAGATGGCCGTCATAACTAAAAATAGAAAAAAAAAAAGACCATTGTTGATCTTTTTTTCCACCAATTGAGCTCAAATTTTAAATATAGAAAGTACTGTATGGGATTCAAAATATATGATATTCTTTTCTGAAAAAATTTTTATTGACCCAATTTTCAAGAAATATGCAAATTAGGTGTAATATTTAGTAAAATCTTTTCCTCTAAAATCACTGGGCGAATTGGAACCAAACTTCCTGTGGAAGGTTCCTACATCGGCCTAAAAAAAGTTTGAACCAGTCTAAGATGCCTGTTGTTACTAGATATATATATATATATAAAATAGCCATTGTGGATCTATTCTAAGCTCAACTGGCTAAACCCAGCTGAGTTTATGGCATAGTGAAGCATGCCTGCATGTGTGTGTTGCAAAGTAGGCTTCATTGAAGCAAAAATGGTCATAAGCTCAATTTATTTCCCATCTTAAGCTGATGAACCAATTATGGTAACCACATCACATTGTCTTAAAGGCACCACAGTGGCTGTGTGGTCTTAAACATTCGATGTTACGAATCACAGCACCTTTCACCCCTGACATTGTGCATTAATGCCAAGTGGGCTAGCACTTCATCTTTGAAAGTTTGTCAGTAAACTTGCTGCTTGGTTGTGGTTTTCTCCTATAATCCAGTGTCCTCCACCATTTCCAAAATTGACAGTCTCCATATAAGTGAAATATTCTTGAGTTGAACGTTAAACAGCATTTCAATCAAAAACGAACATTGTCTTACATATGCAGCCAGTTGAGCATCACAGGCCCTATTGGGCCTCTTGTTTTAATTTTAAAAGTTTTTACTTTTGGGGGGGGGGGGGGGGTTATGATTTGGACATGGACTTGTATGTTTGTGTTTCATTGGTTTGACAGATTATTAAATTAAAGACATTCAAAGCTTCATTAACCTACAACCTAAGCATGCGATTTATTTGTTCCATGCTTTCAAGCAATTTTTAAATATGGGTAAACTGAATTAGGTGTATAATGTCGTTTTGATTTTATGTAAAATTCCCGAAAATGTAGCAGCATTGGTGTTGAATGTTCCAGGAATTATGGACTACCATGCATTTTTTATGTTAGAGAATTAAAAATACAAAATTACTGACAAATGTCTCGCAAAAAATACATTATGCCTTTTTCTGTATGAGACATCCTTTACATCACAAAACTCACATCTTTGTAGAACAAGTCATTTGCTGAAAACAAACAAGAGGCCCATGGGCCTTAACGCTCACCTTAAGATATGTCCAATATTGTTTGCAAAGTGCAATAGACAAAATATTACGTACAGAAACTTTACAAGTTTTCTCAAGTAAAGAACTCCCACAAAACTTAATCAGAAATATATCCACTCACATTTCATTCATAAGTAGCTTATATAATATGCATGAAGTAACTGTTATGCAATTAATTCTTTCCAAATCATTAATCAATTTCAGTATACTAATGCAGCTATGTCCTTGACCTTTCAACATGTATGACCTTGAACCATATATGATTGTCATGTCAATACCTATAATATTCTAATATACGTGCCTATGCATGAAATTAATAGCTTTTAAGATAATTAATAATCTAAGTATTTCTATGTTGATATGACCTTGACCTTTGAACATATAACCTTGAACCATATATCAAAATGATCGTTGTCGTAATACCTACAATATTCTAATATACATGCCTATACAAAAAGTTATTAGTTTTCAAGATAATTAGTAATTTAAGTCTTCTTTTGCAGCTGTGACCTTGACCTTTCAACAAATGATCTTGAACCATATATTAAAATGATCGTTGTCGCAATACCTACAATATTCTAATATGCATGCCTATACAAAATGTTAATAGTTTTTAAGATAATTAGCAATTTAAGTCTTCTTTTGCAGCTGTGACCTTGACCTTTAATATATCACCTTGAATCATATATCAAAATGATCGTTGTCACAGTACCTACAATATTCTAATATACATGCCTATACAAAAAGTTAATAGTTTTCAAGATAATTAGCAATTTAAGTCTTCCTTTGCAGCTGTGACCTTGACCTTTCAACATATGACCTTGAAACATGTATCATAATGATCGTTGTTGCAATACTTACAATATTCTAATATACATGCCTATACAAAATGTTATAGTTGTTAAGATAATTAGCAATTTCAGTCTTTTTTTGCAGCTGTGACCTTACCTTCAATATATGACCTTGAATCATATATCAAAATGATCGTCATGTCAATACCTACAATATCTTAATATACATACCTATTCAAAAAGTTAATAGTTTTCAAGATAATTAGCAATTTATTTTTTTTTTTGCAGCTGTGAGCTTGACCTTTCAACTTATGACCTTGATCCATATATCAAAATGATCGTCAAGTCAATATCTACAACATTCTAATATACATGCCTAAAGTTAATAGTTTTCAAGATATAGTGACAAATATATAATTTTTAGCAATTTAGACATAACTTCTTCATTTGTGCAAATCAGAAAGGGCTTCACCCAGGCATGATGGTTACCAAGTTTCATTAAAGTTGGCCCAGTGGTTTTGGAGAAGATTAAAATGTAAAAAGTTAACGCACGATGCACGACGGACGACGCACGACAGACGACGGACGGTAAACCATCGCAATAGCTCATCTGAGCTTTCAGCTCAAGTGAGCTAAAAAGTGTCAGAAACATTAAATAAAATATGGGGTGAAAAAGGGAGCTAGTCGTTTCGTGACATAACCATTTCGTACCATGACCATTTCGTACCCAATTTTTCCATTTCGTACCCAAAGTGGTCCAATTCGTACCATATCATGTGACCGTTTCGTACCATACGGTATTCGGTGTTACTACCATTTCGTACCATTGACTTCAATTATAAGGTTTTCTAATAAAAAAAAAATAATAATTTATTATTAATTATTACATTTTTATTTGGGATATTCTTTTTAGGGTGTTAGTTTGACTTAGGAAAACAATGCTTATAAAACAGTTTTCTTCGAGTCACGGGCGCTGTTAACGAAATTTCCAAACGTTTTGTGAAATGTTTTTTTCTTCCTGTCATACTGAGCGGAACTCATATTCCTAGGGTTTAGTCTCATAAAAACAGATCCAATAATCACCCTTTTCACTCCCAAATTATGAAGAATTAGCTAATAACATAATATCATCTGAAATTGCTTTTGCACAAATCAACACTTATATCGTTACCGCTTGCTTGTAAAAAAAATCTCTGGTCTATTTTGTCTCACGTAACCGAGATCATATCTCCGTATTTTTACAACAGTTTTAGTTTAAACAATATTTTATTTATTTGTAAAGTACAAACAAAAAGAACAAACTGACAAACTGTAAACTGGATTCAGGAACAAGCGAAAGCTTATATTAACCCGTCTCCAGAACAACTGTACAACATACTGTAAATCAACTTTTATTACCGACTGTTAAACTCATTTAAATCAATGCGTTAATGTAAGCACTATCAAGCTTTATTATTTTTGTTAACGGAAAAGTTATAAAAGCTGATTCACAGTAATTCAACATGTAATAGTCGTAACTGAGAGAACAAACAAGAGGCCCAAAAGGGCCTGTATCGCTCAACTGGCACTTTATTTGAATGTGAATTTCAGACAGCCATGCCGCTAGCTATTGCCAGTTGAGCTAAAATGTTTCAGAAAAAATGATATGTTTGTGAAATGGCTATACATCTATTGTCTACATACTAAATTTAAACCAAATTGTATGATATATAAATGTGTATTGGCCATTAATTACTTTTTGCTATTTATAATAACGTCGGCCATTTTAGATGCCAGTTTAGGCAACTTTAATCTGCATCACCTAGGGACCTTCCACACCAAATTAGGTTCAAATAGGTCCAGTAGTTTCTGAGGAGAAGATTTTCGAAGAACTGGCTAAATATAGCACCTTATTTGAATATTCAGCTAATAGCGACCAAATAAAAAATGTTTCTGAAAAACCCGTTGTATATGTTAAATGGCTTTGCATCTACTTTCTATATACCAAATTTGAACTAAATCGGTTGATAAATAAACGTGTATCAGCTATTTATCACTCTTTGCTATTTATAGTAATGGCGGCTTGGATGCCACAGGAAGATGATTTGTGCAAACTTTAATCTGCATCACCTAGGGACCTTTCACACCAAATTAGGTTCAAATAGGTCTAATTGTTTCTGAGAAGACTTTCAAAGAATTGGCTAAATATAGCACCTTATTTGAAGATTCTGCTAATAGCGACCCAATAAAAAATGTTTTTGAAAAACCCGTTATATATCTAAATTGGCTATGCATCTTCTTTCTATATACCAAATTTGAACTAAATCGGTTGACAAATAAACATGTATCAGCCATTTATCACTTTTAGCTATTTATAGTAACGGCGGCCATCTTGGATGCCACAGGAAGTTGATTTGTGCACACTTTAATCTGCATCACCTAGGGACCTTCCACACCAAATTAGGTTCAAATAGGTCTAGTAGTTTCTGAGGAGAAGATTTTCAAAGAATTGGCTATAGCACCTTATTTGAAGATTCTGCTAATAGCAACCCAATAAAAAATGTTTTTGAAAAACCCATTATATATCTTAAATGGCTATGCATCTTCTTTCTATATACCAAATTTGAACAAAATCGGTTGATAAATAAACGTGTATCAGCCATTTATCAAATTTTGCTATTTATAGTAATGGCGGCCATCTTGGATGCCGCAGGAAGTTGATTTGTGCACACTTTAATCTGCATCACCTAGGGACCTTCCACACCAAATTTGGTTCAAATAGGTCTAGTAGTTTCTGAGGAGAAGATTTTCAAAGAATTGGCTAAATATAGCACCTTATTTGAAGATTCTGATAATAGCCACCCAATAAAAAATGTTTCTGAAAAACCCATTATATATCTTAAATGGCTAGGCATCTACTTTCTATATACCAAATTTGAACTAAATTGGTTGACAAATAAACATGTATCAGCCATTTATCACTTTTTGCTATTTATAGTAACGGCAGCCATCTTGGATGCCACAGGAAGTTGATTTGTGCAAACTTTAATCTGCATCACCTAGGGACCTTCCACACCAAATTAGGTTCAAATAAGTCCAGTAGTTTCTGAGGAGAAGATTTTCAAAGAATTGGCTAAATATAGCACCTTATTTGAAGATTCTGCTAATAGCAACCCAATAAAAAATGTTTTTGAAAAACCCGTTATATATCTTAAATGGCTATGCATCTTCTTTCTATATACCAAATTTGAACTAAATCGGTTGATAAATAAACGTGTATCAGCTATTTATCACTTTTTGCTATTTATAGTAATGGCGGCTTGGATGCCACAAGAAGATGATTTGTGCAAACTTAAATCTGCATCACCTAGGGACCTTTCACACCAAATTAGGTTCAAATAGGTCTAGTTGTTTCTGAGAAGAAGACTTTCAAAGAATTGGCTTAATTCAGCACCTTATTTGAAGATTCTGCTAATAGCCACCCAATAAAAAATGTTTCTGAAAAACCCGTTATATATCTTAAATGGCTAGGCATCTACTTTCTATATACCAAATTTGAACTAAATTGGTTGACAAATAAACATGTATCAGCCATTTATCACTTTTTGCTATTTATAGTAATGGCGGCCATCTTGGATGCCACAGGAAGTTGATTTGTGCAAACTTTAATCTGCATCACCTAGGGACCTTCCACACCAAATTAGGTTCAAATAAGTCCAGTAGTTTCTGAGGAGAAGACTTTCAAAGAATTGGCTAAATATAGCACCTTATTTGAAGATTCTGCTAATAGCAACCCAATAAAAAATGTTTTTGAAAAACCTGTTATATATCTAAATTGGCTAGGCATCTTCTTTCTATATACCAAATTTGAACTAAATCGGTTGATAAATAAACATGTATCAGCCATTTATCACTTTTTGCTATTTATAGAAACGGCGGCCATCTTGGATGCAGCAGGAAGTTGATTTGTGCAAACTTTAATCTGCATCACCTAGGGACCTTCCACACCAAATTTGGTTCAAATAGGTCTAGTAGTTTCTGAGGAGAAGATTTTCAAAGAATTGGCTAAATATAGCACCTTATTTGAAGATTCTGCTAATAGCAACCCAATAAAAAATGTTTCTGAAAAACCCGTTATATATCTTAAATGGCTATGCATCTTCTTTCTATATACCAAATTTGAACTAAATTGGTTGACAAATTAACATGTATCAGCCATTTATCCCTTTTTGCTTTGTATAGTAACGGCAGCCATCTTGGATGCCACAGGAAGTTGATTTGTGCAAACTTTAATCTGCATCACCTAGGGACCTTCCACACCAAATTAGGTTCAAATAAGTCCAGTAGTTTCTGAGGAGAAGATTTTCAAAGAATTGGCTAAATATAGCACCTTATTTGAAGATTCTGCTAATAGCAACCCAATAAAAAATGTTTTTGAAAAACCCGTTATATATCTTAAATGGCTATGCATCTTCTTTCTATATACCAAATTTGAACTAAATCGGTTGATAAATAAACATGTATCAGCTATTTATCACTCTTTGCTATTTATAGTAATGGCGGCTTGGATGCCACAGGAAGATGATTTGTGCAAACTTTAATCTGCATCACCTAGGGACCTTTCACACCAAATTAGGTTCAAATAGGTCCAGTAGTTTCTGAGAAGATTTTCAAAGAATTGGCTAAATATAGCACCTTATTTGAAGATTCTGCTAATAGCAACCCAATAAAAAATGTTTTTGAAAAACCCGTTATATATCTTAAATGGCTATGCATCTTCTTTCTATATACCAAATTTGAACTAAATCGGTTGATAAATAAACATGTATCAGCTATTTATCACTCTTTGCTATTTATAGTAATGGCGGCTTGGATGCCACAGGAAGATGATTTGTGCAAACTTTAATCTGCATCACCTAGGGACCTTCCACACCAAATTAGGTTCAAATAAGTCCAGTAGTTTCTGAGGAGAAGATTTTCAAAGAATTGGCTAAATATAGCACCTTATTTGAAGATTCTGCTAATAGCAACCCAATAAAAAATGTTTTTGAAAAACCCGTTATATATCTTAAATGGCTATGCATCTTCTTTCTATATACCAAATTTGAACTAAATCGGTTGATAAATAAACATGTATCAGCTATTTATCACTCTTTGCTATTTATAGTAATGGCGGCTTGGATGCCACAGGAAGATGATTTGTGCAAACTTTAATCTGCATCACCTAGGGACCTTTCACACCAAATTAGGTTCAAATAAGTCCAGTAGTTTCTAAGGAGAAGATTTTCAAAGAATTGGCTAAATATAGCACCTTATTTGAAGATTCTGCTAATAGCAACCCAATAAAAAATGTTTTTGAAAAACCTGTTATATATCTTAAATGGCTATGCATCTTCTTTCTATATACCAAATTTGAACTAAATCGGTTGATAAATAAACATGTATCAGCCATTTATCACTTTTTGCTATTTATAGTAACGGCGGCCATCTTGGATGCTGCAGGAAGTTGATTTGTGCAAACTTTAATCTGCATCACCTAGGGACCTTCCACACCAAATTAGGTTAAAATTGGTTCAGTAGTTTCAGAGGAGAAGATTAAAGTTTAGGCACGGACGCACACACGCACGCTTGCCATGCCATAAGCTCAGCTGGCTATTGCCAGTTGCGCTAAAAATAAAATAATTGTTCAAAAATTAACTGACAATATTATAATTAACTTAAATATATATATATATAATGTACATGTATATCAAAGCTCATAAGAAAAGTACTAAGACAAAAGCATACAAGTGTACATATACCTGTTGGCAAAACAAAACAGAAACATTTAATATGGGAGTGTAGATCAGAACCTTTTAGTTAACTGAATATATTTTTGGACTGTTTAAAAAATTTCTTCATTTTGCTTAGGAGTTAGGTTGTTGGAGTTGCCAAATAATAATAGTTTAACTGTTATGTCGAAGTTAAGGGTACCTATTGTTTCTTTTCTTATCTGTTTGTGTAAGGGACATATTAGAAGAAAATGTTTTAGATTCGATTTGACCATACTGACATAGAGGACTATCAATTAAATTCTTTTGATATAGATGTTCGTTAAGAGGGATACATTCTGACATAAGTCTACAATGAAATACTAGTATTTGTTCCTTACGTCTTTATAGAAAGGTATATTAAAACTTCTGTCAATGTATGTTTTAAAATTGTTTATTGAACTTAGCCTTACGTCTAAAGGTAAGTCGTTCAAGTCACGTGTAGTTGTAGGTTGGAAAGAGTTGAAATAATAGCTTGTATGACATTGTATTGATTCTAAGTTTTGGTTGTGTCTTGTTGCTTAATGATGAGTGTCTGTTAGGTAGAAGAGACTGTAAATATTCAGGAGTTAAACCATTAACCATTTTTAATAGATCAAAAGTATATGTTTACGTCGCCTGTCTTTTAAAGTTTCCCAACCCGTTTCTTGATAAAGTAAGTGTCTACTGACAAGTTTAGTTGCACCAGTTACTACCCTTGCAGCCTCGATGTTAATTTTTTCTAATTTATCACTAAGTTCGTCTGTCATATTATCCCAAACAACGTCAGCATATTCTAATCAGGGTCTTATAAAGCTTACATATATTTTTTCTGAAGTTTTTCTGTCTAACTAGTACTTCAGTTTTCGAAAAATAGGAAGTCTAAGATTGGCTTTAGTTATAACAGATATGTAGTATTTGAAGAAAAGTGAATATCAAGACCTTTATGTGATTCCACCTCCGTTATAAGTGTATCATTCATGTAGAGTCGAGGATGAAAAGGAATGATTATTTTTCTAGATATAATCATAGATTCGGCTTTAGAAGGATTAAAAGTTAATAACTATTTTTCAGCCCGATTTTGTGTTTTCTGTAAGTCTCTATTTAGCAGATCAGCAGCAGAAATAGGATCATCGACAACTATGTTCAGAGAAGTATCATTGGCAAATAAACGTAATTTGCTATTGATACTATCGACAATGTCATTGATGTAAATATATAACACAAATACCAGTTAAATTTTAATGTGCCAGATGTGCACATTTTGGAAATTCATTCCTCATCAGTGACACTAAGACTGAAAAGTTTGATAGATAAAAAACATAAGCCAAACAGTTGAAAATAATGAATCTAAAGTTCCAAAATTATATAAATCCAAATCCAGCTAAGGAATGCTTTGCATGAGGGAATGAATAATAGTGAATAGTAAGGGACCTAATATTGAACCTTGGGGAACTCCTGATCTAACATCTAACCAGGAAGAGCAAATATTATTTCGAAGAACTACCCTTTGTTTTTCTATTAGATAAATAATCACAAAACCACAGAAGAAGAGGACCACAGATTCCAAGTGAACAAAGCTTTTCAATCAGTCCCTTGTGCCAGACCCTTGTGCTTTCATAATATCGCAGAAAACAACACTAATTTCTTTTCCACAATCTATTGCTTTTAAAATATCATTGTTTATATTTCAACAGTTTTACCACCGATTCCATGTACATTGTTCAATATATTGTCATTTATAAACATTTTTGTATCATTATCTTTCATCCATTTTCTTAACAGAGGAATGAAACTGTGTCCAAGAATAAGTGTTTTCACATGTGGCATATTGAAACCTATAATAATTATTGTAGTACCATACAGTATTCAGTGATACTACCATTTCGTTCCAATGACTTCAAAACAAGATTTCAAAAAAAAAAAAAAAAAAAAAAATTAAAGTAAATAATAATAATGAAAATATTATAATTAAAACAATTTTTATTTGGGAATTTACTTTTTAGGGTGTTAGTTTGACTTAAAAATATTCAACTTTTAATGAAAATGTTATTTAAATTAAATGGCATCTTTCGGGGTTTTTTTTTATTACAAATGAAGACCTGAAACACAGCTAGTCGGAATTTCAGATTACCGTCTGAAGCAGATAACAAGCAAAACAAATGTTTTCAAATAAGTTTGTTTTAAACAAATAACTATGAAATTTCATTATAAAAAGAAGCAATTTCAACTAATTATTTTAGTGTGTGTGTGTGTGTGTGTGTGTGTGTGTGTGTGTGTGTGTGTGAAAACATGAACAATGAATATATCATGCACCAATTATTTAAAAATAAAACATCAAGGCACAGAAAATACATACATTGCATAAGGCAGAAAAATAACATGGTACGAATTGGTATCATAGTGTTAAAACATAAGAAAAATCAAACTTAACGTTAGCAGTACACTATGATACGAAATGGTGAAACAAGACGGTACAAACTAGTTATGGTACGAAATGGTTTTTAATATGGTACGAAATGGATGGTACAAAACGGTTATGGTACGAAATGACTATAAACCGTGAAAAACATCCCAAGATTGAGGTCCAAGTATTATATAATCAGAGTCACCTCTCCAGCTAACACCAACCTAGAGACAAAATTAATGTACCAGAAATGTCCATGATAGTCTGAACAAACCCAAGACTTATCCAAGTAAAACAGTTTATTACAAGACATTGCTACTTGAGCAATTTGTAACACCTTAGGACCATGTTAAACATGCCCCAAATAATAATAAAACTGATAGTCATTTTTATTGTGGATTTTATTCCATTTTATTCTTAGGATTTTCTTATCTTTATGAAATATCAGTTGTCGAGTGAGCCAATTTATGGATTACAGTGCCCCTCACTGGTTTAAACTTTACCAGTACAGATCCTGGTGTGAGAGAGTTCTTCAGAAGCAGTCAATTCAATCTGATTGGGGATTTCAATGAGTTAAAAACTTCTACATTGCAAACATTTGTCATTTATTAGCAAATGAAAAATTTATGTAGTCTAACTAAATAAAGTGAATTGAAATTATTTAAATTATAAACGAAATAACAAACCATCATTTCTTAGCAAAAAATGTGCACAAAACAATTTGCTGCGCTCTCTACATACATAGGCTATGTCTACAATCAAATTAACCGGTTAAAATTACTCTAAATTTTACTGTAGATTAGGTCTGTAGTGTGCAATTTATTCATTCTACGGTTCTCTATATAATTAAGCCTCTCTTTTACAACTTTTGTTCACCGATGGGTAAAATTTAGGTCACACCTTTACCTTAAAGAAAATACACACAGCATATTGGGTGATCTAAACCAAGCAGAAAACTACAAATACGAAAACAGTATCGGAAGTCAAACTTTTCCAATGTATGAATCATTTATGGTCAAATTTACTATCATCATTAAATAAAATCACTTATGTGCAATTCTGGTGTTGTTTACACGTTTTAGCCTTGGCGGTTAACAGCAGCCATTTTTGTAATCTCGTTCCAACTTTAATCATAATTTGTATCTAAAAAGTAGCGAGGTAATTATATAATTTTCAAATTATTGACACCTATACATTAACGACGAATTGTCAATAATTATTGTTAGAAGCAATTCTACGAAGTTGTGAAGGCTGTGATATTATATTGGATATTATTTGAGAGTATAGACAGATATCCGGTTGAAAAACGAAAGTTTGCGACTCAATGTTTCTCGCTCTGTAAAACAACAGCAGCATGTTTGTTGTGTGTGATATATGTCAAGTCAATATCTCCACAGGTAAATTCTTAAAATGTCATCCTAAAATAATGATGAACCTATGTGAATACAGAGACATTCCAAAATAAGTGTGCAATGTGGTCATGTGGTCTGCCTTGTACTAGCAATGCAAGACCATTTTAAAACAGTCATTTTATACCATATTTATTTACAGTTATAAAAGTATGTTTTTGAAGATTCCAAAATTTTAATTTTTTAAAAAATATCTTCAATATTGACAATTTGATGCTCGTTTTAATTTCCAATCTTAAAACACATTTTCCAAAACATTAAAAATGCAACCTCATTGCAGTGTGCTAACATATAGGACTTAATGACAGTAAAAATAACATAAATTGAAATATTGCAACTATTTAAAAAGGGTATAGTTTTAGCCCATTTTTTTGGTAACAAACATGCACAATAGCAACAATAATGATAATATTTGCCAAAAATAGTGTTTTATGGAGTTATATTTTAGTAAAATGTCTTTAAAGAAAAGCCGTTATGTAAAAAAGTTGGAATGGGCCGTCCATGTTTTTAAATGTCAATCAACTTTGTAAACATTGAATATAGCCAAATCTTAATCAAGGTATTTAAATTTTTTTAGCTCAAGAATATGACCGTCATATGTGTGGAAAAAGACATCAGGCCAGATTAAAAAGTTATGAAGAGAGAAAAAAACAGTCAAATTGTAGTGTGTTTGTCAAAGGTTTTCCACCTGGAACAAAAGACATTGAATTGGAAAATTATTTTTCTTACTTTGGAAAAGTGAAACATGTGTTTTTTGACAAGCAACACAATAAGGTAATTCAGTGAAGGGATGCATCCAAAGTGGCCTTTATAGACAGGTGGTCTTTATGGACAAGTTCTATCAAGGATTTTCAAAAATTATTATCAGTTCAAACTTTCTTATTCATTTCAGTACCCAAATAAAATTGAATAGAGCTAACCATGAAATTGTTTCTTCTATAAATTGTGAGCTAACCAAGAAATGAAACAGATTTTTTTAACATCAATTTATTCAACATTTTTAGAAATTCACAAATCTCCTTGCACCACATCAATCAGGTAACATTAATATGTCTTAATGATCTATTCTGTTTTTGTGCTAGGTATAGGAGTGTTTGATAGTTTTTTAATTAAGACCTCCTGTGCTAAGATCTTAAGTGAACTTCAAAAGAATTTCTTATCACACTTCCTTACACTTGTACCAACATAATTAGGTCACTTCAGACTCTTATCACATGCTTTCTTATTCTGCCTTTGGTACCCGACAATGGAAGTTAATACATAATGATTATACATGCTCTAGTGATCATATCAGTAATTATCCGTGTCATATGCAACTGTCAAATTTGCATCTAGTAATTTCAAATGACTAAATTTTATAAATTTTTTATATTAAATTTGTACACAAACATGGAACAAATTAAAATTACCTCGAGCTCAATGCCAAAATAACTTTTTACGCTTATATAATTAACTGCCTTGTTTGCAGAAGGATGACACACGTTTTCTTTCGTAAGATAAATTTGCTGCATAACCTGATAGCACAGCTTTTTTTTTTTTTCAATATAAAATTAATTTGGGTTTGTCCAACACCATAAACGTTCACAAGTTTCCTAGCACTTCATTTCTTCTTTTCAGATTAATAAATCAATGTCTACTTGCCAATCTAAAGTCTGTACATTCCATTTACTTAGCCATAGCAGGAAAACAACATCAAATATAACTGCATGTAATAAAATTTTTTGAAAAAATCAGGTTCAAAATTGTCAATGTCTTATCGGGATGTAAGCTTTACTCTATATGGCCACTTAGGGGAATAAGATATGGCCATTATAGACAAATGGCAGCAAACACAAGATAGACTGTATATTTCAAACATACAGTTAAACAGTGTCATTTAAATTCAAAAGCAGTTTCTGTAATACATGTAACATGGTATAACTATATGTGCACTTTTAATATTTAATTTATGCCTAAACTTTATTTATCATCTTATTTTGCTGCAGGATTTTAGCTCACCTGGCCTTTAGGTGAGTTAGCATCTGTAACTCACAATTTTCAATATTTCTTCTGAAACTAACAGGCCAGTATTGATCAAACTTCACAGGAAGGGTTAATGAGAGAGCACTTTTTAAATTTGCATTTTAGTTGCCATTGCTTTAGGATTGTTTTACTGTCACCTACAAAAATCTTCTCTGAATCTGAAAGTGGTAGACAAAAAAGATTTGATTTTCAGTTTCTACAGTGTCTTAAGTTTTAAATAGTTATAAAATTGACAATTTTAACAGATATTGACAGGAGGTTTGACGTTTTATAATTTTTGATAAGTGACTTTCAAAATTGGGTCAATGTCAAAGAAAAGGTTATGGCCTAGTTTATGATTTATGTAGTTTTAGACTATTTTTTTGAAAACTATAAGAGAAGAAATAGACAAAAACAATACATTGCAAAAATGTTCAGCATGGCAAAATCTACATAGTACCAAGTTTCTTAACTATATATAATAATCCATGTAGGAATTGTTGTCCCTGAAATAAAACATGTATTTTTTGCTGAAAAATAAAATTTTGAAGTAGCTTGAAAACTTTTTGTATAGGCTGGTTTATTAGAATAATAGAGTTACCATAGTTAAAGAAGCATTTTAAAAAACAAATACAGCTCTTTAGCTTAATGATAAAATCTGCTCTTCATTACTCAGATTTTTATTCTTTGTTATGTTTTTTCTTTGTAGGTAAAAGGGAGATCATTTGCTATAATTGAATATGAGGCTCCTAATTCTGCACAGATTGCTCTTAGTTACAAGTCACATGTACTCAATAGTGAACACCTAATTGTTAGACCAAGAGATTTTAAAGAACTTCAGACCACACCATATTTCCCATGGCAGAAAGAAAAAGAACGCCAGCAACTACCATGGAGCAACTATGAAGAACCCAATCAGTTTGGAGCTTTTGGCCAACAAAGACAACAATTCAATATGGGCCGTGGCCATTTTGGGAATAAGGGTCGAGGCCAATATGGGAATATGGGTCCAGGACAGTATGGGAATATGGGTCCAGGACAGTATGGGAATATGGGTCCAGGACAGTATGGAAATATGGGTCAAGCCCAGTATGGGAATATGCAGCAAGGTCAATATGGGAATATGCAGCAAGGTCAATATGGAAATATGGGTGATCCATATGGAGAAGACATGGGATTTGGTAATCAAGGATACATGAGTTTCTATGGGGAAGGAGAAGAACAGACCCAAGAAGAAATTGCTAAACGTAAAAAAGACATTGAAAAGCAAAAAATACAAAAGTTGCAAAAAGAACGAGCAAAGAAAGAGGAGGAAGAGCAGTTATTGATTACCTTAGAAGAACTGAATCAATACATGCAGCAGAAAATGGTTATAGGAGTAAGTAAAATTAACTAGATAACATAGACTGTAAACAACCATAGTTTTGTCTATTAAGATAATACATCTAGCTTTATTTACCTGGCTTATTTTTTTTAACCATTTAGAATTTTTTTAATGTTGTCAGTCATGTCCTTTGATTTCAAGAGAGCAAGAAACAATTGCATATTCATGTACAAAAGATGAATTATTAATGTATGAATTTTTGAACTTTTGTTTTAATATTATTTTAACACAAGAGTAGGTAAAATAATTACTTAACATGGTAACACTTAGGTTTTTTCAAAAGAAATAAGTTTTAAAATAAACTTTTAGTAATCTACCAGAATCAGAAATCAAACATTTATGTCAAAGTGTATTCATTTTATAGATATTATTCAACATGGAATAACATTCCTTTGATAGTTTTTTTTTTTTTAATGAAAAGAAAATTACTTTTGAGTATTCATGATAAATATTTGTGAAGGATACCTGCATACATATGACAAACATGTACATATACCTGATACAGTGGGAGATAACAACTTGCTTTGAAAACCTGTCTATAGTGGTCACCTTTCAATAGTGGTCACCAGGCCTCTAGAAACGGCACTTTTTCGGCCAAAAACGCCGGTTTGCAAGCAAAAACGCCGGTTGTGAAAACATCCAACCGGCGAAAAATAAATTATTACTGCACCCTTAATAATCGAGATGAATATCAATCACATAACAGAACTATGGGCTTATACTCCGATAGATCGATAATGATCTTAATCCGTTAATTACCTGTAATTATGTGATCAATATACACGCATCGTTAGCCAGGACACGTGTTACATGGCTTGAATGGTTTAATGATTGAGTAATATCGGTGTCTTTACCTGGGGAAACTACCTTAAAAAAACTACCAACATGGGAATCACGAGAGGGTGTTTTGTAGTATCACTTCCGTTTGAAGACCGTTTTTTTGGATTTCACTTCAAAGAAGCTTTTAACACCAAAAAAAAAAAAAATTTAACCAGAGACATATATTCGTTTTATATGTATCTGATTTAACCAAACATGTTTGTGTTATATAAATATAGTAACGAGGTTCGCCGGAAAATGACAAACAAAAATAGTAGTTTTTTTTGTTTTTTTTTTTTTTGCTTTAATCAGTCCTGATAGGCGATAAATTTATTGAATTCTACTAAATAACCGAATTTTTAAGTTAATAATTTATAGCTACTTAAACAGTTTTATATCATATGATGTTGCTCTGATCATTGAAGGATAGATCACGAGAAAGAAAATCAACCGGAAATGACGTAAGACCACTGTGTCTCTGATCTTTATTATATACAGTTAATGACTTGAAATGTTCATTATACATTAGGTTATAGATCATCATATTAATAAAGGCTTCCTATAACGGTAAACTATCAAATATTAAACAATTAAAGAAACTGACATTACAAACACAGACGAAATTGCGCAACGGTCAGGAAGGAGAGAGAGAAAGAGGGGGGGGGTTGTTACCAAGGACGCAAATATTAAAAATCTTGTTTTACTGATTTTCTAAAATCGCCGGTTGACACTGCCGGCATTTCTGGAGCGCTGGTGGTCACTTGTTAATTATGGTCAATTTTGCCTGTTCCAGGGACTGTCCACTATAGTCAGGTTTGACTATATTCTGTAGCATGTACAGTGAGACCTTACTTTTCCACCATCATTTGACTAGTCAAAATATGACGTAATGAATTATTGACTTATAAATGAATTCCTTAAAAACTGTAAATAAAAACACTGATAAGTCAATTCTTAGAAAATAAAAAAAAAGTGGATATAGTAACATAGTAACATGATGTGACATAGTAATTTGGGAATTATACAACAAGTTTTTACTATAACGATCTGATACTTGTTATTAATTAATGTCTACACTTACTCAATATTTCCTTGTTAAATTTTGTCATTTTTGAGTCTCCCTTGTAAACAAGAGAAAAAAAATGGTCCTCTGTGAATTTCAAGTAAATATTTTAAATTAGAAGCTAAACTTAAGTTACACATACTTTTCACTCAGTCAACTTTAGATTTTGGAACTTTAGATTCATTAATTTTGTTTAGCTTATGTTTTTTATCTATCAAACTTTTAGGTCTCAGTGTCACTGATGAGGAATGAATTTCCGAAATGTGCACATCTGGCACATCAAAATTTAACTGGTATTTGTTTTATATATTTAACAGTATCAATTAAACTAATTTAAATTCTTATATAAAATTAGTAAACATTTTTTAACTTAATTTACACTCAGAGTTACATTAAAACCAAGCTAATTTCTTACACACACACAAATATGTTAAAATCTGGTTAAACCTGTATTTTTTATACCTTTTCTACTTAGCTATGTATTTGAAATTCTTTCACTTTAGGAAAATTTACAAAGAAAAAAAGGAAAAAAAAAGATTAAGAAATCTGTGTCTCTTTCCTTGCTTTTATGTCCCTAGCTGAAAAGGCTTCTGATAATGTTTGATTTACAACTTTGATGTTGTTTTTTTAAAACAAATGTTGTATCTAATAATGTTAACACACTTTACAACTCTGGATAGTAAACACAACTTCTCTCAGAAATTCTTGATATTTTAGTATTCTTGTAATGAAACCTAGCTTCTCAAATTGCATAAAATCCTTTTAAATCTTGTTATAGCCAACTCCAGAAAATGTTCTTTTAAAGATCTATCAATCCAAATAGAAACTACTCATTTAGCTTTTAAATTGCATACAAAATGTTTCTGTAACACAGCCTAAAGTAACAACAGTGTCTAATATTTTTTACATTAATATCATGTAGCAAAGTTTTCAGTCAACTTAAGCTAGTTCCTGGCACCCAAGACAAAAAAAAGTTCCCTTAAATAGGATTTTCTGAAAATATGCATACACATTCCTTAGAATGTGCTTTATTGAATAAAATAAAATTTAAAAAAATACATGTTTGGATTTACATTTTTTTCCCAGTAGAGTGTGTTAAACCTACCCCACTATTCAACAATCTAATGCTCATTCTAAATATCCATGCAAGGTAATTTCACGTTTGTTATTAAATAATGACTAGATGCATTGAAAACAAATTTTATTTTTATGGTTTTAATCAATATTTCAATAAAAGATGTGTCATGATGTGATATACATAATATTTAAACTATAATTGTCATTATAACAAAGTGTGCAAAAACCAAATATTTTTTTTTAATTTTTGAAAAACACATTTTGGTGTACTTTTACTCCAAAAAGAACGAATTACTATTTCTGGAATTTGTCTCAACCCTTTTCACTGGTTTTGAAATCCTATTATTTGACACACAGCGTTTTTCCTGAAGGATCTATTTATTGCACGATTTGGTATGAATGAAACAAATCTATTTCATAATTTGGACAATTTACAAGCTTAATCAGGTATGCTTAATATACACATATCATGATAAATTTGTTGCTGTCCTCGATCATTTACACCAGAGAAATGTATGCATTCAGTACTGGCCAGGTGGGATCAGAGATTAACCATATGCCTATTTTTTCTTTATTTTTATTAAAAGCAATATACATTGTTGGAGGTTAGTTATGTCCAGAATGCATCCGGGAGTATGAGGCCATCAAGATATATAAGCAAAGGTTCATGTAGCATTACCAGTTTATTTGCAAACCTAAACAGTTTAAAATGTTTTCATGATCTTAAATGT
This sequence comes from Tegillarca granosa, assembly GCA_029721355.1. Lineage (NCBI taxonomy): Eukaryota > Metazoa > Mollusca > Bivalvia > Arcoida > Arcidae > Tegillarca > Tegillarca granosa. The sequence continues at coordinate 18,572,984 of CM056609.1, forward strand.
TTAAAATACTAGTAAATTAAATAACAATTATAATTCAAAAAATAATTTTTAAATGATGTTATGTCGAGTGTAGACTTGACAGGAAAAGTTTGTAATTTTTACTGATGGTTATTTTGCCCTGTTATAGCATGTTTAAAACTAAGGTTTGTTTCCTCATGCAAAACATTCCTTAGCTGGATTTGGATTCATAAAACTTTGGAACTTTGGATTTATTAATTTTCTATCGTTTGGCCTATGTTTTTATTCATCATCCTTTTCAGCTTCTAGTGTTATTGATGAGAAATGATGTTTAGGAATGTGCACATATGGCACATCAAAATTTAACAGGTATTTTTGTTAGATATAAATGACAGCTTTCATACTTCAATCAAAAAGTTATGCAATTTGCAAAAAAGTTTTTAAAATTTATGCTGGTGAAAATGTTCCTTTGATGCTCTTGTTATTTATTTATTTATTTATTTATTTATTTATTTATTTATTTATTTATTTATTTATTTTTAATGGTTCTTCAGGAAGTCCCGACTGTAAATAATTGGTTTGTTTTCAAGGATGTCTCACATTTTGATTATTACACAAAAACTCAGAAATGTTAGAATTGCTAGACCTGAAATAAAATCTATAGCTTTATATTTTCATGATTGCCCTCTCAGTTTTACTTACTTCATAATATAACATTTGTATCCTAATGATCTATCTGAAGATGTTGACAAGCACTTCAAACTATGTGTTGTTTTAAGTTGTAATTTGTAACATCTATAACAACATAACATTTATGCTTTATAGATTTCTAATCAGATGAATACAATGATAGAATTATTACAAGTTACACCAGAGGAACTACAACAGAGATATACTATATGTAAAACATTAGAAGATGCCCTATCACCATTTTTTCCAGGTAAATTTTTGGACATTTAAATATTTCTTGTTTATGTTCATATAACTTACATAACATAACACTTGATATTTTTGAAAATGATTAAATCAGATACAGTTCAAAAATTAAAGTCTTCATTAGAGAATTTGTATTCTTCTATGACCAGCCATAAAAGCTCGAGAGAAATTTCATTCAGATTACCTATGGAAAATATTTCTGTCTTACAATTGTTGTATATAAAAACTTGTACCAGAACATCTCTCCTCAGTTTATTTGATATGGGTCGGACCTCATAATTGAGGGATAAGTTCATTCAGTCATCCTATAAGTAAAGTCATGTTATCATCCAGAATAAGAGCTGGATCAATGCATTTCAAATGTTAATACTAGAGTTTTAGAAACAATATACAGTAGCTTTGTTTTCTAATTCATACATTGACTTGGAGTTTCAATATTCTGTTAGTATTTATTCACAATGATAAGAGTAATATGAACAAGATTTTCAAGAATTTTGTATCCAAATACTGTTTTCTTTTCAAGAACTCTTTGTCAAAATATAATTTTCTATTCAAGAAATCTACATCTAGTTATAACTGTTATCCTTTTAAAAATTTGCACAAGTAGTTTTCAAGAAAAAAAACTATGTATTAGAATGCAGTGTTCAATTTTAAAACTCTTTACTAAAATACCAGAACATGGATATTACACCAAAGAATTTTGTACCCAAATAGTTTTTGTGTCACCTGACTAGGCGACATTGGTGTTGTACGTTCAAATGACTCCAAACTTGGTGTGCATGTTTCTGGCAATGACTCGAAGTGCAGTGCACAAGAACCGCAACTCTATCTTTTTCTGTTTTTGAATTATTTCCCTTTGATTGATTTTTATAGAGCATTTCTTGTCCGGAGCATAACTTTGGTGTAGTATGTTCAAATGACTCCAGACTTGGTGCACAATTATTTCCCTTTGATTGATTTTTATGCAGTGTCAGGCGACACATCTGTTTCAAAGAAACATATCTAGTTTTTTCCAAACCGGTACCAAAATGCAGTTTATAATCTAAGACTTATATACAAGTTTCTTTTCAAGAACTGTTTACAGGCATGAAATTTTTGAAAAATGAAGCCAGTAATTTGATATGATTGAACAGGTTTTATAATTCACTTCTTATGCTACTTATGAGGATTTTTAAGTTCAATTTGTTACAGTGAAATCAATGTCTGTATAATAATTGCTGTTAATAATAAATTGTTTGTCATTTATATCAACATTAAACCAGAGATTATTTACTGTAGATCTGTAAAATAAAACTTGTCATTCTCATATAACATTTTTGAAATGAAAAATCAAATATGTGAAGTATTTATAATATACATACATGTATGTTTTAATTAAAGGTGTTGCCATAAATCAGTTTGGGTCGTCAGTAAATGGTTTTGGTATACGTGGATGTGATATGGATGTATACTTAGATCTGAGTAAAATCGGAATACCATGTCGATCAGCGGTAACAGTCTTTCTACATATTCTTCTGTTTGTATTGCATCAGTATCACAGCATGCCACTTTAGTTAATTGTTAAGCATCATTTAGAATGTAAAACTGTGGCTGCTTGTTTTATAGTTTGTTTTAGAGATTTTTTTGGTCATAGTAAAAAGTTGTTGGTACTGAATAGTATTTGTTTCATTGGTTCCTAAATATATAAATTAATAAGATGAATTAAATCAATTTTTGTATCATTAATATGTTATAGTGCACTGCATTAGTCCATTGTGTTTTCATAAAAAATGTGAAAAGTACGAATCGAAAATTTATTAGAATAATTTCATTTATAAATCTGTTTACATTGTTTATCTATCTAATAAGTGAAGACTGTAAAAATTCATATACAGACCAGCATTGTAAAAATAAAAATTTTGTTCAAAGTTTTCCTTGAAGCAAAAACTTCTTAACAATGACTTTGATATTTCAAGAACTTTATTTATTTATTATCTACAGAAGATACAGTTACCTTATCATAGAGATATCAGAAGTGTGAAGAAAAATGCTGGACCATTTAACCAGGAAGAGGTAGACTCCATGTCAAATTATGATAAAGTAAAACTCATATCTAGGATCTTAATTGAACATGCTCCATCTTGCCACAATACTTTAACTGTTCCAAGTAATCGGTGTCCACTGATACGATTTCAACATGAAGTATCCGGAATTAAGTGTGATTTGTCTGTAAATAACAAGTAAGTTGTGAAGAAGAAGCATTATCAAATGATAAATATTTAGGGACCCTTTAATTTTGCCAGTCTCTGTTTCATTGGTTCCTAAATTAAATATATCAAAGGTTATTTGGTTGTAATAAATCAGGAATTTTTCAGCTATTTTGTGACAGGAACAAGTTAATTTTTTTTTAAGGATTCATCTAACAATAAGTTAGTGAATGTTTAAGATGTGTGAATGTGTTTTTTCCTGCCCTATACAAATACCGAGGAACTTTAATGTGCTAGCTTACAGAGTTAATAAGGTGTTGACAGACATACCACTCCCCAGTCTCATTATACTGGTGTTGACAGACATACCACTCCCCAGTCACATTATATTGATGTTGACAGATATACCACTCCTCAGTCACATTAAATTGGTGTAAACAGACATACCACTCAACTACCTAGTCACATTATAGTTCTGTGGACAGACATACCACTCCCCAGTCACATTAAATTGGTGTTGACAGACATACCACTCAACTACCTAGTCATATTATACTTGTGTGGGCAGACATACCACTCCCAAGTCACATTAAATTGGTGTTGAAAGACATACCACTCCACTACCTAGTCATATTATACTTGTGTGGGCAGACATACCACTCCCCAGTCACATTAAATTGGTGTTGAAAGACATACCACTCCACTACCTAGTCATATTATACTTGTGTGGACAGACATACCACTTCCCAGTCACATTATATTGATGTTGACAGACATATTTCTCCCCATTTACAATATGCTAATGTTAACATATGTACATACCACTCCCCAGTCACATTATACTGGTGTTGGCAGACATACATACCACTTCCTAGTCACATTATATTGGTGTTGACAGACATACCACTCCCAAGTCACATGATACTGGTGTTGGCAGACATACATACCACTACCTAGTCACATTATACTGGTGTTGACAGACATACCACTCCCCAGTCCTATTATACTGATGTTGACAGACATACCACTCCTAAGTCACATTATACTGGTGTTGACAGACATACATACCACTCCCCAGTCACATTATACTGGTGTTTACAGACATTCCGCTCCGAAGTCACATTATACTGGTGTTGACATATATACATACATACCACTCCCCAGTCACATTATACTGGTGTTTACAGACATACATACCACTCCCCAGTCACATTATACTGGTGTTTACAGACATTCCGCTCCGAAGTCACATTATACTGGTGTTGACATATATACATACATACCACTCCCCAGTCACACTATACTGGTGTTTACAGACATACATACCACTCCCCAGTCACATTATACTGGTGTTTACAGACATTCCACTCCCCAGTCACATTATACTGGTGTTGACAGACATACATACCACTCCCCAGTCACATTATACTGGTGTTTACAGACATTCTGCTCAGAAGTCACATTATACTGGTGTTGTTGACATATATACATACATACCACTCCCCAGTCACATTATACTGGTGTTTACAGACATACATACCACTCCCCAGTCACATCATACTGGTGTTGACAGACATACCACTCCCCAGTCACATCATACTGGTGTTGACAGACATACCACTCCCCAGTCCTATTATACTGATGTTGACAGACATACATACCATTCCTGAGTCACATAATACTGGTGGTGACAGACATATACTCCAGTCCCTAGTCACATTGTACTGGTGTTCACACACACACACACACACACACACACACACACACACCACTCCACAGTAACATTATACTGACATTAGGTGAACCAGATGATTCTGTCCTCTTTATGTTGAGCAATGCAGGCAGGAAGCAATATCTCAAATTTTGAAGTGTTTTGTTTGACCCAGCCTGAGTTCTAATTCGAATTTCCTTTCTCCAGAGGTGGAGGCTGTACTACTGAGCCACAGAAGGAGTAACACCAGTGCTCTAGGATTTTTCCTTGACACTAACTTTCCACGGGAAAGTCACAACAGAAAATACTCTTTCCAACAGAACAATTTCACTTTCCCCATATCTTGGCACAAAAAATATATATATGAGTTAATGAAAATTTAAAAAAAAAATAATAATTAAAAAAAACGTTAGGTTTGAATATTATTTATTTTTAGAAAACAAACAATAGATATTCTGATAATTGTTATTGTTACAAAACTAAAGCCAAAAACGAAACTACATATGCTGTACGTGTTATTCTCTTTACCGGTAAAGAATGGAGATTCAGAGAACAGAGCCCGGTAGAGTTGGGAACTTCTAGAAGTAGAAAAATCACGTGTCAGAATTGAATTCCTCCTTTCCCAAAGCACCGGGCTCAATATTGAATGACCAAACTTTTCAAAAGGAAAGGGGAAAATGTAAAAATGCCAATTTGGTACAAGAGACGGGAAATGGGAATCCTAGAGCACTGCACCACTTTAACTGTGCCATAAACAGTTATTATTTTCTTTGTATTTCTGTAGTGACATTATGACATAGACTTAGGAATTGGTAAATACCTGTAATACTTGAACTTGAATGACAAAATATTACACTTTATACACATTTGCCTATTTAAAGGTCTGTTTCATTACTATTTGTTTTAATTTCAGACTAGCATTACAAAACACTAGACTTCTACAGACATATAGCCTGTTTGATCAGAGGGTTAAACCCCTTATATATGCAGTGCGATACTGGGCAAAAGTGAAAGGATTGGCAGGAAATCCTAAAGCAGGGAATCAGTTGTCAAATTACGCATTAACTTGGATGGTGCTGTATTACCTGATGAACACAAAACCATCATTAGTGCCAACAGTGGAATACCTGGCCAGTCTTTGTGGTAACATTTGATAATTATTTATGCTTTTAAATGCTGGTCATTCTTGAATCTTCTGTATCCACCAATCATTGTTTGATTTCTCAGCAGTAACTTTTGTTTGTCAGCAACCAAAACTGATGCATATTACTGAAATAGTGTTTTGCTTGCTCAGCCAAAGTTAGGGAGAAGTTTTTCAACACAGAGAGAAGTTTTTGCGCAACACAATTCACAATACTGGAATTTCTGTTACAAAATAGACATTGTAACATGCTGGTCCATCTTCAGAAATATGCATGAGATAATTTAATATAGTGTTTGAAAAAGATGTCCAAAACTTTGATAAAATCCTATTTTTGGTGGAAAAACCCCTTATACAAGGAACACTTGAAATTTGAAGCAAAAGTGCTATCTTTGATAAACTGCTTTTTAGTCCCCTACCGGAGAAAGCCGAAGGGGACTTTAGGTTTGCACTCTGTCTGTCTGTCTGTCCGTCCATCCGTCCGTCTGTCTGTCCATCCGTCTGTCATGCCTCAGTTTTCCACACTTTTTTCTAAATGCTTTTAGATAATGAACTGATTTTTGGTATATGAGTCTACCATGATGAGTTACAGATTAAGTTAACGTTTCGTTTCCATCTGCTAATTTTGAGTTATGGCCCTTCACAGAAATTTAAGTTTTCCGCACTTTTTTTCTACATGCTTGCAGAAATGGAACCAATGTTTAGTATGTGACTCTACCATGATGAGTTACAGATCAAGTTTATGTTTCGTTTCCATCTGCTAATTTTTACGGGAGTAATGGCTCTTTGATCTTTGAAAATTCACAGAAATTTTAGTTTTCCACACTTTTTTTCTACACTCTTGCAGAAATGGAACTAATGTTTGGTATGTGACTCTACCATGATGAGTTGCAGATTAAGTTAGCGTTTCATTCTGGTCTGCAAAGTTTTAGCTCACCTGACCGAAAGGTCATGTGAGCTTATGGCATGGCGTGGCGTGTGTATGTGCATGCGTGCATGTGTGTGTGCGTCGTTAACACCTATTTTCGACTTCTCCTCCAAAACTGCTGGACAGATTTCAATGATACATGGTCAGAAGCATATATGGGCCGGTGCAATTCAGATTTGTTCATGGCATTGCCATGGCTACCAAAACTAGGTCAAGGTGACCTAGGGGTCTAAAAATCTTTAAAAATCTTCTTCTCTAAAACTGATGATGAGAGAAAAAATCTGATGTGATATTTGGCTTCTCTAGGGTCTTAAGCCTATAGTTTTTATTCATTTCGTGAAATTTGGTCGAAAAATGGGTTACGCGTTTTTGCGTTTAATTTTAAAAATTTCATAAAATGGCTTAGAATTGTTATAACTTGAGTATTTGAACAGATATTGACATGGTGTTTTCAGTTTTGACTTTTTCTTGAAATGACCTTTAAAATAGGGTCAAGGTCACAAATCAAGGTCACAAATCAAGGTCATGACTTAATTTGTGATTTATGCAGTTTTAGGCAATTTTCTTGCAAATTTTAAGAGATATATGAATTCAAAACATTTTTAAAATGTTCCCCATGACAAAATTGAAAAAGGTACCAAGTTTCGTAACTATATGATAATCCATGTATGAGTTGTTGCCCCTGAAATTTTATTTTTGGCTTATGAATACTAAAATTGTGCAATAGCTTGAAAACTTTAAGCTTTTTGTATAGGCATGTATATTAGAATATTGTAGGTATTGATATGAAAATCATTTAGATATATGGTTCAAGGTCATATGTTGAAAGGTCAAGGTCATAGCTGCATACATGTACAGAAATTGTGAATTATCTTGAAAACTGTTAACTTTTTGTATAGGCATGTATATTAGAATATTGTAGTTATTGACATGACGATCATTTTGATATATGGTACAAGGTCATGTGAAAGGTCAAGGTCACAGCTGCAAAAGAAGACTTAAATTGCTAATTATCTTGAAAACTATTAACTTTTTGTATAGGCATGTATATTAGAATATTGTAAGTATTGCAACAATGATCATTTTGATATATGGTACAAGGTCATATGTTGAAAGGTCAAGGTCACAGCTGCAAAAGAAGAGTTGAATTGCTAATTATTTTGAAAACTATTAACTTTTTGTATAGGAATATATATTAGAATATTGTAGGTAATGCGACACCAAATATTTTGATATATGGTACAAGGTCATATGTTGAAAGGTCAAGGTCACAGCTGCAAAAGAAGAGTTGAATTGCTAATTATTTTGAAAAATATTAACTTTTTGTATAGGAATATATATTAGAATATTGTAGGTATTGCGACACCAATCATTTTGATATATGGTACAAGGTCATATGTTGAAAGGTCAAGGTCACAGTTGCAAAAGAAGACTTAAATTGCTAATTATCTTGAAAACTATAAACATTTTGTACAAGCATGTTTATTAGAATATTGTACGTATCGCTATTAAGACCATTTTGATATAAGATTCAAGTTCACGTGTTCAAAGGTCAAAATCATGGCTGCATAACCATATGGTTAATGATTTGGAAATTATCTATTATACTATAGTTAAATGGTGCATATGAGGTATTATAAATGAAATGTGACTAGACATTTCTGATTAATTATTGCAGGATTTTCCAAACTTGAGGAATTTTGTGAACTTTTTGTATTTAAGTTCTTTGTAAGTTTTTGGATATTTCCTCAGGTGAGCGTTAAGGCCCATGGGCCTCTTGTTACATGAGTTATGGGCCTTTGAACTTTGAAAATTCACTGAAATTTTAGTTTTCCGCTCTTTTTTCTAAATGCTTTTAGATAATGAACTGATTTTTGGTATATGAGTCTACCATGATGAGTTACAGATCAAGTTTACTTTTAGTTTCCATCTGCTAATTTTTACCGGAGTTATGGCCCTTTGATCTTTGAAAATTCACAGAAATTTCAGTTTTCCGCTCTTTTTTTCTACATGCTTGCAGAAATGGAACTAATGTTTGGTATGTGACTCTACCATGATGAGTTACAGATCAAGTTTATGTTTCATTTCCATCTGCTAATTTTATGGGAGTTATGGCCCTTTCAACTTTGAAAATTCACTGAAATTTCAGTTTTCCGCTCTTTTTTCTACATGCTTGCAGTTAATGAATTGTTTTTTGGTATGCAGGTCAACCATGATGAGTTACAGATCAAGTTTACGTATCGTTTCTTTCCACTAGTTTGTATGGGAGTTATGGCCCTTTAAACTTTGAAAATTCAATGAAATTTCAGTTTTTTGCACTTTTTTCTACTTGCTTGCAGATAATGAATTGTTTTTTTGGAATATGAGTACATTTTACCTAAAACTTTGGGATTAATGAAATATGCTACTGGTAGGGGACTATGTATTGTTTTGCAATACTCTCAGAATGCTTGTTGTCATCAACTGGCTCCTTAATGTTAAAGTTGGCTAATTTTTGGCTCATACTTTTCAGGAGCAAGATCTCATCCTGATTTTTTTTTTTCAAAATGTTATTTATTTATTTATTTATTATAAATATTTTAAATATTTATTTATATGTTTTAATTATTTGAACTCTTTTTTAATAAATAATGATATTAGAGTTAAGCAATTTATAATTAGATTGTTATATAACTTTTTTTCAAATGTAACATTTACATTATACAGGTGGCAATATAAATTATATTTGAAAATAAATTATAAAAATATTGTTTAAAGAATTTTGATAGTTTATTTTTATTAAAAATAAACTTATATTTCCACAAAATAATTTTATATTTTCACAAAATAATTTTATATTTTCACAAAATAATTTTCCTCGGTGAACTTATTTCTAATTTTTTTAGCTGTTGTCTTATCTATGAAAAGAGAAAAACCACCTAACATTCCAAAAGCATCACGTTGTTCAACTTTGACCTGACCAATGAAATGTGTCAAATTTATATGTTGGTCAATTTCGGCATTGTAAACAAATCCACTGGTGAGGTCTCATTTTATTATGTTGGTGCTTGTGTTAAAATTTATAAACTGATATTATTTTGAAAACAAGTTATCTGTCTTAAATATCACAGTGGTTTTAATCACTTTCAATTTCAGTGAAACATTACAGGCATGATCCCATACAAAAATCGCTGAAAATCCATAACACAAGGAATACTGTATCAGATAATCAATGTATACTCGGGCTGTAAAACATCTTTTATTAACTGCCTATTATCTTAGGCATGTGGAAGAAGTCCTTTCGTGAAGCGTTAATCCACTAATTACTCAACCAATCATGATAATTAACATGCACCATGACACCTGTAAATCACTTGTTGTAGCCAACAGCCCAAACCTCTCGGGTTTTATCGTCAGATAACTTAACACAACAGAGTTCCTGATAATGGGTTTCAAAAATAAGGGCGACATCAACTTGGCTTTTTCGAAAATATAGGGCAAAGTTTTTTGAAACAGGGCGAAGTTATCACTCAACTTCGCCCTTATTTTGAGCCCTGAAATAGATAAAACTTTAAAATTTAAAGTTGATGACTATAAACAAGTTTTTAGCTCAACTGGCTATAGCCAGCTGAGCTTATGGCATGGTTTTGCGTGCGTGCGTGCGTAAACTTTAATCTTCTCCTCTAAAACCACTGGGGCAATTGGAACCAAATTTGGTGTGGAAGGTCCCTAGGTTGGATAGACCAAAGTTTGTACCAGGCGACCCTGCCCGACATCCAAGATGGCCGCTGTTACTATAAATAGCAAAAACACATAAATAGCCATTGCTGAGTCATTTTTTAACCGTTTTTGTTCAAATTTGAAATGTAGAGAGTAGATAGCAGGGCATTCAACATATGTAACGGGTTTTTATGAGAAATTTTTCGTTGACCCGATTTTTACGAATTATGCAAATGAGGTGTAATATTTAATCAATTCTTTGAAAATCTTCTCCTCTGAAACCACTGGGCCAATTGGAACCAAATTTGGTGTGGAAGGTCCCTAGGTGGGGTAGACCAAAGTTTGTACCAGGCGACCCCGCCCGACATCCAAGATGGCCGCTGTTACTATAAATAGCAAAAACACATAAATAGCCATTACTGAGTCATTTTTTAACCGTTTTTGTTCAAATTTGAAATGTAGAGAGTAGATAGCAGGGCATTCAACATATGTAACGGGTTTTTATGAGAAATTTTTCGTTGACCGAATTTTTACGAATTATGCAAATGAGGTGTAATATTTAATCAATTCTTTGAAAATCTTCTCCTCTGAAACCACTGGGCCAATTGGAACCAAATTTGGTGTGGAAGGTCCCTAGGTGGGGTGGACCAAAGTTTGTACCAGGCGACCCCGCCCGACATCCAAGATGGCCGCTGTTACTATAAATAGCAAAAACACATAAATAGCCATTACTGAGTCATTTTTTAACCGTTTTTGTTCAAATTTGAAATGTAGAGAGTAGATAGTGGGGCATTCAACATATGTAACGGGTTTTTATGAGAAATTTTTCGTTGACCTGATTTTTACGAATTATGCAAATGAGGTGTAATATTTAATCAATTCTTTGAAAATCTTCTCCTCTGAAACCACTGGGCCAATTGGAACCAAATTTAATGTGGAAGGTACCTAGGTGGGGTGGACCAAAGTTTGTACCAGGCGACCCTGCCAGACATCCAAGATGGCCGCTGTTACTATAAATAGCAAAAACACATAAACAGCCATTGCTGAGTCATTTTTTAACCGTTTTTGTTCAAATTTGAAATGTAGAGAGTAGATAGAGGGGCATTCAACATATTTAAAGGGTTTTTATGAGAACATTTTTGTTGACCCAATTTTCAAGAATTATGCTTAAGGTGTAATATTTAGTGAAATCTTTGAAAATCTTCTCCTCTGAAACAACTGGGCCAAGTGGAATGAAATTTTGTGTGGAAGGTCCAAATGTCAGCCTGACTAAAGGTGGTACCAGGCAACCCGGCCTGACATCCAAGATGGCTGTCATAACTAAAAATAGAAAGAAAAAAAAAAGACCATTGTTGATCTTTTTTTTCCACCAATTGAGCTCAAATTTTAAATATATAAAGTATACTGTGTGGGATTCAAAATACATAATGTTTTTTTCTGAGAAAATTTTTATTGACCCAATTTTCAAGAAATATGCAAATTAGGTGTAATATTTAGTAAAATCTTTTCCTCTAAAATCACTGGGCGAATTGGAACCAAACTTCCTGTGGAAGGTTCCTACAGCGGCCTAAAAAAAGTTTGAACCAGTCTAAGATGCCTGTTGTTACTAGATATATATATATAAAATAGCCATTGTGGATCCATTCTAAGCTCAACTGGCTAAACCCAGCTGAGTTTATGGCATAGTGAAGCATGCCTGCATGTGTGTGTTGCAAAGTAGGCTTCATTGAAGCAAAAATGGTCATAAGCTCAATTTATTTCCCATCTTAAGCTAATGAACCAATTATGGTAACCACATCACATTGTCTTACAGGGGCCACAGTGGCTGTGTGGTCTTAAACATTCGATGGTACGAATCACAGCACCTTTCACCCCTGACATTGCGCATTAATGCCAAGTGGGCTAGCACTTCATCTTTGAAAGTTTGTCAGTTAACTTGCTGCTTGGTCGTGGTTTTCTCCTATAATCCAGTGTCCTCCACCATTTCCAAAATTGACAGTCTCCATATAAGTGAAATATTCTTGAGTTGAACGTTAAACAGCATTTCAATCAAAAACAAACATTGTCTTACATATGCAGCCAGTTGAGCATCACAGGCCCTATTGGGCCTCTTGTTTGATAATTTAATGAGTAAGTTAAAGGCCTATAAGTGTTTGTATGTACCACAGTTCAAAAACTATTGATTATTGATCAGTGATTTTGTCATCAGTGACATCTCTAGAGTTTTAAATCTGGTTTTAGGCTTAAGTGAACATTGTTATTTAGCACATTGAAATTTTAAGGAAAGACAAATAAATGAAAGAAAATATATCAATTTTATATTTATATCATTTTTTAGTTATTGTGTGTGTGTGTGCGTGTGTGTGTGTTTGTGTGTTTTAATAATTTAATTGAATTTTGTTCACAGGAAATGACCGGACTTGGATTGACTGCTGGGATTGTTCCTTTGTTGCTGCACAGATGATTCCGTCATCTAAAAATATACAGACAACAGGTAAGCTTCTATTCAGAGGGCACATTTATACTTCTGAGGTTTATTTATGTACAGATCAAATTTGATAAAATATCAGACCAGTTGATTTTCTGTGTTCTGATAAAGGTCTTTTTTACAAATGCCATATAGAAATTTATTATGACAGCTACATAGCACACTATTGATAACAAGTTTTGGTATTTCTGGTCTTTTTGATCAGTATACACATGTAAATAACTTGTCAAATGTGTTTCACTCAGTGGAATGGAAACATCCATTTGTAATTGGTTTCCCTGTTTATGACTGGTAAGGGTTTACATGATATCATAGAGAGAGTTCCAGTCACATTTAGTGTCTTGTTCTAACAAAAAAATGTTTATGTCTTTTTTTTACAGAGGAATTACTACATGGATTTTTTAGTTATTATGGTAGTTTTGACTTCAGAGCAAGTTGTATATGTGTCCGCACTGGACTAATTATACCAGTGGCTAAAATGGTCTTGGATAAAACAATGAAGGTAAGAAACCTATTATGCAGGTAGACCACCAGGTGATGATAGAGTCAAAATTATATAAACAGGTAGACCATCAAGTGATGATAGAGTCAAAATGAGATATATACAGGTAGACCATCAGGTGATGATAGAATCAAAATGATATAAACAGGTAGACCATCAGGCGATGATAGAGTCAAAATTATATAAACAGGTAGACCACCAGGTGATGATAGAGCCAAAATGATATATGTACAGGTAGACCATCAGGTGATGATAGAGTCAAAATAATATATACAGGTAGACCACCAGGTGATGATAGAGTCAAAATAATACATACAGGTAAACCATCAGGTGATGATAGGATCAAAATAATATATACAGGTAGACCACCAGGTGATGATAGAGTCAAAATAATATACACATGTAGACCACCAGGTGATGATAAAGTCAAAATAATATATACAGGTAAACCATCAGGTGATGATATATAAAGGTAAACCACCAGGTGATGATATATACAGGTAGACCACCAGGTGATGATAGAGCCAAAATGATATATACAGGTAGACCACCAGGTGATGATAGAGTCAAAATAATATATACAGGTAGACCACCAGGTGATGATAGAGTCAAAATAATATATACAGGTAAACCATCAGGTGATGATAGAGTCAAAATAATATATACAGGTAAACCATCAGGTGATGATAGGGTCATAATAATATATACAGGTAAACCATCAGGTGATGATAGAGTAAAAATAATGTATACAGGTAAACCATCAGGTGATGATAGGATCAAAATAATATATACAGGTAGACCACCAGGTGATGATAGAGTCAAAATAATATATACATGTAGACCACCAGGTGATGATAGAGTCAAAATAATATATACAGGTAGACCACCAAGTGATGATAGAGTCAAAATAATATATACAGGTAGACCACCAGGTGATGATAGAGTCAAAATAATATATACATGTAGACCACCAAGTGATGATAGAGTCAAAATAATATATACATGTAGACCACCAAGTGATGATAGAGTCAAAATAATATATACAGGTAGACCACCAAGTGATGATAGAGTCAAAATAATATATACAGGTAGACCACCAGGTGATGATAGGGTCAAAATAATATATACATGTAGACCACCAGGTGATGATAGAGTCAAATAATATATACAGGTAGACCACCAAGTGATGATAGAGTCAAAATAATATATACATGTAGACCACCAAGTGATGATAGAGTCAAAATAATATATACAGGTAGACCACCAGGTGATGATAGGGTCAAAATAATATATACAGGTAGACCACCAAGTGATGATAGAGTCAAAATAATATATACATGTAGACCACCAGGTGATGATAGGGTCAAAATAATATATACAGGTAGACCACCAGGTGATGATAGAGTCAAAATAATATATACATGTAGACCACCAGGTGATGATAGAGTCAAAATAATATATACAGTCAAAATTATATAAACCACTTCAGAAATAGTGGCCTAATGAAGTTAGATATTTTCTTTGAAAACTCTTATATAACTTTACATTATTTCAAGCATAATCTAAAATTCATCTGTCATTAACAATTTTATTCAATTGGAAGGTTTAAATGCACGTAAAATAAAACATAGTTTCCCAAAATATCTGATGTGATATTTGGCTTCTCTAGGGTCTTAAGTCTATAGTTTGTTCATTTCATGAATTTGGTCGAAAAATGGGTTATGCGTTTTTGCGTGTAATTTAAAAAAAAAGGTAAAATGGCTCCAAATTGTCATAACTCGACTATTTGAACAGATAATGACATTGGGTTTTCAGTTTTGATTTTAATTGAAATGACCTTTAAAATGTGGTCAAGGTCACAAATCAAGGTCATGACCGAATTTGGGGTTTGTGCGGTATTAAGTAATTTTCTTGCAAATATTAAGAGATATATGAGTTCAAAACATTGTTAAAATGTTCAGCATGAAAATTTTAATAGGTACCAGGTTTCTTAACTATATGAAAATTCATGTAGGAGTTGTTGCACCTGAAATGTTATTTTTGGCTTATAAATACTAAAATTATGCATTAGCTTGAAAACTATAAACTTTTTGCATAAGCATATATATAAGAATATTGTATGGTTCAAGGTCATATGTTCAAAGGTCAAGGTCATAGCAGCATAAAAAGACTAAAACTGCTATTTATTTGGAAAACTGTTAACTTTTTATATTGGAATGTATATTAGAATATTGTAGGTATTGAAATGATGATCATTTTGAGATATGGTTCAAGGGCATACGTTCAAAGTTCAAGGTCATAGCAGCATAGTTATTCAACTTGAAAACTATTTACTTTTTATATAGGCATGTATATGAGAATACATGATACATACAGGTGTTTACATGACAATCATTTTATTGTATAGTTCAAGGACACACTTTCAAAGGTCAAGGTCATAAGTGCATAAGATAGCTCAAATTGCTAATTTTCTTGACAACTTTTTACTTTTTGTATAGGCATGTATATAAGGATATTGTAGGTATTGATATGACAATCATTTTGGTTTATGTTTCCAGGTCATAGGTTCAAAGGTCAAGGTCACAGCTGCAAAAGAAGATTAAATTGCTAATTATCTTGAAAACTATATAAGTATTAATTTTTTCAGATATTTCGCTGTTTTTGACTATTTTCTTGAAAACTATTACAGATGGATATTAACAATATAATGCAAAAATTGCAAAAATGTTCAGCACAACAGAATCTAACAATGTAGCAAGTTTCATATCTAAATGTTAATCCATGTAAGAATTGTTGCCCTTGTAATAATTTCTTTTTTTTTTTTTTTTTTTTTTTTTTTTTGACCATTTTCTTGAAAACTTTTATAGATGGATGGTAAAAATAAACTATAAAAATGTTCAGCACAAAAAGATCTTAAAATGTAGCAAGTTTGGTGTCTTTATGTTAATCTGGGTTCGAGTTTCTTCTGATTCACTGATTTTTAGCTCACCTGAGCTGAAAGCTCAGATGAGCTATTGCTAACCAGTGGATTTGTTTGCCTAAAGTTACTACTGAATAAAGGTAGTTTCCCCTTGAGAAATAAGACTAAAATTTCCCAATTTGACAACTTAAATTCCCCAAAAGGCAACAATGACATACAATCAAATAGTTTAAGTTAAATCCAGTTGTTCCAAAACTGTTCTGACAGACAAAAAATGTTAGATATTGTCACAATATAAAATCTTTGCAATGAATTTCAAAATTCTGAGCATAATATGTGACATAAAAAGGGTCCAAATTTTCCCAATCTGAAAGGTGGAAGGTAGTTTTTAAAAACCATAGCAAAATCACTGCTAACCATCTTCGTTCGTCGTGCATCGTGCGTCATCCATTGTGCGTAAACTTTTTACATTTTAATCTTCTCCTCCAAAACTACTGGGCCAAATTTAATGAAACTTGGTAACCATCATGCCTGAGTAGCCCTTTAAGATTTGCCCAAATGAAGGAGTTATGTCCCCTTGGGGCCCCATAAGGGGGGAAATAGTGAAAAACTTTAAAAATTTCATCTGAATCTGCAAGAGATATACCTTTGTTATTTCATTTATAACACCCTTAGGTCATCTATTTTCTGATTTGCACAAATGGTAGCCATGGGGCTCAAATTGGGTAAATTGTAAGGCACTGAGTGGGGAAATTGCTAAAAATTATATATTTGTCACTATATCTTGAAAACTATTAACTTTTTGTATAGGCATGTATATAAGAATATTGTAGGTATTGACATGGCAATCATTTTGATATATGGTTCAAGGTCATATGTTCAAAGGTCAAGGTCACAGCTGCAAAAGAAGACTTAAATTGCAAATTATCTTGAAAAACTGTTAACTTTTTGTTTAGGCATGTATATTAGAGTATTGTAGGTATTAATATGACGGTTATTTTGATTTATGGCTCAGGGTCATATGTTCAAAGTTCACAGCTGCTAAAGAAGACTTAAATTGCTAGTTTTCTTGAAAACTATTAACTTTTTGTATAGGCATGTATATAAGAATATTGTAGGTATTGACATGTCATACATTTTGACATATGGTTCAAGATCGTATGTTCAAAGGTCAAGGTCATATCAACATAGGAAGACTAAAATTGTTAATTATCTTGAAAACTATTAAATATGCATAGGCCTGTATATTAGAATATTGTAGGAATTGACATGACCATCATTTTGATATATGGTTCAAGGTCATATGTTTAAAGGTCAAGAAAATAGCTGCATAAGTATACTGAAATTGGTTAATGATTTGGAAATTATTCATTGCACTACTGTTACTTCATGCATGTTAGCTGTTTATAAATGAAATGTGAGTGGATATGTCTGATTAAGTTTTGTAAAAGTTCTTAACTTGAGAAAACTTTAATGTTTCTGTACTTGATATATTGTCTATTGCACTTTGCAAACAATTTTGGAAATATCCTCAGGTGAGCGTTAAGGCCCATGGGCTACTTGTTTGTTAATGCCTTCAGACATTGATTGAAATAAAATTTGGTATGCAAGTATACAATAACAAGTTACAGATCAGTTTGAGTTTGGTTTCAGATCACTGTTATGAATTATGGAACTTGGACAGAAAATTTTTCAAAATATTAGTTTTCTGGACTTTTTATCCCCTCGCCTCGGCAAAGCGGGTGATATAGTGAAAGGAATGCCCGTCCCGTATGTCTACTTCCGTACGTCCGTCAGTCCAACCATACATGGTGCATAGTTTGTGTAATCTGTAACTCTTATGAATATTTCCCAAATTAAATAAAATTTTACCCAGTTGTTTTGCACATATCAGTGATGTGCACCTCAACCTCCTATTCTGGTGACATTTGAGAAAGTTTTTCTTGAAATTAATGCTTGTGGAACTTTGCCATTTTTCTAAAGAAAATGTGTGAATGGTGCATAGTTTGTGTAATCTGTAACTCTTTTGAACATTTTCCAAATTGAATAAAATTTTACCCAGTTGTTTGACACATATCATTAATGTGCACCTCCTATTCTGGTAACATTTCAGGATTTTTTCTTGAAATTAATGCTTGTGAAACTTTGCCATTTTTCAAAAAAAAAAAAATATCAGAACTATGCATAGTTTGTGTAATCTGTAACTCTTTTGAACATTTCCCAATTGAATAAAATTTTACCCATCTGTTTGGCACATGTCAGTTATGTGCACCTCCTATTCTGGTGACATTTGAGGAAGTTTTTCTACAAATTAAGGCTTGTGGAACTTTGTCATTTTTCAAAAGAAAAGATTTGAACTATGCATAGTTTGTGTACTCTGTAACTCTTATGAACACTTCCCAAATTAAACAAAGTTTTACCCAGCTGTTTGGCACATATCATTGATGTGCACCTCCTATCTTTGGTCACATTTGAAGAATTTTTTCTTGAAATAAAGGCTTGTGGGAACTTTATCATTTTTTCAAAGAAAGAATGTGACAGTGCATATTTTGTGTAATTTGTAACTCTTATGAACATTTCTCAAATTGAATTAGTGGTACCCAGCTTGTTTGGCACATTTCAATGATGTGCATCTCTTATTTTGGTGATATTTGTAGTAATTTTTTTTAAAATTATGTTCATGGACCTTTGTCCATGAAACATTTTTTTTTTTTCATTTGTGGAACCACTGCATTAGAAGCAATTAGCCAAAGGCTCAAGTGAGCTTTTCTGATCAAAATTTGTCGTCATCATCATCGGCGTCCGGGGCGTAAACTTTTACATTTTTGACTTCTTTTCTGAAACTACAAGGTAGATTTTAATGAAACTTGGTCAGATGCATATATGGGCCAGTGCAATTCAGATTTGTTCGTGACGTTGTCATGGCTCCCAAAACCAGGTCAAGGTGACCCATGGTTCTAAAAAACTTAAAAAATCTTCTTCTCTGAAAGTAATGATGGGAGAAAAAATCTGATGTGATATTTGGCTTCTCTAGGGTCTTAAGCTTCTAAATTGTTAATTTCATAAAATTTGGTAAAAAATTAGGTTACGCGTTTTTGCGTTTAATTTTAAAAATTTCGTAAAATGGCTTCCAATTATTATAACTTGACTATATGAATAGATATTGACATTGGGTTTTCAGTTTTGACTTTTTGTTTAAATAACCTTCAAAATGGGGTCAAGGTCAGAGTTCAAGGTCGTGACCTAGTTTGTAATTTGTGCAGTTTTAGGTTATTTTCTTCCAAATAATAAGAGATATATAATATTAAAACATTGTTAAAATGTTCAGCATGACAAAATGTAAAAAGGTTCAAAGTTTGGTAACTGTATGATAATGCATGTAGGAGTTGTTGCCCCTGAAATGTTTTATATATTAGAATATTGTAGGTATTGATATGACAATCATTTTGATATGAGGCTCAAGGTCATACGTTCAAAGGTCATGGGTGCATAAAAAGACTGAAATTGTTTATTATCTTGGAAACTATTAACTTTTTGTATTAATATGGTGATTATTTTGATATAAGATTCAAGGTCTTACATTTAAAGGTCAAGGTCATAGATGCATTAAAAAAGACTCAAATTGTTAATTATCTTGAAAACTATTAACTTTTTTTAGGCATGTATGTCAGAATATTTTATGTATTTTTACAAATGATTTTGGATATATCCTCAGGTTGGCCATATCCTCAGGTGAGCGTTAAGGCCCATGGGCCTCTTGTTTTTTTATCCAGGTAACTCTTTCTTTAATAATATTATTCTTTAATCATGCTGCAGTGTTGTATACATCTTGCTTTACCAGAAGTAAATACACACATTCATGGTTTATAACTTCTATATGTAATGAATTATTCCTGAAAATTTGAACACTATCTCATCATGTAGAAAGTTAAGACCCAACAACTCCAAAATGTTCTATGCTCAAAATCAGTTAAAGCAAGCCAGAAACTGGATTTGATACCACATAGTTTCTGTTATAAAACTGGCACTTTAAGTAATCTAATTATATGTCATGTCATATGATTACATGGTGCACAAGTTTTTACCTCATAGAAAATTTCATAAAGTGTTGAATTTAGTTGAGGAATTCCAGAATCAAGTTGAAAACCACATGTTCTTGAAGGTTGATAGAAAGTCTGTTGTAAATTGTAAGTTTAAAAATTTCATTAACCATTGGTTATTTTGAGGTCTTATGCCCATGTCCCCCTCCCCATAAAATGATATTCATCTTTCCCCTGGAAATATCAAAAGAGTTAATTATATATTGCATATATATATACACACACACACAAAGTCAAACCTGCATTAAAGCCCACCTGTACATAAGTGCATATTTATAACATAGTTATATAGTGATTGGGATGAGAAATAATGGCCTTCTTACTATTAAGGCCAGTATTTCTCATCCCAATCACTATATTTCTATATTATTTTAACCTCTATATTCCTTTTGGCCAATTGTACATATAGGTCACTTTTACTGCTTCCCTTGGGAGGCCTTTACAGACAGGTTTGACTGTATATATAGGCGAGGGGATACCATGCAGATTTTCATCTGCTTTCTAAATCTTGTATTTAAAAGTCTGCAGATATTGAACTCAAATTTGGTATGTAAGTCAACCATAACGAGTTATAGATCAGGTTTAAGTATGGTTTGGGTTCACTGTTTTTCAACGAATTATGGGACTTGGACAGAAAATTTCTCTAAAATATTGGTTTTTTGGACTTATTTAAAAGTCTGCAAATATTAATCTTAAATTTGGTATGCAAGTCTACCTTAGTATATAGACATAGATGAGGTTTGATTTGGTTCGGGTTCACTGATTTTCAAGAAAATTATTGGTCTTTAAAAAAGCTTTTTAGACTTTTTAGGTCACTTTTGTTGAAGGCTCAAGGTGACCTATAGTGGTCATTGTTTGTCTGTCATCATGCGGTGTGCGTCATGCGTCGTAAACAATTACACATTTTCAACTTCTTCTCCAGAACCAGTTGGACAATGATAATGAAACTACATGGAAATTTTTACTTAAGCCCTACCAAGTTTTTGAAGCAGGTTGACCTTGGCATTCATTCAAGATCTTAGTGAGTCTGAATAGGAAGATCTTCAAACATCTTGTCATGAACCAAAAGGCCTAGAAGCTTGAAACTTCATATATGGCATTAGAGCACTAAGCACTACTTATTTACTTCTTTTTATTTTTGTTGACCTTGATCTCCATTTAAGGTCACAGTGATCTCAAATAGAAAAACATTTAAACATTTTGTTCATGAATAAAAGGGTCTTCAAGCTTGAAACATTTTATATAGCATCAATGAATGAAGCCATACTAAGTTTGGGAAGCTGTTGACATTGACCTTTATTCAAAGTCACAGTAACTTTAAACATTACAACCAGTAAAAATACTAAATGGTTAACTATCTGGAAAACTATAAACTTTTTGTAAAGTCTTGTATATTAGAATATTGTAGGCATTGATTTAAAGATAATTTTGATATAAATTTCAAGGTCATGAGTTAAAAAATCAAGGTTACCATTGCATTAGCATACTAAAAAGGTTGATTATGGAAAACTACACTGTATCATTATTGTAGGAATTGACGAAATGATTATTTTAAACATAGTTCATGGTCATGGGTTCAAAGGTCAAGTCACATATGTATTTGCATACTTAAATGGTTAATTATCAAAAAACTATAAACTTTTACATAGATATAAATATTAGAATAGTGTAGGTATTAATATAAATATCATTTTGTATAAAGATTGAGGACAGTACTAAATATTCTTAGTTGACTGTTCAGTTGGCCTCTTGTCTTTTCTGAATGCCTGCAGATATAAATTTCAAGATCATTAAATCAAATTTGGAATGCAGGTCTACCACAATGAGTTTCAGGTCAGGTTTCAACTTCATTCTGGTTCACTGATTTTTGACAAAATTATTGGCCGTTGACTTATCTTACATATAGAATATGAATTTACAACTTGGCTTGTGTACCTTGGTGCCTATAGAATTTTGTTGTATCAATGTGAGTTGTTAAATATTACATGTCTGCAGTTTTGTTTTATTAGTGTTTTATTAATTATTAATCTTGTTATATGTAATGTTAAGTAATTATAAATTGTACGAAATGTGGTGTTGAGTAATTATAAATTGTGCTAAATGTGGTGTTGAATAATTATAAATTGTGCTAAATGTGGTGTTGAATAATTATAAATTGTGCTAAATGTGGTGTTGAGTAATTATAAATTGTGCTAAATGTGGTGTTGAGTAATTATAAATTGTGCTAAATGTGGTGTTGAGTAATTATAAATTGTGCTAAATGTGGTGTTGAGTAATTATAAATTGTGCTAAATGTGGTGTTGAGTAATTATAAATTGTGCTAAATGTGGTGTTGAGTAATTATAAATCATGGTAAATGATAATTTTAACCACATCTACGTAGCCAGACATGACTTGTAGCATGATAAGAGATAACTATTACTGTGATTAAGAACATTGTCATTTTACATGTTTAGGTGTCTATTTATTATTTGTTTTTCAGGTTGGAGTAGTGAACATACAGGATCCATTTGTACTGAATCATAATATAACACTGAATGTTAATGACAAAATGGCCAGCAAAATATCACAGGAGCTGAAAATAGCTGAAACCAAAAGTAAAACCTGGTTTGATGTCAAATTTGCTGAAACTAAATCTATAACAGACATATTTAATGATATTGTACCTGAAGGACTTAACTTAGATGCTGTCAACAAAACAGTTGATGCTTCTGGTCTTGTACTTGGAAAATATCAATTCCTTGTTCCCATGAAAACACAAAATATGACCCCTATCAAACTGCGAGAACTGGAAGAGGAAGGAGATATTTATCTGGGTTGGTGCAAGAGAATGGTTAAATTTATTTATGGACTAATAGAAAGAGTTTTGATGTTTGATTGTGAAATAAGAACCACAAATCTACCTGAAGAATTTCATAAAAAGACAAGAACATATGATCACTCTAAAAAAGTAAAGTTGGCTACTACTGGTGTAAAACGTGGACCTGATTCTACTGACCAGGTAACAAATGCTAAAAAAAGCAAAACAGAAGAAAACAAGGTCATTGAAGATAAAAAACCTTCAGCAAATTCAGAAAATACAGAGGAACAAAAAAATAAAAATCCTCAGTGTCAAGTGGATGCTAGGAAGGAAGATTCTGAAGTCCCAATGGAGACATCTGGTGCTGAGGGCAAAGTACCTGAAGGTCCTGTAGATCCATTTAATGCTGAGATTGATTTCAGTAAAAATGAAATCTTCTTAGATATGGATGTATTGGTTTTTCTTCGAATTTGGGCAGAGAGGAAAAAAAATTGGCAATAAGCTGAAGGAACGTGGATTTCAAGAAAGCATTGAACTAGAACAGACAATCTCAGAAACCTTGTATTATGACTATTTAAAGCCATCTAGACGTCCAATATTAGAGTTCCGTTTGATTATTAGATCTGATGTCAAACCTGGTATGGCATCCTCATTGTTAGTGGAAGCAATTAGCAGGCCTGGTATGAAAGAATATGATGCTGTTTTCCATTTTGTAAAGAAGTTTGTTTTAAAAGCTGTAGAAAAATGGTTTTAAAATATCCAGAAATGTCCCTGTTATTCTGTTTCAGTTGTCTGACTTTATACATATACAATAAAGACTAATGAACAAAACTGAGTATATTCTATCAGAACCATTGTTGATTAGAAATCAAATGTTTGAGAAACACTCAATTTTACAAATCACTGATGCAAATTAGGTATCTAAATGCATCATTGTGCACATGACAATAATAATATATTATATGTTTTACACAAAGGTTTTGCATTTTTCCAATGACATGCTTATGTATTGGCATTATAGACTGGATAATCATTTGATGTTACCATAGAAACTGATCAATTCAAAATCAAAATTTAAAACACTTCAGGTGTAGAAGTACTCAGAAAGAGTAACATTTATTTAGTCATTAGGTTCATTACATGAAAAACAAATAATTTCTCTTTGATTAACACTCTAGTTGGAAATAAGACAGAAATGAATCTACAATTGACAAAAGACGTATATGTATCATGTACATGTAAATAAAACAATTAGGAAGGGAAAAAACAAAATGTGTTTGCTTCGTGAAGACAGATCCTTGAATGGTTTTGTCAGGTACAACCCATGAAGTGGTTGTTACCAAATCTCTTGTGTTTAAGATTACCTGTTGGACAGGTTTGAACAAATGTAACATAAATATAGTAAGAACACATTTTTAATGAAACTGAATAAAACAATGCAAAATTATGTCAATTTTTAACCAAGAAGGTTTAATGAATCATAAAGATTGTAAGCTACAGGTGTAATACCATACATTAAAACATTACCCTTAAGTGATGAATAAAATAAGTTGTTTTACGAGTGTATGTTTATTCTGGAATATTCATGTTTACTCTGATTATTAGTGTTTTATTTTGCATTTATTTTTCACTTTATGCTACTCATTAACAATCATCAAATCATTAAATTGTTTTATATTGTCTAATGATATATTGTATATATTTGTCATTATTGTCTTTTTAATTCACCAAGGTCAAAAATATCTTAATGGAAATGTTGCTCTTCTCCGACTTAATATAACATGCTTAAGAATTTTTCTTTTAGCTTTTTTGTGGCTTTCATAATTGTTTTTGTTTATGTTTAAGCTGGCAGAGTTAATTTTCAACACCAATGTGGTGGTAGTCATCAATATCCAAATCATTAAAACAATGCGTTAAAATTTGTTAAGATGCATTAAATAATTATTTAGTGCATTATACGAAAACATTTTGATTTCTGATTGGATGACTACTTGCAAACTACGAAATATTTGATATTATCAGCTGTACCATGTGTACATGGATACTATAAAATGGATACTATTGTCAAGAGTTCTTTCCCCTTTACTTTGTATAGGTAGTGTTAAAAAATAACACTCTTATCCTTTGACATTTAATGAAACTTTTATGTTTATTTTTTTCCAAGTTTAAGCTATTTCCAATATCACAGTATTTCTTTCTGCTGCAACACTTTGAGAGCATAGTCACTTCAAAGTCAATAATTGAAAAACATAATATCTATATAATGATGAAATTGACATCCTTTCTTGACCTGTCACTCATGTAGAACAGGTTCCAGATGTTTTATAAGCCTGACTGATGGAATGAGATTTTATCTCTGTATTTCACACACATTTGAATCGTGATCAGTGCACAATTTAAGATGCACATTTGTATTACACATAATTGTGTACAGAAAACAGCCTTTCTGATTGCCTTTTATAGCATCATTCTTTGTTACAATTATTGTTACAACAAGTTTTTTTTTACTTTTCATCGCTTTGATGTATAGATTATTTTTGGTTTTTTTTTGTTTTTTTTTTTTTCTTTTTTCTTTTTTTTTCATTTTTCTTTTTGTCTTCTTGAAAAATTTTAAATTCTTATGAGCTGTTGTTGTTATGGCATCATCATGGTTTTAATTAATGTAGGCATTCTTTAGGTTTTATAAATTTAACCTTTTTTTGCAAATTAAGCACAGCATTGAGTTCAAAATTTAATTAAATTTTGAAGTTATGAAAAAAACAGTGACAAGGAAGTATGTCATTAAGAAGGAACCCTATACCTGCACCAAACACCAAGTCTTAAAAGTTGTATACAATGCTTATTAATATTAGCTCTTATAGACTATACCTTTAATAACATACTTTTATGATATATGATTGGATTACATAATTATTTGTGCTTATGTAAAAATGAAGATCCATATGTCCTAGAATCTTCTTATTTTGGTATTGGTATAATTATAGCCTCGAAATTCTACAAAATAAGAGGTTTATTAAGTTTTTTGTTGTTAAAGCTGCACTTAGTTGACACATTTTTTGAAAAAAAAAATCCTAAAAATAATTTTTTATCAATATAAATTGATTGTTATTACAATCTGTGTGATTCATTTTCTTAAGTTCATTTATATTAGCCCATATTAAATGGAAATGCTAAAAGCTTGCAGCAACTTGATTAAATATTATTTATCAGCTTGGAGCATGTGCGGAAATTCTACATGTATGTAAATAATGACGTCTACGGATAGAAATGGGGAGAATGACAACAGATTCCGTGAAGAAAAGAACAAGGGCAAACAAACTAGAACAAACTGACCATTAGGATTAGAATCGACCAGGCTCAGATGGAAAAATGGCTATAAATAAAACAGCAGTTTGGCTTTTTGTGGTGTTTGTTGATGTTGCCTTTTTTTGACAAAGAATCACATGATCAATGATCTAAAATAAAATCTTTGGTAGATCAAAGTAGCAGTAGGTTTCTCCATGGATATCAACGTATGTAAAGGTATTATCATGAAACCAATTATTACATTTTTTCATAGTGAAGAAAAAATGCACTGTTTATATATTATGCATAGGAAAACTTAATCCAGCATTTACTACAGCTGATTTTAGTATTCTTACCATACTTTTATTGTTGCTATACAGAGAAATCTTTGAGTACATAAAGTTTGTGCATGGAGGATAGATCAGAGTTTTTCTTAAGACATGACTAAAGTCTTAAGAGAAAATATTTCTAAAATTAGTGGATTTGCTTTTATCATTGAAGTTGTTGTATGAACATACTTAGTTGTTTTATGTCTGATTGCAAATTCTACTTTGTTCTAAATAAAAATTTTGTCATGTTTTTTCAATATGACTTTTCGGGTTTTTTTTTTAAATGTGTTTCAGTTTTTAAACTTTCTGTAAATCATGACTATCATAGGTTATGAAAATTTATAATATCCAGTTATATAGAAATAAATTGCCTTTTAAAACCAATGTACTAAAAATAAAATTTGTGTGACTTTTTAGTAATAAAATCTGTGCAACTTACTAACAATGAAATCTCTGACTGACTATCAATGAAATCTGTGTGACTGACTAGTAATGAAATCTCTGACTGACTAGCAATGGAATCTGTGTGACTGACTAGTAATGAAATCTGTGACTGACTAGTAATGGAATCATGTGACTGACTAGTAATGAAATCTGTGACTGACTAACTAGTAATGAAATCATGTGACTGACTAGTAATGAAATCTGTGACTGACCAGTAAGGAAATCTGTGACTGACCAGTAATGAAATCATGTGACTGACTAGTAATAAAATCTGTGTGACTGACTAGTAATGAATCTGTGTGACTTACTAGTAATGAAATCTGTGTGACTGACTAGTAATTAAATCTGTGTGATTTACTAGTAATGAAATCTGTGTGATTTACTAGTAATGAAATCTGTGACTGACCAGTAATGAAATCATGTGACTGACCAGTAATGAAATCTGTGACTGACTAGTAATGAAATCTGTGTGACTGACTAGTCATGAAATCTGTGTGATTTACTAGTAATGCCATCTGTGTGACTTACTAGTAATGAATCTGTGTGACTGACTAGTATGAAATTTGTGTGACTGACTAGTAATGAAATCTGTGTGACTAGTAATGAAATCTGTGTGACTGACTAGTAATGAAATCTGTGTGACTTACTAGTAATTAAATCTGTGTGACTTACTAGTAATTAAATCTGTGTGGATTTACTAGGTAATGAAATCTGTGTGACTGACTAGTAATGAAATCTGTGTGACTGACTAGTAATGAAATCTGTGTGACTTACTAGTAATTAAATCTGTGTGACTTACTAGTAATTAAATCTGTGTGATTTACTAGTAATGACATCTGTGTGACTCACTAGTAATGAAATCGTGTGACTGACTAGTAATGAAATCTGTGTGATTTACTAGTAATGAAATCATTGCAAACCAGTAATAAAATATGTGACTGACCAGTAATGAAATTATTTGACTCACTAGTAATGAAATCTGTGTGACTGACTAGTAATGAAATCTGTGTGATTT
>CM056609.1:18601525-18829684 GCA_029721355.1 Tegillarca granosa
GACTTTCATTTCGTTTTCCAGAAGGTCATGCCGTACACACGTTATTCGATTTAATAAAAGAATTTCAAAAATTTCTAAGATGACGCCTTTTTCGCACAATCTCTTAAATTTATGTCAACAATTGTTTTTCCATAAAAACCCTATATATAAATTAAAAAGCTTAACACAGATAACTATATATCTTTCTATATATCAAATTTGAACTTTATTGGTCCTTTCATCAATCTGTAACGGCTGAAATTTTGTTTTTCTATTGGTCATCTTGCATTTCGGACTACCTTATTAGAAACATTTTAATCTGCATTAACTAAGGATGTTTCTATCTAAATTTGGCCCTATTCACCCCTGTGGTTTAGAAGAAGAATAGTAAAATTTATGGATGCGCCGTCGATATAATATGCATATCTAATTTTTTATCTTCTTGAAACAAGGATATTACTGACCAAATTTGTATATATATAAAATTGTATATTCTATTGGTGTTCCTTTTTTGGTCTTCAGTGTTATATAAAAAAGGTAACTCTCATATAATACAATACTGCTTAACTTGACTTGCAAGTGGCATCATGTCGCTTGCTGTGAATGACTCTTAGTAATATGAATAAGAGTATTGAACAAAAGAAATTACTCTCAGATCTAATCAAAATTCTATTCTGGTCTATATTGATATATAATGCTTTAAAAAATTAATCATTTTTTCGCAAAATCATATTGTGACGTTTTAAATATACAGTAGATTCCACTTATTTGCATATCCGGTTAATTGCATAATTTTTCTATTTCTAAACGGACTATGCAATTAAGCGGAATCTATTGTAATGTTGTCACTGTACTTAATGTTGAAATTGATATGCAGGTTTTCGAAAATGACAGAAAATGCCTCAAAGAACTTCATCTTTACGGATAACCATCAGAAACTAGATATGTTAAAATTTAAATTACTGTTAGGTACACATAAAAAATTTTAATTAAAATTTGAATTATCAATTTTTTTTCGTGAAAGGTAAAATTATTTTTTGAAATTAATTTAGATTTAATATACGTTAATTTGAAAAAAAGGAAATTAAATTTTTTCCCCCACTGTTATGGATAAAAATCTCATATTAAGCTTTTATCTAAATGGATGGTTTTAACACGGCAGCTATGATATCATATTAAAAAGGTTTAATACATTTTTCCGACAACAATTACACCTCTTAATAAATCAAGTACAATAATTAGGTTATTGATTTCCGGATGCTTGATGATGTACCAAATAAGTACCATATGATTGGTTTAACTAATGGAAACTGATTACCATGTTAGTTACAATCAATTTAACTGTATCATCAAAATGTTTGAAGGTTATCAAAAGAAGACATTGTTAGTTTTGTTATAATACGATAGCGCCTTATGCTCTGGTAACCGAGTATAATCCATTTCAGTATAATTTGACATAAATAATAAGATTGAAAATACTCTTTTAACGGATTATTGCTGGTTTATCATTTGTATTTCATTGAAAGGATATTAAGGTTGAAAATGTGTAATTTTGACAAATTACACAATTTGTTTAACTTAGCATTTAGGTTAGGTATAAAATTACTTGTGCATTTGGAGATTTAGAACAAGTTTGTGATTTCATCATGTCTAATAAGTTGACTTTAAATGGATTAATTCGCGAACATTACATAAATTATGCAGTTTATATTTGCAGTTTATAAGCTACCATTTATTCCAGTGTTTTGAATATTACATTGTGTATTTAATAAGAGATCAAAAACAATTTGCAATAATTAATTTAGGCTTGGCAATTGCAATAAATTGTACAATACAAAAAATGAAAGCAGTCACAAAAAACAAATTTAAAATAAAATAAATAGAAATAAAATAAAATAAAATAGATAAATAAATAGAAATAAATAAATAAATAACCAAACAAATAAATAAAAAATAAATGAATAAATAAATAAAAATAATGGAAAAATTGAACAGCTTTTAATTGCATTTAAGAAAATCAAATAGCAACTGGCATCCAACAAAAAACAATCGGTTGTCTACCACTTTGGAATACTAGTATTTTTACACAGGGAGAGAAATGCATAGGTTCGCTGATTTAGCAATACTTCATATTTAAAGACAGAACAATCTCAAGAGTTGTATGAGTTTAATACGAATAAAAGGCTACAGAACCATCACATTAATTTTTACATTTAGTGGTTTTAAGATCTAATAATGCATAATTAAAATGCCAATTTATCATGTACTCAGTATAAATCTCTCGATATTTTCACATAAAGCTAAAGAAAAGGTTTCGAAGCTCGAATGACAGAGTAACCGAGATAAGAATAGCTTTAGCCGAGATGCTATTTTTCTCAGTCAACAGCAGGTTGGACTGTCAATAATTTAGATATGTCCAATTATGTGTGCAAAAAACACAGTATCAGCATTTGTAACCGTGACTATAGAGTGGTTACAAACAGTTACATGGTTACAAAATATTTCTCTTTTTCAAAACCAACTTCATTTTCTGGATAGGTTACAGGGTACAAAGGTAACACTATGGTTACATAGAGTTACACTAAGTTACAGATATTATTTTTCAATTTTTGAAAATCTCCCAGGTTACAAGGTTACAACGGTTACAAAGGTAACAGTTATGGAAAATGACTGTTTTTCAAAACCGGCTTCATTTTCTGGATAGGTTACGGGGTTACAAAGGTAACAATATGGTTACATAGAGTTTCACTAAGTTACAGATATATTTTTCAATTTTTGAAAATCTCCCAAGTTACAAGGTTATAATGGTTACAAAGGTAACATGACTCTTTTTTCAAAACCGACTTCATTTACTTGATAGGTTACAGGGTTTCAATGGTAACACTATGGTTACATAGAGTTACACTAAGTTACAGATATTATTTTTCAATTTTTGAAAATCTCCCAGGTTACAAGGTTACAACGGTTACAAAGGTAGCAGTTACAGAAAATGACTCTTTTTCAAAACCGGCTTCATTTTCTGGATAGGTGACGGGGTTACAAAGGTAACAATATGGTTACATAGAGTTACACTAAGTTACAGATATTATTTTCAATTTTTGAAAATCTTCCAGGTTACAAGGTTACATCGGTTACAAAGGTAACAGTTATGGAAAATGACTGTTTTTCAAAACCGGCTTCATTTTCTGGATAGGTTATGGGGTTACAAAGGTAACAATATGGTTACATAGAGTTACACTAAGTTACAGATATTATTTTTCAATTTTTGAAAATCTTCCAGGTTACAAGGTTACAACGGTTACAAAGGTAACAGTTATGGAAAATGACTGTTTTTCAAAACCGGCTTCATTTTCTGGATAGGTTATGGGGTTACAAAGGTAACAATATGGTTACATAGAGTTTCACTAAGTTACAGATATTATTTTTCAATTTTTGAAAATCTCCCAAGTTACAAGGTTACAATGGTTACAAAGGTAACATGACTCTTTTTTCAAAACCGACTTCATTTTCTGGATAGGTTACGGGGTTTCAATGGTAACACTATGGTTACATAGAGTTACACTAAGTTACAGATATTATTTTTCAATTTTTGAAAATCTCCCAGGTTACAAGGTTACCATGGTTACAAAGGTAACAGTTACAGAAAATGACTCTTTTTCAAAACCAACTTCATTTTCTGGATAGGTTATGGGGTTACAA
This sequence comes from Tegillarca granosa, assembly GCA_029721355.1. Classification (NCBI taxonomy): domain Eukaryota; kingdom Metazoa; phylum Mollusca; class Bivalvia; order Arcoida; family Arcidae; genus Tegillarca; species Tegillarca granosa. The sequence continues at coordinate 18,605,204 of CM056609.1, forward strand.
AGGTAACACTATGGTTACATAGAGTTACACTAAGTTACAGATATTATTTTTCAATTTTTGAAAATCTCCCAGGTTACAAGGTTACAACGGTTACAAAGGTAACAGTTACAGAAAATGACTCTTTTTCAAAACCAACTTCATTTTCTGGATAGGTGACGGGGTTACAAAGGTAACACTATGGTTACATACAAAACCGGCTTCATTTTCTGGATAGGTTACGGGGTTTCAATGGTAACACTATGGTTACATAGAGTTACACTGAGTTACAGATATTATTTTTCAATTTTTGAAAATCTTCCAGGTTACAAGGTTACAACGGTTACAAAGGTAACAGTTATGGAAAATGACTGTTTTTCAAAACCGGCTTCATTTTCTGGATAGGTTATGGGGTTACAAAGGTAACAATATGGTTACATAGAGTTACACTAAGTTACAGATATTATTTTCAATTTTTGAAAATCTTCCAGGTTACAAGGTTACAACGGTTACAAAGGTAACAGTTATGGAAAATGACTGTTTTTCAAAACCGGCTTCATTTTCTGGATAGGTTATGGGGTTACAAAGGTAACAATATGGTTACATAGAGTTTCACTAAGTTACAGATATTATTTTTCAATTTTTGAAAATCTCCCAACTTACAAGGTTATAATGGTGTCTTTCATTAGTATCAATCATAAAGAACCAGACAATATAATTGGTAGTTCAGTGGTGGGGATGTCTACAGCTAAATAGTTATCACAAAGCCCCATCAGGTACCACTCTTTAGTGGTACCCCTGGAATAAATTTTATATGAATTGATGTGCCTTGGGATGCTTAAATCCCAAATATATATAGTTTTATAGTACAAAGCAAAGTGTGTATTGAAAAATTGATGATTTTTGTATTTAAGACACCACCCTCATGCCTCTACCCATTGAACCCCTGGGGATTTAAAATTAATGGATAACACAACTTTAATGGTACAGGACATCTATCCTAAAAAATTTGAACGAGATAGATTGATGAAATCCTGCAGACAAAAAAGTGCTTTTCTTAGGTAAAAATTGCTAAAATTCCCTCATTACAGTTGTAGCCTCTGGCTACATGACAGTCATCATATGTCAGTCAAATGGTTGCTTACACCCTTCACACTTCATGGTTGTGTTGCTTATTAATCAAAATGTATTATAATTTCTGGCTATGATAAAATATAATGTAAAAAATATACCCAATTAACAGTTTGTAGCTCACCTGAGCTGAAAGCTCAGATGAGTTATTGCTATCCATCTTCATCAGAAGTGTGTCGTGTGTAATACGTAAACTTTTAACATTTTAATCTTCTTCTCCAAAACCACAGGGCCAAATTTAATGAAAACTTGGTAACCATCATGCCTGTGTGAAGCCCTTTCAGATTTGCACAAATGAAGAAGTTGTCTACTTGGTGTCCCATAAGGAGGGAAAATCTTTAAAAATCCTCTTCTTTGAATGTACATAAAATATACCTTAGTTATTACATGTAGGACGTTTCGTTTCAGATTTGCACAAATGGTAGCATTGGGGCTAAAATAAGGGAAATGGCAAGGCACTAAGTGGGGTAATTGCTAAAAATTATATACTTGTCAACGTATCTTGAACACTATTAAGTTTTTGTGTAGGCATGTATATGAAAATATTGTAGGTATAAATATTGTAGGTATTGATATGACAATCATTTTTGATATATGATTTAAGGTCATAGGTTCAAATGTCAAGGTCATAGCTGCATTAGATGGTTAAAATTGTTAATTATCTTGAAAACTATTCACTTTTTGTATAGGTATGTATATAAGAATAGTATTGTAGGTATTGATATGATGATCATTTTGATATATGATTCAAGGCCATATATTTAAAGGTCAAGGTCATAGCTGCATAAGAAGACTAAATTGTTATAATTTGGAAACCATTCATTGTACTTTAGTTACTACATTACCTACTTATAAATGCACTGTGACTAGATATTTCTGATTAATTATTGTGGCAGTTCTAAACTTGAGGAAGCTTTGAAAATTTCAATATTTCATATAATTTCTATTGCAATTTGTAAAAATTTGGACATATCCTCAGGTAAGCACTAAGGCCCATGGGCTTCTTGTTTGAATGGTTTGAATTGCTGGAATGATAAAATGAACTTTCACAGACTTAATTAAAAACTGGAAAAGAGTTGAGTAATTGACAGGTTCCCTGGATAATTTGACTCGGGGAACTCTGTGGTTAAGTGGTAGAGTGTTTGCCTCATAAGTGGGAGGTTGTGGGTTCAAACCATGCTGACCTGGCTGTAAAAATTCCATGGACATATGTCCATGTCCATGTAAACTCCATGGATTTCCACTGAAATGCCACAAAAATCCATGGAAAGTGTGTACATGTCCATGGGAAAATAATTTTGCCATACTTTTGACCATGGACATGTACATAATTTCCATGGAATTTCTGTGGACATGTACATGGATTTTTGTGGCAAAATTTGTGTCTGTCAATGAAAGTATTACAAAGTATACAAAGTTTCAGTCCCAGCATTGTCAACAAACTCTGCGTGGAAATTCCATGGATTTCCATGGAATTTTTCTCAAGTGTCAAGGTCAGCAATTTCAGTGTTCTGTTCATACAATGAGATGTTGCTAGACAACAACAAGAAAAAAAGATGGCTGTCTAGCATTTTCAGGCATTTCAGCTTTGGACAATAAAAGACTAAGAAGGACATAAAATCTTATATTTCGTGCAAAGTCACTGGATATTATACAAAGGAAAGCTTTAAACAAATATTTTTTGAGAAAATGGAATCTAGTGAAATTATAAGCAAACCATTAAAAGTTCCGTTTGAGAATTATTTAGCTGTCTTCTGAAATATGGAAAGTATCATGTGAGTTTTATTAACTTCTATCATGTAACTAAAATAAATGAAACAGGCAACTATTTTTGTTATAAAGTTTAACTCAAATAAAAAATTAGAATAAAAAATGATAAACACTTGATTTATTGTAAATATTAAGACTGAGCAAAATTTTAAAGATCTGTATGAACATGAAAATATCATGAATGAAATACATTGGTGGGGTGCTAAAAACTTGATGTGTTATTGTTTAATAATTATTAAAACAGTCATAGGCAAAAAAAAAGTCACCACATATGTCATTTCATAATTTCAGTAAAATGTGCTGACCCACAAAGTAGCCATCTTTTTTCTTGATGCTGTCTAGAACTACTTCATCTGTATGGATCGCTTTTTAAAAATTTGCCACTTATTTTCCATGTACAATGTACATGTACTTCGACGACGGAATTTCCATGTACATCGACAGTGGATTTGTCATGTACATGTCCACAGATTTGCCACAAACATGTCCATGGAATTTCTGTGTACATTTGGTTCCAATACTCCACACTTTCAATGTACAAAAAATCCATGAAATCTACAGCCAGGGAGTCATACATAAGACTTAAAAAATTAAGATCATATTGCTTCCTCACTTGGTGCACAGCATTAGACAGATAGAGTTTTGACTGGTATACCTGGTGTCAGGATAATGAAATATTGGTATTCTAATTGTCTGTTGCATACTGACTCTGTTAGTTAGCATCTTACCAAGAAGTTGCCCTGAATGTGCACTAGACAAAATAACACTCTCTCACACATACTCTCTCAAAATACCCAGAATTATTAACATTCAAACATTTTTTCATCTAATTTGTTGAAAATGAAAAAGTATTGGTGTTGAACGTTCACTTGGTTGACATCACAACAAGATTCTATCTATTCATTTAATATTACACATAATTAACATTTCTGTACATATTGAACATGTCATCATGGTCATAGTTAAGTACCTTATTAGTTTTAACTTATAATCTAGCCCCTATCATAACCCTTATGGTACCTCGGCTGTGATCAATCTAGGCCACTAATTAATTAATTAGTAAATGCAAAATTTGGGTTGTAAGTAAGGCATCCTTACATAGCTATAGGTGACCAGTCTTGATTAGGTATTAACCTGTTCACTCAGGCATGAATGATTAAAGGTGAATTTTTTGATGGATCTGAATCATTGGAATATGTTAGGGTGATTTAACCTTTTAAAAATTATTTCTTGTAAAATAGTGTTGCAGATGATAATTGATTAAATATATTAAATAAATATTGTTTATTTAAGATAATGTCCTTATTTAAAATATTGAGAATCTAATAAATAAATAAATAAAATAAATAAATAAATGTAAATAAATCTACTTAATAGTTTCTCAAATTTCAGTGAATAAAAAATGCTAATTGACTTGAAAGTTAACTGGTCAATATAAAAAAGGAGAAAATCTTTTTTTTTTTTTTTTTTTTTTTTTTTGAAATATTGTATTGTTACCAACTATTGAAGGGATTAAAAACTATTGTTTATGCTAAATTTAACTTACAATTTGGTTACAATGAATAAGCAACAGATTCTAAATTATTTACAACAAGTGTTAAAATTCAGGAAGGATGTTGAATGCTTTCCAACAAAATAGTTATTGTCAGACATTCTCACTTAATGTTGATGTTATTAATTAAAACCAAATAGATAATTTATTTACACAAGTTGCAGATTTGTTGTGTCAAGCAGCTTGCAACACATTTAGTACATATAGTAATAATAATAATAATAATAATAAAAGGATTATATCTAAGGTATAGTTTACTCGTGATGTTTTAAAGCTAAGAAGAATTTCTGAAAAAAGAAGACTGTACAGGAAAAATAAATCTGATGTTTTAAGGAGAAGCTTTCAGCGGAAAAAAATATGAACATGTTTTGGATAAAAGTATACGACATTACAGAGTCAGTTTACATATAAAAGTAAAAAGATTAAAAAGTTCAAACAAGGTATTTTGGAAACTTAAAAAAAAGAAGACAAAAACAAACAATGCTGTGTTCAAGAAATGTTAAATCATTTTAAAAATATAAATGCATATGGTATTGATAGTAATGATGAATTAGATGTAATGTATAATTATGTAGATTCCAATTTGTTGTTGGATGATAAAATGTCTTGTGATGAAATTATGATATGTGAAAAAAACCTAAAAATTATAATTCTGCAGGAATTGACAAAATTATAAATGAATATATTGTTATTTCTAAAAAATAATTTTGGCCTATATATCACAACTTGTTTAAAAAAAAGTTTATACTGGTGTGATACCAGAATACAGGTTAGCAGGTATTATAAAAATCCAAGTACTGACAGTACTGAATGGTGAGGAAATTCAAATGTATGTAGGTCTAGTATCTAAAGCCTGTAGGAACTGCATACAAAGGAGGTTTTTTATCTCACCTAACCGAAAGGTCATGTGAGCTTATGGCATGGCACGGCATGTGTATATGTGTGTGTACGTGTGAGCATGCATGCATGTGTGTGTGCGTTGTTAACACTTATTTTCGACTTCTCCTCCAAAACTGCTAGATAGATTTCAATGAAACTTGGTCAGAAGCATATATGGGCTTGTGCAATTCAGATTTGTTCATGGCATTGCCATGGCTACCAAAACTAGGTCAAGATGACCTAGGGGTCCGAAAATCTTAAAAAATCTTTTTCTCTAAAACCGATGATGGGAGAAAAAAATCTGATGTGATATTTGGCTTCTCTAGGGTCGTAAGCCTATAGTTTGTTCATTTCATGAAATTTGGTCGGAAAAAAGGTTATGCATTTTTGAGTTTAATTTTAAAGATTTTGTAAAATGGCTTCAAATTGTTATAACTTGACTATTTGAACAGATATTGACATGGGGTTTTTAGTTTTGACTTTTTCTTGAAATGACCTTTAAAATAGGGTCAAGGTCACAAATTAAGGTCATGACCTTATTTGTGATTTATGCAGTTTTTGGCAATTTTCTTGAAAATTTTAAGAGATATATGAATTCAAAACATTGTTAAAATGTTCCCCATGACAAAATTTAAAAAGGTACCAAGTTTCCTAACTATATGATAATCTGTGTAGGAGTTGTTGCCCCTGAAATGTTATTTTTGGCTTATGAATACTAAAATTGTGCATTAAATTGAAAACTATAAGCTTTTTGTATAGGAATGTATATTAGAATATTGTAGGTATTGATATGACAATCATATAGATATATGGTTCAAGGTAATATGTTGAAAGGTCAAGTTCATAGCTGCATACATGTACTGAAAATGTGAATTATCTTGAAAATTGTTAACTTTTTGTATAGGCATGTATATAAGAATATTGTAGGAATTGCGACAAGGATCATTTTGTTATATGGTTATATGATTCTACAGAAGAAAACTTAAATTGCTAATTATCTTGAAAACAATTTACTTTTTGTATAGGCATGTATATTAAATATTGTAGGTATTGACATGATAATCATTTTGATATATGGATCTAGGTCATATGTTTAAAGGTCAAGGTCACAGCTGCAAAAGAAGACTTAAATTGCTTATTATCTTGAAAACAACTAATTTTTTGTATAGGCATGTATATAAGAATATTATAGGCATTGCAACAATGATCATTTTGTTATATGGTTCAAGGTCATATGTTGAAAGGTCAAGGTCACAGCTGCAAAAAAAAACTAAAATTGCTAATTATCTTGAAAACTTAACTTTTTCTATAGGCATGTATATTAGAATATTGTAGGTATTGATATGACGATCATTTTGACATATGATTCAAGATCATATGTTGAAAAGTCAAGGTCATAGCTGTAAAAGAAGACTTAAATTGCTAATTATCTTGAAAACTATTAAATTTTTGTAAAGGCAATGTACATTAGAATATTGTAGGTATTGACATGATGATCATATATGGTTCAAGGTCATATATATTCATGGACATAGTTGCATAAGTATACTGAAATTGGTTAACGATTTGGAAATTATTCATTGCACTACAGTTACTTCATGCATATTATTAAGGTACTTATAAATGAAATGTTACTGGATATATTTCTGATTAAGTTTTGTGGCAGTTTTTAACTTGAGAAAACTTGTCAAGTTTCTGTACTGAATATATCGTCTATTGCACTCTGCAAACAATCTTTGACATATCCTCAGGTAAGCGTTAAGGCCCATGGGCCTCTTGTTTAAGATTTTTGGACCCCTGCATCATCTTGACCTAGTTTTGGTAGCCGTGGCAACGCCATGAACAAATCTGAATTGCACCGGCCCATTATGCCTCTAAACAAGTATCATTAAAATCTGTCCAGCAGTTTTGGAGAAGTTGAAAATAGGTGTAAACAATGCACACATGCACGCACATACACACGCTGCATCATGCCATAAGCTTACATGACCTTTCGGTCAGGTGAGCTAAAGAGGGAATAATTCATTTCATTTCATATCATTTTTCTTTCAAAAACATTTCTATAGTGTCTATAATAAATAAATAAATATATATATATATATATATATATAATTCTAACAAATTTTGTCAGTCGCCAAAGATAGTCTTCAGACATATTCAGAAAAAGTCTATTCAACATCTGGCATCAACCAAATGTTGATTCTCAAAATATCGAAAGAAGTACCTGACCATCTTGTTTCTAATACTCTTTCTTCGGTGAAAAAAATGTATAAAAACTTGATTTTTCTACCTTTACACAACTATCCCTCATTGAAAGAATGTCTAAAAAAAATCATTTACAAAAACAGTAAACTAAGAAATAAATATCTAGTGCTCAACAGGGATTCTAAAACACCATACAGACTGCAAACAAAAGTATACGGAAGATACCATCAACAAAATATTAAGAGTTTTTGATAGACAACATATTTGTTGTGTTTGGCAGTATAATTTTCCAACAAACAATCGGTATACCAATGGGCACCACACTTGTGCACCTTTGCTTGCTGATTTGTTTCCTTATTCATGTGAATCAGAATTGTTACAGAACCTTGTCAGATCTGGAGAAAAGACTCTCGCTAATTCATTCAACTACACATACAGATATATAAATGATGTTCTATCTCTAAATAATCCCAAATTTGGAGAATATGTGAATGCCCTGTATCCAAGTGAGCTTGAACCAAAAGACACGACAGAATCTCCATATTCTGCTTCATATTTGGAATTGTACTTCAATTCTGACACAAACGACAAAAGTGAAGACTTTAATTTTTCTATTGTCAACTTTCCGTTTCTTTGCAGTAATATCTCTGCTTCTCCTGCGTATGGTGTATATGTTTCACAATTAATATGTTATGGTATAGCTTATTCCCAACTGTGGGGACTTTCTACAACGAAGCGAACTGCTTACAATTAAATTGTTGACGCCAGAATATTGCAAGCCTAGGCTAAGCAATGCCCTTAAAAATTCTTATGACCGTCATCACAATATTGTTGATAAGTCTGTAGTCACTGTATCTAAACTTATACCGGATATATTTGGCTTTGTTCTTTGTTCCTTTCATTCTCAAAATTGACTTGCATGTGAAGAGTGTAGCTAGCTAGACAGGAAGTGCTTACCCTTCCAGAGCACCTGGCCTCACTTCATTGATGGCAGTTCACATGTATAAATAAATTTGCCAGCTTTCAAAGTTTTAATTTAGTTAATAAGTTGGTCACTAGGTCAAATAATAGAAAAACCTTGTTAACATTAGTGAAGTCACAATCTTAGTCCAATCCTAATCAGACATGCTCAGAATATACCTCCTGAAAGAGGCTAGCATCAGTTTGTATATGGGCTATGTTGGGTAAAAAAAGTCAAATTAGTGTTACTCTTTTTAACCATAGTGTTACCTTTGTAACCCCGTAACCTATCCAGAAAATGAAGCCGGTTTTGAAAAAAGAGTCATTTTTCTTCAATGTTACCTTTGTAACGGTTGTAACCTGGGAGATTTTCAAAAATTGAAAAATAATATCTGTAACTCAGTGTAACTGTATGTAACCATAGTGTTACCTTTGTAACCCCGTAACCTATCCAGAAAATGAAGCCGGTTTTGAAAAAAAGTCATTTTTCTTCAATGTTACCTTTGTAACCGTTGTAACCTTGTAACCAGGGAGATTTTCAAAAATTGAAAAATAATATCTGTAACTCAGTGTAACTGTATGTAACCATAGTGTTACCTTTGTAACCCCGTAACCTATCCAGAAAATGAAGCCGGTTTTGAAAAAAAGAGTCATTTTTCTTCAGTGTTACCTTTGTAACCGTTGTAACCTTGTAACCTGGGAGATTTTCAAAAATTGAAAAATAATATCTGTAACTCAGTGTAACTGTATGTAACCATAGTGTTACCTTTGTAACCCCGTAACCTATCCAGAAAATGAAGCCGGTTTTGAAAAAAGAGTCATTTTTCTTCAATGTTACCTTTGTAACAGTTGTAACCTTGTAACCTGGGAGATTTTCAAAAATTGAAAAATAATATCTGTAACTCAGTGTAACTGTATGTAACCATAGTGTTACCTTTGTAACCCCGTAACCTATCCAGAAAATGAAGCCGGTTTTGAAAAAAGAGTCATTTTTCTTCAATGTTACCTTTGTAACCGTTGTAACCTTGTAACCAGGGAGATTTTCAAAAATTGAAAAATAATATCTGTAACTCAGTGTAACTGTATGTAACAATAGTGTTACCTTTGTAACCCCGTAACCTATCCAGAAAATGAAGCCGGTTTTGAAAAAAAAGAGTCATTTTTCTTCAGTGTTACCTTTGTAACCGTTGTAACCTTGTAACCTGGGAGATTTTCAAAAATTGAAAAATAATATCTGTAACTCAGTGTAACTGTATGTAACCATAGTGTTACCTTTGTAACCCCGTAACCTATCCAGAAAATGAAGCCGGTTTTGAAAAAAGAGTCATTTTTCTTCAATGTTACCTTTGTAACCGTTGTAACCTTGTAACCTGGGAGATTTTCAAAAATTGAAAAATAATATCTGTAACTCAGTGTAACTGTATGTAACCATAGTGTTACCTTTGTAACCCCGTAACCTATACCGGAAATGAAGCCGGTTTTGAAAAAGAGAAATATTTTGTAACCATGTAACTGTTTGTAACCACTCTATAGTGGCGGTTACAAATGCTGATACTGTGTTTTTTGCACACATAATTGGCCATATATGTACAGAGCTATAGGTATAATTTGATCAGACTATTACAGAGCTATAGGTATAATTTAATCAGACTATTACAGAGCTATAGGTATAATTTGATCAGACTATTACAGAGCTATAGGTATAATTTGATCAGACTATTACAGAGCTATAGGTATAATTTGATCAGACTATTACAGAGCTATAGGTATAATTTGATCAGACTATTACATAGCTATAGGTATAATTTGATCAGACTATTACAGAGCTATAGGTATAATTTGATCAGACTATTACAGAGCTATAGGTATAATTTGATCAGACTATTACATAGCTATAGGTATAATTTGATCAGACTATTACAGAGCTATAGGTATTAATTTGATCAGACTATTACAGAGCTATAGGTATAATTTGATCAGACTATTACATAGCTATAGGTATAATTTGATCAGACTATTACATAGCTATAGGTATAATTTGATCAGACTATTACAGAGCTATAGGTATAATTTGATCAGACTATTACATAGCTATAGGTATAATTTGATCAGACTATTACATAGCTATAGGTATAATTTGATCAGACTATTACATAGCTATAGGTATAATTTGATCAGACTATTACATAGCTATAGGTATAATTTGATCAGACTATTACATAGCTATAGGTATAATTTGATCAGACTATTACATAGCTATAGGTATAATTTGATCAGACTATTACATAGCTATAGGTATAATTTGATCAGACTATTACATAGCTATAGGTATAATTTGATCAGACTATTACATAGCTATAGGTATAATTTGATCAGACTATTACATAGCTATAGGTATAATTTGATCAGACTATTACATAGCTATAGGTATAATTTGATCAGACTATTACATAGCTATAGGTATAATTTGATCAGACTATTACATAGCTATAGGTATAATTTGATCAGACTATTACATAGCTATAGGTATAATTTGATCAGACTATTACAGAGCTATAGGTATAATTTGATCAGACTATTACATAGCTATAGGTATAATTTGATCAGACTATTACAGAGCTATAGGTATAATTTGATCAGACTATTACATAGCTATAGGTATAATTTGATCAGACTATTACAGAGCTATAGGTATAATTTGATCAGACTATTACATAGCTATAGGTATAATTTGATCAGACTATTACATAGCTATAGGTATAATTTGATCAGACTATTACAGAGCTATAGGTATAATTTGATCAGACTATTACATAGCTATAGGTATAATTTGATCAGACTATTACAGAGCTATAGGTATAATTTGATCAGACTATTACAGAGCTATAGGTATAATTTGATCAGACTATTACATAGCTATAGGTATAATTTGATCAGACTATTACATAGCTATAGGTATAATTTGATCAGACTATTACATAGCTATAGGTATTATTTGATCAGACTATTACAGAGCTATAGGTATAATTTGATCAGACTATTACAGAGCTATAGGTATAATTTGATCAGACTATTACATAGCTATAGGTATAATTTGATCAGACTATTACAGAGCTAGTAATTAATCAGACTATTACATAGCTATAGGTATAATTTGATCAGACTATTACAGAGCTATAGGTATAATTTAATCAGACTATTACAGAGCTATAGGTATAATTTGATCAGACTATCACAGAGCTATAGGTATAATTTGATCAGACTATTACAGAGCTATAGGTATAATTTGATCAGACTATCACAGAGCTATAGGTATAATTTGATCAGACTATTACAGAGCTATAGGTATAATTTGATCAGACTATCACAGAGCTATAGGTATAATTTGATCAGACTATCACAGAGCTATAGGTATAATTTAATCAGACTATTACAGAGCTATAGGTATAATTTGATCAGACTATTACATAGCTATAGGTATAATTTGATCAGACTATTACATAGCTATAGGTATAATTTGATCAGACTATTACATAGCTATAGGTATAATTTGATCAGACTATTACATAGCTATAGGTATAATTTGATCAGACTATTACATAGCTATAGGTATAATTTGATCAGACTATTACATAGCTATAGGTATAATTTGATCAGACTATTACAGAGCTATAGGTATAATTTGATCAGACTATCACAGAGCTATAGGTATAATTTGATCAGACTATTACAGAGCTATAGGTATAATTTGATCAGACTATTACATAGCTATAGGTATAATTTGATCAGACTATTACATAGCTATAGGTATAATTTGATCAGACTATTACAGAGCTATAGGTATAATTTGATCAGACTATTACATAGCTATAGGTATAATTTGATCAGACTATTACAGAGCTATAGGTATAATTTGATCAGACTATTACAGAGCTATAGGTATAATTTGATCAGACTATTACATAGCTATAGGTATAATTTGATCAGACTATTACATAGCTATAGGTATAATTTGATCAGACTATTTACATAGCTATAGGTATTATTTGATCAGACTATTACAGAGCTATAGGTATAATTTGATCAGACTATTACAGAGCTATAGGTATAATTTGATCAGACTATTACATAGCTATAGGTATAATTTGATCAGACTATTACAGAGCTATAGGTATAATTTAATCAGACTATTACATAGCTATAGGTATAATTTGATCAGACTATTACAGAGCTATAGGTATACTTTAATCAGACTATTACAGAGCTATAGGTATAATTTGATCAGACTATCACAGAGCTATAGGTATAATTTGATCAGACTATTACAGAGCTATAGGTATAATTTGATCAGACTATCACAGAGCTATAGGTATAATTTGATCAGACTATTACAGAGCTATAGGTATAATTTGATCAGACTATCACAGAGCTATAGGTATAATTTGATCAGACTATACAGAGCTATAGGTATAATTTGATCAGACTATCACAGAGCTATAGGTATAATTTGATCAGACTATCACAGAGCTATAGGTATAATTTAATCAGACTATTACAGAGCTATAGGTATAATTTGATCAGACTATTACATAGCTATAGGTATAATTTGATCAGACTATTACATAGCTATAGGTATAGTGATCAGATTATTACATAGCTATAGGTATAATTTGATCAGACTATTACATAGCTATAGGTATAATTTGATCAGACTATTACAGAGCTATAGGTATAATTTGATCAGACTATCACAGAGCTATAGGTATAATTTAATCAGACTATTACAGAGCTATAGGTATAATTTGATCAGACTATCACAGAGCTATAGGTATAATTTGATCAGACTATACATAGCTATAGGTATAATTTGATCAGACTATTACAGAGCTATAGGTATAATTTGATCAGACTATCACAGAGCTATAGGTATAATTTGATCAGGACTATTACATAGCTATAGGTATAATTTGATCAGACTATTACATAGCTATAGGTATAATTTGATCAGACTATTACATAGCTATAGGTATAATTTGATCAGACTATTACAGAGCTATAGGTATAATTTGATCAGACTATTACATAGCTATAGGTATAATTTGATCAGACTATTACAGAGCTATAGGTATAATTTGATCAGACTATTACAGAGCTATAGGTATAATTTGATCAGACTATTACAGAGCTATAGGTATAATTTGATCAGACTATTACAGAGCTATAGGTATAATTTGATCAGACTATTACAGAGCTATAGGTATAATTTGATCAGACAATTACAGAGCTATAGGTATAATTTGATCAGACTATTACAGAGCTATAGGTATAATTTGATCAGACTATTACATAGCTATAGGTATAATTTGATCAGACTATTACAGAGCTATAGGTATAATTTGATCAGACTATCACAGAGCTATAGGTATAATTTGATCAGACTATCACAGAGCTATAGGTATAATTTAATCAGACTATTACAGAGCTATAGGTATGATTTGATCAGACTATCACAGAGCTATAGGTATAATTTGATCAGACTATCACAGAGCTATAGGTATGATTTGATCAGACTATTACAGAGCTATAGGTATAATTTGATCAGACTATTACATAGCTATAGGTATAATTTGATCAGACTATTACAGAGCTATAGGTATAATTTGATCAGACTATTACAGAGCTATAGGTATAATTTAATCAGACTATTACAGAGCTATAGGTATAATTTGATCAGACTATTACAGAGCTATAGGTATAATTTGATCAGACTATCACAGAGCTATAGGTATAATTTAATCAGACTATTACAGAGCTATAGGTATAATTTGATCAGACTATTACAGAGCTATAGGTATAATTTGATCAGACTATTACAGAGCTATAGGTATAATTTGATCAGACTATTACAGAGCTATAGGTATAATTTAATCAGACTATTACAGAGCTATAGGTATAATTTGATCAGACTATAAGAGCTATAGGTATAATTTGATCAGACTATTACAGAGCTATAGGTATAATTTGATCAGACTATTACAGAGCTATAGGTATAATTTGATCAGACTATTACATAGCTATAGGTATAATTTGATCAGACTATTACATAGCTATAGGTATAATTTGATCAGACTATTACAGAGCTATAGGTATAATTTGATCAGACTATTACATAGCTATAGGTATAATTTGATCAGACTATTACATAGCTATAGGTATAATTTGATCAGACTATTACATAGCTATAGGTATAATTTGATCAGACTATTACAGAGCTATAGGTATAATTTGATCAGACTATTACAGAGCTATAGGTATAATTTGATCAGACTATTACAGAGCTATAGGTATAATTTGATCAGACTATTACAGAGCTATAGGTATAATTTGATCAGACTATTACAGAGCTATAGGTATCTCATTTTATAGCAATGGTGACCATCTTGGTTGCCACAAAAAGCTGATTTTTATAATCCTTTACTACTCCACATAGGGACCTTCCATACCAAATGGTTCCATAAGGTTAAAAGATTTTCAAACAATCAACTATTGATAGCAGTTTATTTGCATATTCTGCTAATTACAAGCTAATAATACATGTAAGAAAAAATCCTGTTTCATGTGTTTTTGGCTATCTCTACTCTATATATCACATTTGAACTAAATCCGTTGAAAAATTAACCAGAAATGGTCATTTAGCACCTTTTGCTATTTATAGCAATGATGGTTATCTTGGATGAATAAACCGGTAATGGCAGACCATCTTGGATGCCACAAGAAGTTGAACTGTACAAACTTAAACTACTTCTTAGGGACCTTCCAAGCAAAAAATGGTTCGGTTTGGCCAAGTTGTTGCAGAGGAGAAGATTTTTAAAGAATCAACTATTTAGAGCAGCTACTTGCATATTGCCGAATTACGAGCTACTTATAAATACAATATTGTGGTGAGTTAAAAGGTTACATCGGTACTGATATTCTATCATGTGTTGTTCTGAAAATGGATCTAAAAATCGCCATCAATCATAAAGATTACATGGGTAACATTCTATCATATAGTTGTGTTCTGAGATGGATCTGATATGTGACATTACAAAGGTTACATTGGTAACATGCTATCATACAGTTGTGTTCTGAGATGGGTCTGATATGTGAGAATACAAAGGTAACATGGGTAACATTCTATCATGCAGTTGTGTTCTGAGATGGGTCTGATATGTGACATTACAAAGGTTACATGGGTAACATTCTATCATACAGTTGTGTTCTGAGATGGATCTGATATGTGACATTACAAAGGTTACATGGGTAACATTCTATCATATAGTTGTGTTCTGAGATGGATCTGATATGTGACATTACAAAGGATATATGGGTAACATACTATCATACAGGTGTGTTCTGAGATGGGTCTGATATGTGACATTACAAAGGTTACGTGGGTAACATTCTATCATACAGGCTTATCCCGAAAGGGGTCTGATATGTGACATTACAAGGGTTACATGGGTTACATTCTATCATACAGTTGTGTTCTGAGATGGGTCTGATATGTGACATTACAAAGGTTACATAGGTTACATTCTATCAAACAGTCGTGTTCTGAGATGGATATGATATGTGACATTTTAAAGGTTACATTGGTAACATGCTATCATACAGTCGTGTTCTGAGATGGGTCTGATATGTGACATTACAAAGGTAACATGGGTAACATTCTATCATGCAGTTGTGTTTTGAGATGGGTCTGATATGTGACATTACAAAGGTTACATTGGTAACATTCTATCATACAGTTGTGTTCTGATATGAATCTGGTATGTGACATTACAAAGGTTACATGGGTAACATTCTATAATACAGTTGTGTTCTGAGATGGATCTGATATGTGACATTACAAAGGATATATGGGTAACATACTATCATACAGGTGTGTTCTGAGATGGGTCTGATATGTGACATTACAAAGGTTACGTGGGTAACATTCTATCATACAGGCTTATCCCGAAAGGGGTCTGATATATGACATTACAAAGGTTACATGGGTTACATTCTATGATACAGTTGTGTTCTGAGATGGGTCTGATATGTGACATTACAAAAGTTACATTGGTAACATTCTATCATACAGTCGTGTTCTGAGATGGGTCTGATATGTGACATTACAAAGGTTACATTCTATCATACAGTTGTGTTCTGAGATGGGTCTGATATGTGAGAATACAAAGGATATATGGGTAACATACTATCATACAGGTGTGTTCCGAGATGGGTCTGATATGTGACATTAGAAAGGTTACATTGGTAACATTCTATCATACAGTCGTGTTCCGAGATGGGTCTGATATGTGACATTACAAAGGTAACATGGGTAACATTCTATCATGCAGTTGTGTTTTGAGATGGGTCTGATATGTGACATTACAAAGGTTACATGGGTAACATTCTATCATATAGTTGTGTTCTGAGATGGATCTGATATGTGACATTACAAAGGATACATTGGTAACATTCTATCATACAGTCGTGTTCTGAGATGGGTCTGATATGTGACATTACAAAAGTTACATTCTATCATACAGTTGTGTTCTGAGACGGATCTGATATGTGACATTACAAAGGATATATGGGTAACATACTATCATACAGGTGTGTTCCGAGATGGGTCTGATATGTGACATTAGAAAGGTTACATTGGTAACATTCTATCATACAGTCGTGTTCCGAGATGGGTCTGATATGTGACATTACAAAGGTAACATGGGTAACATTCTATCATGCAGTTGTGTTTTGAGATGGGTCTGATATGTGACATTACAAAGGTTACATGGGTAACATTCTATCATATAGTTGTGTTCTGAGATGGATCTGATATGTGACATTACAAAGGATACATTGGTAACATTCTATCATACAGTCGTGTTCTGAGATGGGTCTGATATGTGACATTGCAAAAGTTACATTGGTAACATTCTATCATATAGTCGTGTTCTGAGATGGGTCTGATATGTGACATTACAAAAGTTACATTGGTAACATTCTATCATACAGTCGTGTTCTGAGATGGGTCTGATATGTGACATTACAAAAGTTACATGGGTAACATTCTATTATACAGTCGTGTTTTGCGATGGGTCTGATATGTGACATTAGAAAGGTTTTATGGGTAACATTCTATTGTGTAACCATAGTGTTTCCTTTGTTACCCGGTAACTTTTCAAGAAAATAAAGCCGGTTTTAAAAATAAAAAAATAATTTTTGAACCATGTAAATGTTTATAATCAGTTTATATCCACCATTACAAACGCTAATACTGTATTCTTTGTACAGAAAATTAGAAAAAATCGTCTCTTTTTACATGGATAACAAATTTGTTTTTAACATTTGATAGTAATAAGATGATTTCACCAGATTAAAACTAAACTAAAAGTACATGGTAACTAGATATGGTCATGTAAACATGTTTATGGTCAACAGAGAATATATGATATACACAAAAGGCATTAGAAATGAGCACGGCATTCACACATTTAACCGTATATTGTCATGTACGTGAACAAAGCGAATAAATAATATAGGCATGCTTTGTACATGATTTTATCCCATTCTGGAAGTGACCTTTCTCTGATGTATGATATATGTCCTTGTCACTAATCTTAATAAAAAACACTAAGCTGATAATTTTAAAGTTGATGACGTCATTCGATTGGTAAAATTAATTAAACCTACGTCCACCAACGTCCTTTTTAAACAACAGTTTATATTATCAATGTATTGTACAGTATCCTTGAAGCTAGCTGTTACTCACCTGTTGGAGGTCGCATATTTGACTCTCAGAAGTGAGTATTCTTTCGCGACATTTCAGATTAAACGTAATTGGATTTAAATGGTCTTGATGTATTATATAAGAATCATGGGTCTCCATAAACTTGTGATATAAAACAAAAGGCCTTAACGCTCATTTAGAACTACATGTATATCATTTGCTGAAGTTCAATATAGACAAAAACATAAATTTAAGGCCTGTCAAAATGCTCTTTAGTTTGAGCTTCACGTCCAGGATATTTGCAAATGATTATAAATCCCTTGTCCTAGGATGTCACATCTAGAATATATAAGGTCTAGCTACAGCATATTTAAAATCGAAGCACAAACTGTGCTGAACGTAGGAAAGTAGTGATGGAAATCTGATATCCAGATTGATATCAATACTTTGTCGAGTGGTGTGCAGGATTATTGTCTTATGTCAAAGTAAGGTTCTTTCACCTACATGCCATCGTGACTATGACATGAAAAGACATAATGCTAAAATTGCTTGTATCATCTTTTCAAAAAATAGCGTGGTATTTTTCTCTCCTTTTCCTCTGGCACCAATGGGGGTCTTGGTGACTAAGTGGTCTTGAGGGCAACGTACAAATCACAGTGCCTCACCGCATAGATTCAAATGCTGCTTGGACAGTTTCTAGTGTGAGAAAGTTTGTCAGTTTGCTTCGCAAAGGTCAGTGTTTTTTTTTTTTTTTTTTTTTTTTTTTTTGGGGGGGGGGATCTTTGGTTTCATCCACCACCCAAGAAATGACTTCCTGGATACAATTATAAGAATCTAGGGACTGGTGCGTAAAACATCATAACTCCAATCCACTCCACTTTGAAACTAATGTGCAAATTTAAATGGCATTTGTTTTGGGTGAATCTTGATTGATGTTGATTCAAAACTGGCATCTTCAGCAAACTTAAATAAAAAAAAAAATAAAAAAAAAAAAATAATAATAATAATAATAATTATTATAATAATAATAATAATAAAGAATAATGACTTTTATAGTTTCTGATGACTGATTTTGTATTATTTAAACACATAATGTATCAAATGGAATATACAAAATATTGTAACATTATCTTTTGTAAGAAATCAATATTTTGAATTGCAGTTGTAGAAAATCCCTAAATTGTTAATCCAATTTGTGTAAAATGTATTATGACCTTACATAGAGGTCAAGGTCAATCAGCTTTGCAGACTTGGTAAAGCTTCATTCATTGATGCTATATAAAATGTTTCAGGTTTCTAAACCTTTTGGTTTCATGACAAGAGGATGTTTGGCTGTGGTGACCTAAAAAGTCCAGAAACTTAATATTCAAAGAAATTTTCTTAATTCAAGGCCCATAATTTCGTTGAAATCAGAGAACCGGCACCAAACTAAAACTTGATCTGTAACTAATGATAGTAGACTCATATACATGTAGTTGACTTACATACCAAATTTGAGTTTGATATAAAGAAAAAAGTCCTGAAAACTAATTGTGCTGTCCCCACTCTCATCTTTCCGCATCACCAAATTAATAGCAGAGTACAACACCGTTGCAATTGCCTAATAAAATTAAAATAGGTTATTACCTGATCCTAGTTTATTCCAAGAAAATGTCAGAATTATAAACACTATCATTTTTTTCACTATTTGCTGAAAGTCTTCAGAACACAGAGGCTTGGTGTGAGGTAGTTTGATTTTTGTTTTAAACATATTTTTGTATTTATTGTAAGCAAGGTAAATATTATTTCATACATATCACTAACTTTGCCTGAAATCTGTTTTTAACAAACTTCAACAAGAGTTGTTATAGCAAAGGTGGCCATCTTGGATGCCACAAAAAGCTGATGTGTTCTTATAAACTTTAACTACTCCACCAAGGTACCTTCCACACCACATGGTTCCATTTGGCCCAGAAGTTTCAAATAAGATTTTCAAAGAATCAACTATTGATAACAGTTTATTTGCATATTCTGCTAATTACAAGATTATTATAAATGTGAGCGAAAATCCTGTTTCATGTATTTATTGCTATCTCTACACTATCTATATCACATTTGAACTAAATAAGTTGAAAAATAAACAAGAAATGGCCATTTAGCACTTTTTGTTATTTATAGCAATAGTGGCCATCTTAGATAAATAAACTGGTAATGGCCATTTAACTGCTAGTGAATCACACAGATTTCATTACTAGTAAGTCACATGGATTTCATTACTAGTAAATCACACAGATTTCATTACTAGTCAGTCACACTGATTTCATTACTAGTCAGTCAAATAATTTCATTACTGGTCAGTCACATATTTCATTACTGGTTTGCAAAGATTTCATTACTAGTAAATCACACAGATTTCATTACTAGTCAGTCACACAGATTTCATTACTAGTCAGTCACACAGATTTCATTACTAGTGAGTCACACAAATGTCATTACTAGTAAATCACACAGATTTCATTACTAGTAAGTCACACAGATTTCATTACTAGTAAAGCACACAAATTTCATACTAGTCAGTCACAGATTCCATTATTGGTCAGTCACAGATTTCATTACTGGTCAGTCACATGATTTCATTACTGGTCAGTCACAGATTTAATTACTAGTCAGTCACACAGATTTATTTACTAGTAAGTCACACAGATTTCAGATTTCATTACAAGTAAGTCACACAGATTTCATTACTAGTCAGTCACACAGATTTTATTACTAGTCAAACACATGATTTCATTACTGGTCAGTCACAGATTTCCTTACTGGTCAGTCACAGATTTCATTACTAGTCAGTCACACAGATTTCATTACTGGTTAGTCACAGATTTCATTACCAGTGAGCTACAGATTAGATTTCATTACTAGTCAGTCACATGATTTCATTACTAGTCAGTCACAGATTTCATTACTAGTAAGTCACACAGATTTCATTACAAGTAAGTCACACAGATTTCATTACTAGTCAGTAACAGATTTCATTACTAGTCAGTCACATGATTTCATTACTAGTCAGTCACAGATTTCATTACTAGTAAGTCACACAGATTTCATTACAAGTCACACAGATTTCATTACTAGTCAGTCACAGATTTCATTACTAGTCAGTCACAGATTTCATTACTAGTCAGTCACATGATTCCATTACTAGTCAGTCACAGATTTCATTACTAGTCAGTCACATGATTTCATTACTAGTCAGTCACATGATTTCATTACTAGTTAGTCACATGATTTCATTACTAGTCAGTCACATGATTTCATTACTAGTCAGTCACACAGATTTCATTACTAGTCAGTCAGAGATTTCATTGTTAGTAAGTTGCACAGATTTTATTACTAAAAAGTCACACATATTTTATTATTAGTACATTGGTTTTAAAAGGCAATTTATTTCTATATAACTGGATATTATAAATTTTCATAACCTATGATAGTCATGATTTACAGAAAGTTTAAAAACTGAAACATTTAAAAAAAACAACAAAAAAGTCATATTGAAAAAACATGACAAAATTTTTATTTAGAACAAAGTAAAATTTGCAATCAGACATAAAACAACTAAGTATGTTAATACAACAACTTCAATGATAAAAGCAAATCCACTAATTTTAGAAATATTTTCTCTTAAGACTTCAGTCATGTCTTAAGAAAAACTCTGATCTATCCTCCATGCACAAACTTTATGTACTCAAAGATTTCTCTGTATAGCAACAATAAAAGTATGGTAAGAATACTAAAATCAGCTGTAGTAAATGCTGGATTAAGTTTTCCTATGCATAATATATAAACAGTGCATTTTTTCTTCACTATGAAAAAATGTAATAATTGGTTTCATGATAATACCTTTACATACGTTGATATCCATAGAGAAACCTACTGCTAGTTTGATCTACCAAAAATTTTATTTTAGATCATTGATCATGTGATTCTTTGTCAAAAAAAGGCAACATCAACAAACACCACAAAAAGCCAAACTGCTGTTTTATTTATAGCCATTTTTCCATCTGAGCCTGTCGATTCTAATCCTAATGGTCAGTTTGTTCTAGTTTGTTTGCCCTTGTTCTTTTCTTCACGGAATCTGTTGTCATTCTCCCATTTCTTTCCGTAGACGTCATTATTACATACATGTAGAATTTCCGCACATGCTCCAAGCTGATAAATAATATTTTATCAAGTTGCTGCAAGCTTTCAGCATTTCCATTTATTATGGGCTAATTTAAATGAACTTAAGAAAATGAATCACACAGATTGTAATAACAATCAATTTATATTGATAAAAAATTATTTTTAGGATTTTTTTTTTCTTCAAAAAATGTGTCAACTTAATGCAGCTTTAACAACAAACAAGAGGCCCATGGGCCTTAACGCTCACCTGAAGATATGTCCAATATTGTTTGCAAAGTGCAATACAATATATTAAGTACAGAAACTTGAAAAGTTTTCTCAAATTAAGAACTCCATCAAAACTTAATCAGAAATATATCCACTCACATTTCATTTATAAGTTGCTTATATAATATGCATGAAGTAACTGAAGTGCAATGAATAATTTCCAAATCATTAATCAATTTCAGTTTACTAATGCAGCTATGTCCTTGACCTTTGAACATATAAGACCTCGAACAATATATGATTGTCATGTCAATACCTACAATATTCTAATATACATGGCTATACAAAAAGTTAATAGTTTTCAAGATAATTAGCAATTTAAGTCATCTTTTGCAGCTGTGACCTTGACCTTTGAACATATGACCATGACCCATGTATCAAAACGATCGTCATATCAATACCTAAAATATTCTAATATACATCCCTATACAAAAAGTTAATAGTTTTCAAGATAATTAATAATTTTAGTATTCCTATGTTGATATGACCTTGACCTTTGAACATATAACCTTGAACCATATATCAAAATGATTTCCATGTCAATACCTACAATTTTTCTAATATACATGCCTATACAAAAAGTTAATAGTTTTCAAAATAATTAGCAATTTAAGTCTTCTTTTGCAGATGTGACCTTGACCTTTGAACATATGACCTTGTACCATATATCAAAATGATCATTGTCGCAGTACCTACAATATTCTAATATACATGCCTATACAAAAAGTTAATAGTTTTCAAGTTAATTAGCAATTTAAGTCTTGTTTTACAGCTGTGACCCTGACCTTTGAACAAATGACATTGAACCATATATCAAAATGATCGTCATGTCAATATCTACAATATTCTAATATATATGCCTATACAAAAAGTTAATAGTTTTCAAGATAATTAGCAATTTAAGTCATCTTCTGCTGCTGTAACCTTGACCTTTAAACATATGACTTTGACCCATGTATCACAATGATTGTCATGTCAATACCTAAAATATTCTAATATACATGCCTAAACAAAAACTTAATAATTTCAAGCTAATTAGCAATTTGAGTTTTCTTTTGCAGCTGTGACCTTGACCTTTGAACATATGACCTTGAACTGTATATCAAAATGATTGTCATGTCAATACCTACAATATTCTAATATACATGCTTATACAAAAAGTTAATAGTTTTCAAGATAATTAGCAATTTAAGTCTTCTTTTGAAGCTGTGACCTTGACCTTTCAACATATGACCTTATACCATATATCAAAATGATCGTTCTCGCAATACCTACAATATTCTCATATACATGCCTAAACTAAAACTTTATAGTTTTCAAGCTAATTAGCAATATGTCTTCTTTTGCAGCTGGGACCTTGACCTTTGAACATATGACCTTGAACTGTATATCAAAATGATTGTCATGTCAATACCTACAATATTCTAATATACATGCTTATACAAAAAGTTAATAATTTTCAAAATAATTAGCAATTTAAGTCTTCTTTTGAAGCTGTGACCTTGACCTTTCAACATATGACCTTATACCATATATCAAAATGATCGTTGTCGCAATACCTACAATATTCTAATATACATGCCTATACAAAAAGTTAATAGTTTTCAAGATAATTAGCAATATGTCTTCTTTTGCAGCTGTGACCTTGACCTTTGAACATATGACCTTATACCATATATCAAAATGATCGTTGTCGCAATACCTACAATATTCTAATATACATGCCTATACAAGAAGTTAATAGTTTTCAAGATAATTAGCAAATTAAGTCTTCTTTTGCAGCTGTGACCTTGACCTTTGAACATATGACCTTGAACCATATATCAAAATGATTGTCATGTCAATACCTACAATATTATGATATACATGCCTATACAAAAAGTTAATAGTTTTCAAGATATAGTGATAAATATATAATTTTTAGCAATTTCCCCCCTCAGTGCCTTACAATTTCCCCATTTTTAGCCCCATGGCTACCATTTGTGCAAATTTGAAAATAGATGACCTAAGGATGTGATAAATGAAATTACTAAGGTATATCTCTTGTAGATTCAGAGGAGAAGATTTTTTAAAGTTTTTCACTATTTCCCCCCTTATGGGGCCCCAAGGGGACATAACTCCTTCATTTGTGCAAATATGAAAGGGCTTCACCCAGGCATGATGGTTACCAAGTTTCATTAAATTTGGCCCAGTGGTTTTGGAGGAGAAGATTAAAATGTAAAAAGTTTACGCACAATGCACGACAGACGACGCACGACGCACGACGGACGAAGATGGATAGCAATAGCTCATCTGAGCTTTCAGCTCAGGTGAGCTAAAAACTTAATAAACCTCTTATTTTGTAGAATTTCGAGGCTATAATTATACCAATACCAAAATAAGAAGATTCTAGGACATATGGATCTTCATTTTTACCTAAGCACAAATAATTATGTAATCCAATCATATATCATTAAAGTATGTTATTAAAGGTAAAGTCTATAAGAGCTAATATTAATAAGCATTGTATACAACTTTTAAGACTTGGTGTTTGGTGCAGGTATAGGGTTCCTTCTTAATGACATACTTCCTTGTCACTGTTTTTTTCATAACTTCAAAATTTAATTAAATTTTGAACTCAATGCTGTGCCTAATTTGCAAAAAAGGTTAAATTTATAAAACCTAAAGAATGCCTACATCAATTAAAACCATGGTGATGCCATAACAACAACAGCTCATAAGAATTTAAAATTTTTCAAGAAGACAAAAAGAAAAATGAGAAAAAAGAAAAAAAAAACAAAAAAAACAAAATAATCTATACATCAAAGGGAAGAAAAGTAAAAAAAAACTTGTAACAATAATTGTAACAAAGAATGATGCTATAAAAAGCAATCAGAAAGGCTGTTTTCTGTACACAATTATGTGTAATACAAATGTGCATCTTAAATTGTGCACTGATCACGATTCAAATGTGTGTAAAATACAGAGATAAAATCACATTCCATCAGTCAGGCTTATAAAACATCTGGAACCTGTTCTACATGAGTGACAGGTCAAGAAAGGATGTCAATTTCATCATTATATAGATATTATGTTTTAAATTTTTGACTTTGAAGTGACTATGCTCTCAAAGTGTTGCAGCAGAAAGAAATACTATGATATTGGAAATAGCTTAAACTTGGAAAAAAATAAACAAAAGTTTCATTAAATGTCAAAGGATAAGAGTGTTATTTTTTAACACTAAACTATACAAAGTAAAGGGGAAAGAACTCTTGACAATAGTATCCATTTTATAGTATCCATGTACACATGGTACAGCTGATAATATCAAATATTTCGTAGTTTGCAAGTAGTCATCCAATCAGAAATCAAAATGTTTTTGTATAATGCACTAAATAATTATTTAATGCATCTTAACAAATTTTAACGCATTGTTTTAATGATTTGGATATTGATGACTACCACCACATTGGTGTTGAAAATTAACTCTGTCAGATTAAAAACAAACAAAAACAATTATGAAAGCCACAAAAAAGCTAAAAGAAAAATTCTTAAACATGTTATATTAAGTTGTAGAAGAGCAACATTTCCATTAAGATATTTTTGACCTTGGTGAATTAAAAAGACAATAATGACAAATATACAATGTATCATTAGACAATATAAAACAATTAAATGATTTGATGATTGTTAATGAGTAGCATAAAGTGAAAAATACATGCAAAATAAAACACTAGTAAATCAGAGTAAACATGAATATTCCAGAATAAACGTACACTCGTAAAACAACTTATTTTATTCATCACTAAAGGGTAATGTTTTAATGTATGGTATTACACCTGTAGCTTACAATCTTTATGATTCATTAAACCTTCTTGGTTAAAAATTGACATAATTTTGCATTGTTTTATTCAGTTTCATTAAAAATGTGTTCTTACTATATTTATGTTACATTTGTTCAAACCTGTCCAACAGGTAATCTTAAACACAAGAGATTTGGTAACAACCACTTCATGGGTTGTACCTGACAAAACCAAAAAATTGTTTTATTTACATGTACATGATACATATACGTCTTTTGTCAATTGTAGATTCATTTCTGTCTTATTTCCAACTAGAGTGTTAATCAAAGATAAATTTTTTTTTTTCATGTAATGAACCTAATGACTAAATAAATGTCTGAGTACTTCTACACCTGAAGTGTTTTAAATTTTGATTTTGAATTGATCAGTTTCTATGGTAACATCAAATGATTATCCAGTCTATAATGCCAATACATAAGCATGTCATTGGAAAAATGCAAAACCTTTGTGTAAAACATATAATATATTATTATTGTCATGTGCACAATGATGCATTTAGATACCTAATTTGCATCAGTGATTTGTAAAATTGAGTGTTTCTCAAACATTTGATTTCTAATCAACAATGGTTCTGATAGAATATACTCAGTTTTGTTCATTAGTCTTTATTGTATATGTATAAAGTCAGACAACTGAAACAGAATAACAGGGACATTTCTGGATATTTTAAAACCATTTTTCTACAGCTTTTAAAACAAACTTCTTTACAAAATGGAAAACAGCATCATATTCTTTCATACCAGGCCTGCTAATTGCTTCCACTAACAATGAGGATGCCATACCAGGTTTGACATCAGATCTAATAATCAAACGGAACTCTAATATTGGACGTCTAGATGGCTTTAAATAGTCATAATACAAGGTTTCTGAGATTGTCTGTTCTAGTTCAATGCTTTCTTGAAATCCACGTTCCTTCAGCTTATTGCCAATTTTTTTCCTCTCTGCCCAAATTCGAAGAAAAACCAATACATCCATATCTAAGAAGATTTCATTTTTACTGAAATCAATCTCAGCATCAAATGGATCTACAGGACCTTCAGGTACTTTGCCCTCAGCACCAGATGTCTCCATTGGGACTTCAGAATCTTCCTTCCTAGCATCCACTTGACACTGAGGATTTTTATTTTTTTGTTCCTCTGTATTTTCTGAATTTGCTGAAGGTTTTTTATCTTCAATGACCTTGTTTTCTTCTGTTTTGCTTTTTTTAGCATTTGTTACCTCGTCAGTAGAATCAGGTCCACGTTTTACACCAGTAGTAGCCAACTTTACTTTTTTAGAGTGATCATATGTTCTTGTCTTTTTATGAAATTCTTCAGGTAGATTTGTGGTTCTTATTTCACAATCAAACATCAAAACTCTTTCTATTAGTCCATAAATAAATTTAACCATTCTCTTGCACCAACCCAGATAAATATCTCCTTCCTCTTCCAGTTCTCGCAGTTTGATAGGGGTCATATTTTGTGTTTTCATGGGAACAAGGAATTGATATTTTCCAAGTACAAGACCAGAAGCATCAACTGTTTTGTTGACAGCATCTAAGTTAAGTCCTTCAGGTACAATATCATTAAATATGTCTGTTATAGATTTAGTTTCAGCAAATTTGACATCAAACCAGGTTTTACTTTTGGTTTCAGCTATTTTCAGCTCCTGTGATATTTTGCTGGCCATTTTGTCATTAACATTCAGTGTTATATTATGATTCAGTACAAATGGATCCTGTATGTTCACTACTCCAACCTGAAAAACAAATAATAAATAGACACCTAAACATGTAAAATGACAATGTTCTTAATCACAGTAATAGTTATCTCTTATCATGCTACAAGTCATGTCTGGCTACGTAGATGTGGTTAAAATTATCATTTACCATGATTTATAATTACTCAACACCACATTTAGCACAATTTATAATTACTCAACACCACATTTAGCACAATTTATAATTACTCAACACCACATTTAGCACAATTTATAATTACTCAACACCACATTTAGCACAATTTATAATTACTCACACCACATTAGCACAATTTAATACTCAACCCACATTTACACAATTTATAATTATTCAACACCACATTTAGCACAATTTATAATTATTCAACACCACATTTAGCACAATTTATAATTATTCAACACCACATTTAGCACAATTTATAATTACTCAACACCACATTTCGTACAATTTATAATTACTTAACATTACATATAACAAGATTAATAATTAATAAAACACTAATAAAACAAAACTGCAGACATGTAATATTTAACAACTCACATTGATACAACAAAATTCTATAGGCACCAAGGTACACAAGCCAAGTTGTAAATTCATATTCTATATGTAAGATAAGTCCACGGCCAATAATTTTGTCAAAAATCAGTGAACTAGAATGAAGTTCGAAACCTGACCTGAAACTCATTGTGGTAGACCTGCATTCCAAATTTGATTTAATGATCTTGAAATTTATATCTGCAGGCATTCAGAAAAGACAAGAGGCCAACTGAACAGTCAACTAAGAATATTTAGTACTGTCCTCAATCTTTATACCAAATGATATTTATATTAATACCTACACTATTCTAATATTTATATCTATGTAAAAAGTTTATAGTTTTTTGATAATTAACCATTTAAGTATGCAAATACATATGTGACTTGACCTTTGAACCCATGACCATGAACTATGTTTAAAATAATCATTTCGTCAATTCCTACAATAATGATACAGTGTAGTTTTCCATAATCAACCTTTTTAGTATGCTAATGCAATGGTAACCTTGATTTTTAAACTCATGACCTTGAAATTTATATCAAAATTATCTTTAAATCAATGCCTACAATATTCTTATATACAAGACTTTACAAAAAGTTTATAGTTTTCCAGATAGTTAACCATTTAGTATTTTTACTGGTTGTAATGTTTAAAGTTACTGTGACTTTGAATAAAGGTCAATGTCAACAGCTTCCCAAACTTAGTATGGCTTCATTCATTGATGCTATATAAAATGTTTCAAGCTTGAAGACCCTTTTATTCATGAACAAAATGTTTAATGTTTTTCTATTTGAGATCACTGTGACCTTAAATGGAGATCAAGGTCAACAAAAATAAAAAGAAGTAAATAAGTAGTGCTTAGTGCTCTAATGCCATATATGAAGTTTCAAGCTTCTAGGCCTTTTGGTTCATGACAAGATGTTTGAAGATCTTCCTATTCAGACTCACTAAGATCTTGAATGAATGCCAAGGTCAACCTGCTTCAAAAACTTGGTAGGGCTTAAGTAAAAATTTCCATGTAGTTTCATTATCATTGTCCAACTGGTTCTGGAGAAGAAGTTGAAAATGTGTAATTGTTTACGACGCATGACGCACACCGCATGATGACAGACAAACAATGACCACTATAGGTCACCTTGAGCCTTCAACAAAGTGACCTAAAAAGTCTAAAAAGCTTTTTTAAAGACCAATAATTTTCTTGAAAATCAGTGAACCCGAACCAAATCAAACCTCATCTATGTCTATATACTAAGGTAGACTTGCATACCAAATTTAAGATTAATATTTGCAGACTTTTAAATAAGTCCAAAAAACCAATATTTTAGAGAAATTTTCTGTCCAAGTCCCATAATTCGTTGAAAAACAGTGAACCCAAACCATACTTAAACCTGATCTATAACTCGTTATGGTTGACTTACATACCAAATTTGAGTTCAATATCTGCAGACTTTTAAATACAAGATTTAGAAAGCAGATGAAAATCTGCATGGTATCCCCTCGCCTATATATACAGTCAAACCTGTCTGTAAAGGCCTCCCAAGGGAAGCAGTAAAAGTGACCTATATGTACAATTGGCCAAAAGGAATATAGAGGTTAAAATAATATAGAAATATAGTGATTGGGATGAGAAATACTGGCCTTAATAGTAAGAAGGCCATTATTTCTCATCCCAATCACTATATAACTATGTTATAAATATGCACTTATGTACAGGTGGGCTTTAATGCAGGTTTGACTTTGTGTGTGTGTGTATATATATATGCAATATATAATTAACTCTTTTGATATTTCCAGGGGAAAGATGAATATCATTTTATGGGGAGGGGGACATGGGCATAAGACCTCAAAATAACCAATGGTTAATGAAATTTTTAAACTTACAATTTACAACAGACTTTCTATCAACCTTCAAGAACATGTGGTTTTCAACTTGATTCTGGAATTCCTCAACTAAATTCAACACTTTATGAAATTTTCTATGAGGTAAAAACTTGTGCACCATGTAATCATATGACATGACATATAATTAGATTACTTAAAGTGCCAGTTTTATAACAGAAACTATGTGGTATCAAATCCAGTTTCTGGCTTGCTTTAACTGATTTTGAGCATAGAACATTTTGGAGTTGTTGGGTCTTAACTTTCTACATGATGAGATAGTGTTCAAATTTTCAGGAATAATTCATTACATATAGAAGTTATAAACCATGAATGTGTGTATTTACTTCTGGTAAAGCAAGATGTATACAACACTGCAGCATGATTAAAGAATAATATTATTAAAGAAAGAGTTACCTGGATAAAAAAACAAGAGGCCCATGGGCCTTAACGCTCACCTGAGGATATGGCCAACCTGAGGATATATCCAAAATCATTTGTAAAAATACATAAAATATTCTGACATACATGCCTAAAAAAAGTTAATAGTTTTCAAGATAATTAACAATTTGAGTCTTTTTTAATGCATCTATGACCTTGACCTTTAAATGTAAGACCTTGAATCTTATATCAAAATAATCACCATATTAATACAAAAAGTTAATAGTTTCCAAGATAATAAACAATTTCAGTCTTTTTATGCACCCATGACCTTTGAACGTATGACCTTGAGCCTCATATCAAAATGATTGTCATATCAATACCTACAATATTCTAATATATAAAACATTTCAGGGGCAACAACTCCTACATGCATTATCATACAGTTACCAAACTTTGAACCTTTTTACATTTTGTCATGCTGAACATTTTAACAATGTTTTAATATTATATATCTCTTATTATTTGGAAGAAAATAACCTAAAACTGCACAAATTACAAACTAGGTCACGACCTTGAACTCTGACCTTGACCCCATTTTGAAGGTTATTTAAACAAAAAGTCAAAACTGAAAACCCAATGTCAATATCTATTCATATAGTCAAGTTATAATAATTGGAAGCCATTTTACGAAATTTTTAAAATTAAACGCAAAAACGCGTAACCTAATTTTTTACCAAATTTTATGAAATTAACAATTTAGAAGCTTAAGACCCTAGAGAAGCCAAATATCACATCAGATTTTTTCTCCCATCATTACTTTCAGAGAAGAAGATTTTTTAAGTTTTTTAGAACCATGGGTCACCTTGACCTGGTTTTGGGAGCCATGACAACGTCACGAACAAATCTGAATTGCACTGGCCCATATATGCATCTGACCAAGTTTCATTAAAATCTACCTTGTAGTTTCAGAAAAGAAGTCAAAAATGTAAAAGTTTACGCCCCGGACGCCGATGATGATGACGACAAATTTTGATCAGAAAAGCTCACTTGAGCCTTTGGCTAATTGCTTCTAATGCAGTGGTTCCACAAATGAAAAAAAAAAAATGTTTCATGGACAAAGGTCCATGAACATAATTTTAAAAAAATTACTACAAATATCACCAAAATAAGAGATGCACATCATTGAAATGTGCCAAACAGCTGGGTACCACTAATTCAATTTGAGAAATGTTCATAAGAGTTACAAATTACACAAAATATGCACTGTCACATTCTTTCTTTGAAAAAATGATAAAGTTCCCACAAGCCTTTATTTCAAGAAAAAATTCTTCAAATGTGACCAAAGATAGGAGGTGCACATCAATGATATGTGCCAAACAGCTGGGTAAAACTTTGTTTAATTTGGGAAGTGTTCATAAGAGTTACAGAGTACACAAACTATGCATAGTTCAAATCTTTTCTTTTGAAAAATGACAAAGTTCCACAAGCCTTAATTTGTAGAAAAACTTCCTCAAATGTCACCAGAATAGGAGGTGCACATAACTGACATGTGCCAAACAGATGGGTAAAATTTTATTCAATTGGGAAATGTTCAAAAGAGTTACAGATTACACAAACTATGCATAGTTCTGATATTTTTTTTTTTGAAAAATGGCAAAGTTTCACAAGCATTAATTTCAAGAAAAAATCCTGAAATGTTACCAGAATAGGAGGTGCACATTAATGATATGTGTCAAACAACTGGGTAAAATTTTATTCAATTTGGAAAATGTTCAAAAGAGTTACAGATTACACAAACTATGCACCATTCACACATTTTCTTTAGAAAAATGGCAAAGTTCCACAAGCATTAATTTCAAGAAAAACTTTCTCAAATGTCACCAGAATAGGAGGTTGAGGTGCACATCACTGATATGTGCAAAACAACTGGGTAAAATTTTATTTAATTTGGGAAATATTCATAAGAGTTACAGATTACACAAACTATGCACCATGTATGGTTGGACGGACGGACGTACGGAAGTAGACATACGGACGGGCATTCCTTTCACTATATCACCCGCTTTGCCGAGGCGAGGGGATAAAAAGTCCAGAAAACTAATATTTTGAAAAATTTTCTGTCCAAGTTCCATAATTCATAACAGTGATCTGAAACCAAACTCAAACTGATCTGTAACTTGTTATTGTATACTTGCATACCAAATTTTATTTCAATCAATGTCTGAAGGCATTAACAAACAAGCCCATGGGCCTTAACGCTCACCTGAGGATATTTCCAAAATTGTTTGCAAAGTGCAATAGACAATATATCAAGTACAGAAACATTAAAGTTTTCTCAAGTTAAGAACTTTTACAAAACTTAATCAGACATATCCACTCACATTTCATTTATAAACAGCTAACATGCATGAAGTAACAGTAGTGCAATGAATAATTTCCAAATCATTAACCAATTTCAGTATACTTATGCAGCTATTTTCTTGACCTTTAAACATATGACCTTGAACCATATATCAAAATGATGGTCATGTCAATTCCTACAATATTCTAATATACAGGCCTATGCATATTTAATAGTTTTCAAGATAATTAACAATTTTAGTCTTCCTATGTTGATATGACCTTGACCTTTGAACATATGATCTTGAACCATATGTCAAAATGTATGACATGTCAATACCTACAATATTCTTATATACATGCCTATACAAAAAGTTAATAGTTTTCAAGAAAACTAGCAATTTAAGTCTTCTTTAGCAGCTGTGAACTTTGAACATATGACCCTGAGCCATAAATCAAAATAACCGTCATATTAATACCTACAATACTCTAATATACGTGCCTAAACAAAAAGTTAACAGTTTTTCAAGATAATTTGCAATTTAAGTCTTCTTTTGCAGCTGTGACCTTGACCTTTGAACATATGACCTTGAACCATATATCAAAATGATTGCCATGTCAATACCTACAATATTCTTATATACATGCCTATACAAAAAGTTAATAGTTTTCAAGATATAGTGACAAATATATAATTTTTAGCAATTTCCCCACTCAGTGCCTTACAATTTACCCAATTTGAGCCCAATGGCTACCATTTGTGCAAATCAGAAAATAGATGACTTAAGGGTGTTATAAATGAAATAACAAAGGTATATCTCTTGCAGATTCAGATGAGAAGATTTTAAAAGTTTTTCACTATTTCCCCCCTTATGGGGCCCCAAGGGGACATAACTCCTTCATTTGGGCAAATCTTAAAGGGCTACTCAGGCATGATGGTTACCAAGTTTCATTAAATTTGGCCCAGTAGTTTTGGAGGAGAAGATTAAAATGTAAAAAGTTTACGCACAATGGATGACGGACGATGCACGACGAACGAAGATGGTTAGCAGTGATTTTGCTATGGTTTTTAAAAACTACCTTCCACCTTTCAGATTGGGAAAATTTGAACCCTTTTTATGTCACATATTATGCTCAGAATTTTGAAATTCATTGCAAAGATTTTATATTGTGACAATATCTAACATTTTTTGTCTGTCAGAACAGTTTTGAACAACTGGATTTAACTTAAACTATTTGATTGTATGTCACTGTTGCCTTTTGGGGAATTTAAGTTGTCAAATTGGGAAATTTTAGTCTTATTTCTCAAGGGGAAACTACCTTTATTCAGTAGCAACTTTAGGCAAACAAATCCACTGGTTAGCAATAGCTCATCTGAGCTTTCAGCTCAGGTGAGCTAAAAATCAGTGAATCAGAAGAAACTTGAACCTAGATTAACATAAAGACACCAAACTTGCTACATTTTAAGATCTTTTTGTGCTGAACATTTTTATAGTTTATTGTTACCATCCATTTATAAAAGTTTTCAAGAAAATGGTCAAAAAAAAAAAAAAAAAAAAAAAAAAAAAAAATTATTACAAGGGCAACAATTCTTACATGGATTAACATTTAGATATGAAACTTGCTACATTGTTAGATTCTGTTGTGCTGAACATTTTTGCACTTTTTGCATTATATTGTTAATATCCATCTGTAATAGTTTTCAAGAAAATAGTCAAAAACAGCGAAATATCTGAAAAAATCAATACTTATATAGTTTTCAAGATAATTAGCAATTTAATCTTCTTTTGCAGCTGTGACCTTGACCTTTGAACCTATGACCTGGAAACATAAACCAAAATGATTGTCATATCAATACCTACAATATCCTTATATACATGCCTATACAAAAAGTAAAAAGTTGTCAAGAAAATTAGCAATTTGAGCTATCTTATGCACTTATGACCTTGACCTTTGAAAGTGTGTCCTTGAACTATACAATAAAATGATTGTCATGTAAATACCTGTATGTATCATGTATTCTCATATACATGCCTATATAAAAAGTAAATAGTTTTCAAGTTGAATAACAATTTCAGTCTTCTTATGCTGCTATGACCTTGAACTTTGAACGTATGCCCTTGAACCATATCTCAAAATGATCATCATTTCAATACCTACAATATTCTAATATACATTCCAATATAAAAAGTTAACAGTTTTCCAGATAAATAGCAGTTTTAGTCTTTTTATGCTGCTATGACCTTGACCTTTGAACATATGACCTTGAACCATACAATATTCTTATACATATGCTCATGCAAAAAGTTTATAGTTTTCAAGCTAATGCATAATTTTAGTATTTATAAGCCAAAAATAACATTTCAGGTGCAACAACTCCTACATGAATTTTCATATAGTTAAGAAACCTGGTACCTGTTAAAATTTTCATGTTGAACATTTTAACAATGTTTTGAACTCATATATCTCTTAATATTTGCAAGAAAATTACTTAATACCGCACAAACCCCAAATTCGGTCATGACCTTGATTTGTGACCTTGACCACATTTTAAAGGTCATTTCAATTAAAATCAAAACTGAAAACCCAATGTCATTATCTGTTCAAATAGTCGAGTTATGACAATTTGGAGCCATTTTACGATTTTTTTTTAAATTACACGCAAAAACGCATAACCCATTTTTCGACCAAATTCATGAAATGAACAAACTATAGACTTAAGACCCTAGAGAAGCCAAATATCACATCAGATATTTTGGGAAACTATGTTTTATTTTTACGTGCATTTAAACCTTCCAATTGAATAAAATTGTTAATGACAGATGAATTTTAGATTATGCTTGAAAAAATGTAAAGTTATATAAGAGTTTTCAAAGAAAATATCTAACTTCATTAGGCCACTATTTCTGAAGTGGTTTATATAATTTTGACTGTATATATTATTTTGACTCTATCATCACCTGGTGGTCTACATGTATATATTATTTTGACTCTATCATCACTTGGTGGTCTACCTGTATATATTATTTTGACTCTATCATCACCTGGTGGTCTACATGTATATATTATTTTGACTCTATCATCACTTGGTGGTCTACCTGTATATATTATTTTGACTCTTATCATCACCTGGTGGTCTACATGTATATATTATTTTGACTCTTATCATCACCTGGTGGTCTACATGTATATATTATTTTGACTCTATCATCACTTGGTGGTCTACCTGTATATATTATTTTGACTCTATCATCACCTGGTGGTCTACATGTGTATATTATTTTGACTATCATCACCTGGTGGTCTACCTGTATATATTATTTTGATCCTATCATCACCTGATGGTTTACCTGTATATATTATTATGACTCTATCATCACCTGATGGTTTACCTGTATATATTATTTTGACTCTATCATCACCTGATGGTTTACCTGTTTATATTATTTTGACTCTATCATCACCTGGTGGTCTACCTGTATATATCATTTTGGCTCTATCATCACCTGGTGGTCTACCTGTATATATCATCACCTGGTGGTTTACCTTTATATATCATCACCTGATGGTTTACCTGTATATATTCTTTTGACTCTATCATCACCTGGTGGTCTACATGTATATATTATTTTGACTCTATCATCACCTGGTGGTCTACCTGTATATATTATTTTGATCCTATCATCGCCTGATGGTTTACCTGTATATATTATTTTGACTCTATCATCACCTGGTGGTCTACCTGTATATATTATTTTGATTCTATCATCACCTGATGGTCTACCTGTATATATTATTTTGACTCTATCATCACCTGATGGTCTACCTGTATATATATATCATTTTGGCTCTATCATCACCTGGTGGTCTACATGTATATATATAATTTTGACTCTATCATTGCCTGATGGTCTACCTGTATATATCTCATTTTGACTCTATCATCACTTGTTGGTCTACCTGTTTATATAATTTTGACTCTATCATTGCCTGATGGTCTACCTGTTTATATCATTTTGATTCTATCATCACCTGATGGTCTACCTGTATATATCTCATTTTGACTCTATCATCACTTGTTGGTCTACCTGTTTATATAATTTTGACTCTATCATTGCCTGATGGTCTACCTGTTTATATCATTTTGATTCTATCATCACCTGATGGTCTACCTGTATATATCTCATTTTGACTCTATCATCACTTGTTGGTCTACCTGTTTATATAATTTTGACTCTATCATTGCCTGATGGTCTACCTGTTTATATCATTTTGATTCTATCATCACCTGGTGGTCTACCTGTATATATCTCATTTTGACTCTATCATCAACTGGTGGTCTACCTGTTTATATAATTTTGACTCTATCATCACCTGGTGGTCTACCTGTATATATTATTTTGATCCTATCATCACCTGATGGTTTACCTGTATATATTATTTTGACTCTATCATCACCTGATGGTCTACCTGTATATATATCATTTTGACTCTATCATCACTTGTTGGTCTACCTGTTTATATCATTTTGACTCTATCATTGCCTGATGGTCTACCTGTTTATATCATTTTGATTCTATCATCACCTGATGGTCTACCTGTATATATCTCATTTTGACTCTATCATCACCTGGTGGTCTACCTGTTTATATAATTTTGACTCTATCATCACCTGGTGGTCTACCTGTATATATTATTTTGATCCTATCATCACCTGATGGTTTACCTGTATATATTATTTTGACTCTATCATCACCTGATGGTCTACCTGTATATATATCATTTGACTCTATCATCACTTGTTGGTCTACCTGTTTATATCATTTTGACTCTATCATCACCTGATGGTTTACCTGTATATATTATTTTGACTCTATCATCACCTGATGGTCTACCTGTATATATATCATTTTGACTCTATCATCACTTGTTGGTCTACCTGTTTATATCATTTTGACTCTATCATTGCCTGATGGTCTACCTGTTTATATCATTTTGATTCTATCATCACCTGATGGTCTACCTGTATATATCTCATTTTGACTCTATCATCACCTGGTGGTCTACCTGTATATATATATCATTTTGGCTCTATCATCACCTGGTGGTCTACATGTATATATATAATTTTGACTCTATCATTGCCTGATGGTCTACCTGTATATATCTCATTTTGACTCTATCATCACTTGTTGGTCTACCTGTTTATATAATTTTGACTCTATCATTGCCTGATGGTCTACCTGTTTATATCATTTGATTCTATCATCACCTGATGGTCTACCTGTATATATCTCATTTTGACTCTATCATCACTTGTTGGTCTACCTGTTTATATAATTTTGACTCTATCATTGCCTGATGGTCTACCTGTTTATATCATTTTGATTCTATCATCACCTGGTGGTCTACCTGTATATATCTCATTTTGACTCTATCATCAACTGGTGGTCTACCTGTTTATATAATTTTGACTCTATCATCACCTGGTGGTCTACCTGTATATATTATTTTGATCCTATCATCACCTGATGGTTTACCTGTATATATTATTTTGACTCTATCATCACCTGATGGTCTACCTGTATATATATCATTTTGACTCTATCATCACTTGTTGGTCTACCTGTTTATATCATTTTGACTCTATCATTGCCTGATGGTCTACCTGTTTATATCATTTTGATTCTATCATCACCTGATGGTCTACCTGTATATATCTCATTTTGACTCTATCATCACCTGGTGGTCTACCTGTTTATATAATTTTGACTCTATCATCACCTGGTGGTCTACCTGTATATATTATTTTGATCCTATCATCACCTGATGGTTTACCTGTATATATTATTTTGACTCTATCATCACCTGATGGTCTACCTGTATATATATCATTTGACTCTATCATCACTTGTTGGTCTACCTGTTTATATCATTTTGACTCTATCATCACCTGATGGTTTACCTGTATATATTATTTTGACTCTATCATCACCTGATGGTCTACCTGTATATATATCATTTTGACTCTATCATCACTTGTTGGTCTACCTGTTTATATCATTTTGGCTCTATCATCACCTGATGGTCTACCTGTTTATATAATTTTGACTCTATCATCACCTGATGGTCTACCTGTATATATAATTTTGACTCTATCATCACCTGGTGGTCTACCTGTTTATATAATTTTGACTCTATCATCACCTGGTGGTCTACCTGTTTATATAATTTTGACTCTATCATCACCTGATGGTCTACCCGTTTATATAATTTTGACTCTATCATCACCTGGTGGTCTACCTGTTTATATAATTTTGACTCTATCATCACCTGGTGGTCTACCTGTTTATATAATTTTGACTCTATCATCACCTGATGGTCTACCTGTTTATATAATTTTGACTCTATCATCACCTGGTGGTCTACCTTTTATATCATTTTGATTCTATCATCACCTGATGGTCTACCTGTATATATCTCATTTTGACTCTATCATCACCTGGTGGTCTACCTGTTTATATAATTTTGACTCTATCATCACCTGATGGTCTACCCGTTTATATAATTTTGACTCTATCATCACCTGGTGGTCTACCTGCATAATAGGTTTCTTACCTTCATTGTTTTATCCAAGACCATTTTAGCCACTGGTATAATTAGTCCAGTGCGGACACATATACAACTTGCTCTGAAGTCAAAACTACCATAATAACTAAAAAATCCATGTAGTAATTCCTCTGTAAAAAAAAGACATAAATATTTTTTTGTTAGAACAAGACACTAAATGTGACTGGAACTCTCTCTATGATATCATGTAAACCCTTACCAGTCATAAACAGGGAAACCAATTACAAATGGATGTTTCCATTCCACTGAGTGAAACACATTTGACAAGTTATTTACATGTGTATACTGATCAAAAAGACCAGAAATACCAAAACTTGTTATCAATAGTGTGCTATGTAGCTGTCATAATAAATTTCTATATGGCATTTGTAAAAAAGACCTTTATCAGAACACAGAAAATCAACTAGTCGGATATTTTATCAAATTTGATCTGTACATAAATAAACCTCAGAAGTATAAATGTGCCCTCTGAATAGAAGCTTACCTGTTGTCTGTATATTTTTAGATGACGGAATCATCTGTGCAGCAACAAAGGAACAATCCCAGCAGTCAATCCAAGTCCGGTCATTTCCTGTGAACAAAATTCAATTAAATTATTAAAACACACACACACACACACACACACACACACACACAAAAAATAACTAAAAATTGATATAAATATAAAATTGATATATTTTCTTTCATTTATTTGTCTTTCCTTAAAATTTCAATGTGCTAAATAACAATGTTCACTTAAGCCTAAAACCAGGTTTTAAAACTCTAGAGATGTCACTAATGACAAAATCACTGATCAATAATCAATAGTTTTTGAACTGTGGTACATACAAACACTTACTGGCCTTTAACTTACTCATTAAATTATCAAAAAACTTGTTTATAGTCATCAACTTTAAATTTTAAAGTTTTATCTCTTTCAGGGCTCAAAATAAAAAAACTTTGCCCTATATTTTCGAAAAAGCCAAGTTGATGTCGCCCTTATTTTTGAAACCCATTATCAGGAACTCTGTTGTGTAAAGTTATCTGAGGATAAAACCCGAGAGGTTCTGGCTGTTGGCTACAACAAGTGATTTACATATGTCATGGTGCATGTTAATTATCATGATTGGTTGAGTAATTAGCGGATTAACGCTTCACGAAAGGACTTCTTCCACATGCCTAAGATAATAGGCAGTTAATCAAAGACGTTTTACAGCCCGAGTATACATTGATTATCTGATACAGTATTCCTTGTGTTATGGATTTTCAGCGATTTTTGTATGGGATCATGCCTGCAATGTTTCACTGAAATTGAAAGTGATTAAAACCACTGTGATATTTAAGACAGATAACTTGTTTTCAAAATAATATCATTTTATAATTTTTAACACAAGCATCAACATAATAAAATGAGACCTCACCAAGGATTTTGTTTACAATGCCGAAATTGACCAACATATCAATTTGACACATTTCATTGGTCAGGTCAAAGTTGAACAACGTGATGCTTTTGGAATGTAAGGTGGTTTTTCTCTTTTCATAGATAAGACAACAGCTAAAAAAATTAGTAATACGTTCACCGAGGAAAATTATTTTGTGAAAATATAAAATTATTTTGTGAAAATATAAAATTATTTTGTGGAAATATAAGTTTATTTTTAATAAAAATAAACTATCAAAATTCTTTTAACAATATTTTTATAATTTATTTTCAAATATAATTTATATTGCCACCTGTATAATGTAAATGTTACATTTGAAAAAAAGTTATATAACAATCTAATTATGAATTGCTTAACTCTAATATCATTATTTATTAAAAAAGAGTTCAAATACTTAAAACATATAAATAAATATTTAAAATATTTATAATAAATAAATAAATAAATAACATTTTGAAAAAAAAATCAGGGTGAGATCTTGCTCCTGAAAAGTATGAGCCAAAAATTAGCCAACTTTAACATTAAGGAGCCAGTTGATGACAACAAGCATTCTGAGAGTATTGCAAAACAAAACATAGTCCCCTACCTGTCGCATATTTCACTAATC
Organism: Tegillarca granosa; assembly: GCA_029721355.1. Classification (NCBI taxonomy): domain Eukaryota; kingdom Metazoa; phylum Mollusca; class Bivalvia; order Arcoida; family Arcidae; genus Tegillarca; species Tegillarca granosa. The sequence continues at coordinate 18,647,240 of CM056609.1, forward strand.
CCAAAGTTTTAGGTAAAATGTACTCATATTCCAAAAAAACAATTCATTATCTGCAAGCATGTAGAAAAAAGTGCAAAAAACTGAAATTTCATTGAATTTTCAAATTTTAAAGGGCCATAACTCCCATAAAAACTAGTGGAAAGAAACGAAACATAAACTTGATCTGTAACTCATCATGGTTGACCTGCATACCAAAAAACAATTCATTAACTGCAAGCATGTAGAAAAAAAGAGCGGAAAACTGAAATTTCAGTGAATTTTCAAAGTTGAAAGGGCCATAACTCCCGTAAAAATTAGCAGATGGAAATGAAACATAAACTTGATCTGTAACTCATCATGGTAGAGTCACATACCAAACATTAGTTCCATTTCTGCAAGCATGTAGAAAAAAAAGTGGAAAACTAAAATTTCTGTGAATTTTCAAAGATCAAAGGGCCATAACTCCGGTAAAAATTAGCAGATGGAAACAAAAAGTACACTTGATCTGTAACTCAACATGGTAGACTCATATACCAAAAATCAGTTCATTATCTAAAAGCATTTAGAAAAAAAGAGCGGAAAACTGAAATTTCAGTGAATTTTCAAAATTCAAAGGCCCATAAATCAGGTAAAAATTTGCAGACCAGAATGAAACGCTAACTTGATCTGCAACTCATCATGGTAGAGTCACATACCAAACATTAGTTCCATTTCTGCAAGCATGTAGAAAAAAAAAGCGGAAAACTAAAATTTCTGTGAATTTTCAAAGATCAAAGGGCCATAACTCCGGAAAAATTAGCAGATGGAAACAAAATGTAAACTTGATCTGTAACTCATCATGGTAGAAGCATATACCAAAAATCAGATCATTATCTAAAAGCATTTAGAAAAAAGAGCGGAAAACTGAAATGTCAGTGAATTTTCAAAGTTCAAAGGGCCATAACTCCCGTAAAAATTAGCAGATGGAAACGAAACATAAACTTGATCTGTAACTCATCATGGTAGAGTCACATACTAAACATTGGTTCCATTTCTGCAAGCATGTAGAAAAAAAGTGTGGAAAACTGAGGCGTGACAGACGGACGGATGTCCACCAAAAATAGGATTTTATCAAAGTTTTGGACATCTTTTTCAAACACTATATTAAATTATCTCATGCATATTTCTGAAGATGGACCAGCATGTTACAATGTCTATTTTGTAACAGAAATTCCAGTATTGTGAACTGCGTTGTGCAAAAACTTCTCTCTGTGTTGAAAAACTTCTCCCTAACTTTGGCTGAGCAAGCAAAACACTACAGTCAAACCTGGTTAATCGCATAGCCTCCGTGATTCAAAACTGTATGCGATTAACCGATATATGCGATTAAGCGGGTTCTACTATTTTAAACATATCGACAAAGTTCCTGCATAGATGGTGTCAATTAAATGATTATGCATGTAAAAAAAGTAGTTTCATATTTTTGTGTGAAAAAAAAATATCTGATTAATTTCCATCCTACAACTAGAGAATAATTTTGTACAAAAAATAATAAAATTATTTCATGATTTAATTGCAACCAAAAACTGTTTGTTATCATAACGGCAAAGTAAATTCAAACCAATACGTCCATGCTCTTGCCGTTTAAAATATCAACGGGATGTACTACATGATTAAAACATTTCCTATTCTACCGCTATTGAGATTTAATAAAAATTTTAAAAGCATTTTCTCGTGAAAAAATGGCATCCTGAAAATTCAGAATTGCCGATGTGGCCAATTGAAAAAGTTTTCACCCGACATTTGAAGTTATTATCAGCATTGCTACACACACAAAACATCCTTTTAATTTATATTTCAAATAAAATATATGTTAAATTTATCTTTTGTGTTGTTTATTTCATTAAAAAATTTACTTTTTATGTGTTTGTTGATCAATAATCGCGATACAAATGCAATACACATCGAGGACGCCATCTTGGAAAACATGCAGCAAGTACAGTTAATATAAGATTTACTTCCCTTTAGCCTTTGATGAAAATTGCTGACGATGACGGAATGGGGTCATATGCAAATGCGCTGCATACCAGAAAAGTTCAACACATTTTTTAACCAATGAAAATCAAATTATTTTTGTTTACTGACGACTGTGTATTTCCGTTTTTTCCAAAGTTACCAATAATAAAACAACTTATTCTGAGAGGTTCAAACGGGTCATTTTACACGTAAACGTAATCCCTTTTAATTTTGCCATAATTTTTAAACCTCACATCGGCACTTTTTGTTAGATATGAGCCGTTTTTATGTCTTTCTTTATTAATTTATAAATAATTTATTCCTGAATCTTTACAATGGTGAAAGAGGTCCCACATACAAAAACCCGCATGGTATCCTCCTTGATAGACACGTGACAACTGTGTCATTTAACAATCAGCTGGTGATGGCTTCTTTCACTTATTCAATGGGATTGCTTAATAAACAACTTTTAACCAAGCGTAACAAGGTTTTGGATGATGAAACAAAAACATTAGACAAGCGACTTCAGGTATTTACTGATTAATAAACAAAAACCTAATTTTTTTATTTTTGATATTTTAACCATCGACTGTCAACATGTCACGTACGCACGTGGTAGCATTACTTAGTCTTATTTAATAATGCTTAATGTTCGACAGAATGTAGATATCTCATGTGATTTGGTTGTTTTAACAATTTATTAAGGTACCTTTGTACAACTAATAAATGATTTGCCTGTCATAATGGGCCGATAACACTATCGAGTTGTTGCCCCCTGATCCGCTAGAGGGCTACTACTTCCGGGGAGTTCACAGTTGTAAACAAATGGTTGCTACTATTATGTATCTATTAAATGTCCGGTGTATTAGTTTAAATGCAACGATTCTTTTATGTAAAAAGTTAAACATAGACTTGACTGTTGTTTTAAATACATCTTTTAATTAAAATTAATTATCTTTAGTTGTCATTGAAATTTTACAGTGTTAAATATCGATTTTATACGATTTCACGATGCGAATGTTAACCTTATCTGGACATGTGCTCACTTAATGGGGAGGGTTAGCCCATAGAATTTATCCGTAATATAATGGGGAAAAAAATCATCATATGTTGCAATTTTTATTGTAAATAGTGAATTTATACTTAGTAATTGGTCTCATACACGCGTAACCTGGATATAAGTAATATATGGTTGACTTGGATTAAGTCCTGGCCCCGGTTTCACAATCATTCCTTAACAAAGATTTTCCTTAACTTAAATTTGGCAAATTTGAAATCTTGATTATTTCGTTAATTTTGTAGATATTTAGTAACTTAAGGTGTCATTTTGAAGATCACTTCAAGCTTGTAACATCTGCATTTAGTTTTATCACAAATGTTTATTTGTATCTTAGATAGATACTGCTAAAATTTGCCAAATTTAAGTTAAGGAAAATCTTAGTTAAGGAATGATTGTGAAACCGGGGCCTGATTGAAAATCATGACTCTTAAACGGCTTTGCTATATTGATATGTGCTGTAACGGCACAGAGAGAGTTGAGTTGAGTAATGGTGTTTAACGTCCCAGTCAAGAATATTTCACTTATATCGAGATGTCGCCAGCTATAGGCGAAAGTGCAGAAATTTTGCCTGTGTGTTGCGCTGATGGCATTATACAGCATGGTTCTTTATCGTGCCATGCCTGCCTTTACACAGGACCTCGTTTATTTTAAGTTCCCGTCCGAAAGAATCGTGACTTTCAATTCGTAATGCTGAGTGCCTGGCGAAAGAACAGTCACTACCCACTTTCAAGTCTTGGGTCAGACCCGGCCAGGGTTCGAACCCACTAACTTCCACTTACGGAGCGAGCACTCTACCAACTGAGCTACCACAGTGGCAACGGCACAGAGAGATACAATATTTAATATTAAACATGAAAACAGTTAAAAATTGTAAATCAGAAAAAAATTTGTGTCCTTTTTATTAACACGATCCACAATATTTATTTACCAATAAAGGGAAATATTACTTAATTCAATAAAATTAAAAAGTAACGACTACATACAATTACTTTTTGTATTATGATTCGATTTATATATCTTTCGTTATTATTATTATTTTAGGTCTATGTCAGCACAAGCGATATGTCTAAAATGACATGCAATAATTATTATAATCACAGTTTTTGAAAACATAACGATTGGTATTCAAAACAAAGTGAAAACGTTTCAACTAAAACAAACAGAAGCAAACAAATTAAAAACAAGCCAAATTATTATTACCGGCAAATGCTTTTGCTCTCTCTCTCTCTCTCTCTCTCTCTCTCTCTCTCTCTCGAGAGAGAGAGAGAGAGAGAGAGAGAGAGAGAGAGAGAGATTTAAAATGAAAGCTTATTTTCTGTGGGAAATATTCAAATAGAGTGAATATAAGTGATAATAAAAAAAAGAAGTTCGAAGTAATTATGGGTGATAGAGAGAAAATGCTCGTAGTAATTATGAGTGATAGACAGAAAAGGGCATGTAGTGATTAGAAGTGATAGAGAGAAAAGACTCGTAGCGATTATGACTGATAGAGAGAAAAGGACCTGAAGTGATTATGAGTGATAAAGAGAAAACACAGTAATTATTAGTGATAGAGAGAAAAGACCTAGTAATCATGAGTGATAGAGAGAAAAGGGATTGTAGAGATTATGACTGACTGAAGAAAAAACGTAGTGATTATGAGTGATAGAGAGAAAAGGACTCGTATTGATTATGGCTGATAGAGAGAAAAGGTGTTGTAGTGATTATGACTGATACAAAGATAAATAATTAGTGGTTTTTAATTAGGTTTGAATTTTTATATTAACAATATTTGAGGCTTTTAGTAACAGTGAAATGTGTTCAGATTATTTCAAATGGAATACCAACTATGGTTGTTTACTGTAAACAATTTCCTTCCATCAAATATACAAGTGTCAAAAAATTTCAAGGTATTTTGGGAAAATAAAAACCTTTGATGTATAAAAAGTCGGGATAAGTGTGTGTATATTAGACCATGTAAAGGTGTGGATATACACACCTGTTTCTTCAAATACCTGTGTATATTCACCTGTCGATATACATGTTAATTAAAGATTAATGGTTGTATCCTTCTCCCAGAGACAATCTTGTATACATGAAAAGTTTTAAGCATGCAATATATGTTTAATTCCACAGGTCAAGACCTACCCTATTACCTGATCAAGTGTCGAAATTAAGTCAACATAGACATCAACTCCGATTACAAACAATCTTTTTTTTACACTGTTTGATTTAAATGACAAGTAGATAAAATAAAAATAAAATACTTTTAATAACAAAAAACTTCAAAGTTCATATATATGACCATTTTACATAAAACAATTGATGTATTTTAACTGAAACACCAGACTTTTAATTGATAAAAGATAGTAGCAACCAAGTTGTTTACAACCATGAACTTCCCGGAAGTAGTATCCCTCTAGCGGATCAGGGGCCGTAACTCGATAGTGTTATCGGCCCATTCTTTTTTTAAACTATTTTGAAGAAAAATTACAAAAATTTAAAAATATTAGAGATGGTTGGAGATCCGGTCGAGAAATTTTATATGCGATTAAGCGGGTTTGGACTTTTTGGCTATGCAATTAAACGGGTATTTTTCAATAGAATACGTAGGAAATGGTTTTGGATTTCACAATCCTATGCGATTATCCGATATGCGATTAAGTGGGTTCGACTGTATTTCAGTAATATGCATCAGTTTTGGTTGCTGACAAACAAAAGTTACTGCTGAGAAATCAAACAATGATTGGTGGATACAGAAGATTCAAAAATGACCAGCATTTAAAAGCACAATATAAATAATTATCAAATGTTACCACAAAGACTGGCCAGGTATTCCACTGTTGGCACTAATGATGGTTTTGTGTTCATCAGGTAATACAGCACCATCCAAGTTAATGCGTAATTTGACAACTGATTCCCTGCTTTAGGATTTCCTGCCAATCCTTTCACTTTTGCCCAGTATCGCACTGCATATATAAGGGGTTTAACCCTCTGATCAAACAGGCTATATGTCTGTAGAAGTCTAGTGTTTTGTAATGCTAGTCTGAAATTAAAACAAATAGTAATGAAACAGACCTTTAAATAGGCAAATGTGTATAAAGTGTAATATTTTGTCATTCAAGTTCAAGTATTACAGGTATTTACCAATTCCTAAGTCTATGTCATAATGTCACTATACAGAAATACAAAGAAAATAATAACTGTTTATGGCACAGTTAAAGTGGTGCAGTGCTCTAGGATTCCCATTTCCAGTCTCTTGTACCAAATTGGCATTTTTACATTTTCCCCTTTACTTTTGAAAAGTTTGGTCATTCAATATTGAGCCCAGTGCTTTGGGAAAGGAGGAATTCAATTCTGACACGTGATTTTTCTACTTCTATAAGTTCCCAACTCTACCGGGCTCTGTTCTCTGAATCTCCATTCTTTACCGGTAAAGGGAGATAACACATACAGCATTTGTAGTTTCGTTTTTGGCTTTAGTTTTGTAACAATAACAATTATCAGAATATCTATTGTTTGTTTTCTAAAAATAAATAATATTCAAACCTAACATTTTTTTAATTATTATTTTTTTTTAATTTTCATTAACTCATATATATATTTTTTGTGCCAAAATATGGGGAAAGTGAAATTGTTCTCTTGGAAAGAGTATTTTCTGTTGTGACTTTCCCGTGGAAAGTTAGTGTCAAGGAAAAATCCTAGAGCACTGGTGTTACTCCTTCTGTGGCTCGGTAGTACAGCCTCCACCTCTGGAGAAAGGAAATTTGAATTAGAACTCAGGCTTGGTCAAACATAACACTTCAAAATTTGAGATATTGCTTCCTGCCTGCAATGCTCAACATAAAGAGGACAGAATCATCTGTTTCACCTAATGTCAGTATAATGTTACTGTGGAGTGGTGTGTGTGTGTGTGTGTGTGTGTGTGTGTGTGTGTGTGTGTGTGTGTGTGTGTGTGTGAACACCAGTACAATGTGACTAGGGAATGGTATATATGTCTGTCACCACCAGTATTATGTGACTCGGGAATGGTATGTATGTCTGTCAACATCAGTATAATAGGACTGGGGAGTGGTATGTCTGTCAACACCAGTATAATGTGACTGGGGAGTGGTATGTATGTCTGTAAACACCAGTATAATGTGACTGGGGAGTGGTATGTATGTATATATGTCAACAACACCAGTATAATGTGACTTCGGAGCAGAATGTCTGTAAACACCAGTATAATGTGACTGGGGAGTGGTATGTTTGTCAACATCAGTATAATGTGACTGGGGAGTCATATGTATGTCTGTAAACACCAGTATAATGTGACTGGGGAGTGGTATGTATGTCTGTAAATACCAGTATAATGTGACTGGGGAGTGGTATGTTTGTCTATAAACACCAGTATAATGTGACTGGGGAGTGGTATGTATGTCTGTCAACACCAGTATAATGTGACTGGGGAGTGGTATGTATGTCAACACCAGTATAATGTGACTTGGGAGTGGTATGTATGTCAACACCAGTATAATGTGACTTCGGAGCAGAATGTCTGTAAACACCAGTATAATGTGACTGGGGAGTGGTATGTATGTCTGTCAACACCAGTATAATGTGACTTAGGAGTGGTATGTCTGTCAACACCAGTATAATGTGACTGTGGAGTGGTATGTATGTCTGTAAACACCAGTATAATGTGACTGGGGAGTGGTATGTATGTATATATGTAAACACCAGTATAATGTGACTGGGGAGTGGTATGTATGTCTGTAAACACCAGTATAATGTGACTGGGGAGTGGTATGTATGTATATATGTCAACAACACCAGTATAATGTGACTTCGGAGCAGAATGTCTGTAAACACCAGTATAATGTGACTTGGGAGTGGTATGTATGTCAACACCAGTATAATGTGACTTAGGAGCAGAATGTCTGTCAACACCAGTATAATGTGACTGGGGAGTGGTATGTATGTCTGTCAACACCAGTATAATGTGACTGGGGAGTGGTATATATGTAAACACCAGTATAATGTGACTGGGGAGTGGTATGTATGTCTGTAAACACCAGTATAATGTGACTGGGGAGTGGTATGTATGTATATATGTCAACACCAGTATAATGTGACTTCGGAGCGGAATGTCTGTAAACACCAGTATAATGTGACTGGGGAGTGGTATATATGTAAACACAAGTATAATGTGACTGGGGAGTGGTATGTATGTCTGCCAACACCAGTATAATGTGACTTCGGAGCAGAATGTCTGTAAACACCAGTATAATGTGACTGGGGAGTGGTATGTATGTCAACACCAGTATAATGTGACTGGGGAGTCATATGTATGTCTGTAAACACCAGTATAATGTGACTGGGGAGTGGTATGTATGTCTGTAAACACCAGTATAATGTGACTTGGGAGTGGTATGTATGTCTATAAACACCAGTATAATGTGACTGGGGAGTGGTATGTATGTCTGTCAACACCAGTATAATGTGACTGGGGAGTGGTATGTATGTCAACACCAGTATAATGTGACTTGGGAGTGGTATGTATGTCAACACCAGTATAATGTGACTTCGGAGCAGAATGTCTGTAAACACCAGTATAATGTGACTGGGGAGTGGTATGTATGTCTGTCAACACCAGTATAATGTGACTTAGGAGTGGTATGTCTGTCAACACCAGTATAATGTGACTGGGGAGTGGTATGTATGTCTGTAAACACCAGTATAATGTGACTGGGGAGTGGTATGTATGTATATATGTAAACACCAGTATAATGTGACTGGGGAGTGGTATGTATGTCTGTAAACACCAGTATAATGTGACTGGGGAGTGGTATGTATGTATATATGTCAACAACACCAGTATAATGTGACTTCGGAGCAGAATGTCTGTAAACACCAGTATAATGTGACTTGGGAGTGGTATGTATGTCAACACCAGTATAATGTGACTTTGGAGCAGAATGTCTGTAAACACCAGTATAATGTGACTGGGGAGTGGTATGTATGTCTGTCAACACCAGTATAATGTGACTTAGGAGTGGTATGTCTGTCAACACCAGTATAATGTGACTGGGGAGTGGTATGTATGTCTGTAAACACCAGTATAATGTGACTGGGGAGTGGTATATATGTAAACACCAGTATAATGTGACTGGGGAGTGGTATGTATGTCTGTAAACACCAGTATAATGTGACTGGGGAGTGGTATGTATGTCTGCCAACACCAGTATAATGTGACTGGGGAGTGGTATGTATGTCTGTCAACACCAGTATAATGTGACTTAGGAGTGGTATGTCTGTCAACACCAGTATAATGTGACTGGGGAGTGGTATGTATGTCTGTAAACACCAGTATAATGTGACTGGGGAGTGGTATGTATGTATATATGTAAACACCAGTATAATGTGACTGGGGAGTGGTATGTATGTCTGTAAACACCAGTATAATGTGACTGGGGAGTGGTATGTATGTATATATGTCAACAACACCAGTATAATGTGACTTCGGAGCAGAATGTCTGTAAACACCAGTATAATGTGACTGGGGAGTGGTATGTATGTCTGCCAACACCAGTATAATGTGACTGGGGAGTGGTATGTCAGTCAACATCAATATAATGTGACTGGGGAGTGGTATGTCTGTCAACTTCAGCATAATGAGACTACGCAGTGGTATGTATGTATATCAACACCAGTATAATGTGACTAGGTAGTGGTATGTATGTCTGTCAACACCAGTATAATGTGACTTAGGAGTGGTATGTCTGTCAACACCAGTATAATGTGACTGGGGAGTGGTATGTCTGTCAACACCAGCATAATGAGACTACGGAGTGGTATGTATGTATATCAACACCAGTATAATGTGACTAGGTAGTGGTATGTATGTCTGTCAACACCAGTATAATGTGACTTCGGAGCGGAATGTCTGTAAACACCAGTATAATGTGACTGGGGAGTGGTATGTATGTCTGCCAACACCAGTATAATGTGACTTCGAAGCAGAATGTCTGTAAACACCAGTATAATGTGACTGGGGAGTCATATGTATGTCTGTAAACACCAGTATAATGTGACTGGGGAGTGGTATGTATGTCTGTAAACACCAGTATAATGTGACTGGGGAGTGGTATGTATGTCTATAAACACCAGTATAATGTGACTGGGGAGTGGTATGTATGTCTGTCAACACCAGTATAATGTCACTGGGGAGTGGTATGTATGTCAACACCAGTATAATGTGACTTGGGAGTGGTATGTATGTCAACACCAGTATAATGTGACTTCGGAGCAGAATGTCTGTAAACACCAGTATAATGTGACTGGGGAGTGGTATGTATGTCTGTCAACACCAGTATAATGTGACTTAGGAGTGGTATGTCTGTCAACACCAGTATAATGTGACTGGGGAGTGGTATGTATGTCTGTAAACACCAGTATAATGTGACTGGGGAGTGGTATGTATGTATATATGTAAACACCAGTATAATGTGACTGGGGAGTGGTATGTATGTCTGTAAACACCAGTATAATGTGACTGGGGAGTGGTATGTATGTATATATGTCAACAACACCAGTATAATGTGACTTCGGAGCAGAATGTCTGTAAACACCAGTATAATGTGACTGGGGAGTGGTATGTATGTCAACACCAGTATAATGTGACTTTGGAGCAGAATGTCTGTAAACACCAGTATAATGTGACTGGGGAGTGGTATGTATGTCTGTCAACACCAGTATAATGTGACTTAGGAGTGGTATGTCTGTCAACACCAGTATAATGTGACTGGGGAGTGGTATGTATGTCTGTAAACACCAGTATAATGTGACTGGGGAGTGGTATATATGTAAACACCAGTATAATGTGACTGGGGAGTGGTATGTATGTCTGTAAACACCAGTATAATGTGACTGGGGAGTGGTATGTATGTATATATGTCAACACCAGTATAATGTGACTTCGGAGCGGAATGTCTGTAAACACCAGTATAATGTGACTGGGGAGTGGTATATATGTAAACACAAGTATAATGTGACTGGGGAGTGGTATGTATGTCTGCCAACACCAGTATAATGTGACTTCGGAGCAGAATGTCTGTAAACACCAGTATAATGTGACTGGGGAGTGGTATATATGTAAACACCAGTATAATGTGACTGGGGAGTGGTATGTATGTCTGTAAACACCAGTATAATGTGACTGGGGAGTGGTATGTCTGTCAACATCAATATAATGTGACTGGGGAGTGGTATGTCTGTCAACATCAGCATAATGAGACTACGGAGTGGTATGTATGTATATCAACACCAGTATAATGTGACTAGGTAGTGGTATGTATGTCTGTCAACACCAGTATAATGTGACTTAGGAGTGGTATTTCTGTCAACACCAGTATAATGTGACTGGGGAGTGGTATGTCTGTCAACACCAGCATAATGAGACTACAAGAGTGGTATGTATGTATATCAACACCAGTATAATGTGACTAGGTAGTGGTATGTATGTCTGTCAACACCAGTATAATGTGACTTAGGAGTGGTATGTATGTCTGTCAACACCAGTATAATGTGACTTAGGAGTGGTATGTCTGTCAACACCAGCATAATGAGACTACGGAGTGGTATGTATGTATATCAACACCAGTATAATGTGACTAGGTAGTGGTATGTATGTCTGTCAACACCAGTATAATGTGACTTAGGAGTGGTATGTATGTCTGTCAACACCGGTATAATGTGACTTAGGAGTGGTATGTCTGTCAACACCAGTATAATGTGACTGGGGAGTGGTATGTATGTATATCAACACCAGTATAATGTGACTTGGTAGTGGTATGTTTGTCTGCCAACACCAGTATAATGTGACTGGGGAGTGGTATGTCTGTCAACATCAATATAATGTGACTGGGGAGTGGTATGTCTGTCAACACCAGCATAATGAGACTACGGAGTGGTATGTCTGTCAACACCTTATTAACTCTGTAAGCTAGCACATTAAAGTTCCTCTGTATTTGTATAGGGCAAGAAAAAACACATTCACACATCTTAAACATTCACTTACTCATTGTTAGATGAATCCTTAAAAAAAATTAACTTGTTCCTGTCACAAAATAGCTGAAAAATTCCTGATTTATTACAACCAAATAACCTTTGATATATTTAATTTAGGAACCAATGAAACAGAGACTGCCAAAATTAAAGGGTCCCTAAATATTTATCATTTAATAATGCTTCTTCTTCACAACTTACTTGTTATTTACAGACAAATCACACTTAATTCCGGATACTTCATGTTGAAATCGTATCAGTGGACACCGATTACTTGGAACAGTTAAAGTATTGTGGCAAGATGGAGCATGTTCAATTAAGATCCTAGATATGAGTTTTACTTTATCATAATTTGACATGGAGTCTACCTCTTCCTGGTTAAATGGTCCAGCATTTTTCTTCACACTTCTGATATCTCTATGATAAGGTAACTGTATCTTCTGTAGATAATAAATAAATAAAGTTCTTGAAATATCAAAGTCATTGTTAAGAAGTTTTTGCTTCAAGGAAAACTTTGAACAAAATCTTTATTTTTACAATGCTGGTCTGTATATGAATTTTTACAGTCTTCACTTATTAGAAAGATAAACAATGTAAACAGATTTATAAATGAAATTATTCTAATAAATTTTAGATTCGTACTTTTCACATTTTTTATGAAAACACAATGGACTAATGCAGTGCACTATAACATATTAATGATACAAAAATTGATTTAATTCATCTTATTAATTTATATATTTAGGAACCAATGAAACAAATACTATTCAGTACCAACAACTTTTTACTATGACCAAAAAAATCTCTAAAACAAACTATAAAACAAGCAGCCACAGTTTTACATTCTAAATGATTCTTAACAATTAACTAAAGTGGCATGCTGTGATACTGATGCAATACAAACAGAAGAATATGTAGAAAGACTGTTACCGCTGATCGACATGGTATTCCGATTTTACTCAGATCTAAGTATACATCCATATCACATCCACGTATACCAAAACCATTTACTGACGACCCAAACTGATTTATGGCAACACCTTTAATTAAAACATACATGTATGTATATTATAAATACTTCACATATTTGATTTTTCATTTCAAAAATGTTATATGAGAATGACAAGTTTTATTTTACAGATCTACAGTAAATAATCTCTGGTTTAATGTTGATATAAATGACAAACAATTTATTATTAACAGCAATTATTATACAGACATTGATTTCACTGTAACAAATTGAACTTAAAAATCCTCATAAGTAGCATAAGAAGTGAATTATAAAACCTGTTCAATCATATCAAATTACTGGCTTCATTTTTCAAAAATGTCATGCCTGTAAACAGTTCTTGAAAAGAAACTTGTATATAAGTCTTAGATTATAAACTGCATTTTGGTACCGGTTTGGAAAAAACTAGATATGTTTCTTTGAAACAGATGTGTCGCCTGACACTGCATAAAAATCAATCAAAGGGAAATAATTGTGCACCAAGTCTGGAGTCATTTGAACATACTACACCAAAGTTATGCTCCGGACAAGAAATGCTCTATAAAAATCAATCAAAGGGAAATAATTCAAAAACAGAAAAAGATAGAGTTGCGGTTCTTGTGCACTGCACTTCGAGTCATTGCCAGAAACATGCACACAAAGTATGGAGTCATTTGAACGTACAACACCAATGTTATGCTCCGGACAAGGAAATCTGGATGCCGCAGACGCCACCAAGGAAAGTAATCCCTATATGTGGCCTAGTCAGGTGACACAAAAACTATTTGGGTACAAAATTCTTTGGTGTAATATCCATGTTCTGGTATTTTAGTAAAGAGTTTTAAAATTGAACACTGCATTCTAATACATAGTTTTTTTTTCTTGAAAACTACTTGTGCAAATTTTTAAAAGGATAACAGTTATAACTAGATGTAGATTTCTTGAATAGAAAATTATATTTTGACAAAGAGTTCTTGAAAAGAAAACAGTATTTGGATACAAAATTCTTGAATTTTAAGAAAATCTTGTCCATATTACTCTTATCATTGTGAATAAATACTAACAGAATATTGAAACTCCAAGTCAATGAGTGAATTAGAAAACAAAGCTACCGTATATTGTTTCTAAAACTCTAGTATTAACATTTGAAATGCATTGATCCAGCTCTTATTCTGGATGATAACATGACTTTACTTATAGGATGACTGAATGAACTTATCCCTCAATTATGAGGTCCGATCCATATCAAATAAACTGAGGAGAGATGTTCTGGTACAAGTTTTTATATACAACAATTGTAAGACAGAAATATTTTCCATAGGTAATCTGAATGAAATTTCTCTCGAGCTTTTATGGCTGGTCATGGAAGAATACAAATTCTCTAAGGAAGGCTTTAATTTTTGGACTGTATCTGATTTAATCATTTTCAAAAATATCAAGTGTTATGTTATGTAAGTTATATGAACATAAACAAGAAATATTTAAATGTCCAAAAATTTACCTGGAAAAAATGGTGATAGGGCATCTTCTAATGTTTTACATATAGTATATCTCTGTTGTAGTTCCTCTGGTGTAACTTGTAATAATTCTATCATTGTATTCATCTGATTAGAAATCTATAAAGCATAAATGTTATGTTGTTATAGATGTTACAAATTACAACTTAAAACAACACATAGTTTGAAGTGCTTGTCAACATCTTCAGATAGATCATTAGGATACAAGTGTTATATTATGAAGTAAGTAAAACTGAGAGGGCAATCATGAAAATATAAAGCTATAGATTTTATTTCAGGTCTAGCAATTCTAACATTTCTGAGTTTTTGTGTAATAATCAAAATGTGAGACATCCTTGAAAACAAACCAATTATTTACAGTCTGGACTTCCTGAAGAACCATTAAAAATAAATAAATAAATAAATAAATAAATAAATAAATAAATAAATAAATAAATAACAAGAGCATCAAAGGAACATTTTCACCAGCATAAATTTTAAAAACTTTTTTGCAAATTGCATAACTTTTTGATTGAAGTATGAAAGCTGTCATTTATATCTAACAAAAATACCTGTTAAATTTTGATGTGCCATATGTGCACATTCCTAAACATCATTTCTCATCAATAACACTAGAAGCTGAAAAGGATGATGAATAAAAACATAGGCCAAACGATAGAAAATTAATAAATCCAAAGTTCCAAAGTTTTATGAATCCAAATCCAGCTAAGGAATGTTTTGCATGAGGAAACAAACCTTAGTTTTAAACATGCTATAACAGGGCAAAATAACCATCAGTAAAAATTACAAACTTTTCCTGTCAAGTCTACACTCGACATAACATCATTTAAAAATTATTTTTTGAATTATAATTGTTATTTAATTTACTAGTATTTTAAACATTTAAGATCATGAAAACATTTTAAACTGTTTAGGTTTGCAAATAAACTGGTAATGCTACATGAACCTTTGCTTATATATCTTGATGGCCTCATACTCCCGGATGCATTCTGGACATAACTAACCTCCAATAATGTATATTGCTTTTAACAAAAATAAAGAAAAAATAGGCATATGGTTAATCTCTGATCCCACCTGGCCAGTACTGAATGCATACATTTCTCTGGTGTAAATGATCGAGGACAGCAACAAACTTATCATGATATGTGTATATTAAGCATACCTGATTAAGCTTGTAAATTGTCCAAATTATGAAATAGATTTGTTTCATTCATACCAAATCGTGCAATAAATAGATCTTTCAGGAAAAACGCTGTGTGTCAAATAATAGGATTTCAAAACCAGTGAAAAGGGTTGAGACAAATTCCAGAAATAGTAATTCGTTCTTTTTGGAGTAAAAGTACACCAAAATGTGTTTTTCAAAAATTAAAAAAAAATATTTGGTTTTTGCACACTTTGTTATAATGACAATTATAGTTTAAATATTATGTATAACACATCATGACACATCTTTTATTGAAATATTGATTAAAACCATAAAAATAAAATTTGTTTTCAATGCATCTAGTCATTATTTAATAACAAACGTGAAATTACCTTGCAAGGATATTTAGAATGAGCATTAGATTGTTGAATAGTGGGGTAGGTTTAACACACTCTACTGGGAAAAAAATGTAAATCCAAACATGTATTTTTTTAAATTTTATTTTATTCAATAAAGCACATTCTAAGGAATGTGTATGCAAATTTTTCAGAAAATCCTATTTAAGGGAATTTTTTTTGTCTTGGGTGCCAGGAACTAGCTTAAGTTGACTGAAAACTTTGCTACATGATATTAATGTAAAAAATATTAGACACTGTTGTTACTTTAGGCTGTGTTACAGAAACATTTTGTATGCAATTTAAAAGCTAAATGAGTAGTTTCTATTTGGATTGATAGATCTTTAAAAGAACATTTTCTGGAGTTGGCTATAACAAGATTTAAAAGGATTTTATGCAATTTGAGAAGCTAGGTTTCATTACAAGAATACTAAAATATCAAGAGTTTCTGAGAGAAGTTGTGTTTACTATCCAGAGTTGTAAAGTGTGTTAACATTATTAGATACAACATTTGTTTTAAAAAAACAACATCAAAGTTGTAAATCAAACATTATCAGAAGTCTTTTCAGCTAGGGACATAAAAGCAAGGAAAGAGACACAGATTTCTTAATCTTTTTTTTCCTTTTTTTCTTTGTAAATTTTCCTAAAGTGAAAGAATTTCAAATACATAGCTAAGTAGAAAAGGTATAAAAAATACAGGTTTAACCAGATTTTAACATATTTGTGTGTGTGTAAGAAATTAGCTTGGTTTTAATGTAACTCTGAGTGTACATTAAGTTAAAAATGTTTACTAATTTTATATAAGAATTTAAATTAGTTTATTTGATACTGTTAAATATATAAAACAAATAACAGTTAAATTTTGATGTGCCAGATGTGCACATTTCGGAAATTCATTCCTCATCAGTGACACTGAGACCTAAAAGTTTGATAGATAAAAAACATAAATCAAACAAAATTAATGAATCTAAAGTTCCAAAATCTAAAGTTGACTGAGTGAAAAGTATGTGTAACTTAAGTTTAACTTCTAATTTAAAATATTTACTTGAAATTCACAGAGGACCATTTTTTTTCTCTTGTTTACAAGGGAGACTCAAAAATGACAAAATTTAACAAGGAAATATTGAGTAAGTGTAGACATTAATTAATAACAAGTATCAGATCGTTATAGTAAAAACTTGTTGTATAATTCCCAAATTACTATGTCACATCATGTTACTATGTTACTATATCCACTTTTTTTTTATTTTCTAAGAATTGACTTATCAGTGTTTTAATTTACAGTTTTTAAGGAATTCATTTATAAGTCAATAATTCATTACGTCATATTTTGACTAGTCAAATGATGGTGGAAAAGTAAGGTCTCACTGTACATGCTACAGAATATAGTCAAACCTGACTATAGTGGACAGTCCCTGGAACAGGCAAAATTGACCATAATTAACAAGTGACCACCAGCGCTCCAGAAATGCCGGCAGTGTCAACCGGCGATTTTAGAAAATCAGTAAAACAAGATTTTTAATATTTGCGTCCTTGGTAACAACCCCCCCCCCCTCTTTCTCTCTCTCCTTCCCGACCGTTGCGCAATTTTGTCTGTGTTTGTAATGTCAGTTTCTTTAATTGTTTAATATTTGATAGTTTACCGTTATAGGAAGCCTTTATTAATATGATGATCTATAACCTAATGTATAATGAACATTTCAAGTCATTAACTGTATATAATAAAGATCAGAGACACAGTGGTCTTACGTCATTTCCGGTTGATTTTCTTTCTTGTGATCTATCCTTCAATGATCAGAGCAACATCATATGATATAAAACTGTTTAAGTAGCTATAAATTATTAACTTAAAAATTCGGTTATTTAGTAGAATTCAATAAATTTATCGCCTATCAGGACTGATTAAAGCAAAAAAAAAAAAAAAAAAAAAAAAAAAAAAAAAAAAAAAAAAAAAAAAAAAAAAAAAAAACTACTACTTTTGTTTGTCATTTTCCGGCGAACCTCGTTACTATATTTATATGACAAACATGTTTGGTTAAATCAGATACATATAAAACGAATATATGTCTCTGGTTAAATTTCTATTTTATTTGGTGTTAAAAGCTTCTTTGAAGTGAAATCCAAAAAAACGGTCTTCAAACGGAAGTGATACTACAAAACACCCTCTCGTGATTCCCATGTTGGTAGTTTTTTTAAGGTAGTTTCCCCAGGTAAAGACACCGATATTACCCAATCATTAAACCATTCAAGCCATGTAACACGTGTCCTGGCTAACGATGCGTGTATATTGATCACATAATTACAGGTAATTAACGGATTAAGATAATTATCGATCTATCGGAGTATAAGCCCATAGTTCTGTTATGTGATTGATATTCATCTCGATTATTAAGGGTGCAGTAATAATTTATTTTTCGCCGGTTGGATGTTTTCACAACCGTTGTTTTTGCTTGCAAACCAGCGTTTTTGGCCGAAAAAGTGCCGTTTCTAGAGGCCTGGTGACCACTTTTGAAAGGTGACCACTATAGACAGGTTTTCAAAGCAAGTTGTTATCTCCCACTGTATCAGGTATATGTACATGTTTGTCATATGTATGCAGGTATCCTTCACAAATATTTATCATGAATACTCAAAAGTAATTTTCTTTTCATTAAAAAAAAAAAACTATCAAAGGAATGTTATTCAATGTTGAATAATATCTATAAAATGAATACACTTTGACATAAATGTTTGATTTCTGATTCTGGTAGATTACTAAAAGTTTATTTTAAAACTTATTTCTTTTGAAAAAACCTAAGTGTTACCATGTTAAGTAATTATTTTACCTACTCTTGTGTTAAAATAATATTAAAACAAAAGTTCAAAAATTCATACATTAATAATTCATCTTTTGTACATGAATATGCAATTGTTTCTTGCTCTCTTGAAATCAAAGGGCATGACTGACAACATTAAAAAAATTCTAAATGGTTAAAAAAAATAAGCCAGGTAAATAAAGCTAGATGTATTATCTTAATAGACAAAACTATGGTTGTTTACAGTCTATGTTATCTACTTAATTTTACTTACTCCTATAACCATTTTCTGCTGCATGTATTGATTCAGTTCTTCTAAGGTAATCGGTAACTGCTCTTCCTCCTCTTTCTTTGCTCGTTCTTTTTGCAACTTTTGTATTTTTTGCTTTTCAATGTCTTTTTTACGTTTAGCAATTTCTTCTTGGGTCTGTTCTTCTCCTTCCCCATAGAAACTCATGTATCCTTGATTACCAAATCCCATGTCTTCTCCATATGGATCACCCATATTTCCATATTGACCTTGCTGCATATTCCCATACTGGGCTTGACCCATATTTCCATACTGGCCTTGACCCACATTCCCATACTGTCGTGGACCCATATTCCCATACTGTCCTGGACCCATATTCCCATACTGTCCTGGACCCATATTCCCATATTGGCCTCGACCCTTATTCCCAAAATGGCCACGGCCCATATTGAATTGTTGTCTTTGTTGGCCAAAAGCTCCAATCTGATTGGGTTCTTCATAGTTGCTCCATGGTAGCTGCTGGCGTTCTTTTTCTTTCTGCCATGGGAAATATGGTGTGGTCTGAAGTTCTTTAAAATCTCTTGGTCTAACAATTAGGTGTTCACTATTGAGTACATGTGACTTGTAACTAAGAGCAATCTGTGCAGAATTAGGAGCCTCATATTCAATTATAGCAAATGATCTCCCTTTTACCTACAAAGAAAAAACATAACAAAGAATAAAAATCTGAGTAATGAAGAGCAGATTTTATCATTAAGCTAAAGAGCTTTATTTGTTTTTTAAAATGCTTCTTTAACTATGGTAACTCTATTATTCTAATAAACCAGCCTATACAAAAAGTTTTCAAGCTACTTCAAAATTTTATTTTTCAGCAAAAAATACATGTTTTATTTCAGGGACAACAATTCCTACATGGATTATTATATATAGTTAAGAAACTTGGTACTATGTAGATTTTGCCATGCTGAACATTTTTGCAATGTATTGTTTTTGTCTATTTCTTCTCTTATAGTTTTCAAAAAAATAGTCTAAAACTACATAAATCATAAACTAGGCCATAACCTTTTCTTTGACATTGACTCAATTTTGAAAGTCACTTATCAAAAATTATAAAACTTCAAACCTCCTGTCAATATCTGTTGAAATTGTCAATTTTATAACTATTTAAAACTTAAGACACTGTAGAAACTGAAAATCAAATCTTTTTCGTCTACCACTTTCAGATTCAGAGAAAATTTTTGTAGGTGACAGTATAACAATCCTAAAGCCATGGCAACTAAAATGCAAATTTAAAAAGTGCTCTCCCATTAACCCTTCCTGTGAAGTTTGATCAATACTGGCCTGTTAGTTTCAGAAGAAATATTGAAAATTGTGAGTTACAGATGCTAACTCACCTAAAGGCCAGGTGAGCTAAAAATCCTGAAGCAAAATAAGATGATAAATAAACTTTAGGCATAAATTAAATATTAAAAGTGCACATATAGTTATACCATGTTACATGTATTACAGAAACTGCTTTTGAATTTAAATGACACTGTTTAACTGTATGTTTGAAATATACAGTCTAACTTGTGTTTGCTGCCATTTGTCTATAATGGCCATATCTTATTCCCCTAAGTGGCCATATAGAGTAAAGCTTACATCCCGATAAGACATTGACAATTTTGAACCTGATTTTTTCAAAAAATTTTATTACATGCAGTTCTATTTGATGTTGTTTTCCTGCTATGGCTAAGTAAATGGAATGCACTGACTTTAGATTGGCAAGTAGACATTGATTTATTAATCTGAAAAGAAGAAATGAAGTGCTAGGAAACTTGTGAATGTTTATGGTGTTGGACAAACCCAAATTAATTTTATATTGAAAAAAAAAAAGCTGTGCTATCAGGTTATGCAGCAAATTTATCTTACGAAAGAAAACGTGTGTCATCCTTCTGCAAACAAGGCAATTAAGCGTAAAAAGTTATTTTGGCATTGAGCTCGAGGTAATTTTAATTTGTTCCATGTTTGTGTACAAATTTAATATAAAAAAATTTTAAAATTTAGTTATTTGAAATTACTAGATGCAAATTTGACAGTTGCATATGACATGGATAATTACTGATATGATCACTAGAGCATGTATAATCATTATGTATTAACTTCCATTGTCGGGTACCAAAGGCAGAATAAGAAAGCATAAGAGTCTGAAGTGACCTAATTATGTTGGTACAAGTGTAAGGAAGCGTGATAAGAAATTCTTTTGAAGTTCACTTAAGATCTTAGCACAGGAGGTCTTAATTAAAAAACTATCAAACACTCCTATACCTAGCACAAAAACAGAATAGATCATTAAGACATATTAATGTTACCTGATTGATGTGGTGCAAGGAGATTTGTGAATTTCTAAAAATGTTGAATAAATTGATGTTAAAAAAATCTGTTTCATTTCTTGGTTAGCTCACAATTTATAGAAGAAACAATTTCATGGTTAGCTCTATTCAATTTTATTTGGGTACTGAAATGATAAGAAAGTTTGAACTGATAATAATTTTTGAAAATCCTTGATAGAACTTGTCCATAAAGACCACCTGTCTACAAAGGCCACTTTGGATGCATCCCTTCACTGAATTACCTTATTGTGTTGCTTGTCAAAAAACACATGTTTCACTTTTCCAAAGTAAGAAAAATAATTTTCCAATTCAATGTCTTTTGTTCCAGGTGGAAAACCTTTGACAAACACACTACAATTTGACTGTTTTTTTCTCTCTTCATAACTTTTTAATCTGGCCTGATGTCTTTTTCCACACATATGACGGTCATATTCTTGAGCTAAAAAAATTTAAACACCTTGATTAAGATTTGGCTACGTTCAATGTTTACAAAGTTGATTGACATTTAAAAACATGGACGGCCCATTCTAACTTTTTTACATAACGGCTTTTCTTTAAAGCTGCATTAAGTTTACCAAATTTCTGAATTTTTTTTTATTTTCTAAAAATATATTTTTTTAAAAGTAGATATCTTCTAACCACGATCCGTGACATTCATTTTCTAAAATTTCATTTCTTTTAGCTGTAAATAAACGGAATCCTCTGACCGGTTGGTCAGTGTTCTACGATGGTAATTATGAGCTTGGAGCATGCGCACAGATGTACGGAAAAGCCTAGAATGGAAAGTGAAACATGACAGATTGCATTATTTGTCCTTCATTAATATCCAGATGTATTTGAAATGGTGTTATTTTTCCCTTACTAAGTCACAAATGACAAATTCAAAGAAGTTCTGTGTTTAATTTATCGTATTTCAACATTTTGAAAGTTGTGTTTAAATGACCCAGGTTTTGATGACGTAACCATGTTCTAATATTAGATCCCAAATGCTGCATCTCGCTGAGTAAATACTGTAATTTCTGTATTTATTCGAGCTTTTATCGTTGAACCAAATGTTACATTGTTCATTAGGAACATTATTTATTAGATTAGCACCGTTTTATTTTTTTTCTTTGGAAAACTTAATGCAGCTTTAAAGACATTTTACTAAAATATAACTCCATAAAACAATATTTTTGGCAAATATTATCATTATTGTTGCTATTGTGCATGTTTTTTTACCAAAAAAATGGGCTAACACTATACCCTTTTTAAATAGTTGCAATATTTCAATTTATGTTATTTTTACTGTCATTAAGTCCTATATGTTATCACACTGCAACGAGGTTGCATTTTTAATGTTTTGGAAAATGTGTTTTAAGATTGGAAATTAAAACGAGCATCAAATTGTCAATATTGAAGATATTTTTTAAAAAATTAAAATTTTGGAATCTTCAAAAACATACTTTTATAACTGTAAATAAATATGGTATAAAATGACTGTTTTAAAATGGTCTTGCATTGCTAGTACAAGGCAGACCACATGACCACATTGCACACTAAAGAATACTGGTACATAGACGTAAATATTTTGGAATGTCTCTGTATTCACATAGGTTCATCATTATTTTAGGATGACATTTTAAGAATTTACCTGTGGAGATATTGACTTGACATATATCACACACAACAAACATGCTGCTGTTGTTTTACAGAGCGAGAAACATTGAGTCGCAAACTTTCGTTTTTCAACCGGATATCTGTCTATACTCTCAAACAATATCCAATATAATATAACCTGATAACAGCCTTCACAACTTCGTAGAATTGCTTCTAACAATAATTATTGACAATTCGTCGTTAATGTGTAGGTGTCAATAATTTGAAAATTATATAATTACCTTGCTACTTTTTAGATACAAGTTATGATTAAAGTTGGAACGAGATTACAAAAATGGCTGCTGTTAACCGCCAAGGTAGCTAGGTATAAAACGTGTAAACAACACCAGAATTGGACATAAGTGATTTTATTTAATGATGATAGTAAATTTGACCATAAATGATTCAGACATTGGAAAAGTTTGACTTCCGATACTGTTTTCGTATTTGTAGTTTTCTGCTTGGTTTAGAGCACCCAATATGCTGTGTGTATTTTCTTTTTTCTTTCCATTGAAGGTAAAGGTGTGACCTAAATTTTACCCATCGGTGAACAAAAGTTGTAAAAGAGAGGCTTAATTATATAGAGAACCGTCGTATGTTACAGAATGAATAAATTACACACTACAGACCTAATCTACAGTAAAATTTAGAGTAATTTTAACCGGTTAATTTGATTGTAGACATAACCTATGTATGTAGAGAGCGCAGCAAATTGTTTTGTGCACATTTTTGCTAAGAAATGATGGTTTGTTATTTCGTTTATAATTTAAATAATTTCAATTCACTTTATTCAGTTAGACTACATAAATTTTTCATTTGCTAATAAATGACAAACGTTTGCAATGTAGAAGTTTTTAACTTATTGAAATCCCCAATCAGATTGAATTGACTGCTTCTGAAGAACTCTCTCACACCAGGATCTGTACTGGTAAAGTTTAAACCAGTGAGGGGCACTGTAATCCATAAATTGGCCCACTCGACAACTGATATTTCATAAAGATAAGAAAATCCTAAGAATAAAATGGAATAAAATCCACAATAAAAATGACTATCAGTTTTATTATTATTTGGGGCATGTTTAACATGGTCCTAAGGTGTTACAAATTGCTGAAGTAGCAATGTCTTGTAATAAACTGTTTTACTTGGATAAGTCTAGGGTTTGTTCAGACTATCATGGACATTTCTGGTACATTAATTTTGTCTCTAGCCATCAGGTAGGTGTTAGCTGGAGAGGTGACTATGATTATATAATACTTGGACCTCAATCTTGGGATGTTTTTCACGGTTTATAGTCATTTCGTACCGTAACCGTTTTGTACCATCCATTTCGTACCATATTAAAAACCATTTCGTACCATGACCATTTCGTACCATAACTAGTTCGTACCATCTTGTTTCACCATTTCGTATCGTAGTGTACTGCTAACGTTAAGTTTGATTTTTCTTATGTTTTAACACTATGATACCAATTCGTACCATGTTATTTTTCTGCCATATGCAATGTATATATTTTCCGTGCCTTTATGTTTTATTTTTAAATAATTGGTGCATGATATATTCATTGTTCATGATTTCACACACACACACACACACACACACACACACACACACACTAAAATAATTAGTTGAAATTGCTTCTTTTTATAATGACATTTCATAGTTATTTGTTTAAAACAAACTTATTTGAAAACATTTGTTTTGCTTGTTATCTGCTTCAGACGGTAATCTGAAATTCCGACTAGCTGTGTTTCAGGTCTTCATTTGTAATAAAAAAAAAAAAAAGAAAGATGCCATTTAATTTAAATAACATTTTCATTAAAAGTTGAATATTTTTAAGTCAAACTAACACCCTAAAAAGTAAATTCCCAAATAAAAATTGTTTTAATTAATTATAATATTTTTATTATTATTATTTACTTTAATTTTTTTTTTTTTTTTTTGAAATCTTGTTTTGAAGTCATTGGAACGAAATGGTAGTATCACTGAATACTGTATGGTACTACAATAATTTTTATAGGTTTCAATATACCACATGTGAAAACACTTATTCTTGGACACAGTTTCATTCTTCTGTTAAGAAAATGGATGAAAGATAATGATACAAAAATGTTTATAAATGACAATATATTGTACAAAGTACATGGAATCGGTGGTAAAACTGTTGAAATACAAACAATGATATTTTAAAAGCAATAGATTGTGGAAAAGAAATTAGTGTTGTTTTCTGCGATATTATGAAAGCATTTGATAGGGTCTGGCACAAGGGACTGATTGAAAAGCTTTGTTCACTTGGAATCTGTGGTCCTCTTCTTCTGTTGTTTTTTGATTATTTATCTAATAGAAAACAAAGGGTAGTTCTTCGAAATAATATTTGCTCTTCCTGGTTAGATATTAGATCAGGAGTTCCCCAAGGTTCAATATTAGGTCTCTTACTATTCATTATTATTCATTCCCTCATGCAAAGCATTCCTTAGCTGGATTTGGATTTATATAATTTTGGAACTGTTTGGCTTATGTTTTTTATCTATCAAACTTTTCAGTCTTAGTGTCACTGATGAGGAATGAATTTCCAAAATGTGCACATCTGGCACATCAAAATTTAACTGGTATTTGTGGTATATTTTTACATCAATGACATTGTCGATAGTATCAATAGCAAATTACGTTTATTTGCCAACTTCTCTGAACATAGTTGTCGATGATCCTATTTCTGCTGCTGATCTGCTAAATAGAGACTTACAGAAAACACATAATCGGGCTGAAAAATAGTTATTAACTTTTAATCCTTCTAAAGCCGAATCTATGATTATATCTAGAAAAATAACCATTCCCTTTCATCCTCAACATGAAATGATACACTTATAACGGAGGTGGAATCACATAAAGGTCTTGATATTCACTTTTCTTCAAATATTACATGGAACTGTCATATCTGTTATAACTAAAGCCAATCTTGACATCCTATTTTTCGAAAACTGAAGTACTAGTTAGACAGAAAAACTTTAGAAAAAATATATGTAAGCTTTATAAGACCCTTATTAGAATATGCTGACGTTGTTTGGGATAATATGACAGACGAACTTAGTGACAAATTAGAAAAAATTAACATCGAGGCTGCAAGGGTAGTAACTGGTGCAACTAAACTTGTCAGTAGACACTTACTTTATCAAGAAACGGGTTGGGAAACTTTAAAAGACAGACGACGTAAACATATACTTTTGATCTATTAAAAATGGTTAATGGTTTAACTCCTGAATATTTAGTCTCTTCTACCTAACAGACACTCAGACACTCATCATTAAGCAACAAGACACAACCAAAACTTAGAATCAATACAATGTCATACAAGCTATTATTTCAACTCTTTCCTACCTACAACTACACGTGACTTGAACGACTTACCTTTAGACGTAAGGCTAAGTTCAACAAACAATTTTAAAACATACATTGACAGAAGTTTTAATATACCTTTCTATTATTATTTTGGAAAACGTAAGGAACAAATACTAGTATTTCATTGTAGACTTATGTCAGAATGTAGCTCTCTTAACGAACATCTATATCAAAAGAATTTAATTGATAGTCCTCTATGTCAGTATGGTCAAATCGAATCTAAAACATTTTCTTCTAATATGTCCCTTACACAAACGGATTAGAAAAGAAACTATAGGTACCCTTAACTTCGACACAACTGTTAAACTATTATTATTTGGCGACTCCAACAACCTAACTCTTAAGCAAAATAAGGAAATTTTTTAAACAGTCCAAAAATATATTCAGTTAACTAAAAGGTTCCGATCTACACTACCATATTAAATGTTTCTGTTTTGTTTTGCCAACAGGTATATGTACACGTGTATGCTTTTGTCTTGTGTTAGTACTTTTCTTATGAGCTTTGATATACATGTACATTATATATATATATATTTAAGTTAATTATAATATTGTCAGTTAATTATTTAACAATTATTTTATTTTTTGTTCTCTCAGTTACGACTATTACATGTTGAATTACTGTGAATCAGCTTTTATAACTTTACCGTTAACAAAATTAATAAAGCTTGATAGTGCTTACATTAACGCATTGATTTAGATGAGGTTAACAGTCGGTAATAAAAGTTGATTTACAGTATGTTGTACAGTTGTTCTGGAGACGGGTTAATATAAGCTTTCGCTTGTTCCTGAATCCAGTTTACAGTTTGTCAGTTTGTTCTTTTTGTTTGTACTTTACAAATAAATAAAATATTGTTTAAACTAAAACTGTTGTAAAAATACGGAGATATGATCTCAGTTACGTGAGACAAAAAAGACCAGAAATTTTTTTTTACAAGCAAACGGTAACGATATAAGTGTTGATTGTAGTGCAAAAGCAATTTCAGATGATATTATGTTATTAGCTAATTCTTCATAATTTGGGAGTGAAAAGGGTGATTATAATGATTCCCCACCCAAAGGTGGGGAATCATATTGTTTTCGTTCTGTTTCTTCTTCTTTTTCTTCTTCTTATTATTATTATAATTTTTTTTCCTTAAAATTGTCCGATGCAGAACTCTAAAACGGTATGATGGGTTTCGATGAAATTTGGTACCAACAATTTGCTATCTTGGTAGATATGGATAAATGATCAAATTGTTTTCTATCTCGAGGGCTTGCTGGTCGGTGCATGTACATTGCGTAATTTAATTTCAAACATCTTTCTGTCCAATACGTACAAAGAGAGATAACTCTTACAGAATCTTCTTCTTTCTTCTTCAGTTTCTCAGATATATGAGCGCCCGATAAAAATGGGTAACCTGAATTAATGTATAAAGTTCAGCACTAAACAAAAATGATTTGATGTTAATGAACTACATGTTAGTTAAGTGACTAGCCTCTTACTCACATACATAATTTGTTCTTAATAAATTCTCAGTTACTATGTATTAAATTGTTAAAAATATATCAAATTTTTATCAGCACTGCCAAACAAGTTAAACGCATCATTCAATCTTGTTCAACATTTTATAGGTTCTTGCACCATTGATGTTTTTACATCCATGGGTAATTATTGGGGGAGGGACAGGAAGATGGGGTCTTAAAAACAAAAATCACCAATTTTTCCTTAAACACTTTGCGGTGTGCTATAAAACCATATATAGGGCTTTGTCATAACTTTTAAACTGTTGAGATCCCCACCCCTAAAGTATATATTTTCTGGTTCCTAATGATAAAATGAAAAGAATGACACTAATCAAAGACACCTAAGGTCCTTTCCCACTGAGGGGTAGGGGTGGGTGGTGCTAAGTTTATTTTAAACTATTGAAATCCCCACCCCTAATTTTTGTATTTTCTGATACCTTATGAAAAGTTGAATAGAGTGATATTGATAAAGGGCACCTAAGATCATTTCCCACTGTGGGTGGTGCTATGTACATGTATAGCTTTTAAATAGTTAAAATCCCCACTCATCTGTATATTTTCTTGTTCATTATGGACTTTTGAAAAAGTGTGATAAAAACCTCCAGGAAATCATTTTCAAGAGAGGGTAGGGGTGGGAAGCCAGAATTCTTAACACCCACCCTCAAGTCAAGAAACGTTATCTTATGGCATACTTGATTTCATTTCTTAGGGCAAGTTTACAGGATTAAATTCTTATTCAAAGAATTGTAAACAAATTCAATAGCATAATTACATGTTTTGATATGTATAATTGCTTTAATCTTTTTTTCAATTGTCCATTAATATGTAGGTTATGGCTACTTCACAGTCATGACACACGTCAATCAAATTTGTTGGTTAAACACCTCACAGTTCATGAAATAGATTTGCTATCAATCAAAGTTGAATACTTGTCCAATCAAAATACTTCAGTATTAAATTGTTAAAAATATATCAAATTATTATCAGCACTGCTAAACAAGTTAAACGCATCATTCAATCTCGTTCAAAATTTTAGGATAGGTTCCTGCACCATTAAAGTTTTTACATCCATGGGTATTTATTGGGGGAGGGACAGGAAGATGGGGTCTTAAAAACAAAAATCACGCAATTTTTCCTTAAACACTTTGCGGTGTGCTATAAAACCATATATAGGGCTTTGTCATAACTTTTAAACTGTTGAGATCCCCACCCTAAAGTATATATTTTCTGGTTCCTAATGATAAAATGAAAAAAATGACACTAATCAAAGACACCTAAGGTCCTTTCCCATTGAGGGGTAGGGCTGGGTGGGGAATCGTACGTAACTGGTATCCCAGTTACAATCTCTAGTTATTATTATGATTCCCCACCCAAAGGTGGGGAATCATATTGTTTTTGTTCTGTTTCTTCTTCTTCTTCTTCTTATTATTATAATTTTTTATTTTTCCTTAAAATTGTCTGGTGCAGAACTCGGAAAAGGTATGATGGATTTCGATGAAATTTGGTTCCAACAATCTGCTATCTTGGTAGATATGGATAAATGATCAAATTGTTTTCTATCTCGACGGCTCAGCGGTTAGTGCGTGTAAATTGCGTAATTTAATACCAAACATCTTTCTGTCCAATACGTACAAAGAGAGGTAACTCTTACAGAATCTTCTTCTTTCTGCTTCAGTTTCTCAGATATATGAGCGCCCGATAAAAATTGGTAATCTTAATTAATGTATAAAGTTAAGCACTAAACAAAGTGATTGAATGTTAATGAACTACATGTTAATTAAGTGACCAACCTCCTTCTCACATACATAATTTGTTCTTAATAAATTCTCAGTTACTATGTATTAAATTGTTAAAAATATATCAAATTTTTATCAGCACTGCCAAACAAGTTAAACGCATCATTCAATCTCGTTCAAAATTTTAGGATAGGATCCTGCACCATTGATGTTTTTACATCCATGTGTATTTATTGGGGGAGGGACAGGAAGATGGGGTCTTAAAAACAAAAATCACCAATTTTTCCTTAAACACTTTGCAGTGTGCTATAAAACCATATATAGGGCTTTGTCATAACTTTTAAACTGTTGAGATCCCCACCCCTTAAGTATATATTTTCTGGTTCTTAATGATAAAATGAAAAGAATGACACTAATCAAAGACACCTAAGGTCCTTTCCCACTGAGGGGTAGGGGTGGGTGGTGCTAAGTTAACTTTAAACTATTGAGATCCCCATCCCTTATTTATGTATTTTCTGGTTCCTTATGAAAAGTTGAATAGAGTGATATTAATAAAGGACATCTAAGGTCATTTCCCACTGTGGGTAGTGCTATGTACATGTATAGCTTTTAAATAGTTAAAATCCCTTCCACTCATCTGTATATTTTCTTGTTCATTATGGACTTTTGAAAAGAGTGATAAAAACCTCCAGGAAATCATTTTCAAGAGAGGATAGGGGTGGGAAGCCAGAATTCTTAACACCCACCCTCAGTCAAGAAACACTATCTTATGGCATACTTGATTTCATTTCTTAAGGCAAGTTTACAGGATTAAATTCCTATTCAAAGAATTGTAAACAAATTCAATAGCATTATTACATGCTTTGATATGTATAATTGCTTTAATCCCTTTGTCAATTATCCATTAAATCAAATATGTAGATTATGGCTACTTCACAGACATGACACACGTCAATCAAATTTGTTGGTTAAACACCTCACAGTTCGTGAAATAGATTTGCTATCAATCAAAGTTAAATACTTGTCCAATCAAAATACACCAGCTAATTGTAATTGCCAGATTAATGGATAGGGTCTATGTTAGAAGACAGAACGCATGATTCTGATCTATTGAACTTGTAAAATTTACATACCTTTCGAATTATAAATTTAAACATGCAGATTCAATTGGTTTCTTTGAACAAAAAACGTACTATCGATCCATCTCGGGATCAGTCCATCAGCAGGTGTATATTTTAGACAGATATAGATTATAGATGGTGGGGAATCATACGTAACTGGTATCCAAGTTACAATCTCTAGTTATTATAATTTTTTTCCTTAAAATTGTCCGGTGCAGAACTCGGAAACGGTATGATGGGTTTCGATGAAATTTGGTTCCAACAATCTGCTATCTTGGTAGATATGGATAAATGATCAAATTGTTTTCTATCTCGACGGCTCAGCGGTCGGTGCGTGTAAATTGCATAATTTAATTCCAAACATCTTTCTCTCCAATACGTACAAAGATAGATAACTCTTACAGAATTCTTCTTTCTTATTCAGTTTCTCAGATATATGAGCGCCCGATAAAAATGGGTAATCTGAATTAATGTATAAAGTTAAGCACTAAACAAAAATGATTGAATGTTAATGAACTACATGTTAATTAAGTGACCAACCTCCTTCTCACATACATAATTTGTTCTTAATAAATTCTCAGTTACTATGTATTAAATTGTTAAAAATATATCAAATCTTTATCAGCACTGCCAAACAAGTTAAACGCATTATTCAATCTCGTTCAAAATTTTAGGATAGGTTCCTGCACCATTAAAGTTTTACATCCATGGGTATTTATTGGGGGAGGGACAGGAAGATGGGGTCTTAAAAACAAAAATCACCAATTTTTCCTATATAGGGCTTTGTCATAACTCATAAACTAATGAGATCCCCATCCCTAAAGTATATATTTTCTGGTTCCTAATGATAAAATGAAAAGAATGACACTAATCAAAGACACCTAAGGTTCTTTCCCACTGAGAGGTAGGGGTGGGTGGTGCTAAATTAATTTTAAACTATTGAAATCTGGTTCCTTATGAAAGGTTGCATATAGTGATATTAATAAAGGACATCTTAGGTCATTTCCCACTGTGGGTAGTGCTATGTACATGTATAGCTTTTAAATAGTTAAAATCCTTTCCACTCATCTGTATATTTTGTCATAACTTTTAAACTGTTGAGATCCCCACCCCTAAAGTATATATTTTCTGGTTCTTAATGATAAAATG
Organism: Tegillarca granosa; assembly: GCA_029721355.1. Taxonomy (NCBI): domain Eukaryota; kingdom Metazoa; phylum Mollusca; class Bivalvia; order Arcoida; family Arcidae; genus Tegillarca; species Tegillarca granosa. The sequence goes on from CM056609.1 coordinate 18,679,305, forward strand.
AAAAGAATGACACTAATCAAAGACACCTAAGGTCCTTTCCCACTGAGGGGTAGGGGTGGGTGGTGCTAAGTTAACTTTAAACTATTGAGATCCCCATCCCTTATTTATGTATTTTCTGGTTCCTTATGAAAAGTTGAATAGAGTGATATTAATAAAGGACATCTAAGGTCATTTCCCACTGTGGGTAGTGCTATGTACATGTATAGCTTTTAAATAGTTAAAATCCCTTCCACTCATCTGTATATTTTCTTGTTCATTATGGACTTTTGAAAAGAGTGATAAAAACCTCCAGGAAATCATTTTCAAGAGAGGATAGGGGTGGGAAGCCAGAATTCTTAACACCCACCCTCAGTCAAGAAACACTATCTTATGGCATACTTGATTTCATTTCTTAAGGCAAGTTTACAGGATTAAATTCCTATTCAAAGAATTGTAAACAAATTCAATAGCATTATTACATGTTTTGATATGGATAATTGCTTTAATCTCCTTGTCAATTATCTATTAATATGTAGGTTATGGCTACTTCACAGTCATGACACACGTCAATCAAATTTGTTGGTTAAACACCTCACAGTTCGTGAAATAGATTTGCTATCAATCAAAGTTGAATACCTGTCCAATCAAAATACACCAGCTAATAGAATTGCCAAATTATTGGAAAGGACCTATGATTCTTTTTAAAACAGACAGAACGCATGATTCTTATCTATTAAACTTGTATAATTTACATACATTTCGAATTATAAATTTATACATGCAGATTCGGACTCCCGTGATCAATTGGTTTCTTTTAATAAAAAACATTGTTGCAACAATGGGGTATGAGGGAATGAAAATATATATTAAAATGAATACTACTCGAATTATAATTGTACAATTCGATGTTAACTTTAAATTTACTTGTCTTCCGCCCTTTCTCTTAGTCAGCTTTCGATTACTAGTAATGGATACTATCAATCCATCTCGAGATCAGTCTATCAGCAGGTGTATATTTTTTGACAATATATAGATTATGGATGGTGGGGAATCATACGTAACTGGTATCCCAGTTACAATGTCTAGTTCGATCTGTTTTTATGAGACTAAACCCTAGGAATATGAGTTCCGCTCAGTATGACAGGAAGAAAAAAACATTTACAAGATTCTCCACAAAACGTTTGGAAATTTCGTTAACAGCGCCCGTGACTCGAAGAAAACTGTTTTATAAGCATTATTTTCCTAAGTCAAACTAACACCCTAAAAAGAATATCCAAAATAAAAATGTAATAATTAATAATAAATTTATTATTATTTTTTATTAGAAAACCTTATAATTGAAGTCAATGGTACGAAATGGTAGTAACACCGAATACCGTAAGGTACGAAAGGTATCAGGTCAATTCGCCCCACGGTAAATTCGCCCCCAATTCTTGCAAATTCGCCCCAGGTCAAAATCGCCCCCTTTAAATTCGCCCCCACTTCTTGAAAATTCGCCCCCAACTTTTATTGAGATTTTACCTTTTTTTTAAAAAAACTTTTTTTGATTATTATTAATTTTATTTTACCTCGAATATGACAAATTAACACTGTTAACATATTATTTGTAAATATGCATTGTGTGTGTTGCAATTTATGTCGAGTATTCATAATGCCTTTACTGAATTCACACATAAGACAGCCCAGACGTGTTGTGATTACTGTAATAATTTATGTTGAAATGGTGATTATCAAAAGTCCTTTGTATGATTATGATATAATCACAACAGTGGGTACAGAAAAAAGAAAATAATTAGTGTTTTTAAAAGATCACATCAGAGCAGAGTATTGATAGATTACATCGTTGAGGGAAATCATTTAAAAAAATCCTTTTTAACACACCACGCACACCTTACGAAACCATTTCTCTGTGTCTGGTAACATCAAATGCATCATGAGACTTCTGTTTATACGTAGGTGTAAAATTGCTATTTACCTCTAACCACCAACAGTGACTCTCTACAGTTTCAACTTGGACAAATACTAGTATATGGAACTATTAAACGGTACTAGACGATAGCTGTTGTTTGTATGGATAATATCTTTAATTAATCAATAAAAACTTTTCTTCAGTGAAATATTGATACCATCAGAAGTCCATTAATTACTTGACTTCTGATACCATCCATTACCGTCTAGTAGCCTCCAGTCTTTAGAGTTGAGTTGAGTAATGGTGTTTAACTCCCAAGTCAAAAGTATTTCACCTATAATGAGACGTCACCAGCTATCATAATGCTGAGTGCTTCGCGGTCTTGGACCATAGGGTTCGAAATCACGCATTTAAACCTACTACCTATGTCGATGATGGAGAGCACAGGTACCAGGGGAATTTACTTTAGCACGTCGTCATAAATCAACAGTTTAGAAAAAATGGGGGCAATTTTGTACGTGGGGCGAATTTGTTGAGGTGGGGGCGAATTTGCCCGAAGTGGGGGCGGTTTTGAACGGGGGCGAGTTTGACATGGGGGCGAATTTGTTGAAAGTGGGGGCGAATTTGACGGGGGCGAATTTACCGTGGGGCGAATTGACTTGAATTCGTACGAAACGGTCACATGATATGGTACGAATTGGACCGATTTGGGTACGAAATGGAAAAATTGGGTACGAAATGGTCATGGTACGAAATGGTTATGGTACGAAACGACTAGCTCCCTTTTTCACCCCATATTTTATTTAATGGTTCTGACACTTTTTAGCTCACTTTAGCTGAAAGCTCAGATGAGCTATTGCGATGATTCACCGTCTGTCGTCTGTCGTGCATCGTGCGTCGTCCGTCGTGCATCGTGCGTTAACTTTTTACATTTTAATCATTTTAATCTTCTCCTCCAAAACCACTGGGCCAACTTTAATGAAACTTGGTAACCATCATGCCTGGGTGAAGCCCTTTCTGATTTGCACAAATGAAGAAGTAATGTCTAAATTGCTAAAAATTATATATTTGTCACTATATCTTGAAAACTATTAACTTTAGGCATGTATATTAGAATGTTGTAGATATTGACTTGACGATCATTTTTATATATGGGTCGAGGTCATAAGTTGAAAGGTCAAGCTCACAGCTGCAAAAAATAAATTGCTAATTATCTTGAAAACTATTAACTTTTTGAATAGTCATGTATATTAGAATATTGTAGGTATTGCGACAACGTTCATTTTGATATATGATTCAAGGTCATATATTGAAGGTAAGGTCACAGCTGCAAAAAAGACTGAAATTGCTAATTATCTTAAAAACTATAACATTTTGTATAGGCATGTATATCAGAATATTGAAGGTATTGCAACAACGATCATAATGATACATGGTTCAAGGTCATATGTTGAAAGGTCAAGGTCACAGCTGCAAAAAAAGAATTTAATTGCTAATTATCTTGAAAACCATTAACTTTTTGTATGGACATGTATATTAGAATATTGTAGGTATTGACATGACGATCATTTTGATATATGGTTCAAGGTCATATGTTTAAAGGTCAAGGTCACAGCTGCAAAAGAAGACTTAATTTGCTAATTATCTTGAAAACTATTAACTTTTTGAATAGACATGTATATTAGAATATTGTAGGTATTGCAACAACGATCATTATGATACATGGTTCAAGGTCATATATTGAAGGTAAGGTCACAGCTGCAAAAAAAGACTGAAATTGCTAATTATCTTAAAAACTATTAACATTTTGTAAAGGCATGTATATTAGAATATTGTAGGTATTGCAACAACGATCATTATGATACATGGTTCAAGGTCATATGTTGAAAGGTCAAGATCACAGCTGCAAAAGACGACTTAAATTGCTAATTATCTTGAAAACTATTAACTTTTTGTAAAGGCATGTATATTAGAATATTGTAGGTACTGCGACAACGATCATTTTGATATATGATTCAAGGTGATATATAAAAGGTCAAGGTCACAGCTGCAAAAAAGACTGAAATTGCTAATTATCTTGAAAACTATTAACTTTTTGTGCAGGCATGTATATTAGAATATTGTAGGTATTGCGACAACGATCATTTTGATATATGATTCAAGGTCATATTTTGAAGGTCAAGGTCACAGCTGCAAAAAAAGACTGAAATTGCTAATTATCTTAAAAACTATTAAAATTTTGTATAGGCATGTATATCAGAATATTGTAGGTATTGGAACAACGATCATTATGATATATTGTACAAGGTCATATGTTGAAAGGTCAAGATCACAGCTCCAAAAGAAGACTTAAATTGCTAATTATCTTGAAAACTAATTACATTTTGTATAGGCATGTATATTAGTATTTTGTAGATATTGCGACAATGATCATTTTGATATATGGTTCAAGGTCATATGTTGAAAGGTCAAGGTCACAGCTGCAAAAAAAAGAATTTAATTGATAATTATCTTGAAAACCATTAACTTTTTGTATAGGCATGTATATTAGAATATTGTAGGTATTGACATGACGATCATTTTGATATATGGTTCAAGGTCATATGTTTAAAGGTCAAGGTCACAGCTGCAGTAAACAACAATGCCTCTATATGACAGCCATAGTAAACAACAATGCCTCTATATGACAACCACAGTAAACAACAATGCCTCTATATGACAACCATAGCAAACAACAATGCCTCTATATGACGACCATAGCAAACAACAATGCCTCTATATGACGACCACATTAAAGACCTAATTGAAATGACTTGCAGAAACTAAGCGATAGAGTTATATAGTCGTAGAGACCTGAAAAAAGTGATTAAAAGATACTTAGCTGTAGAGTTATAACGTTATAGAGACCTGATAAATGTGACTTATACAAACTGGGCTACAGAGTTATATAGTCGTAGAGACCTGATAAATGTGACTTATACAAACTGGTCTATAGAGTTAAATGTGACTTATACAAACTGGGCTATAGAGTTATATAGTCGTAGAGACCTGATTAATGTGACTTATACAAACTGGGCTAGAGTTATATAGTCGTAGAGACCTGATAAATGTGACTTATACAAACTGGGCTATAGAGTTGTAACGTTGAAGAGACCTGATTAATGTGACTTATACAAACTGGGCTATAGAGATATAACGTTGTAGAAACCTGATAAATGTGACTTATACAAAATGGGCTTAAGAGTTATAACGTCGTAGAGACCTGATAAATGTCACTTATACAAACTGGGCTGGAGTTATATCGTCGAAGAGACCTGATAAATGTCACTTATACAAAATGGGCTAAAGAGTTATAACTTCGTAGAGACCTGATAAATGTCACTTATACAAACTGGGCTTAAGAGATATATAACGTCGTAGAGACCTGATAATAAAATATACCCGCGTTACGTAGTTATAGCGGGTATTATTTTTCTGTCTGTTACGTCGTAATATGAATAATATTGTCAATCACGTGCTTCACACTTAACAGGTGGTGTATGGTCATTCTAGGCCGGGCTTTCAGCCAGTACACATCTGGTTTTTTGTGTATATATATATATATATATATTTATATAATAAGTAATTTTTTATTTGGGGGAAGTCCAGCCCCTAGAACTCTAGACCAATTTTTGCCTGCGCTGGACACAGGTTTCCAGATTTGTTTCAAAAGGGGTTATATTTGGTTTTCCTGGGCCGCAATTTTTTGGTCACAAAGGTTCTTTTTTAAGCGGTTAGCGTATACGCTAACCGCTTATTGGCATCGTGTCTTGCAGGAAGTGATAGGTCAAAGCGACTCCTAGCGGTAACCTTAGACCTTTGACCGAAGATTCCTACATGCTGTTTGGGGAGATATCTACTATGCCACGCCTACTCCCGTCATGCCTTATGCCATGGCGTGTAGTTTCATTCACAAAACGGCTATGAATATTAATGAAGTGTTAACGTAACTTTATGTTTACAATGACCTAACAGACCCCAGTGACAGTGTGCATGCTTTCCGTGTAACATGCATCCACTGTTTTCATTGAGAACTCCGACATAAATAAGTAAGTTGTTGTAATCTAACTTGAGGTTTAAAATTTCAAAAGTTATATTATCAGACAGGGAAGATACAAAATAGTTAAACGAAGAAAGAAGAATTTTGTTTTTGGCTTGTCGACATCAATCGCAGAAATGACACATCCCTGGGTCCGATGGCAGATCATTTCATCACCTGTAGTATGTTATTAATTAACTGATATACTGTACTGGAATATATTTGTATATTGTTTTCTGTTTTCCTGCATTCAGCACTGCCAAAATTAAGTGAAAACGCCTATAATGAAAGTACCGATTTTGAAAACTTATGTGGAAATTACTAAGTATCTCTAGTTCTAAAATGCACGTTTGTATTCGCCCCATACGACTGGAGTTAGCAACTCTACCATTTATCTGAAAACTGTTGGCAGTTTCAGTGTTCTACGTGTTTCCTATAATTGAGAGAAAGGGAGAGAGAGAGTATAGTAATGGTGTTTTACGCTCAGTCAAATTCTTTAACTTATTTCGAAATGGTCAGTCAGTTCTGGGATGGTGGAGGAAACCGGAGTGCACAAAGAAAACCACTGACCTTTGTCAAGTGTACTGACAAACTTTCCACACTAGGATCTGTCTAAGGCAATGTGATCCGTAAGTGTGTGCTTAAAAATTCTTGGCCACTGGGGCCCCTTACCTGTAATTGATATTTGTTCTTTATGTAAACTCTAATGTCAGTTTACCAGGAAAAGAATTTATTATAATTATTATTTTTATTATTGTTATTATTATTGGTATTATTATTATCATTCAGGTAAACCATCTTAACTGTATGACTGATCAAATCCAGACTGGGCTCATACTAGTAAAGTAAACAGCTTAACAGCGAGAAAGTCACAGAAGAAATGAAAAAGTCTAATAAAGACTTTGACAGGTATTAATAATTTGTAACAACTACTGGGATGTAGAGTGCTCATCACATCATTCTTATGTGGAATAAAGTTTGTATACATACCATGGCTTATGGTAGAACAGCAATGAAACAGAACATTATTAGTTCTGGCCTTAATCTAGGACAGTCACAGGTCATATTTTGAATTGCCTTTCTATGCATAGTAAACAGGTTTTATGAAATAAAAAGGTTATGACATACACTAATGCTTTACATGGAAAAAATGTGGAGTTAATAGACTTAGTCGATTTCACATCATTGCAAATTGCAAAATTTCTCAGTAAAGCTGGATAATCACAAATTATATTATAGAAAGCTTTAGTATACAATTTACATTGGACTGTGAGGTTGTAAATACATTTTATCAAGAAAATTAAAAACTTTTTCAGAAGTTTTATTTTTACAGACAGATGAACTGTGTGTAAAACATGTCTGATTATACTTTAGCTTGAGAAATCTCAATTTAAGTAAAATATATTGCCACTTGCACAACTTAGCAGTAACACTAAGGTTGACCACCTGGCAATTTGTTTTTGCTTCATCCAGTTATACCCAAAGGTCTCGAGATCCTTTTTCAAGTAAATGTGTATTTAAATTTTTAAAATTTGTTTTTGCTTCACCGAGTTATACTCAAAGGTCTCATGATCCTTTTTCAAGTAAATGTGTATTTCAATATTTTAAATTTGTTTCTTTTTTTTTCATTGAGTTATACTCAAAGGTCTCGAGATCCTTTTTCAAATGTGATATTCAGTATATTCTCAGGAATGTTAAGTATGATTTATTTTTAACTCATTTTTAAAAAAAGTTGTTATTATTTAAAAAAGTTTTTGTTTGTTTTTTTTTCTATTTTCAGAAATAACAGACTGAAGGAGCAACAAGCAAATAAAGACAGACATCATGCGTCTAAGGCCGTTCAGGATTTATTTGAAAAATCACAGTAGATCTGAACATGATACTATAAATCAGAATGCATCCTTATTTGTAAAAATGGACACCTTTGAACCAGACAAGATACAACACTTGAAAACACAATAACCATCTATTGACAAGAGTCAAATTGACAATGAAATGGATTGATAACTGAGAATGCCCATGATTATCAAAGCAAGGTTTTTTGAAAGTAAATTCTGCTAAAAGACAAATTGTGCTTTTTCTTAATACACAAGTGATATCTTTTCAGACATATTGTGGTCTGTTAAACTTTACTTTTAAATATTCTTTTATATCCAATGACCATATGCCCTTAATAAATATACATGTATTTCCTTTTGTAACAATATAAAGATTAAGATGATAAACCAAAAACATTAACATGAATTGGAACTTGTTTCTATTAGCAACATTTTTAGATCACCTGAGCACATACCGGTAGTGCTCAAGTGAGCTATTGTGATGGGTCAATGTCCGTCGTGTTATCCTTTGTGTGTCGTGTGTCAACTTTTGCTTGTTAACACTCCAGAGGCCACAAATGTAGTCCAATCTTTATCAAACTTGCTCAGAATGATCTTCTTGACTAGCGCTAGCTCATTTTCATATATTGGCCATACTGGTTCAATAAAAAGGTTACTAGGTCAATTTATAGAAAAACCTTGTTAACACTTCTGAGGCCCAAATTTCAGCCTAATCTTCATCAACCTTGCTCAGGATGATGCTCTTGACAAAAGCTAGCTTATGTTTGTTTAAGGATCATGTTGGGTCAATAAGTAGGTCACTTAGAGAAATTATAGAAAAACCTTTTTAACACTCCTGGGCCCATAATTTTATCCCAATCTTATCAGCCTTCTCAGAATGATCCTCTTGACAAAAGCTAGCTTAAGGATGTTTAAGGGTCATGTTTGGTCATTAAGTAGGTCACTAGGTCAAATTATAGAAAAGGTCCAATTTACTAAAATCAAGCTGAGTGTACATCATTTCAGGTGAGTGTCCAAGGCCTTCATGGTCCTTTTGTTTTTTATGTTGCTGTAAATAAAATTTTCTCCAGAAATTTCTTTTCATATTATTAAAGTACCCATGGGGCCTTGGTGGACAAGTGGTCTAAGTCACATGCCTACATCATTATGTTTGCTCAGTTGGTAGAGTGCTCGCTTTGTATAAGGGAGGTCCGGGGTTCAAAGTCAGACTGGGTCTGACCAATACTTGAAAACTGGTAGTGACCTTTTTTGCCAAGCACTCTGCATTTAGTAATGAAAGTCATGAGGTTCTTCAGAATAGACCTTAAAACTGAATTCCAGTGTCATGACAGGCATGGCACCCTACAGAACCCTCCCTGCACATTGCCCTAACCACACTGCAAAGGTAAACATTTCTGTCACTTTATCTACAGTTGGTGAGGTCTCGATATAAGTGAAATATTCTTGATTGGGACGTTAAACCTCATTAGATTAAATTGAATCACATGCTCACAGATCAAAGTACATCTTACTGAGTAGGTTTGAATCCCACAGTGACAGAACCTAGGATGAGAAAGTTTTACAATTGCTTGTTGAAAGCCTTTGCCTATCTCCAGGCACTCCAGTTTACTCCATCAGCTTAGGACAGACTACCTTGCTAATTATGTGAAAGAATCAGTATCTTGACGGGGTTTAAAACACCATTTGTCTCTCCACTCTACTCCAGTATACCCTGAATAGAACCAGAGTAGGCATATAATATCAGAAAACTAATGAATATTGGCTACTTATACAACAGACTGCATCATTATCACCTTTTCACAAACTAGGATGAATAATTATAGAGACAAACAGGCAGCATTAGTTTTTCAAATTACTGATATCAACTTGTTTAGATTAACTTTCAGAATACATTGTATTTTATTTTAGTTTGATAACAACCAATGAAAGTCATAATTTTCACATGATGTCAGTGTGTCAACCATCGGTGCTCTCTCCTTAAGTTTAATTCTTATGATTGACCTTTTCTTTTTTTTTTTTTTTTTTTTTTTTTTGGAAAATTGCAATGCAGGCATTATTTTTGATGTATTGAGACATTTTTGTCTGATGGAAGCAAAAACCAAATGTATAGGTCATGTCATTTTGATTACCTGAGCTTTAAAATGCTATATCATGACTAAGTTTAAAGATTTTTGACATGGAAGATAACCATTTGATGTTTTTATTTGGAAAATTGCAATGCAGGCATTACTTTTTGATGTATTGAGACATTTTTGCCTGATGGAAGCAAAATCCAAATGTATAGGTCATGGCATTTTGATTATCTGAGCTTTAAAATGCTATATCATGACTAAGTTTAAAGATTTTGACATGGAAGATAACTTTTTGATGTTTTTGCAGTGCTCTCTGTAATTAAACCAGATCAAAGATCATGAGTGATAAGAAATAAGATGTTGGTCTTCCTGTATTTAGGTGCTTTGTTTAGATATAAGACATTACTTCATAATAACTGAATAAGATTTTTTGTTGAGAGATATTTTGTTACTTTCAATAAATATTCATTTTGTTTATTGCAGCTTACAAAATGTCTTAAAGTGGATTTTATTTTGTATCAAAACACTTTCACTGGTCATTTTCTTTCAGATGCATCTATTTGATCCCTTATTTTGAAATAAAACTGAGGAATGGGGTAATGGTGATTTGCATACTACCACAATCACAGTTAACAGTCTAGTCAAATGGGTTCTGATCTAAAACTGATTACAACATCATACATTTTGTTACAAATGTAACGTACATATTTACAAAAAGCTAAGGGTCAACCAAAACCTCATCAAAAGGCTGTACATTTTTTTGAGAAATTGAATACCGCCAGGTACTTTTTTGAAAGTGGGATAATCAAAATTTATCTCAACTTTCAGCGCTACCAGGCTAACCGCTTTCCAGTACTTTCAGTACTTTGATTTCATTATGTCATTACTCTCGCCCTACAAATTGTATTATATTTAGCGTTTTATGTTTATGTTATTGTATTATTATTATATAAATAAATGTCGGCTGCTAGCAACTTGTCCGGCTAATTGCTATTATGACTTTGTTTAAGTATATTAAGTTAAGGGAAGAAAAGTCACTTACACAAATTGGACTATAGAGTTATAACGTCGTAGAGACCTGGGCCCAGTTTCACAATGATTCACTCAGCTGAATGTGCAGTCAACTCAAATTTGAGAATATTTCATTGTCAATTTCTAAGACATTAACAGTTAAAATTGATACCTAATGTTGTATTTTAATTGTTTAGTGTAAGTTTATTGAACAAAACAAAACATTGTCAAATAAATTTTTCAATTTTTTAAAAGATCGATGAAAGAAAAATTGGAATATTTGAGTTGAGTGTACACTCAGTGTGAAACTGGGGCCTGATAAATGTGACTTATACAGACTGGAATTTAGAGATATTACGTCGTAGAGACCTGATAAATGTGACATATACAAACTGACTTATAGAAACTGGGCTGTAGAGTTATAACGTCGAAGACATCTGAAAAATGTGACTTATACAAACCGACTAGAGATATAACGTCGTAGAGACCTGATAAATGTGACTTATACAAACCGGGCTAGAGTTATATAACGTCGAAGACATCTGAGAAAATGTGACTTATACAAAATGTTGTATGGTTTAAATACACATGTAGCCGACAAAACCTTCAATTATTTTTCTTTTATCCTGTAACACAAAGTAAAATCACTGGTTAACATATTGACTGTTAACCGATTAGACAAAAGAAGTTAAATTGGAGAGAGAGAGAGAGAGAGAGAGAGAGAGAGAGTCTATGAAATCGCTGCTTTATAAAAGAGCTTCAGGCAATACACCATGCATGGTTAATTTACAATCTTATCTTATCAATTAGTAGAAATTAACATTACCTGGAGTGACATTGACGGGTTAACAGGTAAAACATATATATATATATATTTCATACATATAGAGTTACGTACTGACAAACAATGTACATGTGACCATTTTACATGGCTGTAAAAAACCTGGTATTTTGGAGAATTTGCTCCAGATCAAGCGTAACAGACACACAGAACGTCAGTTAATAAGGTAATTATTGACTAAATCATTAATATTTGACAGTTGATTTCTGTCTTACTTATCCTAAATGATAATCTGGCCGAACGGTTTTCAGTATCGGAATTTTACTACTACACGGACAAAGCCTCTTACCCTCCCCGCCCCAGCTCAGTGATATCCGTATAACTTGTACATTGTTTAAAGTTTCGTATTGTTTTAAATATACGACTCTTGTACTAGACTGGTACGGTTTTATGATTTTAAAGGTCAATTGGAAAGGTTATGGCATCAGGTTTCGGATATGTTGATGGTATTCTTATTGGTAGATTATCTCCAAAAGAGACAAACAATCGGTAGCATGTGTTATGCCTAACTTCCAGACAGTAACGGGAAAATATTAATTAAACTCATAAACCGCGGAAAACTAGGTAAATATGTTTTTTCCACAAGCATGTCGCCACTGTTCACAAGTCTGTCATAGTCATAGCTGCTTTTAAAAATTATTGTTTTTAATTGATTGCGCATCCGCCCTATTCGCCTGATCTCGCTCAATCAGACTTTCATCAATTTCCAAAACTGTAAACAGCCATTTCAGGTTGCACTTTAAGTCAGATGATAATGTCATGCATACAGTAGAGAACTTTCCTAAAGAACAAGATGAGGACTATTTGCTGAAAATGATTTAATTTTTTTTAATAACTTATCGTTATTTGAGGTCCTGAAGGAACACGGTTTTAAAGGAGATTAAGAAGATAACATAAAACAATTTTCCGTGTTAAAAGCAACAGCTGACAAAGTCTTCTTACACCAGCTAGTTTGCCCTGAAGAGAAGTAAAATGTTGATTCATCTACCAACGATAGATGGGATTGATATTATGCATTCTTAGAGATACATTACATTATAATCCGTACACGTGAGACTGTTTCAGGAATAATTAAACGCCAAATTGACTTTATGATTTGAATATTCATTCATTTGTCCACCATTATTTGTTTTGTTTGTGACAAAGTTGTCATCGGACAAGACATAAGGAGTTAGGAGCATCCTTTATCTGATCTCATCTGTAATACACAACTTAAAAACATATTTCACCACGAACGAAATTATTACGAATAAGTTTAACCTGGGGCCTTACATATATTTTATTTTATGCGCGTTAAAATTAAACATAATTGTGCTTTGTCTGAGGACCACAGGCAAATCCATAAACAGTTATAAGAATGCATAAAACTTCACGCTGTGTTTAGTAGTTTATACCTCTGTGTTATTTAAACTAATTTGTGAAAAAAAAAATCACCGACGGCATCAAAACTGCTTTGGCATGATTTTTTAATGCTTTTAAACATCTCGTTAATGATGAATGTTGTATCTGTGCACATATTAGCAATAAGATTTTGAGAATAGTTTGCCAAAAATATGTAAAACGTATTTTTGAACATTGTAGTTAACAAATTCTGTGTTCAATTATACCCATGATTTGTTCTCTTTTCACCAAGTCTGCATTAAATTAAAAAAAGTGATAAAGTATTGAAATAAGTGAATACGTAAATCAATAAAAGTAAAATATTGGCTGAAATGTTCAAATTCATTGTTTTTAACAGTCTGTGTATTCTTTTCCAAGTCGTTAACACCAAAGGCGCCGGAACTAAAATTATAAAAATTCAGTATGGAGAAGTAAGAGGTATTCGTGATGAAAAAATGACGTCATTTCTAGGAATACCGTATGCACTGCCTCCACTTCAGAACAGGAGATTCCGTCCTCCGTATCCGGTACCTGTTTGGAACTCTGTGTTGAATGCTACCAGATATAGACATGATTGTTTTAACCATAAATCCCAATTAGATAATACCAATATGAGTGAGGATTGTTTATATGTGAATGTGTTTATTCCAAATAGTCATTCTAAAAGTGACGTACCAGTAGTTGTTTTCCTGGATAAAATATCCGGTTCACAGAAAATAATTAAAGACAAGTCGCAATTTTCCGTAGCCAATGACGTTATTTCTGTTACTTTTAATTCTCGCCAAGATATTTTAGGATTTCTTTCGGTTGATAAAGGCATTTCCGGGAATTTTGGTCTTCTTGATCAAGTAACTGTGTTTAGGTGGGTAAAAAATAACATAAGATATTTCGGTGGCGATTCGAACAATATAAACATAGTAGGTGATCGAGATATCTTGACACTTCATATGTCTAGTCCATTAAATAGAGTCTTGTTTCGGGCGGGAATCGCTCTTGACTCCATGTCATTAATTGACCCTTTGTCAGTAGGATATTTGAGGAAACATTTAAATTTTCAGCAAGCCTGTGTTGGATCTATTAATGACAAAACAAAATTCCACTCTTGTCTTCGGTCAGTACCAGTTAGCAATCTCAAAGACATTTCTAATGCAAAGGAATTTCCATGGCAACAGTCGCTATTTTTGCCCGTGATTGATCAAAATTTTATAAAAGAAGTCCCAAATTCAGTATTTTCAAACGGGAAACAAAATTTTATTGATTTAATGGTGATACATTCAAATACAAACAATTATCTGTTTACGAACACTTCATGTAATGAAAGGCTTTTCCTTGATGCACTTGATTTTATCATGGTTCAAATGAAAATGATATTGCCCTTAATCCATTGGACGCTAGCCACATTTTTTCAACCTGACAGTGTAACTGGGTATTTTTGCCAGCAAACTGCTAAGCTTTTTCATGAGTTTCAAACTTCTAGACTAGTTACACAGATTGAGGAACATAGCCATACAAGCATGACATTTTATTTGATTTTAAATGACACAAAAACTAGTATGGTTGAAGGGGATTCAGAATCGGATATCTGGTGCGTCTTCCATGGTCATTCAGTGGAACAATGTAACAGGAGAAAGGGGACATACAGGGAGCTGCAATCTGTGATTATAAACTTTATCAAGCACAGGTAAGGAAATAAATTATAATATGTAATTGTGTCAATTTTTATTGCATGATTTGTCGGCATATGATTTGCTCCTACTTTTCGCTTCGTCTGTAAACCTGTAACATGATTATGTACTTGTAAATTTGAGTGGTAATACTTAGCCAAACCAAATTGAAAGAAGTGGGGGTTAAATTCTTTTTCATATTTCGGTCGGTTTGTTTATGGCGGCACAGAGTTGACACGAAAAATCATTTTTATACCATGTGTTCACGCGAAAACTACCACATGCTCAGGTAAAAAAAATGGCTTGTTCACGTGAAAGTTATGCCTTTTTTTTAGTTATTTTAAGAAGCAGGATGTTTAAGAAGAAATCGACAATGAATGGCCAAAATCTTAAATGATTTGTCTTTTTAAATACATTAGCTAGTAGTGAATTTGCAGTAAACAAGGTCACAGAACATCCAACTTTTGATTAGAAATGCTCCATGTTTGTATTTTTTTAGTTTTTGGGTCAAAGATAGTTGTAATTTGTTCATTATTTTTTTCATTTTGAACAAAACTTTATGATTCCTGTAGGACAATGTGACCATGTTGTCTTATATGACTAACTGTTCTTCTTTCGATCATTAATGATCTGCCTTTGAATCTGAATGTCACACTTGACAAATGCAATTAATGAATTAATTTTGCCTAATGATAGGTAAATTTGTTTTAAGTTTTATTTAGTCTTCACAGCAAAAATTAACTTGTCGATAAAATTTCACAATTTTGTTTATAAATGAAAGTAACATAAACTTCTGTTCTTGTTCTTGTTCATCCTCTCATAGCTGTTTATTCCAGAAGCAGGATAATTTAAACATTTATTAATTGCAGTGGTAATACCGCTTGGTAAAATGTGTAAATATTACCCTAGTTTCTGATTAAAGTGTAAAATTTTACTGATATATTTTTTGAAAATGTATACACGTCTATTTTATCTGGAGACAATATTGGAACAGATTTTTTTAAAAATCAGATTAAATAAGAGGCTATTAGGATTCATTTCAAGCATTATTAAGACTTGTGGTAATTTTGAACTAAATCAAGTTCTGTCTAGTTGAATTATTTTTATAACATGACTGCTTTATTCTATGTTTGGTGTTAGTTATCCACTCGGTGAAGATGGTGTGATTTGGCGCCCTTTTACAAAAAGCAGCAAGAATCATCTGCTATACAATAAAGGCGTTTTAAGTGAAGGAAATGTTTTCAACTGGAAGTATAAGCGACTAGAAATGTTCTGGAATACCTTATTGCCACAACTTTTTACAAATTATACCCAGCTAAAACAAGGTGACAGAGACAAACAGAGCCACCAGACGTTTAGTTTACGTATGTATAAATTATTACCATCTTTTTACATGTAATTTGAGTACAGTACAAAGCAATCTTGAACATTTTGAATACCGGTCGACATTTTCAATTTTCAGGTCTCAGGTCTACCGTGCCAAGATGATTTTTTTGCTGTGAGGACCGAACAAAAATAGACAAAAGTAAAAAATACAAAAGATTATTTTAGTACATAGGGTATATAAATTTTGAAACAAATCCGGAAAATTGAAAATCACAAAGAAGTCTACAATTCTAAAATGCGTGATACTTTAGATTAATTTAAACTGGTTGCAGAATATTATTCTACAGCGGCGAGTATGTAATGCCATCCAAATGTTACATTTTTGCAAAAAAGATGAGTGTAACAATTTGTTTTAAAACTATGCATTTTGAATTTTTTAAAAGCCAGGACAGTCCATTTGAGCGATACAGACTCACTTTGCCACTTATTTGATAGTAAAAACTGGCAGGGGGTTTTATTCATCAAATGTCTGATCATTATAAAATCTTTTTTGCAATATGTAGCTGCTATTTACTAGAATGATTTTCCCATGATGTTGCTTAAAAATGGCAATATACAATTCATAATTTCAAGATGTTTCATAAAATGATAACAAATTTATATTATCAATCATTAAATACCATATTTAGTGGCACTACATTAGAAAAATCTTAATATATTAGAGAATATATATATTACGTTTATTTCCTGCTAGGAACATCCATTGTCACAATGTGAACCAACAAATTTAAAATCGACACTGTGTGACAGAAAACTTTTAAGTGTATAAAATATAATGTCGTGTCGTGATTAATTGCACTTTACAATAGTCACAGACATCTATTTTGGATAAATATGCATGCAGTACTAGACACCTTGTCAAAAGTAAATAACATAATTTTAAGCAGGCACACAAACGGAATGCTAAAAAGCATTCCACCTATTTATTGTTTTATGGCTTAATAATTTCATAGAAAAAAGTTACTAGTATCAAACGTCTATAAAGCAGTATCATCAGTAGTTCATGAAAGTCAACACACAGTAACACTGTCATCAGTAGTTCATGAAAGTCAACACACAGTAACACTGTCATCAGTAGTTCATGAAAGTCAACACATAGTAACACTGTCATCAGTAGTTCATGAAAGTCAACACATAGTAACACTGTCATCAGTAGTTCATGAAAGTCAACACATAGTAACACTGTCATCAGTAGTTCATGAAAGTCAACACAGTAACACTGTAAAAGGTTTTTATCTTTTGTTTAATAAGATTATGTTTTATTTATGCAATTTGAGATAGATAGTTTTATCTCTTTATTGTAGACAAATCCAGAATGGGACTTGATGAAGAACAGGTAAGCTTACTACATGTAATAAATGTAGCAGTAGCATGTAAATACGGTAATAACATATATAAATCATTGAGTCAGAGTTTATGAAGACAATTAGTTTAAATAGTACTTTTTTTAAAGAGACATGCTTTGGTTTCATTAGTTTAATGCAAGTGTTGTTTTTCAGATAAAAATACTGTATTTAAATTGATGAACTGTTTCTCTTGTTTCAAGCTTGGTAACTTTTAATTTGCTATTTAGAATAGAATAGATTGTACACGAAATGTGCTTTATATTTCAGCACAAGCATCATTTAGAACAAAATGTTAAGATGTACCAGAATATGGTGCTTAAACTTTCTTTGTAACAAAGTAAAATCAATTCATTTTGTTTAAATAAATTAATATTATTTCAATAATCAGGGTTTTTTTACTATTGTCAAAAATATATTTGATTAATTTATCCTTATAATTTTTTTTTTTCAGCTGGAAGCATTGATATTTAGTTTGCTTTTAATAACATTATTTCTACTGTGTATAAACATGGCATTATTTCGTATTATATGTTATGTAAGAGGAAAACCATTTTACAAACCCAAAAACACAGACAGAAATCAAATAGAAGATAAGACAGAAGAAAAACCATCAGCATCATGTAATGGTCACATTTACAACCATGACAACAACTCTGTAGAAATGAAGTCAACAAAAGACGGAAATTTAGATGAAATTAGAGATTTATCATAAATATAAAAATGGCAAAAAATATTAACATATTAATTTTACTTTTGAATAATCTGCTAGGTAGCGCTTTCAAACAATGTTTTCTGTAAAACTTTAATTGCAATACGCCAGCATCATGTGACCTGATATAAAGACATTATGAAAAATGTTTGTCTACAGATTTTTATATTTATCACGACATTAATATTGACCGTTATCCAGTAAACACCAAAAGTCTGTAGTGTCTAAACACACAGATTTCTCTGATACCCTTATACCACTTACCTTCCAGTCTTGTTCTGGGGACAGATCCTAGTGTGAGAAAGTTGACAGTTTGCAGAAAGAAGTCTGTAGTTTTTTATGGGCATTCCTCTATACACGTTAAGGAATCCTATCTTGGGTGTAAAACACACTCCACTTGTAGAATAACTATAATTTTAATTTTTCTTTGAAGCTTTATAAATCGTCCATTATTTACAGTACCCGTTTTAGTATTGAGTTTTTAGTCTCATATATGTGTCTTGTCAAAGCAATACATGTCATGGAAAATCAAAATGTCGAGTGAAGAGCAGTAACAATACTCATTGCATAAGAAGGATCAAATGTGAAAAAATTTAATGGCGATTGGTCATGTTATACAGAGATTGTAGTCCTGTTTATTCAAGTGGCAAAATGCTCAGCTGAATTAAAATCTGGGGAACTCACAAGACCACCCTTTGTCAGGTCTGCATAGTAGGCCATCATAAAAAATATCTCACCTGTGGAGTCCTTTGTAATGAATGCTCGGCAAATTAAGATGGGTACAATTTAACTTGGAAGTGCTTGCGTGATTATCTATGATCTTCGGATGTTAAAGATTTCAGCAATATGGATCACTAGAAACTTCGTTGTTCAGAATCGCCTTTAAAGACCAGTCAACATGTGCTTCTTTGTGTTTTCATTAAAAACTTAGAGAGATCCCTAATATGTTAGTTTTCGGTGATGAAACATGATGTTATCATTTAGATTTAGAAACCAAAAAAAGTTTCTGTGACAGAGGCACCCTAGCCTAAACAAAAATTCAAAACAAAACATAGCTAGCAAAGACATGGCTATTGTGTTTTGGGTTTTATAGATCATTGTAAAACTTGCAGGAATCTGCCTGCTCCTATGCCAAAGCTGCTATACAGGAATGTAAAGAATCAAATTACCGAAGTCCAGGCCTTTCTTCTTATTATTACCAGTTCAAAATTTGAAATCGCATTTCCTGGGAATCGGTTTACCTGGTTCAAGGTCATGGATCAAATATAAAGATTATAGCTCATAATTACATCAGAATACTGAAATTATCTGAAAAGTATAACTTTTTGTGTAAAACGACTTGTCTTTAAAGGCGGTTCTGAACAATGATGTTTCTAGTGACCCATGAAATATAATATTTTTGTGAATTTGACTTCTTTTACGATTATCATGAGTACCATTTTAGTTCAAACAATAAATTGTTGCCACAGAATTATTCATATTTGAGAACTGATGTTATTGGCTATTTTTGGATTTTTGTAAAATAATATTACAATTTAACGAATCTTTTGTGTATGCAATCTCCAAAATATAGTCATTTTTATTTTGACATTGAAGCATTTAAGTTGGACATAATTCATCAGGTGAGTGTATCAGGCCCATTGGACCTCTTGTTTTATTGTACTTTTGCTTTTATAGATAAACTGCCCCTAGACCTTGAATATTTTAATAATAGCATTCAAAGCACATTTCATATTTAAATTTGAAATACCATGACAATTGGGTCCCAAGTAGGATACTTTTTAATTTATGTAATTGTCCAATACACTTCTGCAGAAGATTTGGATATCATCAGGTGTGTGCTAGTCCGGATTTCCTCTGACGCTAACACACACATTATGACCTACGGCTGTGTTCAGAGTTAGAACAATTTCTATACCAAATTCTCAAAAAAAAAAAAAAAAAAAAAAAAAAAAAAACCAAGAGGCCCATGGGTGTTCATGCTCACCTGAAGATATGTCCAATATTGTTTGCAAAGTGCAATAAACAATATATTAAGTACAGAAACTGAAAAAGTTTTCTCAAGTTATGAACTCCCACAAAACTTGATCAGAAATATATCCACTCACATTTCATTAGTGCAATGAATAATTTCCAAATCATTAATCAATTTCAGTATACTTATGCAGCTGTGTCTCAACCTTTGAACATATATGACCTCGAACCATATATGATTGTCATGTCAATACTTACAATATTCCAATATACATGACTATGCATGGCATTAATAGCTTTCAAGATAATTAATAATTTTAGTATTCCTATGTTGATATGACCTTGACCTTTGAACATATAACCTTGTACCATATATCAAAATGATCGTCATGTCCATACCTACAATATTCTAATATACATGCCAATACAAAAAGTTAATAGATTCAAGTTAATAAGCAATTTGTCTTCTTTTGCAGCTGTGACCTTGACTTTTCAACATATGACCTTGTACCATATATCAAAAAGATCGTCATGTCAATACCTACAATATTCTAATATACATGCTTTTACAAAAAGTTAGTTTTCAAAAAAATTAGCAATTTAAGTCTATTTTTGCAGCTGTGACATTGACCTTTCAACATATGACCTTGTACCATATGTAAAAATGATGGTGTCACAATACCTACAATATTCAAATATACATGCCTATAAAAAAGTTAATAGTTTTCAAGATAATTAGCAATTTTAGTCATCTTATGCAGCTGTGACCTTGACCTTTTAACATATGACCTTAGCCCATATATCAAAATGATCGTCATGTCAATAACTAAAATATTCTAATATACATGCCTATACAAAAAGTTAACAGTTTTCAAGATAAATAGCAATTTAAATTGTCTTTTGCAGCTGTGACCTTGACCTTTCAACATATGACCTTGAACCACATATCAAAATGATCATGTCAATACCTACAATATTCTAATACTATATTGTATGCCTATACAAAAAGTTAATAGTTTTCAAAATATCGTGACAAATATATAATTTTTAGCAATTTCCCCACTCAGTGCCTTACAATTTCCCCATTTTGAGCCCCGTGGCTACCATTTGTGCAAATCTGAAAATAGATCACCTAAGGATGTTATAATTGAAATACCTAAGGAGGAGAAGATTTTTAAAGGTTTTAACTATTTTCCCCCTTATTTGGCCTCAAGGGGACATAACTCCTTCATTTGTGCAAATCTGAAAGGGCTTCCCCCAGGCATGATGGTTACCAAGTTTCATTTAATTTGGCCCAGTGGTTTTGGAGGAGAAGATTAAAATGTAAAAGTTTACGCACCATGGACGATGCATGACGGACGAAGATGGATAGCAATAGCTCATCTGAGCTTTCAGCTCAGGTGAGCTAAAAAAAAAAAAAAATTTAAAAGAAAATGTAAAGAAGAAAAATTACAACCTTCGATTGAGAGGTGAATATTTTTTTCTAAAAAATTTAAATATTTCAAGAAGTCATCGCTGCTGTTTTTAGAATACGGATACATTTTTTTCGGTGTTGATGTTTGCTGACCTTTTCTTCTATTTTTAAAACAAGAACACGTGACCTCGCAAAACTCACAAATATTTTGGAAGACAAAAAATTCACCTATTGAAGTTTAATAATTTTTCTGTGGTTCGAATTAATAAATTTAGTATGAAACAAAATAATGCGGCGTCCCTTCCGACACCAGTTGGTATAGGAAAATCCCGTTTTTTTATCGAAATTATCCTGACCCTTACACACAGCCAGCATAAAGCATGTTAGAATCAGGAGAAATTTGGACTACCTCAGTGTGAGTAAAGGTCTTTGGGCCTCTTGATACCTGCATCGCCAGAGCAGAAAGCAGGTCTAGCAATGGCTCGAGTCCATCCTTCACACTTCAATTGTGCATCCATAACTCCTGTAAACTTTACCCAAAGTAAATATTATTTCATCCAGTTGTTTTGCACACATCAGTGATGTGCACCTCCTTTTGTGTTGACATTAGATGATTTTTTTAAATCAAATTATTGCTTGTGGAACGTTCTCATTTTTAACAGAAAAAGCATATGAATGGTGCATAGTTTTTATAATCCACAAGATGTTAAAGTTAGATAATGCAGCTGTATATGTTTTGATGATACTCCCATAAAGAATACATGAGTAGTTACACTCATTTTGTCAAAGTATAGAAGTTAAAAATAGTAAGTAGTTTGTAACTGAACATATACTTAGCAACAACACAGCCAAGAACATGATACAACATTATTGTTGAGGAAAAAACAGGCAATTTTTAAATAATGCGTACTATAATTGTACTTACTTTGGATTTACATAGTAATTTCATGCCATTAAATCTTTTAATTTGCCAATTGTCATTTCATAAATTGAGAAATTGGTCTTCATTTACAAAAAGCTTTGTTTTTTGTAATTCCCACATTATATATTCTTTGTATATTTACATACTGTAATTTGGAAGAGTTTATAAATTTAATCACATTTTCATATGGAATTGTATATATGAATATAACATCAAGGGATTACTCAAACAACCTTCCCTTTCTACTAACTTTACAACGGTTGTGTTTAGACTGTTTTTATGCAGTGTTCATGTGGCTACTACACTCTTCCCTACTTCCAATATATTCTCACAACAAAATAGCAACAATAGCAAATAGAATTACTTGATGCAGATGTAAAAGTTTAGTTTTTTTATTCAAAACATTAATTTTCAAAACCATATTGGTAGGATATAATCATTACATGGTGTGTTGGTGACATAATATGGTTTAAACATGGTCAGTAAATATCATACCTGCCACTGGGAAAACATTTTATAAAACAGCAGTATTTGTTACATGTGTTTCACAGCTGTTACAAAATCTGTAGTATAAGTATTTCTGACTACTCCTGGTTGAAATACTCGCAGACACAGACAGGGGAACATAACTCCTTTACTTGTGCAATTCTGAAATGACTTTACCCAGGAGAAGATAAATGCTAAAGGTTAACACAAGCCACATAGTGGAAGATGCACAATGCACGAGAGATGACAGATGGTGAACCATTGCAACATTTTATTGCATCAAAAATGGAGATTCTAGAGTCTGCAGCAATTATCTCTCAAAAAAAGATTGGGTAAAGTGGAGAAATAAACAACAGAATACAAACATTTAATAGATAAAAATTCGTGACAATAGAAATATGAAGGTTTAAACATAATATCTGCTTAATACACTACAAGGGACCCTATTAACATGACATTGTGGTTGACTAAATAATAAGAATAAACACAAATATTTTTAGCATTTTTACTAGCAAGAGTAAAGTATGTTATATATATATGGACATTCTGTCCAACTTCTCCCAGTTCTAACACAAACTTGAACACCTTGTTCTCAATGACATTATCTTAAAAATTAAAGAAAAAAAGCTATCAATAACTGTAAGTGATGTGTGAAGTGTTTAGTGCAGGTTCTTTTGACAGCGTCTCCTGACACAAAGCAAATTCACTGCTACATATATACATGTAATACATCGTTCTTATAAATGCAATATGATTAAAATGGTTGTAAATGTCCCAAAATCTGCCATAAATCTTTCAATTTATACTGCACATCAAGCATCATTTTACTGATGTCAGTCTGTTATAATTTCAATAACATAAAAATATTTTGAACTGAAAGCATGCAAACAGGAAAATGAAAGACAAAAAACTCCATTGTCATTGTGATGTCACCAGCTGCCATTTTCACCTGAATTTACAGAATGACATGACTCTTATTTTTGTAGATGACACAATCCATCTATAACTTAATTATATTAAGTTTTTATGAAATAAAATAAGTTTATTATAAATAACAATAAGTTTATCCCAAAACACAATAACAAACAATTCATGAATTATTTTGCACTAAACCATGTTTAAAAACAACACAGTTGTAATCAAGTTTTCAGCACTGGATCTCAAATATATATATATATATATATATATATATATATATATATATATATATATATATATATATATATATATATATATCCAGCCATGTTGGATGAATAATTAAATAGAAATAGTTCCACAGTAGATTATCTCTAATTAAATATATCACAGTTGTTGTGTGGAATTCCCATTCCATGTACCCATATCATCATCATCATCATCATCCCTCATGTCTGCCAGTCTATGTGTATTTCCAGCCATAGTTCTTCTTTGGTATGCCCTACAAAATATTATGTATGACTTTTATCATTCTGAACAGATTTAAATAAAATATATAGTATATAAAATGGGAATATCATACAAAATTAATGGATAAACAAATAAGATTGATTCCAAAAAAAGTATGTAAAATGCCCTGGAAAACATAGGCATTAAACACGAGTCTGTTAGTGATCAATGTGATAAATAGGATAATTGACTAGATAGCAACATCATCATAATAATATGATAAATCATATAAACTTTGTCATGAATCAAAGGTTCTTGTACTGAGATAACAAAAGCCCAAGTAAAATTACAAAAGTTATCTGGAAACAGTATGTTTATGATATGTGCATGGATTTTGTCACATGCAGAACTTAAACAAGTATTTCAACAATAAACATGCTGGCCAGACATTATTATCTAGAAATCAAGAAAGAAAACTAATGAAAAAGTAGTGATCCCTATATAACATTAGCAATTCTTTTTTCAACCTAAATTTGATAATTTATCTAAAACTTGATAAAGGCTTACGTTTTTGGTCTATCTGTTCTGCGAGTGAATTCTGTGGTATTTTCTGTAGATGAGGACGACTGTTGTTGATTTCTGTATGAAGTATTGGTATTTCTAGTGTTATCGGTGTCTGGTGGCTGAGAACTACCAGAACCAAAAAATACTGCATATATAAAGTTCCATATAAATAAAAATGGAGCTAGTAAAAGACTTAGAATCCCACCATTATTTCTTTCTGTTGTAGATATTACAGATCGTCCAATCTGAAAATTAAAACATCAATTTTTCATAACATAGATATTTATTAAATCTTGTGAGTATATAGGTAGATTAATAACAAGAGGCCCATGGGCCTTAACGCTCACCTGAGGATATAGCCAAAATCATTTGGAAAAATATATACAATATTCTAATATACATGCCTATACAAAAAGTTAATAGTTTTCAAGATAATTAACAATTTGAGTCTTCTTATGCATCTATGACCTTGAACTTTAAATGTAAGAGCTTGAATCTTATATAAGAATGATCGCCATATCAATTCCTACAATATTCCAATATACATGCCAATACAAAAAGTTAATAGCTTCCAAGATAATAAACAATTTCAGTTTTTAATGCACCTATGACCTTGAGCCATATATCAAAATGACCATCATGTCCATACTACAATATTCTAATATACATGCCAATACAAAAAGTTAATAGTTTCCAAGATAATTAACAATTTCAGTCTTTTTATGCAACTATGACCTTGACCTTTGAACGTATGACCTTGAGCCATACATCAAAATGATTGTCATGTCAATACCTACAATATATTAGAATATTGTAGGTATTGACATGACGATCATTTTGATATATGGCTCAAGGTCATACGTTCAAAGTGATCGTCATGTCAATACCTACAATATTCTAATACAGTGAAACCTGTCTATAAAGGCCACTCAAGGGATGCGGCCAAAGTGGCCTTTATAGACAGGTGGCCTTTATAGACAAGTTCTATCAAGGATCATAAAAAATTATTATCTGAATCGTTCTTTCTTATTCATTTTAGTACCCAAATTAAACTGAATAGAGCTAACC
Organism: Tegillarca granosa; assembly: GCA_029721355.1. NCBI lineage: Eukaryota > Metazoa > Mollusca > Bivalvia > Arcoida > Arcidae > Tegillarca > Tegillarca granosa. Next base: position 18,705,311 of record CM056609.1, read on the forward strand.
ATGAAATTGTTTCTTCTGTAACTTGAGACTAATCAAAAAAATTTAATACATTATTTTAACATCAAGTTATTCAACATCTTCAGGAATTTACAAATCCTTTGCACCACGCCGGACTCGTAACAAAAATATGTCTAAATGGTTGATTGTTCTATTCTCTCTCTCTTGCTATGTAAAGGGGCGTTGCATACTAAAGTTTTATTCTTAGAACGCTTACACCTGTACCAACATAATTAGGTCACTTCATACCCACATCATACTTGCTAATTCAGACTTCAAAGGAAGTTGTTACATAATGAATTACATGGTTTAGTGATCAGAGCAGTGATTATCTGTATCATATGTAACTGTCAAATTAACTGTTTAAATATCATTAATAAAAATAACCATTAATTTTTTTCTGGTGCCTAATTCAATCGTAGTGGGTGTGACATTGAATTTAAATCGGTGCCAAAAATATATCATTGCCGAAATGACTTTTTACACTGGTGCCAAAATGACTTGATATCGCATCTTGGTACAATTTCCAAACTAACGAAATAAATGTCCGTTGGGGTTGGAAAAAATGGTGGCCGCTGGCCGCATAAGACAGTGACCGTTATATAGAGGTGAAATAAAGAACAAAATATCGGGGGGAATAAGATATGGCCGTTATAGACAAGTGGCCGCTTTATACAAGTGGCAGCTAACACAAGTTAGACTGTATATATGCCTATGCAAAAAGTTATTAATTTTCAAGCTAACGCACAATTTTAGTTTTTATAAGCAAAAAATAACATTTCAGGGGCAACAACCCCTACATGCATTATCATATAGTTATGAATTTTGTTTCTTTTTAAATTTTGTCATGCTGAACATTTAAACAACGTTTTGATGCTATATATCTTGAAATATTTTGAAGAAAATAGCCTAAAACTGCAAAATTACAAACAAGGCCTTGACATTTGACCTTGAACCTATTTTAAAGGTTATTTCAAGAAAAAGTGAAAACTGAAAACCCCATGTCAATATCTGTTAAAATAGTCAAGTTATAACAATTTGAAGCCATTTTACAAAATTTTTTAAATTAAACGCAAAAATGTGTAACCCATTTTTCAACCGAATTTCAGGAAATGAAGAAACTATAGGCTTAAGACCCTAGAGAAGCCAAATATCATATCAGATTTTTTCTCCCATCATTGCTTTCAGAGGAGAAGATTTTTAATGATTTTTGAACCCCTATGTCACCATGACCTAGTTTTGGTAGCCATGGCAATGCTGCGAACAAATCTGAAATGCACCCGCCCATATACGCTTCTGACCAAGTATCATTGAAATTTGTCCAGCAGTTGTTGAGAAGTCAAAAATAGGTGTTAACGATGCAAGCATGCACACACGCACATAAACACATGACCTTACAGTCAGGTGAGCTAAAAAAGTGGTGTTTATGCTGAACAAGAGGCCCAATAAAGCCTGTTCTGCTTAACTGGCAAATTTGTAATTGCATTTCAAACAGACATAATTTTAAATATGAATAACCAAGATTATTTGCTATCTTTAGTAATAGCAGCCATTTTGAATTTAAAACACTTATGCCAGATACAACCTATAATCTGCAGCAACTAAGGATATTTCTTACCAAATTTAGTTCTATTTAGCCAAGCAGTTTCAGAGGACTGCCTCATTAAAAAACCAAGAAATTATGTCGATGGAAAATGAGTCTAAAAAAACTACATATGTTAACTGGCTATATATCTAATTTCTAAACATCAAATTTGAACTAAATTGGTCCATTAGTAAATGCGTAATGGCTTTTTGTCAGTTTTTTCTATTTATTGTAATGGCAGTCATCTTCTATATAAGACAACAACTCATTTCAAATCAGCTACAGATATTTATAATTAGAGTATGTTTATCAAATATCTTTTATATTTTCACTTACCGGTACAGCTATGATAACTGCTGAAGGTGCAAGCTGAAGTGACATAAATGTTTGTGAAAAATCCTCTTCTGTAAATGTTCTTCTTGGGAATGTTGTTGATAATTTAACATCTGAACCGAGGTGCTGAAAGTTGATAAATAAATAATTATACTGTATATATAATTATACTGTAAAGCCCCTATTAATGACCCATGATAATCCCCCTTTCTCATTATCACATTATTTTAATTACATGTACTTAAATCCACTTCAATGTTCTTTCTTTACAAGCGCCTATTGATTTATCCATGAACCCTTTTATTATACCTACAAATTGTGGCAATGAATTAAGGTTGAACTGTGCATCTGAACCAAGGTTCTGAGAGTCATGCACAAATTTTTATACAACTGAACCCAGGTTCTGTGAGTCATGCACAAATTTTTATACAACTGAACAAAGGTGCTGAAATCAAGCACAAATTTTTATGCAACTGAACCCAGGTGCTGAAATCAAGCACAAATTTTTATGCAACTGAACCCAGGTTCTGCGAGTCATGCACAAATTTTTATACAACTGAACAAAGGTGCTGAAATCAAGCACAAATTTTTATGCAACTGAACCCAGGTGCTGAAATCAAGCACAAATTTTTATACAACTGAACCCAGGTTCTGCGAGTCATGCATAAATTTTTATACAACTGAACAAAGGTGCTGAAATCAAGCACAAATTTTTATGCAACTGAACCCAGGTGCTGAAATCAAACACAAATTTTTATACATTTGGACCAACATACTGAAAGTCAGTGCACAAATAATACAATTGAACCAAGGTGCTAAAACACCAAACACAAACTACAGAATATCTTATGCCCTGAAAGTCAGTGCACATCAATTTATCAGTATCAAATCTGTATTATCACACAAAGCATCAGAAATCCAGGTATATGGTAAACTTGTCATAATACAGTAGATTCCAGTTAATTGTATGTATGTAACTGGAACATTTGTTGTTTAGGTATCTAACAAATTGTTGATTAACACTCACAATATTCTGTTTTGTGTTTATTTACTTCATAATCAGTAAATTTTGAAAAACCCACATGTTTCATGTTCAATTTAAACATGGCACTGTGTTACTGTTCTGGTTATCTCCCTTTCATGGTAAGAAAAATCTCATTGATAATTTTTAAAAATAGGAAATGAAATAGTCCAGCGGGATGACAATACATGATACCTGGTAAAATTAATATTCAAACAAATTTTATGTAAAATAGTTTAAAGATGCCAGACAATGATATTTTAATTTTATAAAATATTATATTTTTAAGGTTTTATCGATCAATTATTATAAATCACAATGTAGGTCTTAACCTGGAATTCCCAGTTGTTATGTGTTTTGTAGGTAGGTCTAATTCAGTGAAATTCCTTGATAACATCACTTCCTAGATTTAACCTGAAAAATTTCTTTGATGTTGAATATGTATACCAACAGAACTTGTTACAAACAAATTATTTCTCGCCTGTAAACAATAATTTCAACCATCTTTCTTTTTGAAAGAAAAGTAAAGCACTTCATTGAGGTACAATTTATTGAGCTAACACAAAAAGAATGGTAAATTTCCATTACTAGGCCTGTTCTAAGACAGAGCTGCATCTCTCAAATACACAATGCAACAAACATGAAGATTTTAAACAATAGGCCCATGGGCCTTAATGCTCACTTGAGGATATCTCCAAAATTGTTTGCAAAGTGCAATAGACAATATACAGTGTAACTTGTGAATACCGGACCCTGTAAAAACTGGAATCCTGTCAAAACCGGACATATCTTCCGGTCCCAAATTTCACCCTCTTTATCATTAATGAAGAAAACCTTAATAAACCGGAACCTGTGAACTCCGGAAACCGGACAAAATTTTCTGACCAAAATATTATATTCAGCATAAAACAACCTTGGAAAACCAGACATCTTTTCCAGATCGAAATGGAAGGAAAACCTGATATCTTTTTCTTGGGGAAAAAATAAAATGTAAAAATGAAAACACAAATATATCTGTAGAGGCCATAATAATTCAATGTCTGTAATCAAACATACCACTTATCAATAATTGTTCTTTTGTTTAAACATCAGCCCAGATCAATCGGTACTCATCGGTGATCCATCGTGTTAATTAGGCATGAATTTCACGTATGAGTAAACATGAATGATGCATCATTCACCTGTTCTCGAAAAATCTGTTTTAAACTGGGTCAGGCTTGCATTCGAATTCAAAAAATTAGTTATCAGAGGGACATGTAAGCAGGTCTTGATAGCAACATTGTTTTTAAATTGTTACGAAATCATTTAGGTCATGTTATTTTAACATTTTTATAAAACGAAAATACATTAAACAGCCCTCTCTCTCTCTCTATCTCTCTCTTGTTTGTTTCACCATGGCAGCCTCGGGAACTTTATTAATCAAAAAAAAAAAATAAAAACATTATTCAAACAACATTTTATGTGAACAATCTGTTTTTTTTCAGACAAATCGGCAGGGAGATTCTTACCCAGACTTTTTAAAGGAAAATATTACAGCAAACGCTTTGTTTATAATTAATTAAATTGTATACACAAGAGAAAAGAAAAAATCCAAGCATGTTAACTATTGAATGTGTATCTAAATGCACGATGTGTTTTGCCATAATGCCTCAGTACACGCTTCCTAGTTGAAAAAATATAAACTTGTTAAAATTCCTAACATATATTTTTTTTTGTTGGATTGAATACAATGTATGATTCATATTTTCTTTGAAGAATTTTCTGTGAATTTCTCAAATATTAACACAGGTCGTGGAAAAGGATATAGGAACTTTTACGGTTTTATGGTCAGTAGTCAAGGGCAATTAACTCATGATCAAAACCTGAATATACCGGACACCTGTGAAAACCGGATTTATTCTGTGGTCCCGACCCCATCCAGTTTTCACAAGTTTCACTGTATCAAGTACAGAAACTTGTGTGCATGAAGTAACTGAAGTGCAATGAATGATTTCCAGATCATAAACCAATTTCAGTATACTTATGCAGCTATGTCCTTGACCTTTAAACATATGACCTTGAACCATACATCAAAATGATGGTTATGTCAATACCTACAATATTCTAATATACATGTCTATGCATATTTAATAGTTTTCAAGATATTTAACAATTGCTGATATAACCTTGACCTTTGAAAATATGACCTTGAACCATATATCAAAATGATCATCCTATCAATACCTAAAATATTCTAATATACATGCCTATACAAAAAGTTAATAGTTTTCGAGATAACTCGCAATTTCAGTCTTTTACAGTTATGACCTTGACCTTTCAACATATGACCTTGAACCATATATCAAAATGATCCTCATATCAATTTTTACAATATTCTTGTATATGTGCCTATACATATGAACTTGAACGATATATCAAAATGATTGTTATGTCAATACCTACAATATTTTAATGTACATGCCTGTACAAAAAGTTAAAAGTTTTAAGATAATAAGCAATCTAAGTCTTCCTATTCTGATATGACCTTGACCTTTAAACATATGACCTTGAACCATATATCAAAATAATTTTCATATTAATACCTACAATATTCTAATATACATGCCTATAAAAGTTAATAGTTTTCATGATATAGTGACAAATATATAATTTTTAGCTATTTCCACACTAAGTGCCTTGCCATTTCCCCATTTTGAGCCCCATGGCACCATTTGTGCAAATCTAAAACTAGATGACCTACGAATGTTATAAATGAAATAACTAAGGTATATCTCTTGTACTAGAGGAGATTTTTAAAGTTTTTCACTATTTCCCCCTTTATGGGGGCCCCAAGAGGACAAAACTCCTTCATTTGTGCAAATCTGAAAGGGCTTCACCCAGGCATGATGGTTACCAAATTTGGCCAAGTGGTTTTAGAGTAGAAGATTAAAACGTAAAAAGTTTATGCCCGTTAAGCCCTCTTTTATTGTTGAAACTTAAGTTTCTGGACAAAAGCATCAAATGTAAGCACTAATTAAAAGAGTTTACCTGGTATTTTCAGCAAATATCTTATGTAATCAGAAACTTTCCGAAAAAGGTCTCATAATTTTCAGATTTTGTTTATGTAGCTAAGCAAAATTATGGAATCTGTTTATGCAAATAGCCAAATTAATTCTATTGAAGCATTATTTAAATGGAAAAAATATGCAATTAACCAATATGCAAATAAATGGAATCTAAAGCATTGGCTTATCTACATGACTAATCCATAGAGGTGTTAATTTATCTAAATAAAACCAAACTGATGAACAAGAGGCTGAAGGGCCTTAATGCTTACCTGAGAATATATTTAAAATTGTTTAAAAAGTGCAATAGACAATATATTATATACAGAAATGTTTCAATTCTTCTCAAGTTTAGAACTGCCACAATACTTAATCAAAAAATTTCTACTAGTAGTAGTCACATTTCATTTGTAAGTAAGGCTGAAACGTTTACATGTGTACATGGTACAGTTTAGTGTATAGGTTGTAAACGTTTAAACACGAAAAAAATGTCACATTTATGTCATTAAAAGTATCTTTTCTTGTCACATGTATGATTTTTTTTGTCAATTGCGAGGTGGCAGGATATAGTATAAGGCTTAAAATATCCGAAAAAGAAGCAAATCATTGTTCTGATGTATGGAAGTACTGGTAGTGGTAGCTTTTACCGACCATCAGTATTGGAACAATGAAGATTCACATGAAATTTAAATATTCTGAACTTTCAAATAATCTGTCAAAAAAAAAAAAAAAAAAAAAAAAAAAAAAAGTCTCCAACTGCTTTTAAAACACTGGTGATGTCGCATGACAAATGGGTCAGATGTGTTCAAATACTTGCTGCTATGTGCATGCCCGACCTGAGCCATTTAGTCATTTAGTCAGGGGTGGTTTCAAAAGTCATCAAATTTAGTGCAATGTAGAACTACTGCTGAATTAAAACAAATGTTAACATGAAACAATGTATGTTAATACCATACAATGCTTTTTGAAATATCAACTGATAGTATTATTATTGTTTTTATACTGGTCCTACAAACTACTTGAACAGAGCATCGTTGTGTAGTGTTTGACATTACCCAATGGAAACAAAATATCCACAATTGAAGCATGTGCAAGGAAGCCTTTCACAATGAAGTTAAATACAGCTGTTAAATGGAATCATTTCCTTTATTGATTCTTGTGTACATGTTTACAAAATTTGCTTAATGTTTCAGCCTAATTAATAAGTAGCTTACGTGTATGTAGTGACTATAGCACAATGAATAATTTCCAGCTATGCCCTTGACCTTTGAAACTATGACCTTGAAACATATATTACAAGAGGCCCATGGGCTTTCACGCTCACCTGAGGAAATGTTTAAAAACTTACAAAGAACTTCATTACAAAAACTTCACAAAATTCCTCAAGTTTGGAAATCCTGCAATAGTTAATCAGAAATGCCTACTCACATTTCATTTATAAAAAGCTCATATACATGATTTAACTATAGTACAATGAATTATTTCCAAATCATTAACCATATGGTAATGCAGCCATAATTTTGACCTTCGAACATAAGAACTTGAACCTTATATCAAAATGGTCATAATATCAATACCTACAATATTCTAATATACATGCTTGTACAAAAAATTAATGGTTTTCAAGATAATTAACCATTTCAGTACACTTATGCAGCTTTGACCTTGAACTTTGAACTTGACCTTGAAACATATATCAAAATATCGTCATATCAATACCTACAATATTCATAAGTACATGCTTGTACAAAAAGTTGATGGCTTTAAAGATAATTTCAGTCTACCTATGCACTTATGACCTTGACCTTTAAACATATGACCTTGAAACATATATCAAAATGATTATCATACATGGCTATACAAAAAGTTTATAGTTTTCAAGCTAATGCATATTTTTAGTATTTTTAAGCCAAAAATAACATTTCAGGGGCAACAACTCCTACAGGGATTATCATATTGTTCCAAACTTGGTATCTTGTTAAATTTTGTCATGCTGAACAGTTCAACAATGTTTTGAATTCCTAAATATCTTAAAATTTGCAAGAAAATTTGCTTAAAACTGCAAAAATCACAAATTAGGTCATGACCTTGATTTGTGACCATGACCCTATTTAAAAGATCATTTCAAGAAAAAGTCAAAACTGAAAACCCCATGTCAATATCTGTTCAAATAGTCAAGTTATGACAATTTGAAGCCATTTTACGAAATTTTTAAAATTAAACGTAAAAAATGCGCAACCCATTTTTGGACGAAATTTCATGAAATGAAGAAACTATAGGCTTAAGACCCTAGAGAAGCCAAATATCACAGATTTTTTCTCCCATCATCAGTTTTGGAGAAGAAAATTTTTTAAGATTTTCCAACCCCTAGGTCACCTTGACATAGTTTTGGTAGCCATGCAACGCCATGAACAAATCTGAATTGCACCGGCCCATATATGCTTCTGAACAAGTATCATTGAAATCTGTCCAGAAGTTTTGGAAGAGAAGTCGAAAATAGGTGTTAACGATGCACGCACGCACACACGCATGCACACACATACACACACCACGCCATGCCATAAGCTCACGTGACCGTTCTGTCAGGTGAGCTAAAATTGACAGTCATATCAATACTTACAATATTATAATATACATGTCTATATAAAAAGTTATTAATTTTAAAATAATTAATATTTTCAGTCTTTTTATACAGCTATGACATTGACCTAATAACCTATGACCTTGAATTTTATATCAAAATGTTCTTCATGTCAATGCCTACAATACTCCAATATAAATTCCTATACAAAATGTTCATAGTTTTCAAAATAATTAGCATTTTTAGTCTTTTTATGCAACTATGACCTTGACCTTTGAATCATATATCAAAATAATCATCATATCAATACCTATAATCTTCTTATATACATGCCTATACAAAAAGTTAATAATTTTTTAAAATATATTAACAAATATACAATTTTTAACAATTTCCCCACTAACTGCCTTGCCATTTTCCCTTTTTGAGCCCCTAGACTACCATTTGTGCAAATTTGAAACTAGATAACCTAAGAATTTTATAAATGAAATAACTAAGGTATATCTTTTGTACATTCAGAGGCAATTTTTAAAGGTTTTTTTTTCTTCAATATTTCCCCCTAAATGGGGCCCCAAGGGGACATAAACCCTTCATTTGTGCAAATCTAAAAGGCCTTCACCCATGCATGAGCCGAGTTTTCATAAATTTGACCAAGTTGTTTTGAAGGAGAAAATAAGAATGTAAAAAGTTTATGCACGACGGATGACACATGACAGACAAAAAAAGGATAGCAATAGCTTATCTGAGTTTAAAACCAAATAAACAACTTCTGATTTGTTTATTATACTCTTTATGCAATTTAAAAAAATTTTCATTGTTATCAACAATTTTGATAAACTACAGTTGATGCAACCTATTTTGTATGAATTTAAGAGTATCGAGTGCAACTGTTACCCATGTGATGTTTTATTTAACATGATTTTGTCTTTTAACTAGCCAAGAGAAGCTCTTCCTATCAAGTTGAAATGTGTAACATTATTAGTAGTGTGTTTTAAATAATAAAGATTTAATAAATTTATCAGAGTCCAATTGCACACTGCATAAATTGTCAATCATTAATTAACAATAATTAGCAAACCATAAAGTGCTGCTGGACTAAAGCTTATATTAATGATTAACTTTTTTTTTGCTTGTGCACCTGGGCATTGGAGAATACAACCATGCTGTAATATAAAATATCAATATATTCATTCCATACCATGATCAATTCACAATACATGAGATGATATATTGTCTTTTTAGACATACCTTATAACAGGTACCTTATAACAGGTACAAAAAAGTACACTCTTCAACAGAGCTGTAAAGAAAATATACCACTTTATGTATTGTGATATGCACATCATTACAATACATCATAATATCAAAATATGTCCCAATCTGACAGGGTAATGAAATATATATATATATATACACACAAATATACATACCTCTGAAACAAAATTGTACAGAGATTGAAGTGTCTCTGTTGAGGGAAACGTGTTTGTTATTGATGATCCATCAGGTAAACGGACCTGAATCCTCGCTGTTTCACTAAAATAAAATACAAATATTTATTTATTTTTGGAAAAGAGTATGAAAGCAATTGTTTCAATTTGGGCTTTGAAGTAAAAACTTGCATTAAATTTGTGATATTTACGTAACCATGAAAAAAGTGAAATTAAATGAGCTAACCTTTGTGATTTTACAGTAATGTCTTGCCACCATATGTGTTGGATATCAAAACATTCATATAAAGTTTATCAAAATATTTGACCAAAAACTTTAACAAGAGGTTAAAAATAAATTAACAGAGCTCATATTACCAGACAAGGAAGCAATGCTCATATTAGCAGATGAGCAAGCAATGCAATCTGTCTTAACAGTTCCCTCAAGTCTGTAAGCATGTAAATAATGAATATTATTTGTAAGTTCTGCCAATACAACAACCAACATGCTCTTTACCTTCTTCTTGCTTCAAGCTCAGCTGCTGCCTGCTGTTGTTCCATTAGTTTTGCTTTCTTTCTTTCTTCAATCAATTCTTCTTTTTCTTGTTTTTCTTTTTTATATTTAGCTGCTCTTTCTTCCCTGTTCAACAAAATAAATTAAACTATTAGAGATATAACTACAGAGAAGGTCAATATGTTTAATTGATAGCAGTATAATGTGTTTACATGTAACATAAATGTATAAATTGTATGCTACTTCACCCACAATGTCACATGTATAATAACATTCTATATGTAATATTTGTTTTATTACATGTACATGCTGATTATTGCTAGATAACAAATTTGTAATGTGACCGTTTGAAAGTTGTCAGATAAATTTAAATTTTGACTTAGAATATATAAATTGTCACTATAACATGTGATGAATAACCCTTTTAAAATAAGTTAACAAAATGTTTTGGATAAATTATCATATGATCCAAGAATAGAATTCCATTTCCAGCAGAAATAATAATTGCCATGCATGTTATGGGACATCATGGTGTATGCTATTGAATGCCATTTAAATAGATCTTAACCATATGTGCATATTTTCACTAAGTCATGTACAGGTATGTTATAAACTAGTGGGAGGGATAATTTTAAAATCAGTCTTAATGAAACTAAGTGTTTTTTGTAGGGTTCAAAAGATTTGGAGATAATGAATATAGTGACAACAATGGACAATTCATATACATTAATATTTCTAATCATATTGTAAAATTAGCATTCTCCAAGCCAATTTTGATTTCATTTAACCAGTGAGGATCAAAAGTTTCTTTTATGACACCTTTGAACTTTTACTGTTATCATTGTAAGTGCTAGTTTCCAATGTATTTTGATGTTGTTCGACTTTATAAAATAACTTTACAGAAGCAATATTATGATTGTTTGTAATAATATACTGCATATCATTTCTGGGGACCAGATGATTGATCATAAAAATTAATCATATATGGCCCCCGTTTCACAATCCTTCCTTAACTAAGATTTCCCTTAACTTAAATCTAGTAAATTTAAGCAATCTCTTTTGGAACTATTTTTCACAAAACTAAATATGGATGTTATGAGCTTGAAGTGATCTTAACAATGACACCTAAAATTCCTGTAGATCTTAACAATTAATAAAATTATTATGACTTCAAATTTGCCAGATTTAAGTTAAGGAAAATCTTAGTTAAGAAATGATTGTGAATCTGTGGCCTGTCATTTGGTGTTTGCTTTGCTTTGTTCTATAATTTTACCTGTCTTTTGCTATTTGCTCTCTTATTCTTGCCTTTGCCTTTTTGTCTTCTTCTTTGTCTTTTTTCAATTGTTTCTGTGTTTCTAATATTTCTCTTTCTTTTTGGAATTCTCTTAATTTCTGTAAACCCTGCCCTATTTGTCGCCTTTCAGCCTCTTTCTGTTTATCACTCTACACAATGAAAATGTAACTTTTTATTAGTAACAGACAACTCAAAAGGTAAGAGAAACAAAAAGTGTTGTACTTTTTTCATTACAAAAATATTAGTTTTTGATTTCTTCATCTTGGATGACAAAACTGCTTTTATTTTACATTTATCTAAAAACAAAGAAACATCAAGCCATTCTGGTCCAAAATTAATTTTGTTTGTTATGGACACATTTAATCAATTATTTTCTGACCATCACTGTACAGTGTCAAGTTAAGGACCATTTAGGTGTTCTGTACATGTCACTTTATATATACACTTTATATATATCAGACCTGCCAAAACCCTGGGTAACTATTCAGTAAGATCAAGGACATTTTTCAGAAAGATTGCACCAGTTTCAGTAAGATTTTACAAAAGTCAGTTTTTATCAAAATAGGCGTATTTTAATAAGACTGTTAAGGCTACAAAATCACCTAAATCACAACAATTTATTTCATTTTGCTACCGCCATGTGAGAAAGTTAGATCAACTAGACATATACTGCAATTGATGAAAAAATCTCCCTTTTTGCTCTGTTTTATGAAGGACCACGTTGAAAAATACGTTGGTTTAGCTTTTTGGGCATACTGATTCCTTTTTTTTTTCGGAGCCGACTCTCCATAATCTGCCAGATCTGCTTTGCGTTTGCTCATTTTTGAGATGTGACAGTTACTGCAAGAAACTTTAAAATCACACAGATGCTTGATTATTACACTTCAGAATGTCTTTAAAATGCTTTACTATCAAACACTCTTCCAACTTTGCGTAACGCCAGTGATCGCTGGCTATCTTTTTAATGCTTTATTGTAATCTGCATGCCTTAAAAGGGTTTTCAGGACAGTTTTCTAAAACATGGTTTGGAAACGTAAAGACAATGAAAGAGAATAACGGAAAAGACAAAAATGGGAAGAAAACATGCCGTATCCGTACAATCGTAAGAATAAAAAATTTTCGTCAATTTTCAGTAAGAACTACGCAAAAATCGTAAGGGTTGGCAGGTCTGATATATCAATTTATAACAACATCAATGTGAGGCCTGTTTATTTGTGGTGGCTGTGATCTTAAATAATTCCTTGGTTAAATGTTATCTTATGTTGCATCATTAATTTTTTAGGTGTTTGTGACAAGGCAATTTTTTTTATTTAAGTAATTCTGTTTATAAGCCATATTGCAAGAGTGGGTACTAATGCTAAGTTGGACAAATACTTCTAGGATTTTACATTACATTGTACTAGTGATACTATATATAGTATTATTTGTGAAATGTGTCTATAGAACTAATAATTTTTAGGCAAAAAGTAACCAATTTGTCTGTATCACAAAGTGTATTGTTTAATCAAATCAGCCATAGTCCATATCACATAGGTCAAGTTGCTAGTTGGTTTCGATAAGAAAATCAAAAACATCAATAACTGCAAATAAGAGGTGGTTTATAGTCAGCTCTGTATTTACTTAATAAATGAACAAGTTATATTTAATAAACATACTTCTGCTTCTTTGTTCTGTTTTTCAATTCGTTTTTCTGCCATCAACTGTCTGACTCTGTAAATAAAATCATAACAATCAGTATGTAAAGTAATGAGATCTATACACCATCACAATCAGTATGTAAAGTAATGAGATTTATAGACCATCACAATCAGTATGTAAAGTAATGAGATCTATACACCATCACAATCAGTATGTAAAGTAATGAGATTTATAGACCATCACAATCAGTATGTAAAGTAATGAGATCTATACACCATCACAATCAGTATGTAAAGTAATGAGATCTATACACCATCACAATCAGTATGTAAAGTCATGAGATTTATAGACCATCACAATCAGTATGTAAAGTAATGAGATTTATACACCATCACAATCAGTATGTAAAGTAATGAGATCTATACACCATCACAATTAGTATGTAAAGTAATGAGATTTATAGACCATCACAATCAGTATGTAAAGTAATGAGATTTATACACCATCACAATCAGTATGTAAAGTCATGAGATTTACAGACCATCACAATCAGTATGTAAAGTAATGAGAACTTTACACCATCACAATCAGTATGTAAAGTCATGAGATTTATAGACCATCACAATCAGTATGTAAAGTAATGAGATTTATACACCATCACAATCAGTATGTAAAGTAATGAGATTTATACACCATCACAATCAGTATGTAAAGTAATGAGATTTATAGACCATCACAATCAGTATGTAAAGTAATGAGATCTATACACCATCACAATCAGTATGTAAAGTAATGAGATTTATAGACCATCACAATCAGTATGTAAAGTCATGAGATTTATAGACCATCACAATCAGTATGTAAAGTAATGAGATTTATAGACCATCACAATCAGTATGTAAAGTAATGAGATCTATACACCATCACAATCAGTATGTAAAGTAATGAGATCTATACACCATCACAATCAGTATGTAAAGTAATGAGATCTATACACCATCACAATCAGTATGTAAAGTAATGAGATTTATACACCATCACAATCAGTATGTAAAGTAATGAGATTTATACACCATCACAATCAGTATGTAAAGTAATGAGATTAATAGACCATCACAATCAGTATGTAAAGTAATGAGATTTATAGACCATCACAATCAGTATGTAAAGTAATGAGATCTATACACCATCACAATCAGTATGTAAAGTAATGAGATTTATACACCATCACAATCAGTATGTAAAGTAATGAGATTTATACACCATCACAATTAGTATGTAAAGTCATGAGATTTATACACCATCACAATCAGTATGTAAAGTAATGAGATTTATAGACCATCACAATCAGTATGTAAAGTAATGAGATTTATAGACCATCACAATCAGTATGTAAAGTCATGAGATTTACAAACCATCACAATTAGTATGTAAAGTAATGAGATTTATAGACCATCACAATCAGTATGTAAAGTAATGAGATTTATACACCATCACAATCAGTATGTAAAGTAATGAGATTTATAGACATCAAAATCAGTATGTAAAGTAATGAGATTTATACACCATCACAATCAGTATGTAAAGTAATGAGATTTATACACCATCACAATCAGTATGTAAAGTAATGAGATTTATACACCATCACAATCAGTATGTAAAGTAATGAGATTTATAGACCATCACAATCAGTATGTAAAGTCATGAGATTTATAGACCATCACAATCAGTATGTAAAGTCATGAGATTTATAGACCATCACAATCAGTATGTAAAGTCATGAGATTTATAGACCATCACAATCAGTATGTAAAGTAATGAGATTTATACACCATCACAATCAGTATGTAAAGTAATGAGATTTATACACCATCACAATCAGTATGTAAAGTAATGAGATTTATAGACCATCACAATCAGTATGTAAAGTAATGAGATTTATAGACCATC
Source organism: Tegillarca granosa (assembly GCA_029721355.1). NCBI lineage: Eukaryota > Metazoa > Mollusca > Bivalvia > Arcoida > Arcidae > Tegillarca > Tegillarca granosa. The sequence goes on from CM056609.1 coordinate 18,720,695, forward strand.
ACAATCAGTATGTAAAGTCATGAGATTTATAGACCATCACAATCAGTATGTAAAGTAATGAGATCTATACACCATCACAATCAGTATGTAAAGTAATGGGATCTTTACACCATCACAATCAGTATGTAAAGTCATGAGATTTACAGACCATCACAATTAGTATGTAAAGTAATGAGATTTATAGACCATCACAATCAGTATGTAAAGTAATGAGATTTATACACCATCACAATCAGTATGTAAAGTAATGAGATTTATAGACCATCACAATCAGTATGTAAAGTAATGAGATTTATACACCATCACAATCAGTATGTAAAGTAATGAGATTTATACACCATCACAATCAGTATGTAAAGTAATGAGATTTATAGACCATCACAATCAGTATGTAAAGTAATGAGATTTATAGACCATCACAATCAGTATGTAAAGTCATGAGATTTACAGACCATCACAATCAGTATGTAAAGTAATGAGATCTATACACCATCACAATCAGTATGTAAAGTAATGAGATTTATACACCATCACAATCAGTATGTAAAGTAATGAGATTTATAGACCATCACAATCAGTATGTAAAGTCATGAGATTTATAGACCATCACAATCAGTATGTAAAGTCATGAGATTTATAGACCATCACAATCAGTATGTAAAGTAATGAGATTTATAGACCATCACAATCAGGATGTAAAGTCATGAGATTTATAGACCATCACAATCAGTATGTAAAGTAATGAGATCTATACACCATCACAATCAGTATGTAAAATAATGAGATTTATACACCATCACAATCAGTATGTAAAGTAATGAGATTTATACACCATCACAATCAGTATGTAAAGTAATGAGATCTATACACCATCACAATTAGTATGTTAAGTAATGAGATCTATACACCATCACAATCAGTATGTAAAGTAATGAGATTTATAGACCATCACAATCAGTATGTAAAGTCATGAGATCTATACACCATCACAATCAGTATGTAAAGTAATGAGATCTATACACTATCACAATCAGTATGTAAAGTAATGAGATCTATACACCATCACAATCAGTATGTAAAGTCATGAGATCTATACACCATCACAATCAGTATGTAAAGTAATGAGATTTATAGACCATCACAATCAGTATGTAAAGTCATGAGATTTATAGACCATCACAATCAGTATGTAAAGTAATGAGATCTATACACCATCACAATCAGTATGTAAAGTAATGAGATCTATACACCATCACAATCAGTATGTAAAGTAATGAGATTTATACACCATCACAATCAGTATGTAAAGTAATGAGATTTATAGACCATCACAATCAGTATGTAAAGTAATGAGATTTATACACCATTACAATCAGTATGTAAAGTAATGAGATTTATAGACCATCACAATCAGTATGTAAAGTAATGAGATTTATAGACCATCACAATTAGTATGTAAAGTAATGAGATTTATAGACCATCACAATTAGTATGTAAAGTAATGAGATCTATACACCATCACAATCAGTATGTAAAGTAATGAGATCTATACACCATCACAATCAGTATGTAAAGTAATGAGATTTATACACCATCACAATCAGTATGTAAAGTAATGAGATTTATAGACCATCACAATTAGTATGTAAAGTAATGAGATTTATAGACCATCACAATCAGTATGTAAAGTAATGAGATTTATAGACCATCACAATCAGTATGTAAAGTAATGAGATTTATAGACCATCACAATCAGTATGTAAAGTAATGAGATTTATAGACCATCACAATCAGTATGTAAAGTAATGAGATTTATAGACCATCACAATTAGTATGTAAAGTAATGAGATTTATAGACCATCATTATCTATGGGTCTACAAAACGAGATAACATTACAAAGCTTTCTAATGCCTCTGTTATAACACAGGAATTATGGTGTCACTGTAATCTCAGAAAATTAACAGTTATAAACAACCACAATTGTCACTGTGATGTCACATAATTTATTTAGTAACAACTACATCTTCCTTGTTACTAGTTACTGTATTTATACAATGGATCTGTCTTATCATGGAAATTATCATCAAACATCAAATATTGAAATAAAATCACATCATAATTTTGCTTAAATCTTTACTTACTATATGCAAAAGAAATCCATTAAAAATGCCTGATCTGGCATAATATAAATTTCTTACTAGTTGTTTGTATCTGCTCTGATATTAACTGGAAAAATATACATGTACTGACCGAAGCATTAAATTTTTTCCAGTTAATATCAGAGCATATACAACAAGTAAAAAGTCGATAATTGTTTATAATTATAGTTTATCAATATCTTGGTCAATCCAGAATTTTATTGCAATGATATCACAAATTACAACCTTTGAACATCGGAATTTTTTTTCATTCTCTAAGATATGACTTCAATATTAATATACCACAGCTTTAGTGGCTTTTCTAGTGTTTAAAGAATATTTTCTTTTAAGGGTTTTATCAAACTCATTTTGTCAACTTCAGTGAATATTTGTCCACAGATGACACACCATTTCATGTCGCCATTTTGGTTGTTTCATGACTATAGACGACTAGGATGTAAGGGATTTTCCTGGTTTTATTTTTTATGTAACTGACAATAACCTGATTTTTTGAAATCCATGTAATATGTAGACATATGAAATAATCATGTGAGAATGAATCAAATGGAAAACATATATAAATAAACAACATAATAATCTAAAATGTTAACTGTCAAACCTGTCCTGTCTCTCTTTTAACCAATCTTGGTTACTCTGATCTTCCTGTACTTCTGTAGAATCCGTAGATGATTCAGAGTTATCTCCCTTAGGTACAGATTCGAAAGAACTGGTTGATGCTACTGCTTCAGAGGCTTAAGTCAATAAATGATGTTTAAATGTTATAAAAAAACAATGTAATGGAGTTTTATTGAGAAGTCATCTTTTTGGTTTTCTGTGATGTTTGTTCAATACCTCTATATAATGCCAAATTCAGTTACTGCCATGGACCATACATGTTTAATGACAAAAAGTGCTTTTATTTAAACCTCATTTATAACATTACTAATTTCTGTCACACAAGACTGATTATAAGCAAACCTACTAATTTTACAGTTTGAAATAGATATGATAATTTGCCAAGCCATATCAAATATACAATTTCTTAAATGACCTTTTTTCACATTGTAATGTACTGTAGTGTTGTGCATGTATTTGTGATTAGGATTAACTTAATTTAGGTACTGAATCAAAATAAATCTATTTTTTATAATGGCTTAGTTGTTTATCATGAAAGAAAATAAAAATTACTTTACAGAATTTCCCATGTTTAATTGTTTTTGTTGTTACTCACTTCCTTAAATAAAAATGATTTCTGTATTTTCTTTTAGAATACTCAAATATGAATGTCAAAGCAGATGTCATATCTACAACCAGGGATTAAAACCCTTTATCTATACTAAAATGAAATTGTCAGGGATGTACATAAAGTTTACAACATCATGATGGACCAACATACAATGTATCTGAGAAATAGATAGGATTTTTAGAAAATACTGCTTCCTCGTCTAGCACTCAGCATTAAAAGGACAGTGTATCAAGTGGGTGTGATATACCCTTGTCTTTGGGGTAAGACAGAGGTCAAGGGAAAATTTACAGATTCACCAATTTCAATGAAACAGAAAGACTTTTATTAATTCACACCTGAAACATCCATGACTGAAGAAGAATCATCTCCCTTCTGACCTGTATCCATATCACTCTGTGGTGTTTCTGTTACCATGGAAACATTTTGTTTTTCCATAACACTGACTTGTTCTGATGAAATTCCAGTTTTCATTTTATGTAACTACAAGACAAGCTTTGCATTTTTTAAGTTCAACAAACAAAATGTATTTTAATAGATTTCTTGAAGTGTGTAATACTAGAGCATTTTTAAACAAGAGGCCCATGGGCCTTAACGCTCACCTGAGGAAATGTAAAAAAACTTGCAAAGAATTTATTTACAAAATTTTTACAAAATTCCTCAAGTTTGGAAATCCCGCAATAATTAATCAGAAATATCTAGTCACCTTTTATTTATGAATAGCTAATATGCATAAGTTAACTGTAGTACAATGAATAACTTCCAAATCATTAACCATGTGGTTATGCAGCCATTATTTTGGCCTTTGAACATAAGAACTTGAACCTTATACCAAAACGGTCATGATATCAATACCTACAATATTCTTATATACATACTTTTATAAAAAGTTAATGGTTTTCAAGATAATTCACAATTTCAGTCTTCTTCTAAAGCTATGATCTTGACCTATAAACATATGACCTTGAACCATATATCAAAAGGATTGTCATATCAATACTAACAATATTCTAATCTATATGCCTATACAAAAAGTGAATGGTTTTCAAGATAATTAACAATTTCAGTCTTCTTCTACAGCTATGACCTTTACTTTCAACATATGACCTTGAACCATATATCAAAATGATCATCATATCAATACCTAAAATATTCCAATATACATGCCTATACAAAATGTTAATACTGCTCGAGATAACTCGCATTTTCAGTCTTCTTCTACAGTTTTGACCTTAACCTTTCAACATATGACCTTGAACCATATATCAAAATGATCCTCATAACAATTTTTACAATATACGTGCCTATACATATGAACTTACATATATCAAAATGATCGTCTTATCAATACCTACAATATTCTTATACACATGCTTGTACAAAAAGGTTAATGATTTTCATGATAATTCACAATTTCAGTACACCTATGCAGCTATGATCTTGACCTTTCAACATATGACCTTGAACCATATATCAAGATGATTGTCATATCAATCCCTACAATATTCTAATATACATGCCTATACAAAAAGTTTATAGTTTTCAAACTTATGTACAACTTTTGTATTTATAAGCAAAAAATAACATTTCTGGGGCAACAACTCCTCATTGGATTATTATATAGTTACAAAACTTGGTATCTTGTTAGATTTTGTCATGGGGAACATTTTAACATTGTTTTGAATTCATATAACTCTTAATAATGGCAAGAAAATTGTCTAAAACTGCATAAATCACAAATTAGGTCACAACCTTGATTTGTGACTCTGACCCTATTTTAAAGGTCATTTCAAGAAAAAGTCAAAACTGAAAACCCCATGTTCATTATCTGTTCAAATAGTAAAGTTATAACAATTTGAAGCCATTTTATGAAATTTTTAAAATTTAACACAAAAATGCGTAACCCATTTTTGATTAAATTTCACAAAATGAACAAAGTACAGGCTTAAGACCCAACAGGATCCAAATATCACATCAGATTTTTTCTCCCATCATGGATTTAGAAGAAAAGGATTTTTTAAGATTTTTGGACCTAGTTTTGGTGGCCATGGCAATGCCATGAACAAACCTGAATCGCACCTGCCCATATATGCTTCTGACCAAGAATCATTGAAATCTGTCCAGCAGTTTTGGAGGAGAAGTCAAAAATAGGAGTTAACCACACACACACACACACACACACACACACACACACACACACACACACACACACACACACACATGCCTTGCCATGACATAAGCTCACTTGACCTTTTTGGTCAGGTGAGCTAAAAACTAATATAATGCACAGTAAATGGAACATGATTATGGCAACAAAGAAAAAAATTATATAGTTAAGCTAGTATAAGCTAATATATCTACTCTATATCTAAAAAGTGCAAAAGAAAAATTAATAAAGTGTAGAATAACAACAGATCACCTGAAGGAATCAGAAGTGTAATAACTTAATGATCTCAAATCCTAGATTAGGAGCACTGTAAAGTTCAGGACTACCATTTTCTCATACAATATTTTCAGTACTAATGCAATAAATAAAGTTGCCCTGCTGGATGTTTGTGGGTTTAAGATGTTACGATTTAAAAAAAAAAACAAACTTTAACTTACTCAGACCACTGTTTACCTGAATGTGGGTCAAGGTCAACCAGCTTCCCAAAATCAATAGAGCTTGATGCAGGATGCTATAGCTTCTAGGCCTTTATATTCATGACATGAAGAGGTCTGAATAATGATCACGGTCAAGTAGCTTCACCAGCTTGCTATGTGCTGATGCTTGATATTGGATAAATCATTTAGGTTTTTAGTTCATAACAAAATGGTCAAAGTTTTATTTCTTCAAGCCACTGTGTCCTTAAGTATCAAAGCACCGCCAAGCAGGGCAATATACGCCTGTCGTGTATAGTAATTGTGACCTTGACCTTTCAACTAGTGACCTGATTTGCACTCCCATGCATTGTCTTTTCACAGGAAATATGTTGACCAAGTTTGAAATAAATCGGACAAATAGTGCGTATTTCAATGCGTGGAAACTGAATGCCTATTTAAAGTAACTGTGACATTGACCTTTGACACAGTAATCTGATTTGTAATCCCATGCATTGTCATGTCACAGGGAATAAGAAGTTTGAGATCAATAAGACAAACAGTGTGCCTTTATATGCGTGGAAACCAAATTGTTGACAGCCACCCGCTCAGACGTATCATGCTATAACATAATACATCCTGTCAGTATTGACAGGCATATAAAAACCCAAGGTCAACCAGCTTCACCAACTTGGTAGAACTAATTTGCTGATACAATGCAAAAAGTTTCAAGCTTCTACGTCTTGCAGTACTTGACAAGAATATATTCAAAAGTTGGCTACTAAAGATCACTGTGACCTTGAATACAAGTCAAGGTCAACCACCTCTGCAAACTTAAAAAGGGTTTCAGCTTGACAACAATCACGCCAAATTTCATTGCCATACATTTTCCACTTTGGAGAAAACATTGTTTAAAAGTTCACAGACTTTGAAAGATGAACAAAGAATGATGGGCAATGGAAAATTGTGAATGGTTATAACTGTCTTTGAACATTCACATAGTTCAATCTAAAATTTAGAGTGATATCAACAGATATCACAGACTCCCTGGCCAAACAAGTCAGTTACTTACCTGAACTACAGAGTTAATTTTGTCAGTAAATGCTTCACTTTCTACAAAACCTGCAGTAACCTCTAATGGAACACCATCTACACCAATAAAATATGTTGACGGAACAACTACAACTGGATCTTTATCAAGGTCAAGGTCAAAAGTAAATTTCTGTTTATAAACTGAAATGATAATGGTTATAAAGGTGCCCTGTAGTAACTAGACTGGTTATGTATATATATGATGGACTAGTTATGTATAGATGATAGATGTATAGGTGTCCTGTAGTAACTAGATTGGTTTTGTATAGATGATGGATGTATAGGTGCCCTGTAGTAGCTAGATTGGTTTTGTATAGATGATGGATGTTCATGTATAGGTGCCCTGTAGTAGCTAGATTGGTTTTGTATAGATGATGGACTGGTTATGTATAGATGATGGATGTATAGGTACCCTGTAGTAGCTAGACTGGTTTTGTTTAGATGATGGATGTATAGATACCATGTAGTAGCTAGATTGGTTTTGTATAGATGATGGACTGGTTTTGTATAGATGATGGATGTATAGGTGCCCTGTAGTAGCTAGATTGGTTTTGTATAGATGATGGATGTATAGGTGTCCTGTAGTACATTGGTTTTGCATAGATGATGGTTGTATAGGTACCCTGTAGTAGCTAGATTGGTTTTGTATAGATGATGGATGTATAGGTGTCCTGTAGTAGCTACATTAATTTTGTATAGATGATGGTTGTATAGGTACTCTGTAGTAGCTACATTGGTTTTGTATAGATGATGGTTGTATAGGTACTCTGTAGTAGCTACATTGGTTTTGTATAGATGATGGATTTATAGGTACCCTGTAGTAGCTAGATTGCTTTTGTATAGATGATGGATGTATAGGTGTCCAGTAGTAGCTACATTGGTTTTGTACAGATGATGGATGTATAGGTACCCTGTAGTAACTAGATTGGTTTTGTATAGATGATGGATGTATAGGTACCCTGTAGTAACTAGACTGGTTTTGTATAGATGATGGATGTATAGGTACCCTGTAGTAACTAGACTGGTTTTGTATAGATGATGGACTGGTTTTGTATAGATGATTGACTGGTTTTGTATAGATGATGGACTGGTTTTGTATAGATAATGGATGTATAGGTACCCTGTAGTAACTAGACTGGTTTTGTATAGATGATGGACTGGTTTTGTATAGATGATGGACTGGTTTTGTATAGATGATGGACTGGTTTTGTATAGATGATGGACTGGTTTTGTATAGATGATGGACTGGTTTTGTATAGATAATGGATGTATAGGTACCCTGTAGTAACTAGACTGGTTTTGTATAGATGATGGACTGGTTTTGTATAGATGATGGACTGGTTTTGTATAGATAATGGATGTATAGGTACCCTGTAGTAACTAGACTGGTTTTGTATAGATGATGGACTGGTTTTGTATAGATAATGGATGTATAGGTACCCTGTAGTAACTAGACTGGTTTTGTATAGATGATGGACTGGTTTTGTATAGATAATGGATGTATAGGTACCCTGTAGTAACTAGACTGGTTTTGTATAGATGATGGATGTATAGGTACCCTGTAGTAGCTAGATTGGTTTTGTATAGATGATGGATGTATAGGTACCCTGTAGTAGCTAGATTGGTTTTGTACAGATTATGGATGTATAGGTACCCTGTAGTAGCTAGATTGGTTTTGTATAGATGATGGATGTATAGGTACCCTGTAGTAGCTAGATTGGTTTTGTATAGATGATGGATGTATAGGTACCCTGTAGTAACTAGATTGGTTTTGTACAGATGATGGATGTATAGGTACCCTGTAGTAGCTAGATTGGTTTTGTATAGATGATGGATGTATAGGTACCCTGTAGTAGCTAGATTGGTTTTGTATAGATGATGGATGTATAGGTACCCTGTAGTAGATAGATTGGTTTTGTATAGATGATGAATGTATAGGTACCCTGTAGTAGCTAGATTGGTTTTGTATAGATGATGGATGTATAGGTACCCTGTAGTAACTAGATTGGTTTTGTACAGATGATGGATGTATACGTACCCTGTAGTAGCTAGATTGGTTTTGTATAGATGATGGATGTATAGGTACCCTGTAGTAACTAGATTGGTTTTGTACAGATGATGGATGTATAGGTACCCTGTAGTAGCTAGATTGGTTTTGTATAGATGATGGATGTATAGGTACCCTGTAGTAACTAGATTGGTTTTGTATAGATGATGGATGTATAGGTACCCTGTAGTAGCTAGATTGGTTTTGTATAGATGATGGATGTTCATGTATAGGTGCCCTGTAGTAGCTAGATTGGTTTTGTATAGATGATGGACTGGTTATGTATAGATGATGGATGTATAGGTGCCCTGTAGTAACTAGATTGATTTGTATAGATGATGGATGTTCATGTATAGGTGTCCTGTAGTAGCTACATTGGTTTTGTAAAGATGATGGATGTATAGGTGTCCTGTAGTAGCTACATTGGTTTTGTATAGATGATGGTTGTATAGGTACCCAGTAGTAGCTACATTGGTTTTGTACAGATGATGGATGTATAGGTACCCTGTAGAAGCTACATTGGTTTTGTACAGATGATGGATAATTAGGTACCCTGTAGTAGCTAGATTGGTTTTGTATAGATGATGGATGTATAGGTACCCTGTAGTAGCTAGATTGGTTTTGTATAGATGATGGATGTATAGGTGCCCTGTAGTAACTAGACTGGTTTTGTATAGATGATGGTTGTATAGGTACCCTGTAGTACCTAGACTGGTTTTGCACAGATGATAGATGTATAGGTGCCCTGTAGTAACTAGATGGGTTTTGTATAGATGATGGTTGTATAGGTGCCCTGTAGTAGCTAGACTGTTATGTATAGATGATGGACTGGTTATGTATAGATGGATTTATAGGTGTCCTGTAGTAGCTAGACTGGTTTTGTATAGATGATAGATGTATAGGTGCCCTGTAGCAACTAGATTGATTTTGTATAGATGATGTTTGTATAGGTTCCCTGTAGTAGCTAGAATGGTTTTGTATAAATATTAACTCAGCATTAGCATTTATTACTTTTGTCTTTTTAAACTTTAAAAATAAAACACCAAATACATAATTATGTAGTAAAATTTGTCCTGTGTTTTTAAAGCATTTAAAGTATTTTGCGATGAAGTTTACATAAGACATAGAACCACAGAACAATAAAATGCTTGTTCTATCACCATGGTCTACTTACAGTGGAGTTCACCTATGTTACAAATTTAGGCCTATAACGAACTAAAAACAAGAGGCCCAATATGGCCTGTGATGCTCAACTGGCTGCATATGTAAGACAATGTTTGTTTTTGATTGTAATGCTGTTTAAAGTTCAACTCAAGAATATATAACTTATACGGAGACTGTCAGTTTTGGAAATGGTGGAGGACACTGGAGTATTGGAGAAAACCATGACCAAGCAGCAAGTTAACTGACAAACTTTCAAAGATGAAGTGCTAGCGCCACTGGGCATTAATGCACAATGTCAGGAGTGAAAGGGGCTGTGATTCGTAACATCAAATGCTTAAGACCACTCGGCCACTGTGGCGCCTGTAAGACAATGTGATGTGGTTACCATAATTGTTTCATCAGCTAAAGATGGGAAATAAATTGAGCTTATGACCATTTTTGCTTCAATGAAGCCTACTTTGTAACACACACATGCAGGCATGCATGCTATGCCATAAACTCAGTCTACTCCACCTAAGGACCTTCCACACCGAATTTGGTCCCCATTGGCCCAGTGGTTTAAGAGGAGAAGATTAAAGTTTACGCACGCACGCACGGACTCACAAACTAAAAAAAAATCCCCGACCAATTTACTATATAATCTATGTTTAATTGAATTGCTTATTACGAATTGGCCTTTAATGAAAAAATGCCTATAACGTAGTTAATTTCATGTGCCGTGAAAAAAATATAACGGTAAATAAAAGATGTATCACAAAGTTGGTAAAATTGATCCTAATTATGACTTCCTGTCGACAACAGACTAAAAAGAAACCACTTCAAAACATGTTATCGACAAGACAGTAAGCGTGGATGTCATGATAGGAAAATAGGTGTTTAATCATCTATACACGGAATGTAACATCTTTGATGCTATACCTACACGTGTTTATTCAATATTCATTGATCTGAACGAGAGGCACGCCGAGAGTTTAGTGTAGCATGTGAAAAGTTATTTTAAGGAACATAAACTCTTTGATGCTAATAAAATTATCCAATTCTTTGTTCCGTGTTTGACACTAATTTTGAGTACATTTCGGGGGGATAAAATGACATGTTCTCATGCTTAATATATATACATATTATATTTATGACGGTTTGCGATTATTATTGATTATCTTAAACATAAAATCAAAATTGATTAATTTTTTTTTATTTTTAATAGGTGATGAATAGTGATAATTAAGTAAATGAAGCCATACATTTACTCTTAGTCGACATATTTAAAAAAAATGTGGGGGTTTGTTCAGAGAAAAACCCCAGAGTCCCCGTTGTTTCCAAGTCCAAAATCGCTGATTTTAAAAAAAACATTTGTGGATTTTTGTGCTTTTTCAAACTGTTTTATTGTGGATTAACAGATTTTTAGAATTCAACATGATTTAATTTGGATTTTATTCCATTTGAATTTAATGAGTGTGCGCATATCATAGCTGAAACGGAAATGGACTCTTTGGACTGATCATAATTGATAATACTTATTGTTGATTTTTATGTTTGTTTAGATCGAAAGAGCTTCTCATTGATTAAATGTGATTAAAAAACATTTTTTTCTTTGATTGTTAATATGATTATATGACTAGGGAAAGGCATAATATTCAACAATAATAGCAATTAAGCATTATCACAAACCGTTTCAGGGACAGTTAGTTTTTGCCCGTTAGAATTGTAAAATTTAAGCGGTTGAATTCTTCCGCTAATTGCACTAAAATAAAACTGCCACTAAATTTTCACAGTTTACAGTAGTAATGGCTAATTAGCTTCCATTGCACTTTAACATAGTAAACAATAATATGTATCTCTGCAGTATTGTAAGAATGTATTTACAAATTAATCAAATTCTGCATCTGACTATTTTTCATCCTCCTTATCAAGACATCTTCAATAGAAAAGGTTAATGCCATTGCCCCTTTGGTATTCATTAAAACCAAATTTAGAGAAAGGTGGTTTCAATCTTATTTTTATTTAAATACTCAAATGAACAGATGGTCATTTTTGGCTTCTTGAAAAACCAGAAGTCATTCTGGATCCCACAAAATATAAAATGTCAAAAACAAGCCAAGAAGTTTACCAGCAGGAATTTGCTATCATCAAAGACAAATATTCATTATTAATTCCTGTTGTAGTTAGAGAGAAACTGATTTATACTACAGGATCATAAGATGTTGACCAGGTAGCTTCTGTTGCCATTGTTGGAGATACAACATGAATCACAATCATTACAGCCAGTTACAACCACTTAATCACATATCAATGCCTGGCAGAAAACTTTCAATTAGAATTACTTTATCATATTTCACTGCGAGACATTTATACAAACAACTAGAATCACTTTACACTTTAAAACATTACAGACTATTTACAAACAATTGCCCATATATTATGACCAACTAGTATATATTTCTGGAAAGGATACATATCTGTGAAAAAAATCCACACTCATCACTGAAATAGAAATATTAAAAAGAAAAAATTAGCATATTAATGATTTTATAATTATATAATATTATGTATATTAATCAAACTGCAAGATTATTTAATCAAGTTGAATCTAGTTACGGGAATTAGTTTGTGTAAAACCTAGCTTTGAGCTATTTTTCCAATGACCATTAGCAAGCTCTACCTTACCGTTTTGTGAAAGGGATCAGCAGGGAGAAATGAGGTTAAAATGAGAGCTATAATGGCTAAAATTGTGAAAATGAAAATTACTGTAACAAAGCTCTGATTATAAGATACAGTCATATTGTGACTTGATTTAATACAAAACCTGTGAGTCGGTATTTAGATAGTTTGACAAACTTCTGTAACATAAAAATTTATATCCCGATTTCTTTGACATTGTCTTCATTAAAGGAAACAGTGGTGTATTTTATTTAAAAGCTTTATGTACAACCTGTTGGCTGGTATTCTGATAGCTACACAGCCTTCTTTATCACATATCTTTGAAACACTCTCCTCATCCCATACATTGTTCATTTTCTTAGACAACTCATCTTGTCCTAAAAAAAATAAAGAGAAATACAGTCAGTTGCCTTAATGCCTTAATGCAATAACAAATAACATATTTGAGTTATTTTGTAAATCGTGTTCATGGTATATAATATTTATGCAATAGACAAATTCAGATATAACTTTTTATAATCTTTTTTTCTGTAAAGTTTTATTGAGTAGTGTACATGCAAAACAGTAACATCTTATTTTTAATACACATTAAATCAATTTTTTTTCCAATAAAATTAAAGATAAATCAGACGTGGCCATTATGGACAACTAAGAACAAACATGTTTATTGTATGGAAGTGTAAAGTGTAAATTTTAATTATAATTCACATTTCCTGTGAAGCTGGTTATTCAGTTTGATCATTTTATCAAGTGATTATAGCCAATATTGTTTCTGGTATTTTATCAAACTGTTTTAGAATTTGTGTAGAAAAGATCAGAAACAGAAAAGAAAAAGAATTTGAATTTCACGATAATGAAACATTTCTGTTTAGAATTACTGGTACTGATTTAAAAAATGACATGCCTATTTGTATTGACATTCTAAAATTGTGGTGATTAAAAATTTTCTCTTTCTTTGATAATAAAATTCAAGTTTCAAGTCTGTGTTAAAATTTTAAAAAATCACAAGTCATAAAATGAACCTTTTTAAAAAATATCTTTTTGTTGCATAAGGGGAAACATACATGTGTTTATATTTGCATTTTCCAGTAGCAATGGGGCTAACATTGTGCATTTTACCATAAGAAATTTGCCCATTAAATTTATTTATAACTAGAAATAATGACTGATGCATTTTACAAAAATTGTGTAACCAGCATTTATGATTTCATGCATTTCAGGGCCAATTTTGCCAGTTTGTGACCCTAGTCTTCCACCAAAAAGGAGCTTTTAAATGTTTGGTGTAAACTGGATTCTGTCAATAAATTTTAAAATGTAAATGACTTTAAAAAAATAACTAAAATTCTTTTTACAGCATGTATTTATATTTGCAATATTTTCATAGCATGTCCACTTTAAGAAGTTTGGGGAATAAAAAAGGATTTGAAATTTAAAAAAATTATGAATTTAAAGGTTTTACTATTTATATTTGTCCTCATTTTGGCAATACTTTTTGATGTAAATGAGAGGTCTTGGTGACCAAGTGGTCTAAGGTGTGTGCCTAAATTTGAATCCCACTTAGGCAGATACTAGTGTGAGAAAATTAGTCAGCTGTCTTCCCAAAGTTCAGTGTTTTTGTTCCAGGAACTTTGGTTTCTTCAACCAGCCCTAAACTGACTAACTCCATATAAGAGAAAGAATATCAAATGACTGGGGCATAAATCATCATTTATCCAATATAATTCAATTGTAACCATCCAACCAACCACTAACCCACCCAACCATCATCCATCTGAATATCTACCCACCTACCTATCATCATTATTAATCAATCAATCAATCAATCTTTTTTTCTTTTGTCTGTCTAGATCTAAAATCAATTACAACTGTACTACTGATACAAACTTAATTTTTTCAAAATGTTGAAGTTACAAATGTACTCTCTTTAGTTCATTCTGTATCATCTGTTTTCTTGGTATCAGGTCAATTCGCCCCCACTTCTTGCAAATTCGCCCCCCATGTCAAAATCGCCCCCTTCAAATTCACCCCCACTTCTTGAAAATTCGCCCCCAACTTTTATTGAGATTTTACCTTTTTTAAACTTTTTTTATTATTATCAATTTTATTTCACCGCGAATATGCCAAATTAACACTGTTAACACATTATTTGTGCATTGCGTGTGTTGCAATTTATGTCGAGTATTCATAATGCATTGACTGAATTCACACATAAGACGGGTAGGGGTAAATAATATAAAGCAATATATATATATATAAATAACAATATTCGTAGTCTTGGACCATACCTCGTCTGGGTTCGAACTCACTACCTCCCACTTATGGTGCGATTACTCTGCCAACTGAGCTACCACATTTAGACCTACTACCTTTGTCACTGAGAGCACAGGTTCCAGGGGGAATTTACTTTAGCACGTTGTCATAAATCAAATCATAAGTCGTTACTACAAAATGAAGTTCAGAAAAAAAAATGGGGTGAATTTGTCAAGGGCGATTTTGTACATGGGGTGAATTTGCCCGAAGTGGGGCGATTTTGAACGGGGCGATTTTGACATGGGGGCGAATTTGTTAAAAGTCGGGGTGAATTTACCGTGGGGCAAATTGACTTGCATTTGTTTTCTTTACTAATGCTATATCAGAATTTTTTGCAGGTTATGGTAATTTATTTGTAAACAATCATGTTAGATGCTACATTGCGTCATAGAGATTCTCTCATCCTGTTCTCAGATATTTCCGAAATATTTAGTGGCAACTTTGGGTTTTTCAGCTAATTTTTGTGAGAGGAAACTACCGATATTCGGTAGAGTAGGAAATTGTGGTAAACAAAATCACTGAATTTGACTTTAATCAAGAATGATACTGAGTTAATACCAACTTAGTACAGTACTGATTTCACCATGTGTCAATACTGATTTGAAATTTGCCAGCAGAAGAACTTTAAAAGGTCATGTGTATATAAAGTGTCCAATGAACCAAGACTATAGCTAGAGGGGGTGTATGCAGTAAAGTTCCTTACTGAAGATCATTTCAGAGTCATAATTATTATTGACTGAAATATTCCATGCAACCAAATTACTTCCTCTGTAGAGTAAGGTCGGCATATATCGGACACCTTTGGCCAGTTTCGTTGTTCACAGAAGCCATTATCGCGCCACTTACAAATAACAACAATAGTCCTCTGGAGCTACCCTTCTAGTTGTACATTTTGACGTATTATCTCGGGTTTTATCATTACTAAATGCATTTGAATGCGATTTTTACCATCAGTTAAAAGCGGATACAATCGGACAGTAAGCGGGTATTAACGGACAGCGATTTCGGATTATATCGGACATGTTTTGATATGTAGGGCATTATCGGACACTGTGGTTTTTAACAATAAATAAAGAAAATAAGTGGTAATTAAAATGTAATATTACAAACTTAGAAGGTAAAAAAATTGTCACGATGAAGTATATGAATTTTTTGCACATAGACGAATTTTCTTCTCCAAAGTAATAGAGTTTTACGCCCAGTCAAAATTTTTTCATTGATATCGAGATGACCAAATCAGGATTTTTTTTTTAGAAAACCAGAGAGTTTGGAAAAAGCCAGCGACCTTCGGCATACGAACTGACAAACTTTCTAAGCATATAAGGATCTTCCTAAGCGGGATTCGAACCTAGGCAGTGAGAGGCGCTGTGATCCGCAAATGACTGCTTCTGTTTAAGGGCAATGCAAATCATGTCTTTAGTTATAGTTGGGACTGGTAGGAAAAATGTATTGCTTTAGCAAAACTCTCGCCAAAATATTTATATATAAATATTTTATTGAATTCATTTTGAGAAAAATAACTGATGTATTATATAGATGATAATGATATAATAGCAGATCAATTAATGACAGTGTGTAACACAATCTCTGGTACTAAAGTGATTTATTGTTTTTTCTTTTGTCTTTTGTTTTTGGGCTCATTTTTCTTTTGTTCCATTTTTTGTTGCCATTTCAATTTTCTTTCTTCTTTCTCTTTAGCTATCTTTTCTTTCTCTTCTATTTCCATTTTTTTACGGGTATATACCTCATCAGACGTTAAAAGTCTATGACTTGTTAATTTTTTCTTGTTTAATTTTGTATTGCTTTGCTTTGCGGAAGAGGCAGGTAAATCAAAGACATTGTTAATCCCCTCACTCCAAGAATTATCAAATATATTACTGGGAATTGAAGGACCTACTTCTTGCAGAGTTCCTGAAGATGAATAGCAAGATTCCAATGCAGTTTCAGATTTTGCACGGATACTGTCGGTCTCATTTTCATCACACTGCAATATGTTCAATTTCCCACTTGTTATAAGGTCTAAAAGAACCTCTGCATCATCCAAGTTTACTATATTGGCAGTTCCTGTTTCATCTGCTGTTGCAATAACTACTGCATCATTTGTTACGGCACTAGTAGCTATATTGTTTCCGACAGAGTTTTCATCCATTTGTGGAGGTGCTTCATTTGCAGGACTAATGGTTTCAGGAGAATTTACTGGTGATGTGACAGGCTTAACAAATGGAATGGAAGGGGCAAATGCCGGATCTTTTATCTTCGTGGGATCAAAGGGATAAATCCCACATACTTCAAACCCTTTTTTTGATATTGGTAGATATAACAGTTTTTGTATATGTCTGTTTAAAAAGTCTAGGCCATTCCCATTTCATAACTAAATGATTTGGTGCAACACTCATAAAATCACTACACTGTCTGTTGTACTCTCTCTGGAAAGGACCAAACACGGTCTTATCCAAAGGATTCAGGTATTGAGTCGTATGAGGCGGTAAAGCAAACAGTGTAATCCCATTTTCCCGAGCCACTTCAATTAATCCAACTGTTTCGTGGGAACTATGGCTGTCTAAAATGATAATTTGTGGTCTCTCGCGACCACAGTGAGCAAGAAAATGGTCTTTAAACCATGAAACCCTTAAGATATCTTCCATCCAAACCTTTTTTTGGTATGTATATTTGGTACCAACCGGCCCTTCAACGACATTGTATGCTCTTACTGCTTTTTCTGTAAGACCTTTTACTATAACTAACAGCGGTATGTCATCTCCAGCAGCATTAATACACGCTAGCACCGTTACCCCATCCCTACAGTTTCCAACTCTGCCAGGGACATTCCTCTGACCAACTTCAGCTAAGATTCTGGAAGGTTTATGTGTAAGTGAAACATTAGTTTCATCAATATTCCATATTAGGTGGGGTTTTTCATTGAGACCTAGTGATGTTAAAGTTTTATTTAAGTCATCAAAATATCTTGCAGTGACTTCAGTGTTCAACATTCTGGCTCTAACATTGTTTAATGGTGTAGGCGATCTCAGTGAAATATCTGGATGCCTTTTTTGAAAGCCAGCAATCCAGTCCTTTCCAGAGACTCCATTATGAAACGGTGTCTTATAATTCATGGTTGCTGCTAATCTGGCCATCTTAAAACACAATTGGGCTCTAGTTATACCAAAACCCATTCAAGCAGCTTGCTTGATTTTTTCTGCAACTTGATTTTCCACCTCAATTGGATAGACTGGTTTTTTCCCAGGACTTGCTCCTTCTTTGACTCGACCCGAAATTCTATCACCGACTGTTGATCTAGGGACATCATAGTGCTTGGCTGCTTTTCTTATTGACATAACATTAGCTTTTACTGCAGCCACCGCATTTTCCAAGGCTTTTGGGTCATACTGTAATCGCATTTGTTTCCTTTTGCGTGGCATGATCTGAAAGTAAATTTAAATGATATTTTCTCAGTTTCGGGTCTGCCGCGTATGGGATTTTATTTCAATGTTTCAAATAAATAAAGTGGGAACCATTAAATGTTTCACTGATAACTTTACTACTTATGCATTAGTTACTTATGTAGAGGCCACTATCAAGATTTATGGACTGCCTGAGGGCGAGGATTCGGACCAACATTTTGATATAGCCCGAGCCGCAGGCTTTTATTGGTAATTGGTAATAGTAAACCTCAGTGCTATTTGTTTTTATTAGAGGATCTCGTGGATTGAGTCAGTCATCACAATGTCTTCAATGAGGTACTGATATGACCTTTTAGATATTCTGTATCGTAAAAAAACATTCAGAAACAGAATTTTAAGTTAAATTGAACATTGGATGGGGATATATCTGAATGTTTTAAATAATCTCTATAATATAGCTTTCGTTATAAACAAAAGATTAATTTATAAATAATTTATAAATATGGGAGTTTATTTTTCAATAATTTTTGTCTATGTCCGGTATAACCCGCCACTGCATGAAATCTGGAAATTAAAGATGGGTATTATCGGACATTTTTTAATTTAAACTTCCTTGCATATTTTCATTTATTCATTTAAATGTTTAAACAGAATGAGACTTTGGGTATTTTACTTCAAGTATATCAACATTATCTGTATATGTAACACTGGAAATAGTTTGATTTTACTTAATATACCTACCCTATAATATTGGCTGTAGCAGACGAATTTTTTGACAATCTGGAAATGGGTGTAGCAAACTAATCTATGGTACGGGAGACGGTATGGTATCGTGCCTTCAACTACAGCGAGTCCGGAGTTACACCGATAAAAAGCAACGAAGGAAAGTGGCAGATAGGTTACGAGTGTATTGATGCTATAATGTTGCCGATTTTTTAATTCATTCACAATTAATCTGGAACGTCCGAAAATACCCGACTGTCCGATAAATGACGAACTTACTCTACTCTATATGCTAAACAACCACCTTCAAAGTTACTGTGTCAGCAAGTAAGTGATATGTGTGTTGGTGAGTCTTCTTTTGTTCTTCATAATTATTCTATTGCTTATCAACAGTGGCTTTCATATGTCATCGAATTTACTGCAGTAAATTATTAATCTGGTTTTATATGTCTATCTATCTCTGGCAGTTTCTAAACAAACTGAAATCCTCATATAACCTTATACAGATATTTCAACCTCTTTGTAGCCTTTCCGGCTCACGTAGAAGTATGTTAATTACCAAGATCCTGTTTTTGTGGAATGTATCATGTTAAATTCCTGTGCTTAGTTAATAATTAACCATCGATCAAAAGGGAAAATCAAGTAAATTAAACAAAAGATAATTACCGTGGACATAAACAACGAAAACAACTTTTCGTTGTTTAGATAACTGTATCGCTTCGGGAATCGGTCCTTCAAACCATTTCATTTTGTAGTTTTTCACAGACAAACATTAAATTTAACGATTTCAGTGGTTACTTTCCGGAAGTAACATCATCATCTAAAAGTAACACGCACATGCCATAGTTTCGTAATAAATTTTCAATAACCATTAAGATTTTCTTGTTGCCTTATGTTAAAAACAAATAAAATAATCGCAACAAAAAATGTTGTTTTCGTAAACCTCAAATTTTAGAACTATATATTGTTGTATTTTCGTAAATTATTGTGTCAGCTGAATATCACGTGATGAAACTAAAGATGGAGTAATCTTGCAGTTTCGGTTTCTCGGTTTACATATTTAGAACAAAGTTAATCAAAGATCACACGTGAGAGATGATGCAAACATTCGGAGATAACAGTCATGTCACTCAATGTAAACTCAGTAAGAATAGTTTAACTGATTACGAATCAGTATGACATAAAACCTTAAATACACTATAATTTGCATATTAACTGATTAATAGACAGGTCTGCATACGTACTAATAAATAAATAGAATTATGGGGGAATTATAGCCTATACTACAGGTGTTATTTTGTTGATGTCTCTTTTCATAAGATTGACAAAGAAATTACAGAGATTTTGACAAAGAAATTACAAAGTTTTCGAAAATATTTTAAAATTTTATATTAAGTTATTTCAAGTCCCATATCAAATTAATTTGCAATATTTGAGATTTTATAAAGGTGTGTTATTCTTTACTCTTCTTTATTGATAATTCTGACAGATATATCAACTTCAATGTTTTTAAAATTAATTAAAAAAAACTACCATTAATTTTGTGCTTACAAATTTTGTAAAATTAAGAAATGAATTTGAAATGCTTTAGATAAATGTTTTCAGGCAGAACATTTTAATTTTACTTTAGAACCCTTTAGAATGTTGTAAAATTCCAATGAACGTGCTTTTCCACTAGGACCCAAAATTACTCTAAACCTATTTATTAAAACAGTCTTTAAATCAAGTCAACCAAATTTCAGGCTAGAGAAAGTGTAACGTGTATCAGAGAGTTTTTGAACCTTCCACTATTAACATGGGACTTTTCTATTCTAAAATCTGTATGTGGGTTTACCAAAAGTAAAACAGTTATAAGGTCCAAAACCATTTACCACACATTAAAACTTTAATGTAAAATTTTTGGTTGTATTTGTTATCTAATCTGTAAGTTATCTTATCTAAGTTAAACAAGAAAGGCCAACCCAACTAGATAAAGTGAGTTGATATTTAGATAGATTATGTTGTGATGTTCTATATTGTTAAGGCTAAACAAGAAAATTTGTCAAAATTTAATACATGTTATATGATAGAAAGTGTATTGCTATTTTATTATATTTGACTTGTTGATATTAACATACTGGGTCACAGCGGCCTAGTGGCTAGAGTGTCTTAATAGCTTTCAATCCCAAGGTATCTCAATACTGCTATGAGTTGAAATGTTGGCAGCTGCCTGTGGGTAAGTATTTTCCTTTTCACCTCTGATAGTTGGCTTAGTACCAGTAAAATGAACAGAGTGGTCTGTGATATTACTGGTTATCCTTTACATTTTTTGAGCATACTAATTAAAACACTAAAGTAGATTGTAGATCAAAAACACTTGTACCAACACTCCTCACACACATTGTAGTGAGATTAAAGAAAAGAATTTTATTTTATTGTTAATAGCCCAAATTGCTGATCCAGTGTAAAATCAACCAATCATCAAAAATAACATGACTTGTATAGTTTTTATTTAGTGAAATTCACCTTTTCTCTATCATCAGTGATCATGAGGCGCTGGTGAGCATCAATTAATTGCTTTCAGTTCAAAGCACTTTATGCTAACTTTGTACCATTTTCATGCCCTTCATCACCTTATGGTAAAAAATTATTTCTTGTATTTACTGTAAAACAGAATTTCAAAATTATATGACAATTAATTTGCCTTTCAAAAAATATTCTTGACTGAGTGCTTACCATTTGTTGGAGTAACATATGATTTGACAGACATGACATTCTACCCACATACATACATATTTGTGTCATAAGCAGTTGACTGCAGGTTTGACATAAAAGATGCACCCTATCTGGATGTGATAGTGACCTACCAATAATAAATTTAATATTGAGTACAATAACAAGTTTTAGGTGTAGATTTGTTGTTGATTTATTAAGATTACAGACTGATGATTCAAAGATCTTCAAGTAAGACATTAAGTTGGACAGTCATATACCAGTATAAAGGCTGGTGGTTAACTTTATCATGAACTGAGATCTTGTATTCTTAGTCACTTTAACCTACTGAAACTATAATAAACACTAGCCTGGCAAGCTTACATATACTCAGCTACTTGAAACAGTTTTCAACTTCAGCTTTAAAAAGAACTACATTCTATTTTTTAAAAAGAAAAAATTGAAAATACTGTTCAAGTTTTTAATGCTATAAAAATCCAGAAAATTAATTAACTCTAGCCTAATATATATACATGTATATATATATTTGTATGTAGAACTAATGATAATTACTAATGTTTTCATATCACATACACCTTTAAAATTAGGTTTACACAAATTTACATGTGATATACCGATATTACACTGAAGTGATACAGTTATGGATTAATGTAACTAAAACTTTAAGCTAAGTTCACTATGGATGTTCATGTACTATACTCTTTATAATGGATACTACATAATATCTACATATAACAGAGATGTTGACATTTGTGTTATTTAATAAACATGTATGTAAATGATAAAACTTATAAGCCAGGATATTTCTGAAACATGTAAGTAATGTATTGAGAGTATTTAAACTGGAAAAAAGATAAAACAAAATACAAATTACGAATCAGTTACCTTCTTTCTTGTGAGAAAATGTAATCAATTTAAAATGTTAAAATGAATTATAGTGTTAAATTATGTAAAGATTTCCCATAAAATGTAAACAAGCCTCATAATTATGATTTTAACCTTTCTCAAAGGTAGTGTAGTAACTAAAAAGTGTATTATATATATATATTGATAATAATATGATAATAATAAAAGTCTTGGTTCTAGCTGTTAGTCTTGACAGTATGTTATAAAGCTGTGGTCCTAGCTGTCCTGGCTGTTTATTGTGGCACTGTATGTTACAAGTTCTGATCCTAGCTGTTTGTTGTGGCATCGTAATGTTACAAGTTCTGATCCTAGCTGTTTGTTGTGGCATTGTAATGTTACAAGTTCTGATCCTAGCTGTTTGTTGTGGCATCGTTATGTTACAAGTTCTGATCCTAGCTGTTTGTTGTGGCATCGTTATGTTACAAGTTCTGATCCTAGCTGTTTATTGTGGCATCGTTATGTTACAAGTTCTGATCCTAGCTGTTTGTTGTAGCATCCCAATGTTTCAAGTTCTGATCTTAGCTGTTTGTTGTGGCATGGTAATGTTATAAGTTCTGGTCCAAGCTGTTTGTTGTAGCATCCCAATGTTACAAGTTCTGATCCTAGCTGTGACATTATGACATTGTAATGTCACAAGTTCTGATCCTAGCTGTTTGTTGTGGCACCGTAATGTTACAAGTTCTGATCCTAGCTGTTTGTTGTGGCATCATAATGTTACAAGTTCTGATCCTAGCTGTTTGTTGTGGCATCATAATGTTACAAGTTCTGATCCTAGCTGTTTGTTGTAGTATCGTAATGTTACAAGTTCTGATCCTAGCTGTTTGTTGTGGCATCGTAATGTTACAAGTTCTGATCCTAGCTGTTTGTTGTGGCATCGTTATGTTACAAGTTCTGATCCTAGCTGTTTGTTGTGGCATCGTTATGTTACAAGTTCTGATCCTAGCTGTTTGTTGTGGCATCGTAATGTCACAAGTTCTGATCCTAGCTGTTTGTTGTGGCACCGTAATGTTACAAGTTCTGATCCTAGCTGTTTGTTGTAGCATCAAAATAATACAAGTTCTGATCCTAGCTGTTTGTTGTGGCATCCCAATGTTTCAAGTTCTGATCCTAGCTGTGTGTTATGGCATACTAATGTTACAAGGTCTGATCCTAGGTGTTTGTTGTGGCATCGTAATGTTACAAGTTCTGGTCCTAGCTGTTTGCTGTAGCATTGTAATGTTACAAGTTCTGATCCTAGCTGTGACATTATGACATTGTAATGTCACAAGTTCTTATCCTAGCTGTTTCTTGTAGCATTGTAATGTTACAAGTTCTGATCCTAGCTGTTTGTTTTGGCATCCCAATGTTACAAGTTCTGATCCTAGCTGTTTGTTGTTGCATACTAATGTTACAAGTTCTGATCCTAGCTGTTTGTTATGGCATACTAATGTAACAAGTTCTGATCCTAGCTGTTTGTTATGGCATCGATTTGTTACAAGTTCTGATCCTAGCTGTTTGTTGTAGCATCATAATGTTACAAGTTCTGCTCCTAGCTGTTTGTTGTAGCATCATAATGTTACAAGTTCTGATCCTAGCTGTTTGTTGTAGCATCATAATGTTACAAGTTCTGATCCTAGCTGTTTGTTTTGGCATTGTAATGTTACAAGTTCTGATCCTAGCTGTTTGTTGTAGCATTGTAATGTTACAAGTTCTGATCCTAGCTGTTTGTTGTAACATCACAATGTTACAAGTTCTGATCCTAGCTGTTTGTTGTGGCACCGTAATGTTACAAGTTCTGATCGTAGCTGTTTGTTGTAGCATTGTAATGTTACAAGTTCTGATCCTAGCTGTTTGTTGTGGCATCCCAATGTTACAAGTTCTGATCCTAGCTGTTTGTTGTTGCATACTAATGTTACAAGTTCTGATCCTAGCTGTGTGTTATGGCATACTAATGTAACAAGTTCTGATCCTAGCTGTTTGTTATGGCATCAATTTGTTACAAGTTCTGATCCTAGCTGTTTGTTGTAGCATCATAATGTTACAAGTTCTGATCCTAGCTGTTTGTTGTAGCATCATAATGTTACAAGTTCTGATCCTAGCTGTTTGTTGTAGCATTGTAATGTTACAAGTTCTGATCCTAGCTGTTTGTTGTAACATTACAATGTTACAAGTTCTGATCCTAGCTGTTTGTTGTGGCACCGTATTGTTACAAGTTCTGATCGTAGCTGTTTGTTGTAGCATTGTAATGTTACAAGTTCTGATCTTAATAGAATATGCAAATAATCTGCTTTTAACAACTGATTCTTTGAAAATCTTCTCTGAAACTACTGGGTCAAATTGAACCATATTTTGGTATGTACCTAGGTGGAGTAGTTTACAATTCAAATCCAAGATGGATGCTATAAATTACAAAAAGTGCTAAATGGCCATTACAGGTTTAATTATCAACTGATTTACCGGGTAGTTCAAATTTAATATATGAAAAGTAGATAAAAGCCATTTAACATATTTAACTGGATTTTCCCTTGCATTTATAATTAGCTGGTAATTTGCAGAATATGCAAATAAGCTGTATTAATAGCTAATTCTTTGAAAAATTTATCCTCTGAAACTACTGAGCCAAAGAGATCCATATTTGGTCTTGAAGGCCCCTAGGTGGAGTAGTTTAAAGTTTGTACAAATCAACTTCTTTCGGCATCTGTTGCTATAAGTAGCAATAGTTGCTGAATGGCCATTACTGAGTTATTTATAAACCAATTTAGTTCAAATGTGATATATACAGAGAATATATAGGTAGCCATGAAATGTAACAAGTTTTTCCCTCAGTTTTATAATAAGTTTTTACCTAGTGGAATATGCAAATAAACTGCTATCAATAGCTGATTTTTTGAAAATCTTTTCTGAAACTACTGGGCCAAATAGAACCTTTTGGTGTGGAAGGTCCTTAGGTGAAGTAGTAAAATTTAATAAATAGCAGATTTTTGTGGCATCCAAGATAGGCTACATTGCTATAAAATGATATGCAACTTTTCTGCCAGTTGAGAGATACAGGCCCAATTGGGCTTCTTGTTGCTTAATTGTGAATTAGTTCAAATATTAAAAAGTCTATATAGTTCTTGTTAAAGTCATATAATTATATCTTGTTTCAGTCGGAAGGCGACATGGTGTATGTCAGCACCTCCCGAGATGCCAGAGCTAAGAGGGCTGGTCACATAATATATGACAGTATACCAAACACAGGGACGACTGACAGGTAGATTATAATCAAACACATACATACCAGTCCATGTTCAAATAACAATTCCAAAAGCAAAGTAAAAACTTTGAAAACTAACTAATTAGTTAAACATGTGACCTTTAACTAGTGAAATGAGGTTGGATGCTCCAGAAAGGTAAGCAGCTATTCTCCAACTAGCTATACCCATCAAAAATAAATTTGAGAATAAAAGGAACATGGAACTGTGGGAAGTCAAATATATCCAGGATTAGTTTTATACAGCAACTTCATATTTGTCAACAATATTGTGATGATGGCCATAAATTTTTTAAGGACTTTGATAAGCCTAAGATTGCAATATCCCTCAGTCAGCTATTTTTTGTAAACATCTGGTTTCATTTAAGGAAATTTCTAAAGTGAGAACAAGGTCTTCTATACAATATTAACTGTGAAACTATTACATCAGCAGAATATTGCTGCATAAAAACATAAAATTAACAATAGAGAAATTGAAGTCATCACATTTGTCATATAGCTTAAACAAATGTAGCCTTTCGTAGGTGTCAGAATTAAGGTATAAATCCAAATATGAAGCAGACCACTAGTACATGCATAAGCATACATGTGAGCTTATCACACACACACACACACACACACACACACACACATACACACACCATGATCCTGTATATAAACAGCAAAAGATTCTTATCGCCAAAAATCATAAAAAATCGCAATTTGCGACGTTGGCGACCGACAGCGCGACCACTGAAGAATATGGCTTTCACAAGCATTGTTTGGAAGATGTTTTGTTAGCTCACCTGAGCAAATGCTCAAGGTGAGCTATTGTGATGGTAATTTGTCCACCGTCCGTCGTCTGTCGTCCATAAACTTTTTAACATTTTAATCTTCTCCTCCAAAACTACTGGGTCAAATTTAATGAAACCTAGTGATAGTCATGCCTTGGGGAAGGCCTTTCAGATTTGCACAAATGAAGGAATTATGTCCCCTTGGGGCCCCAGAAAGGGGAAAATAGTGAAAATCTTTAAAAATCTTCTCCTATGAACTTAGATATTTCAGGTATAACATTCTTAGGACACCTAGTTTCAAATTGCACAAATCATAGCTGTGAGGCTCAAAATGGGCAAATAGCAAGGTACTTCAGGGGGAAATTACTAAAATTTGTATATTTGTGAATATATCTTGAAAACTATTAACTTTTCGTATAGGCATGTATATTAGAATATTGTAGCTATTGATATGACGGTGATATATGATTCAAGGTCATATATTTAAAGGTCAAGGTCATAGCTACATAGTACAACTGAAATTGTTAATTATCTTGAAAACTATCAACTTTTTGTACAGGCATATATATTAGAATATTGTAGGTATTGATATGACAATCATTTTGATATATGGATCAAGGTTATATGTTTAAAGGTCAAGGTCATAGCTACATAAGACATATCTTCAGATGAGCATCCATGGGCCTCTTGTTTTATAATGTAGTGACAATTGAACTGTATTTGACCTTAAAATATTTTAATTTTCTTATTGTAGATCTGATTTCAGCAGTTCTTCATTTGGATCTCATGGTAACATTATGGACTCGCAAAATAATAGAAAGATTTCTACTGTAAGACGAACTTTTTGTCTCCTTGCAACCTTTGACCTTATTTTGACCTTTATACTATGGGTCATTTATACTCAGGTAAATAATTTCTTTTTCTGTCACAGGTAACATAAGAGTTATTAATACATGGTAAATTGCACCTGAAAATATGATTATTGGAAATTGCAGTTACTGGTATGTACAAGACAGTGTTATCATATCTTCATCGGGAATTCTTATTTTATAAAAGCTTCAAATAAAATTTATACTAATTTTGTATAATGTATAAAAAAAGATAATAAGGTCAAGGTCAGTGATTTAGGTCCTGACCTAAATTTGTTTTTGTTGTCCTTGTTGAACATAAATAAATATAGTCACATATATTTATTCAGCAATACATGTTCATACTTGAAATATTCTTTAAAATAAATTCTACGTCAAAGGTCAAGGTTACGATCTGTTTTTTAACCTATGAGTTTTGGTACCACATAAGCAGTTTGTTAGCTCACCTGGTAAAGCATGCATGCAATTGGAAACTTTAATCTTTTCCTCTGAAACTAATTGGCCAAGCCAAATAAAATTGATGTATGGAAGTTTCTTAGTTGTTATAGATTAAAAATTATATCTGACATGTACATTCAAAATCCAAGATGGCTGTCATTTCTATAAACAGCAAAAACCTATAAATGGCTCATTAGGGGTTCATTTATATACTGATTTTGTTGAAATTTGAAATATAGAAAAAAGATGACTGAGAACAAAACATATTTAACAGGTTTTTCTGTACAATTATTCGATTGCTCAATAGTTACATAATATGAAAATAAGGTCTATTTAAAACCTACTGTCTGATTCACGTCTGCCGTAGCAATAGTTTTTCAAGGTTTTAAAAGAGACATCAAAAAATTTTGTAGCATGCCACATACCGTTATGACGTATGCATTTTGTCGTAATTAACTCACACCAAACTAAATGCCATCTTAGCTGGAGTATTAAATGCAGAGCTTTTTAAAATCCTTACGGGGATTTAATATGGGAAAACACACAAACACTCATTCCGGAAATACATCGCTGTAATAATCATGCGTGTTAGGGTAGAAAACTCTGGAATAGTCCAATCAACTGTAGGTAAGACTGCTGTTGTTAGAACCATAGAATATTCCCTAGCAGACGATATTACCTGGCAAGCAAAAATGAGAAAGTCGGTCATGTGTAGTTCTATTTTTTTAACTCACATAATTTTTCAGCAATATATTTCTGGAATGAGTGTTTGTGTTTTCCCATATTTGACATGTCTCTAAAATCCAAAGATGACAGCCATAAATAAACCTATAAATGGTTATTATGAGTTCATTTATGTACTGATTGAAATTTGAATTATTATAGAAAATAAATGCTGGAAAAAAAACAACATTTGTAACAGGTATTTCTGTACAATTTTTCATTTAGCAATAATTAATATGCAAATAAGGTGTATTTTAGCCTACATCTTCAAAAATCTTCTCCCCTGTAAGTAAATGGCCATTTGAAGGAAATTTATGATAAATAATTCTTGACATATCAGAAAATCAGGATATTGCTAGTGAGTTTGTCTACCTTTAAATAATTGAATATATCTTAAAAAGAAAAAGTCAAAAACAAAATTTAAGGTGTTCCAGGTGATGATACAGGCCCTATATGGGCCTGTTGTTTAAGACATTCAATGTTAATTTTGTTTTAAAAATAATTAGCATAAAAAACTCATCAGATTTTACATTGATCAGACAATCTTTTTGGTGTCATTGCTTCAAAGTATGGTATTTTTTTGGAGTTAGTGCAGTTTAAGGCTATATACTCGAAAACTTTTAGAGATAGTTAATAACACCAAAAAAAAAAAAAAAAAAAAAAAAAAAAAAGATCTACTAACAAGGTAGCAAGTTTTATAATCATTATAATCATTCATGTGAGAGTTGTTGCCCCTGAAATGGTTTGAGACTGTATCCCCTCAATTTAGGCTACTAAGCCTTCATAGAGACTATAACAAACTGACACATTTTATTGTAGCTATGCAACTGTAGTCTATATGTAATCAAAGGAATACATTGTTATCATTGCCAAGTTGTCAGTCATTCTCAATCCCTGAGTTTACCTTACACATTTTCTTTTCTGTTTCAGTTAATAGGAGAGACTCCTGTATGGAAAGCATTTCAAGAACAAGTTTTTAATTATACTTTTGAATTTTCACTTTTTGATACTGTTGTAAGTATAAACTATCAGCTTATAAAATACAAAATATTTTTTCAAATCAGTTGGCAAATAAAATTAAGCTATAATTAGATGGTTCTATAAATTTTTAAACTTTTGATTGTCAAATTTTTCATAGAATTCTGTATGCTTGATGAAAGTTAATTGTTTTCTGCTAATACTCCAATTTCTTTTACTATCTCAAAAATGACCACTCCGTATATTTTTGAATGAGGTTAAAAAACACTAGCCAATATTGCTACAGACTCAGACAAACCTGATATCTTCAATTTTCTTGTTTATATTGCTTATTGAATGATTTAAAGAGTTTAAAAAGCTTTTATTTAAGAATTTTGTTGCATATATGGTATAGAAATATTTTTCTGTATCAATCTTGACATTTTTGAAGAGAGAGAGATTAACTATTACATCTTAGGATTAACTTTTATATTTTAGATGGTAGCTGCTGTTCGATTTACATTTTTGTTATTAGCGTATGCTTTATTTAGAAGTAATCACTGGTGGATGATAGCAGTAAGTAGAATCTTGTCTTTTATTATGCTGTAGAATTTAATTGTTCCCTTGTTGTTGCAAATTAGGGTTTAACAGTCACAGGCACTCAATTTGCAGTTGGATAACATGTACTTGAAAACAGAAGTAACCAAGAAGACAACAAAAAGCACAAAATAAAAAAACAAGACATACTATAAATTGGTCATTGTAAAACTTATACATATATGAATATGTGACAAGAAAATGGTATCCAAGATGCGACTCAGGTACTTTAACTTTTTTGGAACTCGGCCAGCCAATCATCTATGACAGATCAAAATGTTCATACAGTAAAAGTATTGTGCAAACTGACTAATGGTAGACATGGATTGCCCTTTCCATTGAGATATATTTCTCTTTAAATGTCATATAGATTATTATTAAACTGTATCGAAGTACAAATTTATTCAATTTCAATTAACTGTTAAAAATAATTCCGTCTTTATGCCATTAAGAAAACTATATACTGTTTGCTTTGCTTCAAACCTTTTTTTCACCTTCCATTGACATTAAAATAATGTACACATTCATGGCTAAAAGATAAATTATGTAATAACCTCCCAACATTCCATCACCTCAGCATCCATATATGTAAATGTATACATTTTATTTATTGAACATTGTTTGGGCTCTGAAATTTTCATTAATGTAGCTTATAAATTACAACTGTAAAATTAATATTTCAACACTAAATTTGTATCACCTGTAAATAATTCATCAGCCAAATAAGCTTTCCTTGAGATAAATTGTTTTATTATAAGATAGGATAGTTGGTCCTTGATTGAAATGTTTTTTGTTGTTGTTGTGTTGCCAGTAATAGAAGATATTAATTTTATTTTGAATTTAACATTTTTTAATTGTCAGAGAAGGAAAACCATATTACCAAATAAAACCAGCAAACTTTTTTACATAGAATCTGCTAAGTGTTCCGAGGCAGTGATATGTAATTTACAATTTATGATATCTCTTTATAAAAGACAAAAAAATGTGACTTTTGAAACCTAATTGAGAATATAAAACTGTTATTGATGAAGCTGATTATAAAAAAATGAGAATATTAAAGAATTTTAAAGATAAAACATTGCAAGGTTTTTCTTTTAATACATGTAACTAACAAACTTTATACAGTATATACAAGGGCTGTAATGTGTATTGTACTAAACAGCACAGTAAAGTTTTGCACAATTTCGTTGGTGATGAAATGCTCTATTCAATACATTTCCAACAGTATCTTTAGCTCCACATATTTTTAAAATTATAGCCATTTCAAAATAGCCAGTCGTTGACCACTGTTGTAAAACTGGTTGGGAAGCAGGTTAAGAATATTGAAGGAAATTAGAACTTATATAAAACTTTGTAATTCGGTAATACAGATTTTGTTGAATTTGGAAAAGTTTATGGGTCTGTTTAAGTATCTTATGAGACAGTTCATAGGTGGAATAAGAAATTTCTGACTGGCACAGTGTTCGTCAAAAATGCAGGAAAATGTGGTCAAACTTTGATCGTATCAGAAAAGGCAAATGTTTCAAAAGTCAGATAAATAATTTAAAGTGATGGCAGATACCTGTTAAAGTTTACAGATTAAAGCTAGCTCTTACTTTACAAACAATAATCAATTAATGCATACAGTGGTTTATCATCTTAATTCTTTATATTATTATTAAATAGAAATTGTTTTTACATATAAGTGAAGTAAGCTTAATATCTTCCAATGTAGATGTTGATACATTAATTGATCAATAGATTGTCTAAATGTATGTTTGAGAGACTAGTATGTAACAGCTATACTTTAAATTGTTACTACCTACATGGAATATTAAAACTTATGTCTATAACTCTATATAACAAATTGTATTTCTATTTTCAGATTACAACATCATTAACTTGTGCTTTTTTACTAGCAAAATGTTTTTTATTTAAAGTAAGTATTTTTATACCAATCTTCAAATAATTTTACCAATTTTCATTTTCCTTCTTCACAAATATCTGTTAATGAATATCATAATCAAATCAGTATCCAAATAAACTATAATAATTAGTAAAATATGTCTACTGGATCAATACTAACTGTAAAGTGTATTGGCACCTTGCGTAAACTATAAAACACTACACAACTAGTGTTTACTGTATCAAAATCTTGTGTAAACTGTATCAGCAACTTCTGTTATTTTTTCAGTGCTTAGTGTAAACTTAATAATATTTACACCTAATGTTGCTACCAGAACCCTTCAGCACCATGTATTAATTCTACCTGTATTTAATTTAATTCATCAGCACCTACTGTTAACTTTATCAACACCAAGTATTCACGCCTTGTGTAGCTATCAGCACTGTTAACAGTGTTTACAGTATAATCACAGACTGTTTACAGTCTAACCACAGACTGTTTATAGTATAGCCTCAGAGTGTTAACAGTATAGCCACAGGGTGTTTACAATATAGCCATTGTTTTTACAGTATAGCCACAGTGTTTACAATATAATCACAGACTGTTAACAGTCTAATCAGACTGTTTATAGTATAGTCACAGTGTGTTTATAGTATAGTCACAGTGTGTACAGTATTGCCACAGAGTGTTTACAGTATAGCCACCATGTTTACAGTATAGCCACCATGTTTACAGTATACATTTTATATCCTTAGAGTGTTTACAGTAAACACATAGTGTTGACTGTATCAGCACCTACTGTCTGATTCACGTCTGCCGTAGCACTAGTTTTTCAAGGTTTTAAAAGAGACATCAAAAAATTTTGTAGCATGCCACATACCGTTATGACGTATGCATTTTGTCGTAATTAACTCACACCAAACTAAATGCCATCTTAGCTGGAGTATTAAATGCAGAGCTTTTTAAAATCCTTAAGGGGATTTAATATGGGAAAAACACGAACGCTCATTCCGGAAATACATCGCTGAAAAATCATGCGGGTTAAGAAAATACAATTGCGCATGACCGACTTTCTCATTTTCGCTGGCAAGGTAATATCGTCTGCAACTTGACTGCAAAAGGAATATATACTGTAGGTCTAACAATGACGATCTTACCTACAGTTAAATGAACTATTCCAGAATTTTCTACCCTAACCCGCATGATTATTACAGCGATGTATTTCCGGAATGAGTGGTTGTGTGTTTTCCCATATTAAATCCCCGTAAGGATTTTAAAAAGCTCTGCATTTTATACTCCAGCTAAGATGGCATTTAGTTTGGTGTCAGTTAATTACGACAAAATGCATACGTCATAACGGTATGTGGCATGCTACAAAATTTTTTGCTATCTCTTCTAAAACCTTGAAAAACTAGTGCTACAGCAGACGTGAATCAGACAGTAGTGTTAACTGTTTTAACATCTAATGTTAACTGTCAACTCTTAGTATCAGTTGCATCAGCAATTTGTATCAACTGTATCACCACCTAGTGATTTTGTACTCTACTTATTTTTCTTGCAGTTTTGATGTTCTTCAATGCTGTTGTCACAAAACACTGCTGTTATGATATACTTTAACAGGGAAGTGCAGCAATTCATCAGATTGTAAAGTATTTATTGACATCATTTTCTTCTCTGTTGTAGTTTAATGCCAGTAAAGCAGGGGGAGCTAATCCACTTAGTTACATGTTGTTAATTATATCTTTTGTGTTGGCTTGGGTGGAGACTTGGTTTTTAGATTTTAAAGTTTTACCTCAGGAAAAGAAAGATAAACAGAAAGGTAAATTAATTGTTAATAATAATTATTAGCTCACCAGACCTGAAAGTTCGGAGGTGTTGGGATCCATCTCTGTCCATTGTCTATTGTGCATTATATGTAAACTTTCAACATTTTTATCTCTTCAAAACCACTGGGCCAAATTTAATGTAACTTTGGTACCATCATGGCTTGCTAATGATTTGCACTCTATGATTTAGCAAAGATGAAGGGGGTAAACAGTGAAAAACTCTTTTCTTCTAAATGTACAAGAAATATTCCTTATATATTTAATGTAGCAATATTCTTAGGTCACCTAGATTTAGATTTGCATAAACAGTAGCCATGAGGCTTAAAATAGAGAAATAGCAAAGCACCTTGTAGAAAAATTGTATACTAAAAATAGTATTTTTCTCAATGTGTCTTGAAAAAAAAATTTGTATATAAAAATATAAGAGGTATTGATACAGCAATCATTTTGATATAAAGTTCAATTTCATAGGTTCAACATTCAAAGTCACAGCTGCATAAGAAGATGGTTAATTATCTTGAAAACTATAAACTTCTTGTATAGGCCTGTATATAAAAATATTTTATGTATTGATATTACAATTATTTTGATATGTGGGTCAAGGTCAGAGGTTCAGAGTTAAAGGTCACAACTGCAATTATCTGAAAAACAAATGAATACACTTTTTGTTTAGGCATGTATTTAAGAATATTGTATGCATTGATAATGTAATCATTGATATATGGTTCAAGGTCATAGATATAAAGGTCAAGGTCATAGATATAAAGGTAAAGGTTACATCTGCCTAAAATACTAAAATTGTGAATTATCTTGAAATCTACAAAGTTTTTATAGAGGCATGTATATTTGAATATAGTAGTTATAGATATTACAATAATTTTGATATACTGGGGTACATATTTTGGTAATGGGTTTAAAGGTCAAGGTGTTGCCTGTAAAAGTACACTTAAATGGTTAATCATATTGAAATTATTCATTGTACTTAAGTTACCTTATATATTTTAGCTATTTATAATTTTGTTGTTTCTGATTACATATTGTGGTAGTTCAAACTGGAGAAAACTTATAATTACAGTTATTGTCTATTGTACTTTGCATCCAAATTTGGGACATATTCTTAAGTAAGTGTTAAGGCCCATGAGCCTTATATAGAATATATAGAACACAGTTATGTAACCTTTAATCTATCTGTAATCAACCAAAGGGTTACATTTTGTTTACCCTTGACCTTTATTCAAGTTCACCTTACCATGCTTACACACTATTAGTAAAATTGTAACAATCAACTAGTTATGAACTGAAAGACTTTGAAGCTTGAATTTTATATAAAGCATTAGGGTTTAAGACCTTTTTAATTTTATGAAGCTGGTTGACCTTGACCCACTTTTAAGGTCATTATGTCTAGTAGTATTACGGTACTTATGGTAATAAGTAAAACCTTTCAATATCTTTCTGTCACAAACCAAAAGGAGTTGGAGAGTGGAGTGGAGTAATGGTGTTTTACGCCCCAGTCAAGAATCTTTCACTTATTTCGAGGTGGTCAGTTCTGGGATGGTGGAGGAAACCAGAGTGCCTGGAGAAAACAACCAACCTTCGGCAAGCGAACTGACAAACTTTCTCACACTAGGATCTGCCCCGAGTGGGATTCGAACCCAGGCGGTGAGAGGCACTGTGATCCGTAAGTGCACACTTTAGACCACTCGGCCACCAAGGCCCCACAAACCAAAAGGAAAAGAAGCTTCTAAATTTGAAGGCAGAAGCAGATGTTAATCTTACTAAATAAATTATTAGATTATACAGAATCAAGTAAAGGAATTGTTTATTTCAGCTCGCCTATATAATGGAGGATTTCAGAATGAAAGGCGCCCACTTTTATCAGATTCAGAACAGGGGAGAATATCCAGGGATGATAATGACCGTTATTACTCACCAGAAGGTATTGTATCAACATACAACAATCTTGGGGGTTCCAGTATCTGAAACCTTCAACTTTGATACATGTTCTAAATATCACTTTTATTTTGCATGATTTCTGTTCTCACACAAATTTGGCAAATGGATACAATCACAAGTTTAAATCTCAGAGAAGCTTTTTGCCATACATTTTATAATGGGAATTATGTATTTACTCAGCATGCAAAGACAAAACTGCCTAAGTCAAATAACCTTGAATTTAACCTGGCTAGACTTGCCTTAACATAATAAAAATAGGACACCTCCAGTATTTTAAACTAAGAAACAAACTACATCTTTAATAAAATGACACCTCATGCATAGATTGAAAGACTGATATACAACAGACACATAGTAAAGCATTTTAATTTTAGTATTTTTACTGAACATTACATTGGATGAATGAAGGAGTTCCATGATGAGATTCCTGTCATTGGATCACTTCTGTTTGAGCATTGTCATATTGAAGATAAAAAATACATGCTATTATCACTTTGTTTCTGAGAGAATATATCAATTCAACAATACTTGCACTATCTGAAGATCATGTCTATGAGAATTCAACCCTTTTAGTTACTTACTTAAAGTGTTTCCCTGCTGGTTTTCTGAATTTTTTAAAGTTTATTGAGTATATGACACTGTAAACATGATCTCTCTGCCATTTTTTACCAGAGCATGTAAAGCAAGAAATATGAAAAATGCAATCAAACTGCAAAATATAAAGAGAGAATACACCACACTTTTTGCATGCAAACA
The DNA here is from genome assembly GCA_029721355.1 of Tegillarca granosa. Classification (NCBI taxonomy): domain Eukaryota; kingdom Metazoa; phylum Mollusca; class Bivalvia; order Arcoida; family Arcidae; genus Tegillarca; species Tegillarca granosa. Next base: position 18,757,679 of record CM056609.1, read on the forward strand.
ATGTTTACTTTTATGAATTTACAGAATTTTTTACAAAATAAAAGGGAACAAGTTTTATAATTTTTAGAACTGAAATGTGAAACAAGACAAGTAACAACCTCTTTAATCTCTGTCACAAATTATTATTTTATGGAAATTTTGTGATATTCTGCTAATCCTATCCTCATGAACTGATAGTCATCTTTTATGTAAGTTATTATTCTTTATCTCTCATACTGATAGCAATATATGATTTAAGTAAAACCTGAAAACCTGTCAACATAAACTAATACCAATGTATGATGTAAATGTAAACTGCCAAACCTGTCAAAATAAATAATATGTAACTATGAGTTGTAATCTGCTAAACCTGCTATTGTCAGTGAACACCAACTATGATAGTTACCTACTAAACCTGCCATTGTTTATGAGTAACATGTATCATGTGATAGTTACCTACTAAACCTGCCTTTGTCAGTGAATACCAACTATGATAGTTACCTACTAAACCTGCCATTGTTTATGAATAACATGTATCATGTGATAGTTACCTACTAAACCTGCCATTGTCAGTGAATACCAACTATGATAGTAGCCTACTAAACCTGCCATTGTTTATGAATAACATGTATCATGTGATAGTTACCCACTAAACCTGCCATTGTTTATGAATAACATGTATCATGTGAAAGTTACCCACTAAACCTGCCCATTGTTTATGAAAAACATGTATCATGTGATAGTTACCTACAAAACCTGCCATTGTCAGTGAATACCAACTATCATCTAGTTACCTACTAAACCTGCCATTTTTTATGAATAACATGTATCATATGATAGTTACCTACTAAACCTTCCATTGTTTATGAGTAACAACTATCAGTTACCTACTAAACCAGCCATTGTCAGTGAATACCAACTATGATAGTTACCTATTAAACCTGCCATTTTTTATGAATGACATGTTTCATGTGATAGTTACCCACTAAACCTGCCATTGTTTATGAGTAACAACTATCATGTGATAGTTACCTACTAAACCTTCCATTGTTTATGAGTAACAACTATCAGTTACCTACTAAACCTGCCATTGTTTATGAGTAACAACTATCAGTTACCTACTAAACCTGCCATTGTTTATGAGTAACAACTATCAGTTACCTACTAAACCTACCTACTAAACCTGCCATTGTTTATGAGTAACAACTATCAGTTACCTACTAAACCTGCCATTGTTTATGAGTAACAACTATCAGTTACCTACTAAACCAGCCATTGTCAGTGAAGACCAACTATGAGAGTTACCTACTAAACCTGCCATTGTTTATGAATAACATGTATCATGTGATAGTTACCTACTAGACATGCCATTGTTTATGAGTAACATGTATCATGTGAAGTGACCTACTAAACCTGCCATTGTCAGTGAATACCAACTATGACAGTTACCTAGTAAACCTGCCATTGTTTATGAGTAACATGTTTTATGTGATAGTGACCTACTAAACCAGCCATTGTCAGTGAATACCAACTATGATAGTTACCTACTAAACCTGCCATTGCTTATGAATAACATGTATCATGTGATAGTTACCTACTAGACATGCCATTGTTAATGAATAACATGTTTCATGTGAAGTGACCTACTAAACCAGCCATTGTCAGTGAATACCAACTATGACAGTTACCTAGTAAACCTGCCATTGTTTATGAGTAACATGTTTTATGTGATAGTGACCTACTAAACCAGCCATTGTCAGTGAATACCAACTATGATAGTTACCTACTAAACCTGCCATTGCTTATGAATAACATGTATCATGTGATAGTAGCTTATTGAACAAGAAGGATTGGATAGAGAGAAAACCCAAGATTTTGTTAAATCCTACTATAAAACTTAATGCAACTTATCGATTATCTATTTTAATTCACCCCGAAACTAACAGTTCATCAGACAATCATGAGATCTTAGAAATACAAGATCCATGAACTTAGCAGAAGCAATTGTATCACAGACCTTGGACAAAATAAATACTGTGTACTTGACAGTAACAGATACATCATACATGTATATCAAAGACTTTGGTAAAACAAAAATAATGTACTTGGCATTACAGACCTCATTCAAAACATGATCCATTTACTTGGCAGTAACAGATGTTTTACAGACCTCGTTCAAAACAAGATCCATGTACTTGGCGTTACAGACCTCGTTCAAAACAAGATCCATGTACTTGGCATTACAGACCTCGTTCAAAACAAGATCCATTTACTTAGCAGTAACAGATGTTTTACAGACCTCGTTCAAAACAAAATCCATGTATTTGGCATTACAGACCTCGTTCAATACAAGATCCATGTACTTGGCATTACAGACCTCGTTCAATACAAGATCCATTTACTTGATAGTAACAGATGTTTTACAGACCTCGTTCAAAACAAGATCCATGTACTTTGCATTACAGGACTCGTTCAAAACAAGATCCATGTACTTTGCATAACAGGACTCGTTCAAAACATGATCACTTTACTTGGCAGTAACAGATGTTTAACAGACCTCGTTCAAAACAAGATCCATGTACTTTGCATTACAGGACTCGTTCAAAACAAGATCCATTTACTTGACAGTAACAGATGTTTTACAGACCTCGTTCAAAAACAAGATCCATGTATTTGGCATTACAGACCTCGTTCAATACAAGATCCATTTACTTGACAGTAACAGATGTTTTACAGACCTCGTTCAATACAAGATCCATTTACTTGACAGTAACAGATGTTTTACAGACCTCGTTTAAAACAAGATCCATGTACTTGGCATTACAGACCTCGTTCAAAACAAGATCCATTTACTTGGCAGTAACGGATGTTTTACAGACCTCGTTCAAAACAAGATCCATTATTTAGCACAACAGACCTCGTTCAAAACAAGATCTATTTACTTGGCATTACGGACTTCAATCAAAACAACATCTGTGTACTTGGCAGTAACAGATGTTTTACAGACCTCGTTTTTAACAAGATCCATGTACTTAGCATTACAGACCTCGTTCAAAACAAGATCCATGTACTTAGCATTACAGACCTCGTTCAAAACAAGATCCCTTTACTTGGCAGTAACAGATGTTTTACAGACCCCTGTTCAAAACAAGATCCATGTATTTGGCATTACAGACCTCTTTCAAAACAAGATCCATTTACTTGACAGTAATGTTCAGATGTTTAACAGACCTCGTTCAAAACAAGATCTATGTACTTGGCATTACGGACCTCGATCAAAACAAGATCCGTGTACTTGGCAGTAACAGATTTATCGAAGACCTTGGTCAAACAACAAACAATTAAATACATTGAAATAGACCATCAAACTCAGGAATTGGGATTGTTGAAGGATTGTTAAGTAAAGATTCGTGTGTGTGTGTGTGTGTGTGTGTGTGTGTGTGTGTGTTGACCTACCTATCAAGAGTGTGTGTTTATGTGGACCTACCTATCAAGATATTTTATAAATTTTAGGTAAATGCTTTTTAAATGTTAAAAAATGTTTTTAATATTTGAAACTCTTATCATCAACTCTTATTCAGTAGCAATTGAATAATAAAAGAATTTTTTCAGTTAATGAAATGAAATAAACAACTTATAATAAGTACTTAAAGTTGAATAGACCAATATATATATATATATATATATATATATATATATATATATATATATATATATATATATATATATATATATATAACGGTTTCCATTTATATTTATTAGAACTGCTGAAAATCATGTAAACGTTGAATAACATACTGTTATTGATCAGTTATTGATTTTGTCATCACCAGACCACTTAAAGGGTCAAAGGTCAACCAATGGAAAAAAAGAAAAAGAAAAGCTAAGAATTTTATAAGATCATACGATGTTAAATCACATGGTCTTGAAATATGTGTATAGAAAAGTTTGTAAATTATTACTTGTATATTTATGAACATTATGTCGCTGAATTTAAGTAACTTGTAATTGATCAACATATCTAGTGCGTGATCAATCCGGATTTAAAATTGTTTGAAGACTTTGTGAAGAACACCAGACTTCCATTGTTACAAAACTGAAAAATACATTACAACTTTGGATAATATCTAATAACAGTACAGATTACCGTCTGTGTTTTGTTGTTTTACTATAGCATTTCTCCGGAAAGTTTAAACATATATTTTATTTTAATAGTAAATTGACGTAATAATTAAGGTGTAATATGATCGTTCAAATACTGACATTGATTATTTAATCATCGATTATAATATAATCATTGACGTCGGGATTTGTGTTGAAAAATTTTGATAAGAAAGACATTTGTCGTGGATGGTTCAGTTTTTCTGAAAAATGCCGGTTTCTTTAAATTTTCGAGTAAAGAGTCGGAAATGTTTAAGGAAAAAACAGCGGAATTTTAAACAGGGTATGTGTAAAGTGTAGAAAACATCTCTGTGCGTATTTTGCAGGCTTTTTAAAAAATTAATTAATTTATTAATTTTTACTCTCTCTCTCTCTCTCTCTCTCTCTCTCTCTCTCTCTCTCTCTCCGGAAAATGAACCCTGTACCCGATGATATGTAAATTATTGCGGCAGTTAAGGTTCATTTGATTTATTTAATGTGGTTTTTCGTCCCAGTCACCAATATTTCACTTATATCGAGACGTCACCAGCTACAGGTGAATTGTTAGAAATTTTTACCTTTGCTCTTGCAGTGCGCTCTGGACAATGTATAGGGAGGGTTCTTTAGCGTGCCACGCCTGCCATGATTTTTAAGGTCTTCTCCGAAGGACACCGTGACTTTAATTTCTAAATGCCGAGTGCTTCGAGAAAGAACAGTCACTATTAATTTTTTTGGTGAGACATCCAACATACGAAGCGAGCACTCCACCATCTGAGCTACCGTTGTGGTATACGACCGTTAAAGGCGTACTGTTGTAATCTTTGCTTCCGGGAACACGCAATGCATTTGTCGGTCGTTAGTACGTTAACTACTGGCAGGAACCACAGCTAAATTGAACTAGTACTGGATCAGTAGCGGATCTAGAGGAATCGTACGCTCCCTTCCCCTATTTATGTCGCTAATAATACATTTTTGTACATTATTCTTATATACCATGCATTTTTCTTATATACGAAAAGATATACCAAAAGATCGGGCCCCAGTTTCACAATCATTCACTCAGCTGAGTGTACACTCACCTCAAATTCGGGAATATTTCAATTTCAATTTCTAAGACATTACACAGTTAAAATTGAATATATAATGTAATATTTAAATTGTTTAGTGTAGGTTTGTTCAACAAAACAAAACATTGTCCCATAAAACTTTAATTTATAAAAATATTGATGAGGGAAAATCGGGAATATTTGAGTTGAGTGTACACTCAGCTGAGTGAATGATTGTGAAACTGGGGCCGGACCTCTAAATGAAAGATATTTTCTTTCAATGCAACTTAGATTGCACCAGAATACAGAACTTTTAAAGCAAAATTTTTTCAGGATAACATCCATACGGATCCCCTAGCAGGTTCAAGACTTGGAATCTCAGCTTTTAGCAATCACCCCCCGTAAAATCCTGGAACAACAGAACTGGCACCTTTTTTTTTTACTTCCATTATATAAATATATATGTTAAGAGGGCATATTTTTGCCTTTTGGTTTGGGCATAGGTAGGAAGAAGCAGTGTTCCAATATTATATTAAATTGTTCAAATTTTTATGTGAAAGTCAAACCAAACTTATGCAGTTAGGTCTACCTGTCAAATACAAATTTAATTAGGTACCATAGTACTTTAGCCAACACTTTACCTGAACATCACATATGTTTACTTTCATTTTAAAACCATCTTAACAAATTACAGCATTGAAATATAAAATGATATATTGAGAATGACCACATTTTGGAGAGAATAACTTATTTCCAGATTGTGTGTATCATTATTCTTTATTTTTAGTCAGCTGGCCTCGGTTTTACAAATATTCACTCAAGTGAGTTTACACTCAACTCAAATATTCCCATTTTCCTTCTTAAATATTTAAAAAAAATTGTGTTTTGTTCAACAAACCTACAGTATAACATTAGATATTTAATTTGAATGGTGGAATGTCTTAAAGTTGATATTGAACTATTCCCTTTACACTCATTTGAGTGAATGATTGAAAAACTGGGGCCTGAACATGTCAGAATAGATGGGACTAATTTTTTCAATACCTGCATAATTTCCAGGAACATGCCAGGACATGTGCTAACAGGAACACATGTTAACTACAGACAAAAAATCCATCAATCTGTGCTTTATAGATGTACATTGTATTAATTTTGTATTTTTAACTTCCAAATGAAAAGTCTAATTATAAAGGAGATGTGAGAAGTGGGAATACATCATTATAGTTCTCCTAAACTGAACTTTGAAGGAAGAACCAACCAGTAAATTTGATAATGCAATGGCAGTATTGGATATTCCATAAAGTTTCATCATGGCATTTCCTAATAGAGCAGATGCATCTAAATTGGCTCATATTAGACATATATCTTGTTGTGGTGATTACATACATTTCTTAAATGCTAAGAATAATTCTGAAATAAGAGGAATGCAGTAACATCAATTTTGTCAAGTTGGGTTCAGGTTTTTTGGTTATCAAGAAATCAGTATATAGTGACAGTTGTTATAGGAAAGTTACTTAAATGTTATAAAAATCTGATAGATGTAACAGAAGAATATGTCAGTTAATTATAAACATAATCACTATATCCACTTGGCTAATTAAGGGTATTCATTTGGTCAGCCAAAGAGAATTTTGATATGGTGAGACAATGATGGTCAATACCTGGTGAAGAATTATCAGTTAATTAGACATGCCCCTGTAAACAAATTTCAAGTGTTTTACCCTTTGAACTAATCCTTTTGTCCATCCATTTATTCCTCTGTGTAACTGCTTGTTCATCTGTTCACCTGTCTTATTATCATGTCTAATCCTTAACTTTCTTATCTATGAATGGATTTTGATCATACTATGCAAAAATTTATACAAAATGAGATGATGTATATCACCAATTTAGATGGGAATCAACCAGCATGGCCATGTAGGGGATTTGGTTTTTTGTTTCTCAAGATTCTGCTCTAGTGTTAATTAATAATGATTTTTAACATTTTAGGTTCTGATGAAGAAGTAGAGAGAAGCAATTATCAGAGTATTGTACAGTCGAGATCCCGACAGGCAAGTCGTGCTTCCATAAACAGTTTATCTAGTGTTAGGGTAGGTGGTACTGTACCAGGTTTACTGTCAGCAGCCTAGCTCTCCCAGCACAACTCTATTTTTTCTTGTAATAAAGGTTACTAGGTAGTATTTACATTTGACATGACCAGATAACAAAAGCAAAGTTGTCCCTGAGTAACTGCACTCTTGTTTTTCTTGAGGTTACATAGTATTTTTTCTTTTGACCAGGATGATATCAATAGTTCAGCTCTCCCATAATTGCACTGCAGCATAAGATACTGTGCCTTTTGATTAAGGGTACTTAGTGGTATTTTCAGTTGATCAGGCTTAAAATCAGGTGCCTCGTAACTGCTCTGTTTTCTTGTCTAGAAAATTTTAGAAGAATTTTTTATCAGTAGCCTAGCTTTTCCAGCATCATCTACTGTACTATGTTGTGTTTTTATTTGACCAGCTTAAGGGTCTTAAGCTCCTGGTTTGTTTTGGAAGTGCACACAACTCACCTGTTTCCAGCACTTTATCTGATTTATGTACATGCACAAAAATTTATTACAAAATCCAGTTTAATTGGTAACAGAGTTGGTGTGTAGTACTTGTGTTCCTTTTGTTCTTGTTACATATTTTCCAAGAAATTTAGCTCATCTTACTAAAGGCTGTGTGATGCTTTGATAAAATGTGTGTGTGTGTGTGTGTGTGTGTGTGTGTGTGTGCGTGTGTGTGTGTGTGTGTGATTAACACACATTTTAACCTCCTCTAAAACTACTGGACAGATTTCAGTGAAACTCTACCATTTGTATATATGGACCAGTGCAATTCTGTTTTTGCATGCTATTACCTTTGTAATCAAAACTTCATCAAGATGATCTAAACTAGAAAGACTTAAAAATTGTTATTCTCTGTTTAAAAAATTCTGATATAATTTTTGACTTAACATTTATCCTAAGGCTATAAATTGTTATTTTTGAAAAATTTAATAGAAAAATAGGGAAAAAAAATATTGTGGAAAAGTTTTGATTTTTTTTTTTTAAATGGCTTCCTATTCTTATGACTTAACAGTTTCTCTAACATTTTTCTTGAAATGACCTTCAAATTGGGGTCAATAGTACAAGACATGACCTGATTGTAGATCTTTTGGCATATAGCTACCATTTTAGCTACTAGCTATCAAGTTTTCAAGTTTTTATGTGTTTGTGAAGCAATTTTCAAATTTGGTTCAAAGGTCATGTTCTGGCCCCAAATAGCTGCCGGGATGATGATTTGACTTTAAACAATAACTCACTAACTCTCTTACTAAATGACATGACCTAGTGTTTAAACCTTTGCCCTTTTTACTTCATGAACCAAAAATCCTAGGAGCTTGAAACTTTATTTTATAATGAAGACATGAAGTTTTACTAGGTTTAAGAAGCTAGTTCACTTTGACCCTTATTCAAGGTCACAATGATCTCAAGAAGTAAAAACTTCAAATATATGGTTGTCGTGAACTGAAAGATCTAGTTGGAACTTCAGACTTTATACATGTGAACTGAAAGATCTAGTAGGAACTTCAGACTTATACATGTATATTCTTTCAGCTTGTAAAGCTGGTTGAACTTGATCACATTCAAGTTCATACATTTAAACTTCATTTAGAGCATCCTGGCATGTAGCTGTAGCAAGTTTTTGAAGATGGTTGAACTTGACTGACAATTTAGGTTATAGTGACCTGAAGTACTGTAGTAAAACCTTAAAAAATCATCTGTTTATAAACAAAAAGGTTTTGAATTTTGAAACTTGATTGCAAATCTGGTTAATTTGACCCACATAAAAGGTCACAGTAGCATCAAGTAATTAAGTTTTAAAAATCTTCTTATGTAATAAAACCCTAGATGCATGAAACTTTGCATATAGCACCAGTGCATAAAGATCTACAAACTTTATAAAGCCATTCACCTTGACCTGCATTAATGGTCAAGAAGAAGTTATACAGTTTGAACATTTTGCCATGAATTGAAGAAGTTTTATGGCTGAAGCATTTTGCAAGGAAATTAAATGACTAAAAGCTTTAAACTTTATATGTAACAATTGCTCATTAACTATTGCCAAGTTTGCAAAACTTGTTCATCTTGTTTCTGCATCAAACCAAGGTCAAACGTCAGTGGCCTTATTTGCAATTTACGTATTGAATTGCTATATCTTGACGTCATTAAAATTCTGACATGATTATTCATTTTTAGCTCACCTAGCTTTAGCTAGCGTGAGCTTATGGTATGATGCGGCGTGTGTATGTGCGTGCGTGCGTGCGTGCGTGCGTGCGTGCGTGCGTGCGTCCGTAAACTTTACATTTTAATCTTCTTCTCCAAAACCACTGGGCCAAATTTAATGAAACTTGGTAACCATTATGCCTGGGTGAAGCCCTTTCAGATTTGCAAAAATGAAAGAGTTATGTCCCCTTGGGGCCCCATAAGGGGGGAAATAGTGAAAAAATTTAAAAATCTTCTCATCTGAATGTACAAGAGATATACCTTAGTTATTTCATTTATAACATCCTTAGGTCATCTAGTTTCAGATTTGCACAAATGGTAGCCATGGGGCTCAAAATGGGGAAATTATAAGGTACTAAGCAGGGAAATTGCTTAAAATTATATTTTTGTCACTATATCTTGAAAACTATCAACTTTTTGTATAGGCATGTATATTAGAATATTGTAAGTATTGACATGACAACCATTTTGATATATGGTTCAAGGTCATATGTTGAAAGGTCAAGGTCACAGCTGCAAAAAAAGACTTTAATTGTTTATTATCTTGAAAACAATTGACTTTTTGTATAGGCATGTATATTAGAATATTGTTGGTATTGTGACAAAGATCATTTTGATATATGATACAAGGTCATATGTTGAAAGGTCAAGGTCACAGCTGCAAAATTAGACTTAAATTGCTAATTATCTTGAAAACTATCAACTTTTTGTATAGACATGTATATTAGAATATTGTAGGTATTGACATGGGGATCATTTTATTATATGGTACAAGGTCATATGTTGTAAGGTCAAGGTCACAGCTGCAAAAGAAGACTTAAATTGCTAATTATCTTGAAAACAATTGACTTTTTGTATAGACATGTATATTAGAATATTGTAGGTATTGACATACAACCATTTTGATATATGGTTCAAGGTCATATGTTGAAAGGTCAAGGTCACAGCTGCAAAAAAAGACTTAAAGTTGCTTATTATCTTGAAAACAATTGACTTTTTGTATAGGCATGTATGTTAGAATATTATTGGTATTGTGACAAAGATCATTTTGATATATGATACAAGGTCATATGTTGAAAGGTCAAGGTCACAGCTGCAAAAAAAGACTTAAATTGCTAATTATCTTGAAAAATATTAACTTTTTGTATAGGCATGTATATTAGAATATTGTAGGTATTGACATGACGATCATTTTGATATATGATTCAAGGTCATATGTTTCAAAGGTCAAGGACACAACTGCAAAAAAAGATTTAAATTGCTAATTATCTTGAAAAATATTAACTTTTTGTATAGGCATGTATATTAGAATATTGTAGGTATTGACATGACAACCATATTGATATATGGTTCAAGGTCATATGTTGAAAGGTCAAGGTCACAGCTGCAAAAAAGACTTTAATTGCTTATTATCTTGAAAACAATTGACTTTTTGTATAGGCATGTATATTAGAATATTGTTGGTATTGTGACAAAGATCATTTTGATATATGATACAAGGTCATATGTTGAAAGGTCAAGGTCACAGCTGCAAAAGAAGACTTAAATTGCTAATTATCCTTTTTGTATAGGCATGTATATTAGAATATTGTAGGTATTGACATGACGATCATTGTGATATATGGTTCAAGCTCATATGTTGAAAGGTCAAGGTCATAGCTGCAAACAGAATACTTAATTTGCCTATAATCTTGAAAACTACTAACTTTTTGTATAGGCATGTATAATAGAATATTGTAGGTATTGACATGACAATCATTTTGATATATGGTTCAAGGTCATATTTTGAAAGGTCAAGGTCACAGCTGCAAAAGAAGACTTAAATTGCTAATTATCTTGAGAACTATAAACTTTTTGTATGGGCATGTATATTAGAATATTGTAGGTATTGACATGACAATCATTTTGATATACGGTTCAAGGTCATATGTTGAAAGGTCAAGGTCACAGCTGCAAAAGAAGACTTAAATTGTGTGGTATAGATTCAAATTGTATCCGACATATCTTTCCGAAATTCAAGATGGCTGCCGTAACTTTAAATAGCAAAAATAAAAAAATGGCCATTTTGGGTTTATTTATGTACCGATTTTGTTGAAATTTGAAACATAGAAAATGAATGTTGGGGATAAAACATATATAACGGATTTTTCCGTACGATTTTTGTTTGTGTAATAATTATGTAAATAAAGTTTATTTTTAGCCAAAATCTTTGAAAATCTTCTTCTCTGAAAGTACATGGCCAATTAAAAGGATATTGAATGTGGAAGGTCCTTAGGTGGTATAGATTCAAAATTTTATCCGACATGTCTGTTGGAAATCCAAGATGGCTGCCATTACTATAAATAGCAAAAATAAAAAAATGGCTATTTTGGGTTTATTTATGTACGGATTTTGTTGAAATTTATAACATAGAAACTAGATGTTGGGGATAAAACATATGTAATGGGTTTTTCTGTACAATTTTCCATTTTTGCAATAATTATGTAACATGCAAATAAGGTTTATTTTAGCCTAAATCTTCTGAAAGTACATGGCCAATCGAAAGAAATTTTATGATTAATAGTGCTTGTAATAATAGAAAATAAGGATATTGCTAGTGAGTTTGTTTACATTTTACTGATTGAATATATTTAAAAAGAAAAAGCAAATAATAAATAAGGATGTGCCTGGTGAGCGATACAGGCCCTATTGGGCCTCTTGTTCAATTACATGATTGTACATGACATTGACCTTTTTGGTATGAAAGGACATCTTTTTGCATACTTTGCATTTCTCACTGAATAGGATTTTTTGTTGAAAGATATTTGCCACACAATTTAATTATTTTTGAATTTAATTGTATCAGTATATAATCTTCAAAGTACAATAAAGTAAATCCTATTTTGGAACCGGAGCATAATTTATCAGATGAGTGTATTACGGTGGGTCCATTAATCCTCTTGTTTCATTATTTTTTTGTTACATTAATGCACAGAAACTTACCAACATATTGAAATTCTAGAAAAATTATGCAATTGTTGAACAATATCATATTTTCTGTAATTATTCTGAATATTTTTATGTTATTTATAAATGAATATTGATAATTTAAAGTCCAAAAATTGGAATGGGTCTAGCAAATACAATTGTGAAAAGTTAAAAGTGAGATTTCTTAGTTCACTGTATGTTTGTGGTCTAAAATTACATGCTATGTTATTATAGTTATGTTTTCCATATTCAACAGTCTAGAAGATACTGTATGATTTTCCCCACATTTTGCACATTTTGGAACAAGGGAACAAATATTACCTTTGTTGTCTTTTGATCCACAGCAGCAGCATGTGTTAGAGTTTTGCATGTTTTAGAACCATGACCAGATTTCTGACATTAACTTATGTAATATAATATATTTATAGGAATTTGATTTTATGAAAAAAGCAGAAGAAGCTTATGAAACATTATGGGAACTTTATCAGTTAGAGGATGGCTGGAAGTGGCTCAGTGGTAATGATTATGAGGAAGGAATTGTACACAGTATTAATCATAAAAAATATGGCAAAAAAATATTTAAAATAAGGGTAAGTAAGATTGTCAAAGTTATCCAGTGGTTGTTAGAGGTACATTGTATATGTCGCTCACATTAGAAAAGCAGAGTGCAATATACTTTCTCGCATATGTGATAGATTTATCTCACTGAATGGGTGGTACAATATTTTTTCCATATCGCACCCTGCGTGCGCACGGGTAGCCTATCTCAGTTGAACGGGGACTACATTTTTAGCTCACTAGACCGAAAGGTCATGTGAGCTTATGGCATGGCACAGCGTGTATATGTGCATGTGTGTGTGTGTGGTACGTACATGCGTGCATGCATCGTTAACACCTATTTTCGACTTCTCCTACAAAACTGCTGGACAGAAAAATGGGTTACGTGTTTTTGCGATTAATTTTAAAAATTTCGTAAAATGGCTTCAAATTGTCATAACTTGACTATTTGAACAGATAATGAACATGGGGTTTTCAGTTTTGACTTTTTCTTGAAATGACCTTTAAAATAGGGTCAGAGTCACAAATCAAGGTTGTGACCTAATTTGTGATTTATGCAGTTTTAGGCAATTTTCTTGCAAATATTAAGAGAAATATTAAATCAAAACATTGTTAAAATGTTCAGCATGACAAAATTTAAAAAGGTACCAAGTTATGTAACTATATGATAATCCATGTAGGAGTTGTTGGCCCTGAAATGTTATTTTTGGATTATAAATACTAAAATTGTGCAATAGCTTGAAAACTATAATCTTTTTGTATAGGCATGTATATTAGAATAGTGTAGGTATTGTGACAACGATCATTTTGATATATGGTTCAAGGTCATATGTTCAAAGGTTAAGGTCACAGCTGCAAAAGAAGACACAAATTGCTAATTATCTTGAAAACTATTAACTTTTTGTATAGGCATGTTTATTAGAATATTGTAGGTATTGATATGATGATCATTTTGATATTTGGTTCAAGGTCATATGTACAAAGGTCAAGGACACAGCTGCAAAAGAAGACATAAATTGCTAATTATCTTAAAAACTATTAACTTTTTGTATAGGCATGTATATTAGAATACTGTAGGTATTGATATGATGATCATTTTGATATATGGTTCAAGGTCATGTGTTCAAAGGTCAAGGTCACAGCTGCAAAAGAAGACTTAAATTGCTAATTATCTTGAAAACTGTTAACTTTTTGTATAGGCATGTTTATTAGAATATTGGAGGTATTGTGACAACAATCATTTTGATATATGGTTCAAGATCATATGTTCAAAGGTCAAGGTCACAGCTGCAAAAGAAGACTTAAATTGCTAATTATCTTTCAAGACTGTTAACTTTTTGTATAGGCATATATATTAGAATATTGTAGGTATTGCAGCAACGATCATTTTGATATATGGTTCAAGGTCATGTGTTCAAAGGTCAAGGTCACAGCTGCAAAAGAAGACATAAATTGCTTATTATATTGAAAACTTTAACTTTTTGTATAGGCATGTATATTAGAATATTGTAGGTATTGACATGGCGATCATATATGGTTCAAGGTAATATATTTTCAAAGGTCAAGGACATAGTTGCATAAGTATACTGAAATTTGTGAATGATTTGGAAATTATTCATTGCATTACAGATACTTCATGCATATTATATATGCTACTTATAAATGAAATCTGAGTGGATATATTTCTGATTAAGTTTTGTGGGGTTCTCAACTTAAGAAAACTTGTAAAGTTTCTGTACTTCATATATTGTCTTTTGCGCTTTGCAAACAATTTTGGACATATCCTCAGGTGAGCGTTAAGGCCCATGGGCCTCATGTTTTTTCATTTGGCAAGGGTCATAATTTTGTGGGAAAAAATTATATGAAAATGACAAAAAAGACTTTTTTATGATGAATAATATCATTTTTACTAAACGATGTATATATATATAAAGAGAAAAATCGTTGTTTTGTTCTGCCGTGTAGGTTCACATTCTGCTGTGAGTGAAACGTTATTTGTTATTGTTGCGTGTTTTGTATTTCTTCCGCTAGCAAAATCCTGCAACATAATAGAAGGGATTCCAGTATTTTTCGTAAATTACATGCAAGAAAAATAATCAATTACTCGACTGAGGTCTAGATGGGAAAATTCCGATCTTGTGGTCAGGTTTTTTCATCTCAAACTCAGCAGAGCCTGGTTTGAGATGAAAAATCTGACCACTCGATTGGAATTTCCCCATCTTATCCTCAAACTCATAATAGATTCTCTTTTTCTAACCACTGAAACTGGTTAATCCACAATTTTACTGGTATGAGATTTTACTAAATCCAACAAGAAGAATTGGATATAATCATTTCAAAACTTTTTCACCAGAAAGATGGCACAGAATATGAACCAGTTTATTTGAGAAACATGCTATGGATATAATATCATTAATGGCAATGGATTTAACAGAACTCAACAGACATTGAAAAGTAAACAAATGAATTAAAGAAACAAGGAAAAGGCAATAGACCCACGGCTGCCTATTATATTATTGACACTGACATTGAAAAGCTATATGAATCAAAACATTTAGGAATGCACACACCCAATAGTGTACTAAATACCTCTGGATGAATAACACTCTACATTTTTGACATTTGGGCAGGGGCTTAGAGCATAGGCAATTAAAATGGGGAGATATAACATTGGGATTTGACAAAGAAGTAAATTTTGAATACTTGAGTTCAATGAGCACCAGACATAAACCAGAACTGGCGAAGATCTCAGAAATGTGAGGGATATAAAAACCAGAGTGTATGCAACACCATCCATACCTGAAAGGTGTCCCATAAACTTGTACAAATTTTACAGCAACAAACATCCCCAAATATGTGTAAGCCATCAGATCAGTTTTATATAGCGGCCACCACACTGGCTTTACCTTCTGACATGTGGTTTATCAGTGGTCTGTGTCTGAAAAATAAACTTAATTCCATCATGAAAACAATGGCATCAGTTGCTCTTCTGAAAGAATCTAAAATTAAAAAGATTTCCAACACAAGTGTTGGCAAACAACTTTGTACCTTGAAAATAATATCCAGGATACAAAAGCGTGTCAAATAACTGTTACAAAAATCCAGCTTCATTGAACAATTATTATGCTTTAAGTAACAAGCAGACGTTTGAAATTTCAAATATCAACTAACAACAACATTGTGGTGTCCAACAGTCAACTTTCAAAGGTTTCCTCCAATCGAATATGTAATGACCCAGATTTTACCTGGTGTATTTTTCCTGGCACCAATATCAGTGGAGTTGTTTTGAATGTCACAGTCAATTATTATGGTTAAGATAAACTCGCAAAGCACAGGATGACAATAACTGATAGTGACTCAGAATTAGCACTTTAGTGGAGTTTACCCATATCACCCCACAACATGATAGATTGTATTAGTCTCAAATGGCTGATAAAGTTACTCCCATCAGGGAATAGTTGTAATATACTTTCTCAAATTGCTACTTAAGTAGCTCCCATCAGGAAATCAGTTGTAAAATGTTTGTGTCAAATGGCTGGTTGATTAGCTCACATAAGGAAATCGTTTGAATATACTATCGTTAATGACTAGTTGATTAGCTCAAATCAGGAAATCGTTTAAAATATACTTTCGTTAATGGCTGGTTAGTAGCTCACATCAGGAAATCATTTGAAATATACTATCATTAATGGCTGTTTAGTAGATCACATCAAGAAATCATTTGAAATACACTATCGTTAATGGCTGGTTAGTAGCTCACGTCAGGAAATCAGTTGAAATAAACTATTGTTAATGGCTGGTTAGTAGCTCACATCACAAAATCAGTTGAAATATACTATCTTTATTGGCTGGTTAGTGGCTCAAATCAGGAAATCAGTTGAAATATACTATTGTTAATGGCTGGTTAGTAGCTCACATCAGGAAATCAGTTGAAATATACTATTGTTAATGGCTGGTTAGTAGCTCACATCAAGAAATCTGTTAAAATATACTATCGTTAATGGGTGTTTAGTAGCTCACATCAGGAAATCAGTTGAAATATACTATCATTAATGGCTGGTTAGTAGCTCACATCAGGAAATCAGTTGAAATATACTATCTTGAATGGCTGGTTAGTAGCTCACATCAGGAAATCAGTTGAAATATACTATCGTTAATGGCTGGTTAGTAGCTCACGTCACGAAATCAGTTGAAATATACTATTGTTAATGGCTGGTTAGTAGCTCACATCAAGAAATCAGTTGAAATATGGTTAGTAGCTCACATCAGAAACTCAGTAATAATAAACCATCTTAAAAGTCTACTAGTTAAGTAGCTTACAATTGAAAATCTGGTGTAATATTACATCTCAAAAGGATGGTTAAGTAGCTCACATCAAGCAGTCAGGTATAATATTCTGTCTCAAATGGATGATTAACGTAGCTTGCATTTAAATATCTCACTATTAGCATTATATCAGGTGATCTTAAATTGAATGCTTCTAATTATTCATAGTCATGTGATCTTAAATTGAATACTTCTAATTATTTATGGTCAGTCGATCTTAAATTGAATGCTTCTAATTATTTATGTCAGGTGATCTTAAATTGAATACTTCTTATTATTTATGGTCAGTCGATCTTAAATTGAATACTTCTTATTATTTATGGTCAGGTGATCTTAAATTGAATGCTTCTAATTATTTATGTCAGGTGATCTTAAATTGAATGCTTCAAATTATTTATGGTCAGGTGATCTTAAATTGAATGCTTCTAATTATTTATGGTCAGGTGATCTTAAATTGAATGCTTCTAATTATTTATGGTATTTATAACGTTTAATCTTTATTATTACATTTTTGTCATTACAGGGGATAATTAATATGAATGCAGAGAATATATATAGAGAATTAGTAGAAAATTTAAGTGAACAACCCACATGGAATCCTACAGTCACAGAGTGCAGGGTAAGTCTGAACATTTTGATTAACAATACACATGGCTCTGAGTGCAGGGTAAGTCTGAACATTTTGATTAACAATACACATGGCTCTGAGTGCAGGGTAAATCTGAACATTTTGATTAACAATACACATGGCTCTGAGTGCAGGGTAAGTCTGAACATTTTGATTAACAATACACATGGCTCTGAGTGCAGGGTAAATCTGAACATTTTGATTAACAATATACATGGCTCTGAGTGCAGGGTAAGTCTGAACATATTGATTAACAATACACATGGCTCAGAGTGCAGGGTAAGTCTAAACATTTTGATTAACAATACACATGGCTCTGAGTGCAGGGTAAGTCTGAACATTTTGATTAACAATACACATGGCTTAGAGTGCTGGGTAAGTCTGAACATTTTGATTAACAATACACATGGCTCTGAGTGCAGGGTGAGTCTGAACATTTTGATTAACAATACACATGGCTTAGAGTGCAGGGTGATTCTGAACATTTTGATTAACAATACACATGGCTTAGAGTGCAGGGTAAGTTTGAACATTTTGATTAACAATACACATGGCTTAGAGTGCAGGGTAAGTCAAAACATTTTGATTAACAATACACATGGCTTAGAGTGCAGGGTAAGTCTGAACATTTTGAATAACAATACACATGGCTCTGAGTGCAGGGTAAGTCTGAACATTTTGATTTACAATACACATGGCTCTGAGTGCAAGGTTAGTCTGAACATTTTGATTAACAATACACATGGCTCAGAGTGCAGGGTAAGTCTGAACATTTTGATTAACAATACCCATGGCTCTGAGTGCAGGCAGGGTTCCCACGCAACCGGGAAAACGGGAAAACCCCGGGAATTCTGTGATAGGTTCTCCCGGTCTTGAAAAAGCCTTGAATTTTGATAAATTCCTAGAAAACCGTGAAAAAGTCTTGAATTTTAATTTCTGACTGCATGATCCAGTAAAAGGCGATTATCGTGTTACACGAAAGCTAATATCGATGTTTTGGAACTCTCTTATGTTAGAATACAAGAAACTAACAGTTCCGTGTTACCGGAAGTTAAACCGTTTTCAGTTTTAAATTATGTATCAAATCCGGAATTTGTTCGACCCGTTTTCGACTTTTGATTTAGAATGGATGTCACCGAAACGTTTTAAATTAAAGATCAGTGCAAGTAGTTTCACAGTTTCCGCGAAACGTGAAAAATATGAATGCAAGACAAAACTACCAGCAGCACCTGGAGGATGTAAAAGCAGACAATGAAAAAAAGAAGAAGGAAGAAAAGAGGAAAGAAATAGATGAAGAAATAAAGACAATTGGGAAGAAGATGAAAATGACTGAATCTTAGCTTATAAAAGATGCTGACAGAGCTGCAGAGCAATTAGAATATTTTGCACACTTTTCAAAGTCCAATTCTTTGAGACATAAAGCAAAAGAAAAACAATGAACTGGCTGGTAATAAATCACACTTGATGTAAAACTGCAAATGTTATCAAATATCTGAATACAAGTAAACCAAACATAGAAAGCTTTATGTTTTGTTTTTAATTATTGTCATATGATATAAATATGCCAGTGTTTGAAATAAGAATTCTTGGTGGACTTGCCCGGAGAGCAAATTCATCCAACAATTCACTTGCCCTGCCAAATTTTAAGTTGCCCAATAATTTCAAACTCTCGACCAAAGCAAATAAGCTTTTCTCTTGTTTCACTGTTTCTTTGTGTTTAAACCCCTTTAGATGTTTGTTTGTTTGATGATGTTGTGTATTGATATAACTTAATTGATTCTCTAATACAGTCAATCTTTTTACTTTTACCAAAACCTTTGCTTCCAGGAAATGCTATTGCATAGACAACTTTCACAAGCTTCACAAAAACACTAAAATATACAATTAAATAATTCACTTTTTGTAACAATTTTCAAATGAACTCCCCATAAAACATTTTTCAAAAAAACCTCAACATCAGCAAATAACCAGACATCTAAAACGGTTCCAAGGCCGTGGAATGCTAATATTTTCATCAAGTTTTAACATTTTCAGAATGGTGAGGAAACACTTGTCAGTTAAATAACACCAAAAAAGTTAATGAAATTTAATGATTTATAGGTTCTGTAAGTCGTACCTACATCCAAGTTTTGAGATTCACTCAAGTCACACTATGATTCAAAATTTGTAAATGGTTTGCCCTTTTTAACAGATAGTGCACATTTTTTAATTTAACAGAGTGCACATTTTTTAATTAACAGACAATTGTCCAATGGTTTTCTTATTCAACTGATCAAGAGATTTTGCAGCAGGGGTCGATGTTGGATTTAGCTTTGCATTATGGTTTTTTTTTTTTTTTTTTTTTTACACTTTTTAGATGGGAAAGTGACGCTTCATGCGCCTTTAGATTGTCCTTTCTATAAAAATTTGAACCTGTAACAAAACTTCCTACTTCTTCGTACGTTTTACACAAGGAACATGACATTCCATTTTCATCATGAATAAACCTTGTAAATTCGTGAAGCCAATTCCATTTCCGCTTTTGTTCATATCTCTTGCGGATTTTCTCTTTCTTGTCGATTTTTGGTTTTGACCGTTTTTAATGATTTTAAAAAAAAATTACTAAAATACTTCGGAATAGGTTTGTCTGCCATGGTCGCCTACCACCATTACATGATTATCAGTGTACCTGTTCATCGGGTGTAGTGTATTGCACTCGCTGCCACTTATTATTTGAATCAAGAATTGTACACAGGAACCTGACACCTGATGTTATTAGTTACTATTACGCTTCTATCGATTGGTTGAACCTTTATAATGAAATCCGTTAATCCCATCAAAACATCTGTATAATTGGCAATTGGCGATTCATAATTATCTACCATACAAATTGGATAAGAACCAGAGCCGGGTTTGTCGATGTTTTACGAAAAAATTTAACTTGCCCCCCGGGCTAGTTTATCTAAGAATTTGGTTGCCCCACCGAAAAGTAGACAGGCACGGGCAATCGGACAAGCGCTTATTTCAAACACTGTATGCATTTTAGCGTTGTATATTATTCAGATTAAACAATGTTGATAGCAAGTCAGTCTTGCATCACACGCATAGATTGACCTAGATTGAACCTTGAATTTTGTCTGAAAGACCTTGAAAAAACCTTGAAAAAGCCTTGAATTTTTACACCAAAAATCTTTGGGAACCCTGTGCAGGGTAAGTCTGAACATTTTGATTAACAATACACATGGCTCTGAGTGCAGGGTAAGTCTGAACATTTTGATTAACAATACACATGGCTCTGAGTGCAGGGTAAGTCAGCTCATTTTAAACAATCCATATTTCAAACAATCCATATGGAACCCTACAGTCATAGAGTGCAGGGTAAGTTTGAACATTTTAATTAACAATCCACATCGCTCTGAGTGCAGGGTAAGTCTGAACATTTTGATTAACAATACACATGGCTCTGAGTGCAGGGTAAGTCTGAACATTTTGATTAACAATACACATGGCTTAGAGTGCAGGGTAAGTCTGAACATTTTGATTAACAATACACATGGCTCTGAGTGCAGGGTAAGTCTGAACATTTTGATTTACAATACACATGGCTCTGAGTGCAGGGTAAGTCTGAACATTTTGATTAACAATACACATGGCTCTGAGTGCAGGGTGAGTCTGAACATTTTGATTAACAATACACATGTTTCTGAGTGCAGGGTAAGTCTGAACATTTTAATTAACAATACACATGGCTCTGAGTGCAGGGTAAGTCTGAAGATTTTGATTAACAATACACATGGCTCTGAGTGCAGGGTAAGTCAGCTCATTTCAAACAATCCATATTTCAAACAATCCATATGGAACCCTACCGTCATAGAGTGCAAGGTAAGTTTGAACATTTTAATTAACAATCCACATCGCTCTGAGTGCAGGGTAAGTCTGAACATTTTGATTAACAATACACATGGAACCCTGCAGTCATAGAGTGCAGGGTAAGTTTGAACATTTTGATTAACAATCCACATCGCTCTGAGTGCAGGGTAAGTGTAAACATTTTGATTAACAATACACATGGCTCTGAGTGCAGGGTAAGTCTGAACATTTTGATTAACAATACACATGGCTTAGAGTGCAGGGTAAGTCTGAACATTTTGATTAACAATACACATGGCTCTGAGTGCAGGGTAAGTCAGCTCATTTCAAACAATCCATATTTCAAACAATCCATATGGAACCCTACAGTCATAGAGTGCAGGGTAAGTTTGAACATTTTAATTAACAATCCACATCGCTCTGAGTGCAGGGTAAGTCTGAACATTTTATTTTACAATCCACATGGCTCTGAGTGCAGGGTAAGTCTGAACATTTTGATTAATGATCCACATGGAACCCTGCAGTCACAAAGTGCAGGACATTTCAATATTTCCATTAATAATCCACATAAAACCTTACCGTTTCCATCAAATGATCAATCTTTGTACAATGCATTGAATTCATTAAATTGTCTATGACACAGCAGAGTTTTTGGTGTCTGAATCTAGATTACATAATATGCTTCAGATTCCATTGTCCCTGACACACTAGATTTCATTATACTGTCAATCAATTCTACACAAGCTTCTATGACTTCAGATACTTCACTTTAAATCATTTTCTATCTTTTTTTCTGATACTTCAGATTACATGCTTATCTATTTTCCAGACACTTCAGACTGTTGATGAGAACACAGATATTGTCTATAACATTGCTGCAGAAGCTGTTGGAGGAATGGTTTCTGCCAGGGATTTTGTAAATGTTCGCCGCTGGGGTATTAGAGATGGGATATATATGTCATCAGGATGTGCCTGCACTCATCCTGATATGCCTCCACAGAAAAAATATGTCAGGTAGGACATAGTTTTATAAAATAAATATAATGTAAGAAATTTTTGTAAATATGTTTAGCCAAAACAAAAATGAAATTTCAAATTGCATCAATTATGAAAACACATTAATTTTTTGGATTTAAGCTTTTTGAAAAATTGAAATGTCTTCTCTCACACAAAAACTTCATGAATTACAGCAAGTCCATGTCTTTGATAATTAAACAATCTTTTTTTTGTATTATTTAGACTATTTCAGTCTTTATTAAAATATTATAAAAATTATTAATGTTAATAATAAAATCAATGTGTTTTTAATATATACATGTACATTGTATGTGTACAAATTTTTTACATTTTTCAGAGGAGAAAATGGAGCTGGTGGTTTTATTATGTTTCCGTTACCTGAAGATCCAAATAAATCTGTCTTTATATGGTTTGTTAACACTGATTTAAAGGTAAAAATTTAGTTCAGACTTGCTTCTGAGCGCTGATAACTATATGGCGAATGATTACCACGGAACTACCTTTTCATTCATAATTTCACAATATTTCATTCATAACTTGCAACAAAATGCAGTGTAGCAACACGGGTTGTGTATATGGACAGTTATATTGATTAAATACCAATTAGTTAATGTCTATACTTCTGCAACTGCAGCCTGCTGTCATCTCACTTCTTCAGTTCTTGTACAAGTAAACAACCCGTTAACTAATTTTTTGAAAATGACGATATATCTAGGTCAACTGTCTCACCACTCTTTGTAAGTCCGCTGTCGGCAGTGCAAGAAGAACGAAGTAGAATTTACGAAGGAAAAATGAAGTTGGTTCTTACATAATATTAATGTAAATAAGATACTTTTTTCAAAAAGAACGAACAAAGATAAAAAATACACAATGATTGAAGGAACTACAATTTGCACTATTGAAAAAATGGCTCTTCTGTTTAGTCGGTCAACAATGCGAGTTATCTCGCTTGAAGTATGAAACACTGCCTTCATCAGCAACATCGGTAATTTACAATGCCTCTTTCAGAAACAAAAAAAAATGTAAATATAAGGATTGAATGTCATTTTGAATGTTGTCATTGAGGTATGACAACATCAGACCACGTTCAAAGTTACATAAATTGCGAAGCGATTCACTTACTTTAAACGTGGTCTGATGTTGTCATACCTCAATGACAACATTCAAAATGACATTCAATCCTTAAATGAGACCTTGAGTGTTTGTCCAAAAGGAAATGTAGAGTGAATCCTTTACAATTATATAATATTCAAAATTGTGCAATAACTAGACTTAATAAATTTTAGATAAACATGAAGCATCCTTTGGACAAGTTGCATTGAATTTGCACAAATCTTAACCCCAAATGTGTGAACTGTAGAGGGTCACTATAATTTATTTAAAAATCATAAAAATCAATGAAGTTCCCAAGATATTTTAGATGTTGCATTCTAAGTCATGTTGAACTAGGGATGCAAAAAATCTTCAAAAACTAATGATGATGGAAAAATCTGTTGTAATATATTTCTCCTTTAGAGTCTTTAGCCTAAAGTATGTTCTCTTTTTTAAATTGGATTCAAAAGTGGGTTTACATATTTTTGCATTTAATTTTGAATATGTTATAAAATGTTGTAGACATTGTATGATGAAGCAGGTGTTGTATGATGGAGAGCTGTGTCAACATTTGTATATATCTGCTTAATATAACTGTCATTAAGTTTCATCTGTAACAACAAGTATTGTATGGTTACAAGTAATGAATAATAGACATTAAATTGAATGTACATCAGACCCTTAGCATACTATATTAAATACTAGTACCCCTTTCAAGATTATGTTATTTATATAGAGATTTCTGTAGTCAAAACTTGTTTTGCCATAAACATTGTAGATATGTAAGCCTATCTTATTTGTATTTATTGTCAGTGACAAATAACAGGCCAGTATAGAATGAATTTTTCATGTTTTATTTCTGTTATTTCAGGGTTGGATACCACAAACTATAATAGATCAAGCAATGTCAGGTGTTGTGAAAGCATTTTATGAAAATTTATCCAAACATGTAGAAACTTTACACCAAAAAAGAGGAATTTCATGAAACTGATTCATATAACATGATATTGATCTAACACTGTCATTGGATTATTGTTCCCCAGAACACATAGATTGCAACTGGGTTCTGTGATAAATTTCTATTTATTTTAATCATTACTTCATTTCATCGAAGATTTTGACCAGTGTTTTTTTGTAAATATTACTGTAAAAGAAAAACACGTTTTAGTGAAAAATGATGATGGTTTCTATCGCCTTCTTACTGTCAATATAAAATAGAAGCAAAGATTTGTCGCCTTACTTAAAATCATTTTGCTCAAATGTATGTAGATATTTTTGTGATATCTAAAATGAACATATCAACTAAAATTATGAAAACAGATTATAAGAAATTGATTTTATCTAAAAATGACATGCTGAAGATGCAGAAGTGGTGACTTGTTGTCCATGTGTTCATATTTGAACATAAGTTGACATATGTTGTCAAAGTTGACTCTGTTTGTTTGAATGGCATACTTCCAAACAGGAATTAATAAACTCTTATCATTTTATAAAGCAGTAATGCAGTATTATAGTGTATGACAGTGATAACATGTACATGACTAAAATCTTAATCATTCACAATGACAAGAAAGATACAAAGGATATTTAGAATTATGATAAGTTAATTTTGTGCTTTTGTTTTAATAATGTACTAGTGTGATTTTCAGTTCACCTGGTTGAAAGGCTATATGATCATTTGTCACCCTTCAAAGAAATTTCTCCAATAGCGATTGGTTGACTTGCCAGGCTACATTGAACTATGTTCGTAAATCTGCTGCGGTACATAAACGACATTTAGTGGCATAAGGGAAGTAACTCTTACATTGTGTCATTTGGTTATAGTAAACAAACATGGCGGCCCCAAGGTTTTCAAGTCACTAAGAAAATGAAATTGAAGTTAAAAGAGCCAAACTAGCTAGTGCCATCAAATACTAACAAAAATAATCGATCAGCAGTCAAAACTTTCACGGAGTATTTTTATGAAAAAAAAATCAGGATTCGAATTTAAAATGATAGTAAATACAAAGGATAGATTAAATGTTAGTAAAATGCCTGATTGCTCTATTTATTTTTTCACTGGTAGTTAATATTTGCTTTGAACGGTGGCAAAAACGTTATACAGGTTTTTGGCAGGTAATACGGCCCCATGTACCCTGTCAAAGATTTATGTACCCTGAGCTGATTTTTATACAACTGATTTCTACTGGGCAGATTTTTATAAAACTAGGTCAGTGTAATTCAACCTTATTCAATGTGTGTGTGTGTGTGTGTGTGTGTGTGTGTGTGTGTGTATTTATGTTTTATATATGGTCTCATGTAGGACTGTTATTTAAGATGAAGTAATTGTAAAAAGTTATGACCTTTTTCGTGACATAAGCATTAAATTTCTATGATATTATTAAACATGGTTGTTAACTTGCAGAATTTTTCTTAAAAATATGTTTCAAATATTTCAAGGTCATGACATACTTTTTTTAGCTGAGTTGAAACAAAGTTGTACCCGGCTTTTATTTTGTGATTTGGGCAGGCTGGCGGGCAGCACCATTAGTTTTCCACTCTAAACACTTGCAGATAATGAACTCAAATTTGGTATGTGAGTCTACCATCATAAGTTACAAATCAAGATCGAGTTACATTCCAGTTTGATTTTTTTGACAAAATTATGGGCCTTGGACTGAAATTTATTTATTAACATTAAATTCACATTCTTTTAAATTGTTACATGTAGAATATGAACTTGCAACTGGGCTTTTGCTCGTTGATGCCTATAAATTTTTGACTTTGTGTTTCTGTCATATTTTATCTATTTTTAATAGCAGGGTCATGGGCTTTTTAGCTCACCTGATCTAAATCTCAGATGTATACATTTTATAGGTAAGAAATAATGGCTTATTTGGTCTCCTGTTTTATATATCTGGCCTCAGTTTCACAATCATTCCTTAACAACATTTAAGCTGAACTTAGATTTATCAAATTTGAAAATCTCAATGATTTTGTTGATTATTTAGATATCCTGCAATTTATGATGTCATTCTGAAGATCACTTCAAGTTGATGACAGTATTACTTTTGTTTAAAATGATTAATCATAGGTTTCAAAGAGATTGCCAAAATTTGCAAGATTTAAGTTAAAGAAAATCTGAGTTAAGGAATGATTGTAGAACTAGGACTTGAACCATCCTCGTTACATAACAGGTATGTGTATTTTACACAGCAGTAAAAGTTGTTGTTTTGATTTGTTATATACAGTGGTGGATTCCTGAACTCTATGTGGTATGTTATTCCTAAATATTTGATATGTGATATACAGAAATAATTGTTTCTTTCATTTATTTATATTTAACATGCCATAACTTTATGTATTCTAAATATAACCACTGTTAAAGTAAAGGACAATAGGATATATAATATGTTTAGAATCCAATTCAATTTGACGGAGTAAAATGTGGTTAAAATCTGTGATAAATTACATGTATGTATTAGTAACTTGATTGTCTAATATATTGACTGGTCATTTTGTATTCTTGAATAGGTTACAAATGTAAAGTATTAAGCAGTCATGTTTATAAAATATAGGTCACACAAAAATTGAAACTTGTAAGAAAATTTGTACTGTTAAGAATATTGGTGCTGACAATTGATCTATTGCAGAATTTTCCAGTTGGATTTAGCTCACTTGACCTTAGGTCATGTGAGCTTATAGCATAGCACAGCATGTGTATGTGCATATATGTGTGCGTGGGTACATGTGGGCCTCGTTAACTCCTATTTTTGACTTCTCCTCCAAAATGGCTGGACGGATTTTATTGATACTTGGTCAGAAGCATGTATGCGCTGGTGCATTTAGATTTGTTCATGGCATTGCCATGGCTACCAAAACTAGGTCAAGGTGCCCTATTGGTAAAAAAATCTTAAAAAATATTCTTCTCAAACAATGATGGCAGAAAAAATCTGATGTGATATTTGGCTTCTCTAGGGTCTTAAGCCTATAGTTTGTTCATTTTGTGAAAAGCGGTCGAAAAATTGGTTAGGTGTTTTTGGGTTTAATTTTTAAAATTTCGTAAAATGGCTTCAAATTGTTATAATTTGATTATTTGAACAGATAATGATACAGGAATTTCAGTGTTGATTTTTTCTTTAAATGACCTTTCAAATAATAGGGTAAAGGTCACAAATCAATTTGTGATTTGTGCAGTTTTAAGCAATTTTTTTCAAACATTAAGAGAAATATGAAATCAAAACATTGTTAAAATGTTCATCATGACAGAATTTAACAAGGCACCAAGTTTCTTTACTACATGTGTATATGATAATCCACTCAGTTGTTGCTTCTTTTTTTTTTTTTTTGTGCTTATAAATACATGTACTAAATTGTGCATTTGCTTAAAAAATATAATGTTATTTTATAGGCATGTATATTAGAATATTGTGGGTAATGATATGTCCATCATTTTGATATATGATTCAAGTTCATAGATGCATGAAAACACTAAAATTGTTAATTATCTTGGAAACTATTAACTTTTTGTATAGGTATGTATATTAGAATATTGTTGGTATCGCTATTACGATTGGTTTAAGCTCATATGTTTAAAGGTCAAGATCATATCTGCTTAAGTATACTGAATTAATTATCTTGAAATTATCCATTGCACTTTAGTTACTGCATGCCTTTGGCTATTTATAAAGGAACTGTTACAAAATATTTCTGATTAAGTATTGGGACAATTCCAAACTGACAATTTTCTGTAATTATAGTCATTGTTAACTGTACTTTGCAAACAATTTTGGGCTTATCCTCAGTTAAGCATTAAAGCCAATGGGCCTCTTGTTTAACAATTGAATAAAGATAGTCACATTGTCCTTTTTCATTATTTTCACTTTCATTCTAAAACATTAAAGGGAAAAATTTTCTTTAATGATCACGTAAAGGTAGTAAAATCAGTCAATTGAAATGTTTTCAGCTCACCTGACTAAAGATCAAGTGAGCTTTTAACAATAGCACAGTTATTTTAACTTATTATTCAACACCTTTTTACTTCTCTTCTAAAACTACTCAACAAATTTTAATGAAACTTGAAGTATGGAAGCTTGTTTAATTTCGAATTGTTCAAGGCATTGCCTTGGTTACCAATACTATGTCAAGATTTTTTTTACCAATTGACAAAGTACTAGAGGCAGTTAAAAACAATAAATTACAGAAATGATCAGTTGTTCATGTATTTCTCTCATAATGGTATGTTAAATTATGCAAAGCAAAAATGAATAGTGTAACAAACTGTTTCAAACTATGCAAACAAGGATAGTCTAGGTAAGCACTACATTCTCATTGGGCCTCTTTTTTATTTAAATGAATACAATCATATAAAATGAATTTGCATATTGTTTATCTTTTTCTTTGTTTTTTTTTTTTCAATAAATGACGTAGTAAAATATTCCAAGAAATTTTTTTTTCATAAAAAGTGGATTTTAATATAGAGTAAATGTTAGTTAATAATATTATTAAGAATATTAGATTGCTCTTGTACTATATCTCTGTTTTGCTTATTCTTTAATTGCCCAGGTGTAGATAGCAGTTATGTCCGAGGCATCCACATCTTTTTATTCAAGTTCTTAGGTGAAATGCAATTTATTTTTATTCTTATGTAAACACTATGAAGTAAATCTATAATCAGTTTGTGTAATGGTTTTTAAGCTCACCTGGCCAAAGGCCATGGTGAGATTTTGCTATCACTTGGCGTCCATCGTCGTCTGTCCGTAAACTTTCCACATTTTTACTATCTCCTCTAAAACCAATGGACCAGTGTGAACCAAAATTTACAGGAATGATGTATGGATGGTCCTTTACTAAGATAGGTGAAATTTTCTAGATCTGCCAAAAAACATGGCTGCCAGCACAGGACATAGTTTAACATTGGACCCTATGGGAAAAGCATATATTGGCTATCTCCTCTAAAACTACTGAAGGCAATTGAATCAAACTTTACAGGAATGATGTATGGATGGTCCTTTACTAAGATTTCTGAAATTTTCCGGATCCACCAAAAAACATGGCTGCCAGCGCAGGACATAGTTTAACATTGGACCCTATGGGAAAAAGCATATATTGGCTATCTCCTCTGAAGCAACTGAAGCAAATTGACTCAAACCTTGGTAGGAATGATGAATGGATTGTCCTTTACTAAGTTAGGTGAAATATTCCGGATCTGCCAAAAAACATAGCCGCCAGCGCAGGACATAGTTTAACATTAGACCCTATTGGAAAAGCATATATTGGCTATCTCCTCTGAAGCTACTGAACAATTGAACCAAGCTTTACAGGAATGATGTATGGATGGTTGTTTACTAGGATTGCCTAAATTTTTATGATCTGCCAAAAAACATGGCTGCCAGCACAGGACAAAGTTTAACATTGGACCCTATGGGAAAAGCATATATGTATTGGCTATCTCCTCTAAAACTACTGAAGGCAATTGAACCAAACTTTACAGGATTGATGTATTGGTATGGATGGTCCTTTACTAAGATTTCAGAAATTTTCTGGATCCACCAAAAAACATGGCCACCAGCACAGGACATGGTTTAACATTGGACCCTATGGGATAAGCATATTTTGACTATCTCCTCTGAAGCTACTGGTTTAAATTAAACCAAACTTTACAGGAATCATTAAAACATCTTCTACTAAGATTACCAGGCCCAGGTGAGTGATACAGGCTCAGCCTTCTGAGCCTCTGGTTTACTTTGTATATAAGTGGCTTGTTTGTGTGACTTCAATTCTTTATTATATGTATCATATCTTTGAAGAGGTTGAAGAGATCATTTGGTATGTTTTATAGACATATTAAGCAGATTTCAAAATCTAAATCATGTTGTTTAAAATTTAAACTTGAGATAAAGGTATGATTCTCAGAAGAAATATAAAACAAGAACTTACCATTTTTAAACAACATGTACTTATATATGTTCTAATTATAAAACAAATACCATTCATTTAATGTCACATATATTTTCTATATACTTGTTTGAGTATTTTGAAGTATATAGACTGATTAATCTGTGATTTTGTTTTATCTTTAAATTGTTTAGATTGAAATTATATTGTTTTATTTAAAGAAAAAGTTAAAGCATACAATTAATAATTAAAAAAACCAAACAGTTAATCATTCAACTGCCAAGTTTTAGACAATTATGATTAGAATTGCAAGTTTTGCTTCTGAGCAAATAAAAATGTATAAAAAGGAAAATAACAAACTATAAATATCCTATATGATATAGAAAAAAATACAACTGTTAGTGTTGATTTAGTCCTGTTGCCCTCATATATTTATGATTATATCATATTGATATGACCATGCTGTATAATTTTGTTTTTGTAAATTTGATAATGTGCAAATTGTTATGGACCAGAGCAAAAAATAAGAATTTTTATTTTTCTGTCAATATGAAGGCACTTTGTTTTGTATTAATATTTATGATTTGTATATATATATATTGTACTAGACTATTTTAACAATGAGATAGCATAAATATATCTGTTAAAATTTATTAAAATGACAATTACAATTCTGACGTCTTCAGCTATTTTATTTTTGTCCTAGTTATCAATTTGAAAAAATTGTCCTCTATAAATCATTCAGTTAGTTCTTTGAATGTGTCTAGGCTGCCAAAATTCCACTAGTTGAGATCCTAACGAAAGAAGGTTGATTAGTTAACTAATGAATTGGTAGTGTTCTCTTGGTACTTTACAATCCAACACCATCTTAGTATAAAGTCTTTAGGACATAAATGAATCAATCTTGACTGGAGTTTAAAACACCATTTCTTTATACTTAAAATTACATTAGTGGTTTAGTTAGCTCACCTGACCAAAAGGTCATGTGAGCGTATGGCATGGTGCGGCATGTGTATGTGCGTGCATGTGTGTGTGTGCGTCGTTAACACTTATTTTTGACTTCTCCTCCAAAACTGCTGGACAGTTTTCAATGATACTTGGTCAGAAGCATATATGGGCCGGTGCAATTCAGATTTGTTCATGACGTTGCCATGGCTACAAAAACTAGGTCAAGGTGACCTAGGGGTCCAAAAATCTTAAAAAATATTCTTCTCTAAAACCTATGATGAGAGAAAAAATCTGATGTGATATTTGGCTTCTCTAGGGTCTTAAGCCTGTAGTTTGTTCATTTCGTGAAATTTGGTTGAAAAAAAGGTTATGCGTTTTTGCGATTAATTTTAAAAATTTCGTTAAATGGCTTTAAATTGTTATAACTTGACTATTTGAACAGATATTGACATGAGGTTTTCAGTTTTGACTTTTTCTTGAAATGACCTTTAAAATAGGGTCAAGGTAAAAAATCAAGGTCATGACCTAATTTATGATTTATGCAGTTTTAAGCAATTTTCTTGCAAATTTTAAGAGATATATGAATATAAAACATTGTTAAAATGTTCCCCATGACAAAATTTAAAAAGGTACAAAGTTTCGTAACTATATGATAATCCTTGTAGATGTTGTTGCCCCTGAAATGTTATTTTTGGCTTATGAATACTAAAATTGTGCATTAGCTTGAAAACTATAACCTTTTTGTATAGGCATGTATATTAGAATATTGTAGGTATTGACATGACAATCATTTTGATATATGGTTTAAGGTCATGTGTTCAAAGGTCAAGGTCACAGCTGGAAAAGAAGACATAAATTGCTAATTATCTTAAAAACAATTACCTTTTTGTATAGGCATGTATATTAGATTATTGTAGGTATTGTGACAACGATCATTATGATATATGGTTCAAGGTCATATGATCAAAGGTCAAGGTCACAGCTGCAAAAGTAGACTGAAATTGCTTATTATCTTGAAAACTGTTAACTTTTTGTATAGGCATGTATATTAAAATATTGTAGGTATTGACATGACGATCATTTTATTATATAGATCAAGGTCATATGTTGAAAGGTCAAGGTCACAGCTGCAAAAAAAGACTTAAATTGCTAATTATCTTGAACACTATTAACTTTTTGTATAGGCATGTATATTAGAATATTGTAGGAATTGCAACAATGATCATTTTGATATATGGTACAAGGTCATATCATCAAAGGTCAAGGTCACAGCTGCAAAAAAAAACTTAGATTGCTAATTATCTTAAAAACTATTAACGTTTTGTATAGGCATGTATATAGAATATTGTAGGTAATGATGTGGCAATCATTATGATATATGGTTCAAGGTAATATGATCAAAGGTCAAGGTCACAGCTACTAAAGAAGATTTAAATTGCTAATTATCTTGAAAACTGTTAACTTTAGTATAGGCATATATATTAGAATATTGTAGGTATTGATATGACAATCATTTTGATATATAGTTCAAGGTCATATGTTGAAAGGTCAAGGTCACAGCTGCAAAAGAAGACAAAAATCGCTAATTATCTTGAAAACTATTAACTTTTTGTATAGGCATATATATTAGAATATTGTAGGTATTGATATGACAATCATTTTGATATATAGTTCAAGGTCATATGTTGAAAGGTCAAGGTCACAGCTGCAAAAGAAGACAAAAATCACTAATTATCTTGAAAACTATTAACTTTTTGTATAGGCATGTATATTAGAATATTGTAGGTATTGATATAGCAATCATTTTGATATATGGTTCCAGGTCATGTGTTCAAAGGTCAAGGTCACAGCTGGAAAAGAAGACATAAATTGCTAATTATCTTGGAAACTATTAACTTTTTGTATAGGCATGAATATTAGAATATTGTAGGTATTGATATGACGATCATTTTGATATATGGTTCAAGGTCATATGTTGAAAGATCAAGGTCACAGCTGCAAGAAAGACTTAAATTGCTTATTATCTTGAAAACTATTAACTTTATGTATAGGCATATATAATAGAATATTGTAGGTATTGCAGCAACAATCATTTTGATATATGGTTCAAGGTCATATGTTGAAAGGTCAAGGTCACAGCTGCAAAAGAAGACAAAAATCGCTAATTATCTTGAAAACTATTAACTTTTTGTATAGGCATGTTTATTAGAATCTTGTAGGTATTGATATGTCAATCATTTTGATATATAGTTCAATGTCATATGTTGAAAGGTCAAGGTCACAGCTGCAAAAGAAGACAAAAATCGCTAATTATCTTGAAAACTATTAACTTTTTGTATAGGCATGTTTATTAAAATCTTGTAGGTATTGATATGGCCATCATTTTGATATATGGTTCAAGGTCATGTGTTCAAAGTTCAAGGTCACAGCTGCAAAAGAAGACGAAAATCGCTAATTATCTTGAAAACTGTTAACTTTTTGTATAGGCATGTATATTAGAATATTGTAGGTATTGACATGGCGATCATAAATGGTTCAAGGTCATATATGTTCAAAGGTCAAGGACATAGTTGCATAAATATACTAAATTTTTAAATGATTTGGAAATTATTCATTGCATTACAGTTACTTCATGCATATTATATAAGCTACTTATAAATGAAATGTGAGTGGATATATTTCTGATTAAGTTTTGTTGGAGTTCTTAACTTGAGAAAACTTGTACAGTTTCTGTACCTAATATATTGTCTTTTGCGCTTTGCAAACAATTTTGGACGTATACCCAGGTGAGCGTTAAGGCCATAGGCCTCTTGTTTTATCTGGTAAAAGAATTGTTAGATATGTGAATCTTCTTTCTGTTATCTTCAGTGTTTATTCCTAGCAGCCTATTTGCCTTAACACTGGGATGTGTTCCAATTATCTCATCTGACAATAATGTCATTAATTACAGGGACCATTGAACTTTGCAAAGTTTGGGTTTTCTGTAAAGATTTTTGAAATTTAAACACCAATGTTACTTGTACTTAGAATACTAGAACAGAATATTTGTAGTTGATAAGGTAAAAGTAAATGAAAAAAAACGTAGTTACTGGTTGATTTATAAACAACAATTTAATGGTTGATTTATAAACAATGAGCTTACTAGTTGATTTATAAACAAGGAGTTACTGATTGATTTATAAACAAGGAGTAACTGATTGATTTATAAACACTGAGTTACTGGTTGATTTATAAACACTGAGTTACTGATTGGTTTATAAACACTGAGTTACTGGTTGATTTATAAACTCTGAGTTACTGGTTGATTTATAAACAAGGAGTTACTGATTGATTTATAAACAAGGAGTAACTGATTGATTTATAAACACTGAGTTACTGGTTGATTTATAAACACTGAGTAACTGGTTAATTTATAAACAATGAGTTACTGATTGATTTATAAACAAGGAGTTACTGATTGATTTATAAACTCTGAGATACTGGTTGATTTATAAAAAATGGGTTATTGGTTGATTTATAAACAATGAGTTACTGTTTGATTAATAAACAATGAGTTACTGATTGATTTAAAAAACACTGAGTTACTGATTGGTTTATAAACACTGAGTTACTAGTTGATTAATAAACAGTTACTGGTTAATTTATAAACAATGAGTAACTGATTGATTTATAAACACTGAGTTACTGGTTGATTTATAAACAATGAGTTACTGGTTGATTTATAAACTCTGAGTTACTGGTTGATTTATAAACAAGGAGTTACTGATTGATTTATAAACAAGGAGTAACTGATTGATTTATAAACACTGAGTTACTGATTGATTTATAAACACTGAGTTACTGATTGGTTTATAAACACTGATTACTGGTTGATTTAAAAACTCTGAGTTACTGGTTGATTTATAAACAAGGAGTTACTGATTGATTTATAAAGAAGGAGTAACTAAGTGATTTATAAACACTGAGTTACTGGTTGATTTATAAACACTGAGTAACTGGTTAATTTATAAACAATGAGTTACTGATTGATTTATAAACAAGGAGTTACTGATTGATTTATAAACACTGAGTTACTGGTTGATTTATAAAAAATGGGTTATTGGTTGATTTATAAAGAATGAGTTACTGTTTGATTTATAACAATGAGTTACTGATTGATTTATAAACACTGAGTTACTGATTGGTTTATAAACACTGAGTTACTAGTTGATTAATAAACAGTTACTGGTTAATTTATAAACAATGAGTAACCGATTGATTTATAAACACTGAGTTACTGGTTGATTTATAAACACCGAGTTACTGATTGATTTATAAACAACGAGTTTCTGGTTGATTTATAAACAATGAGTTACTGATTGATTTATAAACAATGAGTTACTGTTTGATTTATAAACAATGAGTTACTGATTGATTTATAAACAATGAGTTACTGGTGGATTGATAAACACAGAGTTACTGATTGATTTATAAACAATAAGTTACTGGTTGATTTATAAACACTGAGTTACTGGTTGATTTATAAACAATGAGTTACTGTTGGTTTTATAAACAATGAGTTACTGATTGATTTATAAACAATGAGTTACTGGTTGATTTATAAACAAGGAGTTACTGATTTATTTATAAACAAGTAGTTACTGATTGATTTATAAACACTGATTTACTGATAGATTTATAAACAATGAGCTAGTGATTGATTTATAAACAATGAGTTACTGGTTGATTTATAAACAATGAGTTACTGATTAATTTTTTAACACTGAGTTAATGAATGATTTATAAACATTGGGTTACTGATTGATTTATAAACACTGAGTTACTGATTGATTTATAAACAATGAGTTACTGGTTGATTTATAAACAAGGAGTTACTGATTTATTTATAAACACTGAGTTACTGGTTGATTTATAAACAATGGGTTACTGGTTGATTTATAAACAATGAGTTACTATTTGATTTATAAACAATGAGTTACTGTTCGATTTATAAACAAGGAGTTACTGATTGATTTATTAACACTGTGTTACTGGTTGATTTATAAATCTTGAGTTACTGGTTGATTTATAAACAAGGAGTTACTGATTGGTTAATAAACACTGAGTTACTGGTTGATTTATAAACACTGAGTGACTGGTTGATTTATAAACAATGAGTTACTGATTGATTTATAAACAAGGAGTTACTGATTGGTTTATAAAAATTGAGTTACTGGTTGATTTATAAACAATGGGTTATTGGTTGATTTATAAACAATGAGTTACTGTTTGATTTATAAACAATGAGTTACTGATTGATTTATAAACACTGAGTTACTGATTGGTTTATAAACACTGAGTTACTAGTTGATAAATAAACAGTTACTGGTTGATTTATAAACAATGAGTTACTGTTTGATTTATAAACAATGAGTTACTGATTGATTTATAAACACAGTTACTGATTGATTTATAAACACAGTTACTGATTGATTTATAAACACTGAGTTACTGGTTGATTTATAAACAATGAGTTACTGATTGATTTATAAGCAATGAGTTACTGATTGATTTATAAACACTGAGTTACTGATTTATTTATAAACAATGAGTTACTGATTGATTTATAAACAATGAGTTACTGATTGATTTATAAACACTGAGTTACTGGTTGATTTATAAACAAGGAGTTACTGATTGATTTATAAACAAGGAGTTACTGATTGATTTATAAACAAGGAGTTACTGATTGATTTATAAACAAGGAGTTACTGATTGATTTATAAACACTGAGTTACTGATTGATTTATAAACAATGAGCTACTGATTGATTTATAAACAATGAGTTACTGTTTGATTTATAAACACTGAGTTACTAATTGATTTATAAACAATGAGTTACTAATTGTTTTATAAACAATGAGTTACTGATTGATTTATAAACAATGAGTTACTGATTGATTTATAAACAATGAGTAACTGATTGATTTATAAACAATGAGTTACTGATTGATTTATAAACACTGAGTTACTGATTGATTTATAAACAATGAGTTACTGATTGATTTATAAACACTGAGTTACTGATTAATTTATAAACAAGAATGAGTTACTGATTGATTTATAAACATCAATGAGTTACTGATTGATTTATAAACATCAATGAGTTACTGATTGATTTATAAACAACAAGAAGATTTTTTCATTGAGTTTACTTAAAAATAAAACACATCACACTATACGATGCAACAGTTTAACAATGCCTTTTACAGACAAAATATTGTTAGAGAAGAAAGGAAAGTAACTAAATCAGTTCCATTTTTTCAAGCATTTGTGTTATATTTTCTCAAACGCGTGTTAGCTAATGGATACTGGTAATCGTTCTATAATAGACTTACATTTCGAAACTCGGAACACTTATCAAAACTAAAAAAAAAAAAATAAATAAATAAATAAATAAAAAAAAAACAAAAAAAAACAACTTTGGTTTGATCATCCGAACCAGACTTACAGTGATATTGATTATCAGCGTGTCTTCTGGATTTTGAGTGGTTGTGTTTTACCATATTGAATCCCCATAAGGATTTTAAAAAGCTCTGCATTTTATAATTCAACCAAAACGGCATATATTTTGGTGTTCATTAATTACGAAAAAATACATACGTCATAACAGTATATGGCAAAATACAAACTTTATTGACTTCTCTTCTAAAACCTTGAAAAACTATTGCAACTGCAGGCGTGACACAGGCAGTAAGCAAGGCATAACGCTTTATATTTGAACAAAGCATAACTTATAGTATTGAAATAAAATGCACATTGATTTGAATGAAACTTCACATGGAGTATTAATGTTAACCATGACATGGTAGCATATGATTGAAATAATGTATACCTGGAGAATGTAATTCAAAACATAAATACATATGTCAAATTTTTGACGTACTGCCAATGCTAATTGCTATATACCAGAACATTGATTTTTTTATATATAAGTACCAAGTTTTCGTACTTTATTGTAATGATGTCAGGGATTATATAGAGTAATAAACCAAATATCTTCTCTTCTCTACAAAAAATGAAATTAACTAAACCTTAATAATGTAATTTTTTGAGAAGTGCATAGAACGTATGTAATTATATCAAGAATTACATTGCAAAATCAACCAAAATATTTTTTACTATTCCTGATATTATTACAAACGTTCAATGTTTTTCTCAAACATAAAAAAAAAAAAAGAAAAAAAAAAAATTATCAGTGGCTTGAACGCCTATTCTGGACTTTGACCCTATGAATAAACCTTATGTATCAAAATGGCCGAAAGTGTAATTTTTTTAATACAAAAAATATTTGGTTTATTATTTCAATATCATTACACTATTAAATATTACTATTTCACTTGACAATTATCATTATGAGAACCTTAATGGTGCAACCAAAAAGGGTAGATCTCGCAGATCTGTCCAGTGCTTTTTTTTTTTTTACAAAAATGAAAGTGGCTAATTAAAAGAATTATTTTAAGCTAAACAACTACTGTAAACCACATTACTTTTAGCTGCGTCACGCAGGTCAAGTAATAACTCGACTCCGTCAGTCAGTCCGTGCATACATGTAGTTTGTGTAATCCATAACTCCTACAAACTTTATCAAAATTGAAAAACATTTTGCCCAGTTGTTTTTCGGAACTTTTTTTTGGTGATATTCGATTATCTTTTTGTAACGTTATTGCTTGCGGAACTTTGTCATTTTGTTTTAGAGAAAGCATATGAACGGTTCATAGTTTGTTCAATCAATAACTCCAATAAACTTCTCCTAAAAAGAATAAAACTTTACCCAGTTGTTTTGCACACATCACTGGTGTGCCCCTTCTATTTTGTTGACATTTGATTTTTTTTTAATTATCGCATATGGAACATATACTAGTAGTCACTTTTAGCTCGCCTAACCATAAATCATGTGAGCTTATGGGATGACGTAGCGTGTGTATGTGCGCGCGTGTGTTGTTTACACTTATTTTCGAAACTGCTGGACAAGTTTCAATTATATTTGGTTTAGAAGCATGTATGGGCCGGTGCAATTTAGATTTGTTCATGGCGTTGCCATGGCTACCAAAACCAGATAAAAACGATAATTAGAGAAAAAAAAATCTTATGTGATATTTGACTTCTCTAAAGTTTTAAGCCTATAGTTTGTTCATTTCGTGAAATTAGGTCGAAAAATTGGTTACGCGTTTTTGTATTTAGTTAATATTGAAATTAAAACATTGTTAAAATGTTCACCATGACAGAATTCAACTAGGTACCAAGTTCTGTCACTATTTGATAATCCAAGTAGGAGTTGCCTCTGGTATGTTTTGCTGGTAATTACTAAAATTGTGCATTAGCTCGAAAACTATTAACTTTTGTAAAGGCATACATATAAGAATAACGTAGGTATTGATATGATGATGATTTTGATACATGGATCAAGGTAATATGTTTTAAAGTCAAAGTCATGGCTGCATTAGAAGAATAAAAGTGTAAATTATCTAGAAAACTATTAACTTTTTTTAATAGACATGTTTTTTATAGAATTTTTTAGGTATTGATTTGACAATCATTTTAATATATGTTTCAAAGTTATACGTTCAAAGGTCAAGGTCGTAGCTGCCTTAGATGATTTAAAGTGGTTATTATCTGAAAAAATTATTAACTTTTTATATTGGCATATATATTAGAATATTGTAGGTATTGATATGATTATCATTTTGATATAAGGTTCAAAGTCAAATGTTTAAAGTTCAAGGTCATAGTTGTAATAAAATATTAAAAATTGTTAATTATCTTGAAAACTATGAACTTTTTGAATTGGCATGTATATAAGAATATTGTAGGTATTGATATGTCCATATTTTTGGATAAAATGAAGGTGATATTTTCAATGGTCAAGGTCATGGCTACATAAAAATACTGCATTGGTTAATTATCTGGAAATATCCATTGTACTTTAGATACTAATGCTTATAACTATTTATTAATATATTGTTACTAAATATTTCTGATTAAGTGTTATGTCAGTTCCAAACAGCCAAAAACTTCGAAAGTTTCTGTAATTACAGTTATTGTCTCTTGTACATTGCAAACGACCCTTGATAGAATGAAACACTTCGTTTTGAGAGCATCTATGTGTGACGTCACAACAATATTTGCAGTATCTAACATAATGGGCAGTAGTAATAATAATGATGATATAGCGACGTTATGGAGAAGAAAGTAATGACTCGGACATGCATCTATCATGTCAGTTCGTCATCATTTTGGGAAGCAGTAGATAATCTTATATTTGGCGTTTATCCGTTATGGCGTTTATTCGAAACAAAAACGAAAGAATTCAATGAACAAGTTGAGTCGAGCTCTCCGAGATTCTCGAGAACTGTGATTGGTTGCCTAGCCATTACAAAATACGCAGTGATTATTTACTTGTTAAGTACATCTCGTTGACTTCCTAAAATTGATTAAATATAAAGTCTGACACGATGGCCGACTATCTGCTGCAAATGGAACAAACTGTTTGACTTGCATCAAATAAAAAAAAAAGCTAATATCATGTTTAAGCCCACCACCCAGTGAAAATTATAACTTTTATTGTGCTATGTTAATAATAGTAATAATAATATTGCGAGTGAAAGTAAAAACTTATAAAAACATAGCAGATGAAATATATGAAAAAAATCTATTGAAATCCAGTGCTGTAAATAGATTCATACATCAGAGGGTTGTTCGTATTTTTATAAGTTTTAAAAATAGGAAAAAGTCGCATAAGGCTAGATATGGAGAGTATGGTGGGTATGGCAAGACGGTAACCTTCTCTGAGTTCAAAAATTGCTTCACCAGCTCAGATGTATGTGATGGAGCAAATAGATTCATACATCAGAGGGTTGTTCGTATTTTTATAAGTTTTAAAAATAGGAAAAAGTCGCATAAGGCTAGATATGGAGAGTATGGTGGGTATGGCAAGACGGTAACCTTCTCTGAGTTCAAAAATTGCTTCACCAGCTCAGATGTATGTGATGGAGCATTTTCATGAAGTAGACTAACATGCCTAAATCTGATTATTATTTAAAATAATATTATTAATATCATGGAAAACATAGGTGAAATGAATATAAAAATAACTTAGGAAAATTTAAACTATGCCCCGGTTATTTAAAATAATATCATGGAAAACATAGGTGAAATGAATATAAAAATAACTTAGGAAAATTTAAACTATGCCCCGTTTAATTTGCTACCAACGGCTTTTTAACCGTTTAAAATATTGATTTTATCATAGCTTCAGATTTTTTTTCAAAGTGATATCCTTATTTATGACGAATTAAGTTACCAAATTTATTGTTTTAATTACCGCAGACATTGGAAATTGTATTATTGCATTTTACAAATATTGCAAAGGGTCATGAGATAAATCAATTAACACCTGTAAATCAATTTTGATTTTCTCTCTCTCTCTCTCTCTCTCTCTCTCTCTCTCTCTCTCTCTCTCTCTCTCTCCTTTAATCCGAATCATTTCTTTAAAAAAACTTGTGTTAAGAATACGTATAAAGAATTTTATTTAAGCACATCTACAGCAAATTAATTTTTTGAAAAAAAAAATAAATAAATTTTTTTAAATAATTTTTTTCTAATCTACCGGCAAATTACCAGTCCGGAACATACCGGGTCAAGGTTATGAAATCATACTTATTATGACTGAGATCTTTTACAGTTTATTTACTTTCTATCTGGTAAACCTTACTTTAATCCCTTAAATGTTAACGCCAGCGAAAATATCAATTTTTTACAAAGTATATATTCGTTTAAAGCTTAAACAAAACAGTTTTAAATTCCGTTATACCGTTGTTTAAACGTAAAACCGAACGGATATAGACACTGAACCCCATTTACGACTGATTCTCCTATTTTTCATGATTTTATGTGTCCGACAACATTACTACATTGAAATTATTTCATCTAAAAATAATAAAAAAAATTAAATGTATGTACATGCACACAGTGCTAATTTTCAACCCAGGGTTAAAATATAGCACATTTAATCAATCTTTTGACGTGTACATATTGATTTATAGACCGAAGCAGAGATTTTTTCAAAAGTTCATTCATGTAAAAAAACAAAAACACCAGGTTATATACGTATATACGTATATTATAGTGTATGTATACGATGTTTAAGATTTTATATTTATATATATGTACAGTTAAATGAACATTCACTTCTATTATTAATAACCATAAGACTTCTAAAGAAACTGTACCCGGTCGGGTGAGTTTGTGTGTGCATGTTTAAACCTCTCCCCTGACAACAAAAACAACAAGTCACATTTCATAATGGTTGGTCAACTCACGTTTTTGAAAAATTAAATTGCCCTATGTTTACATTGCATGAAAAATGATCTGAGAATATTAATGTCTACCAAGTGGTTTATCGGAAATCGGTAAAAGTTCATTGTTTGGAGAATTCATTGCGAAAATAACTATTTTGTTAATATTAATTTTGTAAATTTATACAATTGATACTTAGCAAAGATATGGTGTTAATCATAAGTGATAATTAACATGGTTCATTCAGCAGGATTGTTGTGATAATCTGTTGGAGATCATTGTATTTTTAATTCCGATTAG
This sequence comes from Tegillarca granosa, assembly GCA_029721355.1. NCBI lineage: Eukaryota > Metazoa > Mollusca > Bivalvia > Arcoida > Arcidae > Tegillarca > Tegillarca granosa. The sequence continues at coordinate 18,801,033 of CM056609.1, forward strand.
TTATTGAAGGAACAGGTTGCTGATTATGGATTTTTGGCAGAACGATTATTTGTAAAATCTTGAAGATCAACATTGTTTTAGATAATAAATGTTAGAGAAGCAGTTTTTGTACATCTACGTTTTCAGGAAACATAACTAATAGTGTCATGTCCATGTTTGTAGATTTTAAAGGGAAAACTAAACACTTTCTTGGATTTTCCAAAAAGAAAAACAACGAGAGAGGTGGAGTATATTACATCAGTATACATATACACGTGTAAACACATGTTACAGGCACATAGTGATACAACACTCCATCCATTAAACTGTCTACCTAACAATGTATTTCAAATCGGGTTAACAAAACACACACACAAACACGCACACACACACACAGAGAGAGAGAGAGAGAGAGAGAGAGAGAGAGGAGAGAGAGAGAGAGAGAGAGAGAGATCTTGATTTATTGTCAACACAGGGTATGTATTATATGGCTGTTAATTTCTTGGAGAAACCTCTAAAAAAGAAATACTTGACTAAAGCTTTTCGAGCAGCCAACATTTAAAATGTAGTATTTGTCAGTTTTCTGATCGATGTAACGTCATTCCTTGATCTCAGTCTTCTATCTATTTTATCTATATACTGTATTACAACACTACATCACACTAATTTTCATAATTATTATAACACAATAATGACCAAAAATCTGATGTAACTAAAATTGACATTTTGATACAGAATAATCATTATAAACCACGGCAATCATCAATGAAATCATTAAATTAAATCACGATAATCATCAATGAAATCAATAATTTAAACCACGGTAATCATCAATGAAATAAAAAAATTTGAACCACGGTAATCATCAATGAAATAAAAAAAATTTGAACCACGGTAATCATCAATGAAATCATTAATTTAGATCACGATAATTATCAATGAAACCATTAATTTAAACCACAGTAATCATCAATGATGTACAAAATTTGAACCACGATAATCATCAATGAAATTATTAATTTGATCCACGGCATTCATCAATGAAATCATTAATTTAACCGTGAAATCATTAATTTAAACCACGGTAATCATCAATGAAATCATTAATTAAAACAACGGTAATCATCAATGAAATCATTAATTTAAACAACGGTAATCATCAATGAAATCATTTATTTGAACCACGACAATTATCAATGAAATCATAAACTTGAACCACGGCATTCATCAATGAAATCATTAATTTAAACAATGGTAATCATCAATGAAATCATTAATTTGAACAATAGTAATCATCAATGAAATCATTAATTTGAACCACGGCATTCATCAATGAAATCATTAATTTGAACCACGGCAATCATCAATGAAATCATTAATTTGAACCACTGTAATCATCAATGAAATCATAAATTTGAACCACGACAATCATCAATGAAATCATTAATTTGAACCACGACAATCATCAATGAAATCATTAATTTGAACCACGGAAATCATCAATGAAATCATTAATTTGAACCACGACAATCATCAATGAAATCATTGATGTGAACCACGGTTATCATCAATGAAATCATTTGAACCACGACAATCATCAATGAAATCATTAATTTGAACCACGGTATTCATCAATGAAATCATTAATTTGAACCACGGCATTCATCAATGAAATCATTAATTTGAACCACTGTAATCATCAATGAAATCATTAATTTAAACCACGTCATTCATCAATGAAATAATCTATTTAAACCACGGCATTCATCAATGAAATCATTAATTTACACCACGGCATTCATCAATGAAATAATTTATTTAAACCACGACAATCATCAATGAAATAATTAATTTAAACCACAGCATTCATCAATGAAATCATTAATTTACACCACGGCTTTCATCAATGAAATAATTAATTTAAACCACGACACTCATCAATGAAATAATTAATTTAAACCACGACAATCATCAATGAAATAATTAATTTAAACAATGGTAATCATCAATGAAATCATTAATTTACACTATTGTGTTTGCTTCGTCTAATTTAATAGAATAAACGGTCATCTTTAATATAGAAACGAATTATTTACAAAAATGATTTTCTGGTTTGAAAAAAACCCCAGGAATTTGTACAAATATGAACACATATACGCCATAAAATTGGATACGTCATCGCTTTCAAATACACGCAAAGCTGAAATAATTCCTGAATTCTTAAAATAAAACAGTTTAAAAACAGCTGCATTAAGTTTCCCTATGCATAAATATAAAACGGATCATTATTTCTTAACTATGCCTCTCATGAAAAATGCTAGTTTGATATACCAAAATCTTATATAAGAAAATTGATCACGTTATTTTATTTTTATCGAAAACGATGTGCAACGTTAACAAACACAGCGATTTAGCATGATTTCTGAAAACGGAAGCAGCGAAAAGGTAAATAAACGCACTTGTAAGTGGATTAAATATATCATTTCTGACTTCACGAAGTAAAACCTTCGAAAAAGAACAGCACAGAACGCAATAAATACTAACCAATTTTTAATGATAAAGATATTTTTAGAATTTTTTCAATAATTGCTAAACTTAATGCAGCTTTAAATTATAAGAGATTAGACATATCAAGATGACTGTAGATACCAACATTGATATAGAGCGCGGTTAGGATGATCGACAAGCTTACGTTTATTTCTGATCTTCTGACAATTTTATTCTGCTTTCTTTTTTATTGAATCAGCATTTGTTTAATATATTATAAAGATATAATACATTTTTTCGAAAATATAATAATAATATTACAACATTTTAAAATGTGTATACATTAGCTTACTTTTTTTAAATAAATTATATACAGTGGATATGTAATTTGTTTTATTCATCAACAAACACACTTTTCATCAAAGTAATTACATCATTAGTTATGTGTTAAGATATTTTCTTATATGATCGGTTGTGTTCAAAGATACTCAGGTCTTGCGTTTTACGTTTTATGACTCTATGTATTGCAGATATGTATTTTAACTTCTAGGTATATTGGCTCTGCGTCTTTTGACTCTGTTCTTTGTTTTATCTTCTGTTTATACGATTTCTGGTTTTGTAGCTTATGGCTCTTTGTCTAGAGACTCTATGCCTTGTAGTCCTCGCTTTACGACTGTCAAATGCATCTTGAATTAGTATTTTTATGCTCTGTGTCTATGTTGTTCTGTTGCTTGTGGCTTAGCGTCTTGAGAGTGTGTTTTGTAGCTTTGTGTTTTGCGACTCATTGTCTTACAGTTATGTAGGATCGTAACACTGGTTACTCTGTGTCTTTTGATTAATTCTCTTATGGCTCTGATTCTTGTTCGTGTCCTGTTGATCTGTGCTTTGAGACATTGTCTTGAGTTCCTGTAGCTTTTGTCTCTGCGTCTTTAGACTATGTATCTTTTATTTTCATTCTTTTAGTTTTTGTGGCTTGTGTCTCTGCGTCTTTAGGCTTTGTGGCTTTGTGTTTTGTTGTTCTTGTCTTGAAACTATACCATGTGAATTGTGTCTAAGGCCTGTTTCCCCTTATATTATTACTTTGTGTCTTGTAATTGGTTCCAATGACTCTTAATGATTCTTAAATATGTCTTTAAAGTTCTCTAAATGTGCCTTAAAGCCAATCCATCTTGAAGGATCTTTAATGAACTTTAAAGGACTCTTTAAGGACACCTTTAAGGATCTTTACGGAATCCTTAAAGATCCTCAGTTAATGGAAATGAAATGTTAGGGATCTATAAGGATGTGCTTAAAGATCTTAAAGATGTTTCATAAAACCTTTTTTTAAAATTATTAATGGAACGATGGCAATTACATTCATTCAGTTAAAGGTATGATTTGTCTTTTAGTACATTTCGGATTTTTTATAGTTTATACGACACAGGAGACATAGATTACACCTGACTAACTTCTAATTTCTACATTAAGTTTTTGTAGAGGAGCCGTATGTAGTTTTCTAATTATACTTGTTTCTTAATTCATAAATGAATTAGATAAAGAATGTGCAGTTTTCACCATATAGGTAAACACCCTGTGTTTTAATCAGATCGGCAGTAAGCTTTAAGCGTAAAGTAATTAACAATATTTGTACTTGTTTGATTATAGATCCCAGGTGATTTCACTTGCGGCGTTCGACTTTTAATGTGCACTTCTTATCTAGGTAGGAGATCACTATGAAATCAAATAACATGTTAAAATTATTACTTAACCCTGAACTCTGGGTTTTCGGAATATAAGTGTTTTTTCGAAAGTGCTTTTAAGGGACAATTTTAAAATATTAAAACATACATTAAATAAAGAAAAAAAGTAATTGCAAAATAATGTTATACTCATGTCATATATCTCATTAATTGATTATTATTATCATTTTATTTCATTTTGGGGAGGGGGTACTGTTATGCATAGATGCAAATAAAGCATGAGAGAGAGAGAGAGAGAGAGAGAGAGAGAGAGAGAGAGAGAGAGAGAGAGAGAGAGAGAGAGCACATTTAAGTGTCTTTGAAATTGACATATATGGAACTGACACATGATGATATCGGAATTTAAATAATTTTAATTTCTAATGAAAGAGTTGGTACAGTAAATTTTTAAAACAAAATAAGAATATTAGGGTAAAGGTTATTCTTTGCAAACATGAACAATTACGAAGTGAACATATTGAAGTAAGAAACCAGTCATAGAAGATAACCATTAACTGACAAACTTTATCTCACTTGGATCTCTCTAAAATATCAGTTCCTGTTGGACCCCCCCCCCCCTCCTCTCACTCTTTATGTATTCAGTTCCCGACACACACACACACACACACACACACACACACACACACACACACACACACACACAGAGTTTCTGAATAATACTAGTACCATACGGTAGATTATGTATACTGCAGATTCCGGAAAAAAATCTAAACTCAAATCTTTTTTCTTTTTTGTGGAAAAAAGGCTGGGAATGACCATATTTATTTATTTTGAACATTATGGGCAGTTATTTAATTCAAAAGCTGTCTGTATGATATATAAATGATGACTAGAACAAATGATATATGAAACTTGTATAAAAATAAATAAATTAAAATTAATTTGAACCTCTTGTTGTAAGAGATATTTTAAAAGAAATAAAAGATTTTTTTTACTAGTAAATGAAGATGCCCCGTTGGTTTTCTTTTGTTCACGTGATCTCATTTGCATATTGTTAGGGTCCTATTTTATAATTATCAATAGCAGCAGCATCTCCAAGTTCCATAGCTACAAAAGTACGGTGATTGACGCCTAGCTTGAGGGACCAGGGTCCTTTTCCAAGAGAGAGCGGGTAATTATTGAAAATTATAATAATTAAATTTCTTGTAATTTCTATTAAATCAACTATCAGCCAATTAAATTAAAGTATAAAACATTAAAGAAATGATAAAAATTATGTTTCATTGCTTTTTTTTATAAAAAAGGAAAAAAATATAAATTTTTCCTAAAAGATCCTTAATCTTCCTTGAAGATTCTCAAAATTTCAGTTCCATTAAGGATCTTTGAGTCCTTAAAGACTCCTTAAAAGCATATTTTAGGATCATTGAAGCCCCCTTAAAGCTCCTCAAAGAGGCATTTAAGGCTGCTCTAATGAGACTTTAAGGATCCTTAAAGATGCCTTTTCATCATGTGTTTATATTAAGATTTTGTGTCTTGTGTCACATTTCTTGTGGCATTGTGGCTTGGGTCTCTGTGTCTTAAAGCTTCGAGTGTTGTGACCCTGGACCTTTGTTCATCTCGGGCTTGTAGCAGTCTATCCTGCTACTCTACTATGTGTCCTGTAATTGTGTGCTCTGAGTTTTGAGACTGTATCTTGTAGTAATATGGCTTGTGACTATGTGTATTATAAATGTGTCTTGTCAATAGATGGCGTAAATTTGATTCTTGAAAAAAATAGTGTCAAGTGGCTTATGATCTGCTTCTTGTCGTAATCTGGCTTGTTGATATGTGTCTTGTCGTTATGTGGCTTGTTGATATGTGTCTTGTCGTTATGTGGCTTGTTGATATGTGTCTTGTCGTTATGTGGCTTGTTGATATGTGTCTTGTCGTTATGTGGCTTATTGATCTGCGTCTTCTCGTTTTGTGGCTTGTTGACCTGTGTCTTCTCGTTTTGTGGCTTGTTGACCTGTGTCTTCTCGTTTTGTGGCTTGTTGACCCGCGTCTTCTCGTTTTGTGGCTTGTTGACCTGTGTCTTCTCGTTTTGTGGCTTGTTGATCTGCGCTTTGTGATTATGTGGGCCTCTTATTTGCGTATTGTTGTTTTGCTATTGCGTATGCCTCTTTTTGCTCTTTGTCGGTCTAAAATTTCTAGTGGTGTCTTTTGTGACTTTTGTTTGGATTAGTATTCTAAAGTTTTCTATTGTATCTATTAGTATTCTATTGTTTTTAGCTCACCTGACCGAAAGGTCATGTGATCTTATGGTATGGCGCGGCGTGTGTACGTGCGTGCGTGTGTTTGCGTGCGTGCGTCGTTAACACCTATTTTCGACTTCTCCTCTGAAACTGCTGGACAGATTTCAGTGATACTGGATCAGAAGAATGTATGAGCTGGTGCAATTCAGTTTTATTTATTGCGTTGCCATGGTGAAAAAAACTTAAAAAATCTTCTTCTCCGAAACCGATGATGGGAGAAAAATTTTATGTGATAATTGACTTCTCTAGGGTCTTAAACCTATACATGTAGTTTGTTCATTTCGTGAAATTAGGTCAAAAATTGGGTTACGTGTTTTTGCGTTTAATTTAATAAATTTCGTTAAATGGCTTAAAATTGTTATAACTTGGCTATTTAAATAGATAATGATACAGGGTTTTCAGTTTTGACTTTTTCTTGAAATAAACTTTAAAATGTGACGTAACTTGTGATTGGTAGAGTTTCAGGCAATTTTCTTGCAAACATAAAGAGATACATGAAATGAAAACATTGTTAAAATGTTCCGCATGACAAAATTTAAAAAGGTACCAGTTTTCGTTACTATATGATAATTCATGTAGGAGTTGTTGTTCCGAAATGTTATTTTTTGCTTATAAATACTAAAATTGTACATTAGCTTGAAAACTATTATCTTTTTGTATAGGCATGTTTATTAGAATATTGCAGGTATTGCTAAAATGGTCATTTGGTATATGGTTCAAGGTCATATGTTAAAAGGTCAAGGTCATAGCTGCATAAGAAGACTGAAATAGTGTATTATGTTGAAAACTTTTAACTTTTTGTGCAAGCATGTAAATTAGAATATTGTATGTATTGATATTATGGCCATTTTGATTTATTGTTCCAGGTCATATGTTCAAAGGTCATGGCTGCATAAGTATACTGAAATGGTTAATGATTTGGAAATTATTCATTGCACTATAGTTAATACATGCATTATTAGCTTTTTTATAAATGAAATGTGACTAGATTTTTCTTATTGATTATTGTGGCAAAGCTTTATCGAATATTACTATCACACGCGTGAGCCTTTAACTCTTAACCCGTTTTTGTCTCCGTTACAGATTTCAGCTCTCTCTCGTCCGTTGATTGAAGTTGAATAAGGACAGATGACCCAAATTTAGGCGGCTTTTGCATCTAATGATTCGGTGATGAAATTTCCATAATAAAACACGAGTGTTCATTGACTGAAATTGATTAAGTCAGAAATGAATTGCACAATCGAAAGAGAACACAAGATTATCCTGTATGTAAAGACGGACTTTATTTTGATGACGTCACACGGTGCCCCCCCAATTATCGCCTGTTGACAGATCTCTGTTATATGTATTCTTGCCTAATAAATCGTATACATGCATCCAAGAGGTGAAATAAGTGTTTGTTTTAATTACTAAAGTCCCCTGAAGGAAAGGATGATTTTTAAAAATTATCGGGTCTTGTCCCAGGGAAATATTCGGATTTACTCTTGTATGCAAATGAGCTCTTCCTTATTGAAGTATCGGGGTCAAAAGGTCAATCGAAGATGAATCGAAAGTACTTCAGATATCAATTTTTGAAAGGTGCAAACTAATGTCGCTTTTACGTTTGTAAATATGACAAAAATATACGAATGCAACAAAAATATTATAATTATTATAATAACAAATCATCCTTTCCTTCAGGGGACTTTAGTAATATATTATGTTTCTTAAAAAAGCGGTTAGGAAGTTAAACATGAAACCAATGTAAACAAGGATCTACTGACTTCCGGTTTTCGCCATATGTGTACAAATAGGTCTTCTGTTTTATGGGCATCTTTAAATAGATTCCTGTCGTAGGTCAGTGTCACACGCGAAAGCCTGACTCCACAAAATTGAGTTTTATCTATACAACTATTTGACAGTGAGTTTATAACTTGTTCTTAACGATATCCATGTAATCTAGCAATATTTGTGTAATAATTCTGTTAATCGACTACTGTAAAAATTTCACGCGTTTTCAGTCAAATAAAAACATCGACACTTGTTTAATTATGACAAGCAGAAAGGTAAGATCAGGTGTCAGTATTGTAACTTGTTTTCAAACGAAGTAAATGTGACGGTATTTTATTCTTGTTTTAAATAATAACAAAAATACGTCAGGTTCGTTGAATTATATATATTTCTACTTCATATTGATTTCTATCACATTCTACAAAATAAAAATACAAAACAATCCTTACAACACAAAAATACACTGATGATTCAATAAAAATACATATCAAAAACCAAAAATAACCCAATTGATCACTCTTGTGCTCATTTTGAGTCACATCGTTTATGATATGGTAATACAGTGCTACATGCTTCATTATATGGCCATTTTGAGTCACCCAATTTATGATGTGGTCATTTTTAGTCACATGGTTTATGATATTACTATTTTGAGTCACATAGTTTATGATATGGTTAATTTGGGTCACATGGTTAATTTTATGGCCATTTTGAGACACAGCTCATGGTCAGATTTAGTCACATGTTTTATGATATGGTCTTTTTTGCCCCACATATTTATCTGTTTTTTTTGTCTGTTAATTTTAGACGCAATGTTTAAATATGATTATTTTGGGTCATATGGCTTATGATTTAGTAATTTTAAGTCACATGGTGAATTATATGGCCATGGTATATCACATGTTTTTTTAATTATCAATTTGAGTCATATTGTTAAAACTTTGTTCTTTTTGAGTCCCAAGGCTTTAATATAGTCATTTTGAGTACATGATTAATGGTATGGTCAAATAGTGCCATAACATATTTGATATAATCATTTTTCTCACATGGTTTATAATATTGTCATTTTAAGTCACATGGTTTATGATATAGCCTTTTTTTGCCACATGGTTTATAATATGGTCAGTTACAGTCCGGTGGTTTATGATATGGCCATTTCTTGCCAAATGGTTTTTGATATGATTAAAGTTACATTGAAAATGATATAGTGGTTTGAGTCGCATGGTTTATATAATTAATTATAATATGGCCATTAGGTGTTACAGGGTTTACGATATGGTCATTTAGTGTACATGGTTTATAAAATGGTCATTTAGTGTCACATGGTTTATGATATTGTTATTTAATGTCACATGGTTTAGGATATGGTCATTTAGTGTCACATGGTTTATGATATGGTCAGTTAATACCCAATGGTTTATGATGAAGTCATTAAGTGTAACATGGTTTTTGAAATGGCCATTTAGGGTCACATGGTTTATGATATACATGTAGTCTTTTTAAACACATAGTTAATGGGATGGTATATTTATGCCACTTGGTTTATGAAATGTAATTAAGTGTATGATTTGACTATTTATTGAAACATGGATTATGATATGGCCATATAATGCTACACTGTTTATGATAGACATTACACAACAACATGCCTGCAAAGTGAACACATCTACCACTACACCTATAAAGGCTGTCAACTTTACATGACATAATCTTGAACAGGGCACACAATCCACATTCAATCAAACATTCATTTGTCTTTCGTCTTTCGTAAATTTCAGTACCTTCAGTACTTTGATTGAAGTTTAGTTCTTTGCAAACTATTTTGCATATATCCTCATGTGAGCGTTAATGCCCATTGGCCTCTTGTTTGTTTTTGATTTTTACATTGACTGTGTCCTATGGCTTGTTGCTCTGTGTTTTGCAACTCTGTGTCTTGTAGTTCTGCGCCGTGTTTCTTTACCTTTTTGTCCCTATGTCTTTGGTTCTATAGCTTGTTATAATATGTTTTGTGGTTCGTTGTCTTATGCTTCTTTTGTTTTTTGGCGCTGTATCTTGTTGATCTGCAGCTTGTTGATATTCGCCTTGTTATCTCTGGAAAATGTCAATCATCTATCATTTCTAACATTACCTCATTTAATGTGTATTTTCTACATTGCAGAACAAACGGACGAGTATCAGGAGTATGACAAGGTGAGTACATCATTGTTGCATTAACTGTTTCTGTTCCATTGGCAATAGTCAACAAATCCATGTAAATATTGATGAAGACATGGATATATCATATAACACTGTTATAACCTTATATTATTACAACACTGTTACAAAGTTTTATTTAAGGATTGGTTTTCAATTTTTGCAAAGTTATTGAAGTATAACACGACGATGGCGGATAACAAATTGTATAAAACTGCGTAGCGTTTGAAAACCAATCCTTAAATAACTATTTACTAATTTTTCATTTTATTGTGAAATATGTTCTTTTATTGTTTAATCATGTCTTTTTAATATGGCGCGAGTGTTGAACTGCTTTGCTGTTTGTGTGTCGCCGTAAACATAAGTCTATTAATAACAGCAGAAAGCACCGAAAGTAGTTTGGCAAAAGTGCAAAGTTATACGAAAAAAAATTTTCAAAAATGTCGTCATACAGAATTCATCGACCAATCAAAACACAATAAAATCGGACATCACGTGCAGTGTGTTATTTTAAAAAAAAACACTGTTGAAACTCTATTAACACAACACTGTTACAACCTTTTATTCATATAGCAATGTGAAATCTTTTATTTTAATAAAACACTGTTAATACTTTTTATTAATACAACACTGTTAATATACTTAATTAATACACCACTGTTAATATACTTAATTAATACACCACTGTTAATATATTTTTTAATACAACACTTAATATATTTTATAAATACAACACTTAATATTTTTTTATTAATACAACACTTTTAATATTTTTTATTAATCCAACACTAAATATATTTTATTAATACATAACTGTTAATATATTTTATTAATACAAAAATGTTAATATATTTTATTAATACAACACTGTTAATATATTTTTTAAAACGTCACTCAATACATTTTATTAATACAACACTGTTTATATATTTAATAAATACAACACTGTTAATATATTTTATAAATACAACACTGTTAATATATTTTTTAAAACGTCACTCAATATATTTTATTAATACAACACTGTCAATATATTTTATTAATACAACACTGTCAATATATTTTATTAATACAACACTGTTAATATATTTTATTAATACAACACTGTCAATATATTTTTAATACAACACTCAATATTTTTATTAATACAACACTCAATATATTTTATTAATACAACACTGTAAATATATTTTTAATACAACACTCAATGTTTTTTATTAATACAACACTCAATATATTTTATTAATACAACACTGTAAATATATATTTCATTAATACAACACTGTCAATATATTTGGTTAAAACAGCACTTTATTTTTTATTAATACAACACTGTCAATATATTTTTAATACAACACGCAATATATTTTATTAATACAACACTGTCAATATATTTTATTAAAACAACGCTGTCAATATATTTTATTAATACAACACGTAATATATTTTACTAACACAACACTCAATATTTTTTATTAATACAACACTGTCAATGTATTTTATAAATACAACACTGTAAATATATATTTCATTAATACAACACTGTCAATATATTTTATTAATACAACACTGTCAATATATTTTGTTAATACAACACTGTCAATATATTTTGTTAATACAACACTGTAAATATATATTTCATTTATACAACGCTGTCAATATATTTTGTTAATACAACACTGTCAATATATTTTGTTAATACAACACTGTAAATATATATTTCATTTATACAACGCTGTCAATATATTTTGTTAATGCAACACTGTTTATATAGTTTTTTAATACAACAATGATTAAACCGTTTATTAATACAACATTACTACAATCTTAAATTACACAACATTGTTTAAATCTTGTCATCTTAAAACCGATGCCTTAATCTTAAATCAGAGTTGGAAAGTACCTATAGACGAATTTTTGGCTCCAGGTGAGCTATTTACTTGACTTTTGTCATGATCATATGTTTACTTACAATACTTCTTCTCAAGAATCAGTTAACCATTGACTAAAAACATTAGAAAGATGTAGCCAGGTTAAAGCATCCACTCGTTCTGCTATAAATTTAATAAAAATCATCAGCGCTTCAAAGCCGGTTGACATTATTCCATATTTAAGAACAAAGCGGCATTTAACATTTAAACATCTTCTTTTCGTGAACCAAAAATGTCTGGAAGCTTCAAACTTCTTAAATATCATCGATGTATAAACCTCTATCACATTAAAGAATTCCATTTTATAAAACTTGGTATCAAGGTCATGTGTGTGTGCATATTTTTACTGATCACTTTTTAAAAATAGTTTACGAAGACAACTTTATTATTCTGTTAGAGTATTCCTATAAAGTTTATTCTGTGATCCATTATTTGTGACATTCTTTTTCCTTTTAAAAATATAATCATTAATATTTGAAAGTCGAGGTCCAATGTTTTCAATACTCAATGTACTGATTTTTAAAAATCAAGTTGGCAATGCAAGTATTTTTAAACCAAATAGATTGCCAACTTGATTTTTAGACTTAGAACATTGAGTGCCTGTTTAATAAAACGGTGGGCTTTGACTTTCAAATGTTACTTAACAGTCTTTACAGTATTACAAGTAATACATTTATCTCATTAGGTGAGAAATTAATGATTTACTTGTTATTGATATATTGATGATCTTGTATTTTTTACTTTTGTCAGTTTCAAAATTATCAATAAAGGCCCTTCCGGGGCGATTTGAGACGTGAAATTTTATGCATTTTTTTTTAAAAAAGGGGGTATGCTATCATCTATCGCCTTTCAAGGCAGCATTAACATCTTTTTATTAATCAACCATATTTTCTTTACTTGCTTTGATATTTAAAACGTATCAAAAGTTGTGTTTCTTGTCATTTCGGTCTAACTAAGTTTTTGGTAGAATAAGCAGACGGATCAGAAAATAGCGATGTTCAATTTTTTTGTGTTCTACTTCCTTTTTGAAAGGGGGTTGGCAGGCTTAGCCCTTCAAATTGATACAATATTTTTATAATTAGATTTTAAAAAAGGTTTTAAGTTGAAACTCATTAACTAATTTTTGCTAATGCTCATGACTTGCACAGAGGATCGTTTACGATTTCTGATCTCAGGAAACAACCCACTCTGCTAGTTGTTGAGTGTCGACAGATTTGTCCTCCGCTGTTGGAAAATCAAATTTAGATGGATAATCGGGGAAAAAACAGCATAACAAAAAAAAAAAAAAAAAAAAAAAAAAAAAAAAAAAAAAAAAAAAAAATCGCGAGAGGAGCTCGGTAAGGAAGTTTGCTTGATGAACGAATGATACAAGATCTAAAGCACGCACGTACGGATCACAACACTTCTTATCGCCTAGATTCGAATCTAACTCGGGGCAGATCCTTATAAAAGAAATTCATCGGGTTATTTGCTGAAAACCGGTTGTTTTCGGCTGGCATTCCGTTTCCTCCGTCATCCACGTAAAGAAAGATTTTATTTAAGTAAAAGAAGCTTGACTGAGGCGTTAAACAACATTTTTCATTCCAATCCATCGTGAAGAGCTGAGCATGGGAAAAACTCCCATAGAGGTGTTAAAAGTACACAAAAATGGTTTTCGTTAGCGCGTTATGACAAGTTGGCCTTGCAAAGTTTTTGCATTCATATTGACAGTGAACATCATTATAAAACTGTTCAATTGTTATATTTTTGTGAACTATTTCAAAAAAGAGAGAGAGAGAGAGAGAGAGAGAGAGAGAGAGAGAGAGAGAGAGAGAGAGAGAGAGAGAAAAGAAAATTCATTGATTTCAAGAATCTAAAATTTCTTTCTATAACACATGCACATCAGGAGAAATCCATTATACGCAACAGTCACGAAGAACATACACGTGCATTTTAGTCCGTGAACATTTTTTTCGACCGAAATATGATCCACAAATAACAACACATTTGTTTTGTTGATATTCCAATTATTATTATTATTATTTCATATTTAATATTCTCAAAAATACATATGTTTTTATGAACCGTTCGTGTAAAATCTCGTAAATTATGCGCTTTTTTGTCGTGTCAACCGTGTTTGTTTTGTAGTTCAGCATTTTATATGTATTCATGTACGGAGTCATGTGGTTTTGTGATTAATCGTCTATATGAACGCAACTACTCTCAAGCTTGGAAAAAGGGGAATATCACACGGCAAATGAAAATATTAGCCAATGACTTATTATTTTGATATCGATCTGTGTTGTACTAAACTGAAATTGCAATTCTCCAAATGATTATTTACATGTAACATTAATCTCCCTGATGGGAATTAAATTTTTAAGACAATAAAACAGATAAATATTTTACTTTTTCCCATTAATAAATGTTTGCGTTCTACATATACAACGCACTGTTTGCAGTTCTGTGAAACTTGTCCATCCACATTGTGATTTTTTTCGCCAAAATAATCTTTTTTTTAAAATTTATGATGGTACAAAGTAATTATTATTAACAGCTAGTTAGGGAAATCCATTTCAACCTGTTAGGGTTAGTTTCTCTATTGAATTATGTCTTTCAAGATGTCACAAGAAGGATAACGTAAGGACGGACAAAATCTTGTTTTCTGCATTAGGTCAATTAGTTTGCTACACGACATACAACTTAACTATTGTTACAACTATAGATGTGATTTTACTTTTACAACTGTGTAAAGAATATAAACTTGAAAATATATTTGATTTTCCAGGATGTTGATTATTCAAACATAGCTTCTTATGCCTGGGATGAATTATGGAAATTGTACCACACAGACGACTGGAAGTCGGAAGGTGGCAAGGATATCTATAGAGGAATTGTACATAGTATATACGTAAAACGTTATGGTAGAAAAGTTTTTCGTGTTAAGGTTGGTAAATTACTGCTGCTAATCATTTACTTGTATAGTTTGTCAGTTTAATCATTTACTTGTATTGCTGGTCAGTTTAATCATTTACTTGTATTGTTTGGCAGTTTAATCATTTACTTGTTTTGTTTGGCAATTTAATCATTTACATGTTTTGCTTGGCAATTTAATAAATTACTTGTATTGTTTGGCGGTTTAATCATTTAAACTTTTATAGTTTGGCGGTTTAATCATTTACATGTTTGCTTGACAGTTTAATCATTTACTTGTATTGTTAAGCAGTTCAATCATTTACATGTAATGCTTTGTAGATTAATCATTTACTTGTATTGTTTTGCGGTTTTTTACTTGTATTGTTTGGCAGTTTCATTTATTTATTTGTATTGTTTGGCAGTTTAATCATTTACATGTTTTGCTTGGTAGATTAATCATTTACTTGTATTGTTTGGCAGTTCAATCATTTACGTGTATTACTTGGTAGATTAATCATTTACTTGCATTGTTTGGCAGTTTAATCATTTACATGTTTTGCTTGGCAATTTAATCATTAAATTGTATTGTTTTGCGGTTTAATCATTTACTTGTAGTGTAATCATTTTACTTATTTTGCTTTACAATTAAATGATTTACTTGTATTGTTTGGCAGTTTTATCGTTTACTTGTATAGTTTGAAGTTTAATCATTTACATGTTTTGCTTGGCAGTTTAACCATTTAGTTGTATAGTTTGCAGTTTAATCATTTACTTGTATTGTTTGGCAGTTTAATCATTTAGTTGTATTGGTTGGCAGTTTAATCATTTACTTGTATTGTTTGGTAGTTTAATCATTTACTTGTATAGTTTTGCAGTTTAATCATTTACATGTTTTGCTTGGCAGTTTAATCATTTACATGTCTTGCTTGGCAGTTTAACCATTTATTTGTATAGTTTTGCAGTTTAATCATTTACTTGTATTGTTTGGCAGTTTAATCATTTAGTTGAATTGTTTGGCAGTTTCATTTATTTACTTGTATTGTTTGGCAGTTTATTCATTTACATGTTTTGCTTGGCAGTTTAATCATTAAGTTGTATTGTTTTGCGGTTTAATCATTTACTTGTAGTGTAATCATTTTACTTATTTTGCTTTACAATTAAATGATTTACTTGTATTGTTTGGCAGTTTTATCGTTTACTTGTATAGTTTGTAGTTTCATCATTTACGTGTATTGTTTTGCAGTTTAATAATTTAATTGTATAGTTTGGCAGTTTAATCATTTACTTGTATTGTTTGGCAGTTTTCATTTATTTATTTGTATTGTTTGGCAGTTAAATGATTTACATGTTTTGCTTGGTAGATTAATCATTTACTTGTATTGTTTGGCAGTTTAATCATTTACTTGTATTGTTTGGTAGTTTAATCATTTACTTGTATAGTTTTGCAGTTTAATCATTTACATGTTTTGCTTGGCAGTTTAACCATTTAGTTGTATAGTTTTGCAGTTTAATCATTTACTTTTATTGTTTGGCAGTTTAATCATTTAGTTGTATTGTTTTGCAGTTTAATCATTCACTTGTATAGTTTGGCAGTTAAATCATTTACTTGTATTGTTTGGCAGTTTAATCATTTACTTGTATTGTTTGGCAGTTTAATCATTCACTTGTATAGTTTGGCAGTTAAATCATTTACATGTTTTGCTTGGCAGTTTAATCATTTACTTGTATTGTTTTGCGGTTTTTTACTTGTATTGTTTGGCAGTTTCATTTATTTATTTGTATTGTTTGGCAGTTAAATCATTTACATGTTTTGCTTGGTAGATTAATCATTTACTTGTATTGTTTGGCAGTTCAATCATTTACGTGTATTGTTTGGCGGTTTCATTTATTTACTTGTATTGTTTGGCAGTTTCATCATTTACTTGTATTGTTTGGCAGTTTAATCATTTACTTGTATTGTTTGGCAGTTCAATCATTTACTTGTATAGTTTGGCAGTTTAATCATTTACATGTTTTGCTTGGCAGTTTAATCATTTACTTGTATTGTTTTGCGGTTTTTTACTTGTATTGTTTGGCAGTATCATTTATTTATTTGTATTGTTTGGCAGTTTAATCATTTACATGTTTTGCTTGGTAGATTAATCATTTACTTGTATTGTTTGGCAGTTCAATCATTTACGTGTATTTCTTGGTAGATTAATCATTTACTTGCATTGTTTGGCAGTTTAATCAATTACTTGTATACTTTGGCAGTTTAATCATTTAAATGTTTTTCTTGGCAATTTAATCATTTAGTTGTATTGTTTTGCAGTTTAATCATTTAGTTGTATTGTTTTGCAGTTTCATTTATTTACTTGTATTGTTTTGCAGTTTAATCATTTACTTGTATAGTTTGGCAGTTTAATCATTTGTATAGTTTGGCGGCTTAATCATTTACTTGTATTGTTTGGCAGTTTAATCATTTACATGTTTTGCTTGGTAGATTAATCATTTACTTGCATTGTTTGGCAGTTTAATCATTTACACGTTTTGCTTGGAAGTTTAATCATTTACTTGTATTGTTTTTCGGTTTAATCATTTAGTTGTATTGTTTGGCAGTTTAATCATCTACATGTATTGTGGGTCAGTTTAAACATTTACTTGTTTTGTTTGGAAGTTTAATCATTTACTTGTATTGTTTGTCAGTTTAATCATTTACTTGTATTGTTTGGCGGTTTCATTTATTTACTTGTATTGTTTGGCAGTTTCATCATTTACTTGTATTGTTTGGCAGTTTAATCATTTACTTGTATTGTTTGGCAGTTCAATCATTTACTTGTATAGTTTGGCAGTTTAATCATTTACATGTTTTGCTTGGCAGTTTAATCATTTACTTGTATTGTTTTGCGGTTTTTTACTTGTATTGTTTGGCAGTATCATTTATTTATTTGTATTGTTTGGCAGTTTAATCATTTACATGTTTTGCTTGGTAGATTAATCATTTACTTGTATTGTTTGGCAGTTCAATCATTTACGTGTATTTCTTGGTAGATTAATCATTTACTTGCATTGTTTGGCAGTTTAATCAATTACTTGTATACTTTGGCAGTTTAATCATTTAAATGTTTTTCTTGGCAATTTAATCATTTAGTTGTATTGTTTTGCAGTTTAATCATTTAGTTGTATTGTTTTGCAGTTTCATTTATTTACTTGTATTGTTTTGCAGTTTAATCATTTACTTGTATAGTTTGGCAGTTTAATCATTTGTATAGTTTGGCGGCTTAATCATTTACTTGTATTGTTTGTCAGTTTAATCATTTACTTGTATTGTTTTGCAGTTTTATCATTTACTTGTATTGTTTGGCAGTTAAATCATTTACTTGTATAGTTTGGCAGTTTAATCATTTGCATGTATAGTTTGCCAGTGTAATCATTCACTTGCATTGTTTTATGTTTCTTTGGTTCAGTTTGCTTACGCAAATTTTCTTTTTCAACTTATTTTCTTCTTTTTAGCAAAATGAAACTTCTATTTTGGCGTGTTTAAAATTTGTTCGATATTCCTGTTATTTGACACATAAGTTCCAGATAAAGAATGTATTATTAACCCTCGTTATGGTATTGGTAGATGATAGGTTACATATTAAGCTATTAATTTCAGTACTGTTGCATCCATTAATTTTTTACTGTAAACAAAGTTAATAAATCTTCAACCGATCGATCTATCTGTTAACATTTTGTTTCACTTTTTAGTTTTAATGGCATGTCCTGCTTATCTCTAGACTTTTATCGAACATTGCAATCAATCAGCCATATGAAATTTTGGTTAACCGAAATTAAAATAATTACTTTACTAATTTTATATTTTCAGGGTATCATTAATGTGAGTTCAGAATCTCTGTACAAGGAACTAATCGAAAGATTCGACGAACAGCTGGACTGGAACACTACGATAACCGAAAGTCGCGTAGGCTCTCTCTCTCTCTCTCTCTCTCTCTCTCTCTCTCTCTCTCTCTCTGAATTACATTTACATTACTTTTACTATTTTATACAAGTTAATGGTGTTAAGTAACTACAATTTTGAACTTGTTTCGCTGCGTGCTGCTCTGCTTGCACTAATTGCTCTTATTTATGACTTAAATTACATATTTTAGACATTGCAACACCTAGATGATAACACAAACATCGTATATAATATAACAACTGAAGCAGTTGGCGGTATGGTATCGGCCAGAGACTTTGTAAATGTTCGACACTGGGGAATGAGGGAAGACGTGTACGTAGCTGCAGGGTGCGGCTGTACTCACCCAGATATGCCAGTGAAGAAAAAAATTGTAAGGCAAGTATGTTACAGTGTAATTACTTTAACAAAAGTTAAGGATAGAAACCTTTTTTGTGGGTGGGGCTGTTTTGGTAAGGATGTAACCAACCTAATCGGTTAGTAAACTGGCGATTTTGGTTAACGTTTGTGAAAGCTGATATGGCAAAAATTCTGAAATTTTTGTTTTGTTGATTGAATTCCAAGTTGAAACCTAATGTTACTGTCTGATTCTTAAAGCTGTTATCAGAACAGAACCTAGTAATAGATATCCGAACAAATACGTGGAGAAATTACTAAGTACAAATGGCGCGAATAGAATGAAACTGAATTTCGTTTGTCCATATGTAAAGAAATAATTGTACATAAAGCGTTCACAAAGCTCTTGATATTAATATGAATTATAGTTTGTCATTAGATATTGACAGAAATTTGATTAAGAATACAGTTAAGATTCAATAATTGTTATTGTAGAGGGGAAAACGGTCCTGGTGGATTTATCGTGGAGTCATTACCGGATAATTCTGAAAAGTGTTTATTTTATTGGTTTATAAACTCTGATCTCAAGGTAAATCTCTCTCTCTCTCTCTCTCTCTCTCTCTCTCTCTCTCTCTCTCTCTCTCTCTCTCTCATTTTTGCAGAAATTAATAACAGAATTTTGTTTAAGTTCTCGGAGCCAAAACATATTTAATCTACATCAAGTCTAGCAGGCTGTTAAATTTACTCACTACAGTAAAAACTTGAAGATTTTATATAAGAAGCATGTAATTCTGATTTTGATTCTATACTTTTCCCAATCTTTAATATGCATAACAATTCATAGATGCACAATCATCAATTTTGTCATTTTAGCCCCCTTGGTCAAATGCCATATAAGCTTTTGTGAGTTATTAAACATTTAAAACACTTGAAAGGTTCATAAGTGATGTTTGTGCAAACTAAACAGATTTTTTATTTATTGTAAAAAGTTAAAAATGCCCAAGACTGGTTTGCAATTCGACAAATTAGTTGGCATTTGGTATATGAAGTAAACGTATAGCCGATTAAAATAAACAACTGGATCTCATAAAAAGATGATTTTAAGCTTATTTTTTATCTGAGCTTGCTTTGGTGATTGGAATCTAGAAAGACAAAGCATTAAAGTTTCCACTGATTAAGTGTTTAATTGGGCGGGTTGGAAAGATACTACATAGGTACCAGACTCCTCTTTATTTCAATTTTATATTGGCTTATTATACATAGGAACTAGTATTTTCATAGATAAAGTATTGTGAAGGACATCTGTTATCTCATATCTGTAGAACCAGAATCAAGACAATCATTTCTTTTCAACCCAGTGAGCAAAATATGTCATTCTCAATGTTATTGCTTCGGTCTACACGTCTCTTAATAGTCCGTCAGAGAATTGCAATTTTTAGATGAACATTGCAATTCGGTCTTAGTGTCACTGATGAGGAATTAATTTCCGAAATGTGCACATCTGGCACATCAAAATTTAGTGTATTATATATTTACTACCCCTGAGCGGCCGCGGGTACCGCTGCTGGTGGAGTAAAACTCCCCGAGGGTATCCATAACTCAGTAGGCAGTACTTTGTGCTGTCAGAAAATGTACCATTTAGCAAAATTTTCAGTCGTCTAAAATTTGAGATTTATTTAAAACTAAGGTTTGTTCCCTCATGCAAAGCATTCCTTAGCTGGATTTGGATTTATATAATTTTGAAACTTTAGATTCATTATTTTCAACTGTTTGGCTTATATATTTTTTATGTATCAAACTTTTCGGTCTTAGTGTCACTGATGAGGAATTAATTTCCGAAAGTGCACATCTGGCACATCAAAATTTAACTGGTATGTGTATTATATATATACACTCGTAGTTTTACATACAGGCTAATAACTGTAACGATTCTGATTTCAATTTATATCTATGATGCCTTTTTCAATGCCCATAACACAATGTCCCTCCAAATAACATTTCAGAGACCAATATCTTTTTTGAGAAACTTTAACTTGACGTTAGATAGTTAGTTTTTCATTAAGCGTAAACAGTATTAACTGCACTGGATATAGTTGACATGACTAGCAGCACATTCTAAAAGTATCATTGGTACTAGGGCTGCTACCCACTGTCTTTCAGCTCTCATAAAGAACATGATGATGAAAACCGGCTTTATTAAACACTATATCCACTCTATCCACTCTGTTTGCTTTTTCACTTTTGTCACTTAAACAATGAAGACCTCATCCAAATCCTCTGAACAAACATTACTATCGATGGAAAGAATACTTCGAAGCTTTTAGTGACTATTTAATTTAAAATGCCTCATTCTAGGGGAATTCTTCTTAATTAAGTTTTTTATTATATCCGAAAGCTTGATTTTTGCAAATATTCTAATGTACTTTCACTGATTAATGTTCAAACTGATTCAACAAGACTCATCAATGTATGCAAACCACCTTATCTTAAAATAGTATTATCAAAATTTTCTGACTGTATCTAGAGAATATTGACAGCAGCACGATATAATTGTAAATCAGCAGTAAAATTTGACCAAACACAAACATACTGGTCCATGTACAAATCAGAAATCCAAAAGCAATTTAAAAACTTCGAAAATTTTAT
Organism: Tegillarca granosa; assembly: GCA_029721355.1. NCBI lineage: Eukaryota > Metazoa > Mollusca > Bivalvia > Arcoida > Arcidae > Tegillarca > Tegillarca granosa. Next base: position 18,823,177 of record CM056609.1, read on the forward strand.
TTAAGGACATGATTCAACTTCTTTAGGCCGATTGCTCCGGAAGGGTCTAGTTAGTTACACCCTCATTTGCGAAATTAAATTTGAGAATGAAAGAAATGTGGAACAATGGTACGTCAAATATATCCAGTACAAGTCTGGATATAGTGACTCCATACTTATTAACAATATTGTTATGACGGCCACAAAATTTTTAAAGGCCTTGATTAACGTAGGCTTGCAATACACCCCGTGTCAACAGTTGATTTGTAAGTAACTTGCATTGAACTAAAAAGTTCACGTTGTGGTAACAAGGTTTACCATACCGTACTAACTGTAAAACAAAAAATACCTTACGCAGGAGAACCAGGAATATTGCTGCTTAGAAACGAAAAGTTTGAAAATGTCGGTTTATACATGTATGCTCATCTGACGGGTCTCACAATAAAATCACTTTTTGCTACAAGCATGTTGAAACTTAGGTTCTACTCTATCTCAGCTTTAATGTTTTGTTCGGTTGCACTAGCAGCGATGCTCTGATCTCATTTCAAATGTTTTGTTCGGTTTCATTTGCAGTGATGCTCTGATCTCAGTTTTACTGTTTTTTTCGGTTTCACTAGCAGTGATGTTCTGATCACATCTCTAATGTTATGTTCGATTTCACCTGCAGTAATGCTCTGATCGTATTTCTAATGTTTTTTTCGGTTTCACTTGCAGTCATGTTTTGATCTTAGCTTTACTGTTTTGTTCGGTTTCACTAGCAGTGATGCTCTGATCACATCTCTAATGTTTTGTTCGGTTTCACCTGCAATAATGCTCTGATCGTATTTCTAATGTTTTTTCTTTTAGGTTTCACTTGCAGTCATGTTCTGATCTTAGCTTTACTGTTTTGTTTCACTAGCAGTGATGCTTTGATCTCAGCAAATAATTTTTTGTGGACTTATAAGTACTAGTGCAGTGTGATTAAGCAGTGATCATTACTCTACTTTTTTGCTATATGTTGTTACAAAACTTTAATTTGTTTGAACTTTTAATTGTTTTTGGCTTCAGTAATGGAAAAATGATTTTTGTTGTAATTTTATTCGTATTTTTTCAGGGTTGGTTGCCACAAACTCTCATTGATCAAGCCATGTCCGGTGTGTTATTACAATATTTTGACAGTTTATCAAAACATATGGACAAGACACACTCACGTCGTGTTCACGATTAACAGTACAGAACTATCTTCCACTTTGCGACTACAATGCCCTTATTGTGTGATGACAACGTAGAACAAAACATAGATCTGTATTTGAGGCTTAATACTTAACCAAAGAAAATCTTCCGTCAGCAGATAGTTAGTACAGTGACTGTCTTACAATTCAAAAAAGGAACTTATGAACTATACAAAGAAAGGAAATAATATATATAATTATGCATTCCGTTGAAATCAGAAAAAAAACCAGAGAAAGTGTCATTATTTATATATGAGAAGAGTATTTATTTATATCTTTTATTATTTGTTGTTAAATGTTCACACACACACACACACACTATATATATATATATATATATATATATATATATATATATATATATATATATATATATATATATATATATATATATATATATATATCTCGAGAGAGAGAGGTCCATTCCATTTAATCTTGGAAAGTCTCGTAACTCATATCCAATGCAATTATTTTTATTTATATATATAATATATTCACCGACTGTGATGGTAGACTTTTAAATGAAAATATATCTTGTTTTTCGTTGTTTTGGTTCGTGTTATATATAATCACAAGCTTTAACAAATTCTTCTGATCTTATTAACTAAGAATAATCATTATCAGCTACTTATGTTCAAACTACTATATCCAGATAAACAATTAAGTTAGCAACTTGTAAAGAACCTACCCAATTATCTACCTGTGTTTGGTTCAGAAGTAACGTGTTACTATATTGTAATATATTATTATATAAGTAAGTTGTTCAGCTGATTGAAAATTTCAGTACATTTTTGTAAATTAGTTTTGTAAAACTTTCTCTCTACAGAAAGCATTAATGTGATGTTTAGTTACTGAGAACAAGATCCCCCGACATAAAGACCTAGTTCGAAAAGCTATCAGCATTTAAAACTGCAGAAACCTTAGGTAGTCTAATTAAAATTATAAAGTGAGTTAAATAGCGTTTAAAGTTGCGTTAGCTTTTTCTAGCAAGGAGAAACCTTAAGTGGTGTCAATAAAAAAATTTAAAAAATAAAATAAAAATTTTTCTCTACATTTTCAAATCTATCATCAGGGGAGAGAAGTTATGTTTGTTAATGAGTTTATATCCCGTGGAGAAGCAATATTTGACCTCGTAGTTTCGTAGTTTCATTAAACTTATAAACAACATATGAATAAATAACACTATGAACAAATTCCGGTCAGTGGGAAGAAAGAAATTGAAATAGCGAGTTTATAAATACTTCCTGTATAGCCATACAATGCTGAAGGGATTTGTTTCCGTTTACCTGTTACAAAGTTCTTTAATGAAGCTGAACAACATTATAACATAATTAAACTTTTGACTTGACCCAACATTTCCTGATATGAACAGGAGTTATCTCTCTTCTTTCGGTGTATACTGGGTTTGTTACTTGTGCTTCTATCACAAAATCTTATGCTATTAGAACAAAGATGTGAAAAAAAATATTGCCGAATCTGATTATTATTAATAATACCAAAAACTATCATAACCGCATCAATGTAATTAGAGCTTCTTTCCTATTACGTATTTTGATCATGTCATACCAAGTTAATACGTAGTTAAACATCATAACGCCGTTGTTAATGCTGTGTGTACACGTAACCAAGAAATACTTGGTTACACAACATAACGCAGTTGTTAATGATGTGAGTACACTGTTACCAAGTAAAACATGGTTACACAACCTAACGCAGTTGTTAATGATGTGAGGACATTGCTACCAAGTAATACCTGGTTACAAAACTTACAACAGTTGTTAATGCTGTGAGGACACTGCTACAAAGTAATACCTGGTTACACAACTTACCAAGTTGTTAATACTGTGAGGATAATGTTACCAAATAATACGTGGTTACACAAGCTACTACATTTGTAAATGCTGTGCGGGCATTGCAACCAAGTAATACGTGGAAATACAACCTAACGCAGTTGTTAATGCTGTAAGGACATTGCTACCAAGTAATACCTGGTTACACAACCTAACGACGTTGTTAAAACTGTGAGGACATTGCTACCAAGTAATACCTGGTTACACAACCTACTACAGTTGTTAACGCTGTGCGGACATTGCTACCAAGTAATGCGTGGAAATACAACCTAATGCAGTTGTTAATGCTGTGCGGACATTGCTACCAAGTAATACCTGTTTAAACAACCTAACGCCGTTGTTAAAACCGTGAGGACACTGCTACCAAGTAATACGTGGTTACACAACCTACTACAGTTGTCAATGCTGTGAGGACAATGTTACCAAGTAATACGTGGTTACACAACCCACACTATCGCAAATACTTTGAGGAGACTGTTACCAATTAATACATAATTACATAAGCTTTCACGATTGTTAATGTTGGGAGGACACTTCTACCAAGTACAGATGGTTACACAACCTCCCACAATTTTTAATGCTGTGAAGACACTGTTACCAAGTGACGCATGGTAACACAACTTACCACAATTGTTAATGATGTGAGGACACTGTAACCAAGCGATACGTGATTACAAACAAATCACAATTGTTTATGCTGTGAGGACACTGTTACCAAGTAATACGTGGTTACACAGCATATCACAATTGTTAATGCTGTGAGGACACGTGGTTACACAACATATCACAATTGTTAATGCTGTGAGGACACTGTAACCAAGTAATACGTGGTTATACAACATATCACAATTGTTAATGCTGTGAGGACACTATAACCAAGTAATACGTGGTTACACAACCTAACGCAGTTGTTAATGCTGTAAGAGCGTTGTTACCAAGTATTACTTGATAACACAACCTACCAAAGTTGTTAATGCTATAATTACACTTTTACCAATTAAACGTAGTTAAATAATCTCAGCTACAGTTGTTATTGTGAGGACATTGTAACTATTTGGTATCACATCTGGGTTATATTTGTTATTTTAGGGAACTTTGTATATCTGTAGTACTTTATATTACGTCTAAGCTACAGTTGTTATTGTGGGGACATTGTAAATATGTGAGACTTAGTATTAAACCAGACCTAGTTGTTATTGTGAGGCCATTGTAAATCTGTAATATTTGGTATCACACCTGAGCTATAGTTGTTATTGTGAGAACATTGTGAATTTGTAATACTTGGTATCACACCTTGGCTACAGTTGTTATTGTAGAAATGTAAATCTGTAATGATTCGTATCGAACCTGAGCCTCACTTATTTTTGTGAGGACACGATAAATTTGTAATATTTGGTATCGCACCTGAGCTGCATTTGTTATTGTTGGGACATGATAAATTTGTAATATTTGGTATCACACCTGAGCTACATTTGTTAGTCTATGAACTTTGTAAATCTGTAATACTTGGTATTACACCTTAGCTTAAGTTGTTATTAGGAGGACATTTTAAATCTTTAATACTTGGTATTACACATTAGCTTTAGTTGTTATTGTAAAGACATTTTAAATCTGTAATACTTGGTATTACACTAAGCTACAGTTGTTTTGGTGAGGACATTGTAAATGTGTAATTACTTGGTATCACACTTGATCCACAATTGTTGTCGGGAGAGTACTTTAACCTCGTATTATTAAGTATCGCATCTGAGCTACAGTTTTTGTTTGAGAGCGTGACATTGCTACCAAGTTAAAGGTGGTTACACAACCTAACGCAGTTGTTAACGCTGTGAGGAAACTGCTACCAGTAATACATAGCTATATAAACGACCACATTTGATAATGTTGTGAGAGCACTGTAATGCAGTAGTAAATGCTCTGACGAAACTGTTTCCATGTATTACGTGGTTACACAACCTATCGCAGTTGTTAATCCTGTGAGAACACTGCTACCACGTAATACTTGGTTACCCAACCTAACGCATTTTTTAATCATGTGAGAACGCTGCTACCAAGTAATACGTGATTACACAACCTATAGCTAACGCAGTTGTTAATGCTGTGAGGACAATGTTACCAAGTAATACGCGATTACACACTTAGTAAATATGTGATACTTGGTATCACACCTGGGCTACATTGTTATTGTGAGGACAATGTGAATCTGTGATACTTGGTATCACACCTGATAGTTTAGTAATATGACAATTTTGTGAGTCAATTGTCAGAGAATACGAATCTTATTGTAAACCATTACATTACGAATTGTACTGTGAATTTTAATTTTTACACAAAGTAAATGCTTACAGCAAACATAAAACATTTTCCTTGATAGTTAAAATTTATCGATATATGTTAAAATGAAATTTTTTAAAATTAAAATAATTTTGATTTAAGATGAAGCATTTGTTTGTGGTGAGTGTTTATGTAATGCCGTATGTCTATTGCTTATTTCACTGGATTCACATATCTCAGATTATATCAAAAACATTCTTTATAATAAAAAACATATCGACCTTTGTTTGTGTGTAATGTCTCAATTTCGTCTCGGGCGATATTTTTTCTTTCTCAGGGTGATAAGCTAACATAACATACAAAACAATGGTCAATATGTTTATAATATACCATGGCTATAGTTTTTGTTGTTGTGTTTGTATGCACACTGTAACAGTAATGTAATCATATTAACAATAGTTATTAGCAGCACACTTATTACATTTCTTGTTTTAGATACATGAACAACTTGAAATCACAGCTGTTTTTGATGTTCTTATGTTTGTTCACTTTTACAATGCTGTTGTTATGAAGAAACCGTACCTTTGTAATTATCTGTACAACACCCTGGCTACAGTTGTTTTGTTGTTTGTTGTCATTGTTATAAGAACATTGTTACCATGTTATACGTAGTGCAACAGTAGTTGTTGTGAGGACAATGTAACCAAAATAATCGTTGGTATCATGTCCCCGTTATATGTGGTACAATAGCCATTATATCCATAGCTGTAAGTAATCTTGGATGATGATATAAGATTGTTAAAAACTCTTACTATGTTTAAGAACATTTTTCGTTTTTGAACATGACATGGGATAACAGGTACAGATAATTGTGAATGTATTAATCAGCACAAAAATGTCCCTGTAATGTCTCTTTTAATACTGTTTGAGATTTCTCTAAAAATTTAATGAATTTTAAAGAACTAAAGAGATTAAAATCAAACAAAATCTGTGAAAAAGTAATACAAGCAAGTAAAAGCGATCCGATTAACATCAAAATAGTCAATAACACAACGAAGAAAAGATTTGAAAAGAAATTAGATTAAATTTGACGAAGAAAATGGAAAATTTTTAACAAAAATCTAACGCTTACCTCACTGCTATGATTAGGTTAATTAGAAATTAGATGCGTATTTCTGTAAAACTCAAACCTGT